>JAPQWN010000005.1:81284972-81907472 GCA_028538565.1 Umbellularia californica
AAATGTATAACCGAAGGCGTAGAACTGAGCCTGAGATTTTGCTGGAGCCTAAGATGACCACCAGCAACAGTAGCCACAGCAAATCATCAGTAGCTAAGGCTCGTGATTCCTCCATGCATCCATCAGGAGGAAATGGTGGCAGTGGTCACGATCATGCAGACAATAGTCATGTATGAGACAGCAGAATAGTTTCTTGATGCTTTCAACTTGAGTCGTGCATACACTACGAACAATACATACTACCTTCTAATGATGCATATGAAGGCGGACATAGAGGAAAAGGTGGTGGTAGTGGTACTAGAGGAGGAGAAAGGCATTTTGAGGGTGATAATAGACATCAGGCACAGTGGGAGTTTTATGCCTATGGATAGATTCACGGACAAGATCATCTTCCAGAGGGCCAACTCTACATAGAAACCCACTTTTGTATTCCTTTTCCCAAGAAGCCATCGCCATTGAGCTCTTATAGTGGTAATGACTAATGAGCCCTAGTCAAAATAAGAGCATCAGTCCTATTCATACGAATTCTTTGATTTTAGTCATCATAATCAGCCATATGCATGTTCAAGACTCCTATTACTATTACCATGAAAACAATGATATGAAACCCGCACAACGTTCTATGTGGTATCGATCTTCATCCACCCAGGTAAATGCTAACACTCCTAGAAAGCTTCTCTTAATGCTTTAGTTATGTTTTAAATCTTTGTCCAATTAAAAAATTATTGGGTGGACTCAATGTTATCAACTCATCACATGTATACCTTTTCTGGAATGGTTATTGGTCGAAGTTATTTACTTCTTTGAATATATGGCAACTGCTGGCAAATATATTCTAATAAAGTACTTTCATAATGTGCCTAGTAGGAAAAAAAAACACATAGGATTCTAGCATTTTCCAATATTCTGAATCTACAAAGATATATTTATTGCAATGTGCTGCGGCCACAGCCACATTGGACCTTGGTGTCAAATTGCGGCATGTTGTGGCCAGAAACCATGATGTATTAATTATCAGGGTCGACCATGACATTCACGGTGACCTCATTTTGAACTATGAGGCTCAATCCTCATGACGAAATTCTCCCTCATATCCTGTAGGATGATTTGAATCAAGTTTCAAATGATTGTGAGTTGGTGGTGGTGAACGATTGGTTAAAGGGGACTTCATACAAACTAGGAGATAACTCCCTTTTTCTTTTCTTTTTTTTTTTTTTTCTTTTTCTGGTTTAGGTGGTTGATCTCAGATTTGAAATTTAAAATCTAACAGAAATTGCAACAGAGGATGGAAAATGATTGTTTCTCGTATGTAGATTGAGGTGACGACATTGATGCTCTCAAAACTGTGATGAGGGAGGGAAAACAAGGGCGGAGGGAATGGGATTTCTAAGTTAACCAAAGCTAAACCATGTTTTATTCCAAATTAATTTAATGGATGCTCAACTATAGAGATTGACTGTAGCTGGAGGGCAATATGGTCATTTATGACAATCTTCAATCTAGAAACCATTGAAACCAATGAAACAGGAAAGACCCGTAATTGGCCATCAGTGAAAGAGTCTTTCTGAGATTGTCAAGATAATCTGTGTATTTTTTGTAAATATCAAAACTGGAAGGGCCTTTTTCTAAATAGAAACACATGAGCCTATTTCTAAATAACACTTTTTTATATACTTCTATAATCAAGATTGAAGAAAGACAAAAGGATAACCTATCAATTCCAAGGTATTAAAAATTTGTATACCTGAAGGAGCAACTCATATTTTGAGTTAAAGAGGAAAATACTAAAAGCTCGATGTAGCAAGTTCTCAGACTCAATTTTTTCCATCAAATGACCTGTCCAGCAGCAAAACAGTCATGACATATATACCGAGAAGTAATGAAACAGAGACCAGAAAAACAGTCACGACACTTTTGACTCATTCTTACTGTTGGCAGTTGCATGTTCAAATATATCAAAGGGATGAAGGGATAGAATAATCTCAGAAGAAACACATACATGCTAATTCATGATTTAGGGGGCTAATCTGACACTTCCACACATACTGTGTGCGGGTTCCAGGTGTACACATTGATGAAAGCATCGAACTATCGATGAAAATGCAAGTGGCTGGAGGCTCTTTAGTTCATGCGTATCTTCAATCGTCTTAAGACTAGAAGATTCAAGCAGGAACACCAAAGGAAAAGGAAGAGTAGAAGAGTAATTGTGATGTAAAACAAAAGAGAGATGTGTCTAATTCAAGTCCAACAGAGTTGGTCCAGATGAAAATCAGATCTAGTCTGGGTTCTCATGCAAACAAATCTGATTTAAGCCCAAACATCAACAACCACTTCAAATTCTTGAATCAATATATAAGCAAGCGATGAAAATATACAAACAACTCAATGCTAGATGCCTAAGATGGCATTCCCTGGTGTATGTAGTTTGCAAACAACTGATGAACCATGAACGACTGTCCTACAAACGACCTTACAAAGGAAAACTCCAATTTAATATACACATGCAAGACATTGTTTGTAACATATTTGATACCCAAAGAAAAGCTATGAGTAAAGCATTTGATTAGTGTTTGATTGAAAATCAAACCTGTAATTCAGCCCCAAGTAAGCTATATAAGTGACAGTCCTTCCCAGTTTAGGGGCATTCGTTGATAAAATCTTCTCCATCTCTTCCTACTCGTTTTAGTCCAAGTTTGCACATTGCCATAGCCAAGATTGAGATAACATTCCTGAGTTTGCTTCCCTCTTGAATGACAATGAAATCAATAGTATCCTCTTCTCAATAGGGATACTAGAATTTCAAATTGCAGTTGGATCCTGCTCGAAAACTCTTGCAGGCCCCACCTATGATGAATCCAACCCCCTCATACTCATTACACTTAATGAATTAGCACTCATCATTTACCCCCAATCAACACTCATCAAGGATCCTCGTATTGCAATTTTGCAACCAAATCCACAAGTACGTAGTCATTTATATACGTATGAACATATGTACTTAAGCAAAAAGAGAAAGAGAGGGATGAATATTACAGATTATGTTGCTCATAATTTCATTCAACCAATCTGTACCTTCCATCTCAAATACAGATGATCCCATTCATCCAATCAATTTTTTCTTTTACAACGGTCAGGATTGCCCTGTGTAACAGATATTTTTTGAAGTAGGAAGCGTATGAAGACATTTCAACAACACAAATTCTTGCATCAGAGTTCTCATGATTAATGGAAGTATGAATATTCATGGGATAAAATATATATATATATATATGGAAATATTCTCAATAGATTTAGAGGAAAGACTCCACTTACAATTATATTTAGAGTCGTGCCCAATGACAGTGTCTTTCTCATCAACCAAGATGCACCTGTATAGTGATACCAAATGACCAATGTTACTGACCTCATCACAAGCTAATGATACAGATAAAAACATTAAGATACTTGTGTGTGCATCATTTATTCTAAAAGTGTCCATACAAGATTAACCAATCGAGGAAGAGAGTATCACAGCATCAGAATAACTGATAGAGATTAGATGGAATAGAGAGAGGAAAAAAAAATTCTTTATCAGGCAATTGTACATGTGCTGTCAGCTGCCGTTCAAATTTAATTCATTACAAGTTGGATTCACAGCAATTTCTCATGTAACAACCAAAGGTGGTTCACATTGGCTTCTATTTTAAACTGTAACATCACTCGAAACTGCACTGCAACCTTCCTGAATAAACCAAAGAAGGTGTATAGTGTGATAGTAATTACATATGCCATGCTATTTGGCAATTGACACGAATCGATTGAAGCAGTGCTCATTGTAACTACAACTGTGATGAGTGGAGTGGGTGAATAAGGATTAAGAACCACATGAATAAAACAAGATGAAGGGAGAAGAAGTCAATGGCTGGTGTGGTGATCATTTTCATAGTTATACCAATATTAGCATTAGCAGTGGTAGAGATGTATGTGGAAGGAAGGGACAAACCAACACCTTCTGAGGATTCACTTCCTATTGGGGAGAAGATCATTTGATTGCCTGCAGTAGATAATGATCTTTAAATAATCATCTCATCTCAGTCCAAATCCTTTTTTATTAAGTCTGTCCGGAATTGGGATTTGGAAGCAAAGAAAAATACAAATCAGCAAAAAAAAAATTTCATTTGGAATTTGAAAATCTGGGAGGAATTGGAACTGAATGGAAGGAGGAAATGACTGAAACCCAAATTCTAGTATTCTATCTTCCAAATGCTAAAATTCAACGGTTAGTCGTATAAATTCATTAAAAAGAAAAAAGAAGAGGAAAAAAAAAAAGAAACGTGGAATTCCATCCATCTGAAATTCATGCCAAACGGAGCATCGGATGATTTGGAAAAGAAAGAAAGAAAGAAAAGAAACAAAAAGACTCAACTCGTCTTCGAACATGAGACGCCTCTGGACATCGTCCATGGAAGAATCCAAAGCTTCTTTGTCGGTGGCAACTGAGGTGGAGGAGAAGCATTTCCAAATCGGCGATCGGACGGAGAAGAAGACGCGCGTGGGAGAGGAACATGGAAATGGAAGCAGTGAGCCGCCTCCTACTCCCTTGAACGTGGTGGTGTAGCATGGTATGAGACGCACACGGGAAGTGGATGCTAATGCTGGAGAAGAGACTGTGGAGGCGGTTCCTCTTGATGCGATGTTGAGAAGAGAGCAGATCGCAGGAGAAGACGATGCCATTCTTCTTTAAAAAAAAAAAGGAAACAAAGAAAATTACGATGTGGATTTTTCTCCTTCCCTCTTCTATCCTGTTTGGTTTTGGGGACAGCTGCTGCTTGCTACTCCTCCTCGTCCCGTGGAGCCCGCTATTTATAGGTCATATCGGATCTTAGTTACTGTGGGCCCATCAGCCTGCCTAACCTTACAACTTATAGCCCATCAAACCAAGGCCCAGGTAATCTGGCTTTCACTTAAAAAATTAAATAAATAAATAAATAAAGTTGGTGGGGGTAATCCGAAGGGATTGGGAAAAAAAATATATCATGAATGAATAATACATGAAATTATCTTATCACAATTTTTATAATTCAAAGAATAAGTCTTTCAATCACCGGATCTGGAATCTATATGTACTCGCCCACTGTCAGATTACTCTGGTGGAATAATAATAAACAAGCGAGAAAAAAAAATAGAGGCGTAATAAGGTGGGATCAATGTTTGACCTATACGGCTATACCTATAGCCAGCCAGTCGATGTAAGAAATGTTTGGTTTCAATGGTATCGATTTCATATTTTTGAGCGTCACTGATGGTTTTGTAGTCTTCAGCCAAGAAATTTCTCTCATTTCTGGTGTCGCAGTAGGATCAACAACATGTGGGATGATATGAGCTCATTAGCAGAAAGTAGACACATCCTAGCTATATTATGGACCCACTAAGCCATTGATACCCCCTCTATCAAAATTAGAAAAAAAAAAAAAATATCAAATCCAACCACATCAAGTTTATTGAATTGTTATGTAGATTTTCGGTTTGGACAGCTGCACAAGAGAGCTTGCGGGCTCTACTTGAGAAGAAGGGGAAATGTCAAGTGGTAATCGCAGATGATTAGTCTCTTAACCGTTGAGATTCTAACCTTTGACTTATGGCCTTGGAGTTTTATGATAGTTTCTTTTCTTCTAAGTAAGTGATTTAGATATAATAATTAAGATGATCTTTATGATGTAACATTGGGCTTGTTTGGCAACTCTATTAATAGAGTCAAGTAAGGTAAAGCCCCCGTTTCTATAAAAAAAGAAAGTCCCATAAAAATTACTTTAAATCAAATTTCCCACCATATTTTTTAAAAAAAAAACTTAAAAAGTAATACCATTTCTCCACTAAAAAGAAAAGAAAAAAAAAAAACTCCACAATCAATAAAAAAAAGTAAAAATATTCTATAATAAACAACTGAAACAAAATACCATAAATAAGGTACTACTTGGGGCATTTACTAATGGAGTTAGGTGAAATGAAGATTATTTTGAAGAAATAATAAAATATAAATAAATTATAATGATATTTTATTTTTAGTTGTTTATTATGAAATCATTTTAAGTTTTGTATTGATTGTGGGGTCTTTTTATCTTTTAGCTGTGAAAATGGAGTCCAATTTAATCAATCTCTATATAAATCTTTTTTTTTTTTTTCTCATTACAATATATCATATCAAAGTAATCCTCTGAAAAATGAGTTTGGGCGAGGGATGGGTGGAATTGAAAGACATTTTTCCCTTTCCTTTTCCGTCGGTCGGTCGAATTTTAAAACGTGGTCTATCAATCGAAACGTAGCGTCCTTCCTCATAAATAATTAATACCTCTCCTTCACCACATGATTCGTTCCGTCCGTCCAGTCCACTGTTTTTCGGCAACAATGGCACGTCCTGTGCTAAAAACTGGAGGAGTACTTGTCTACTTTGCGTTGGTGTTGCGCTTCACGTGTAGCGGGGTTGCAAGCCGGCGGGCCAGAGATTTTTGGAAGATACGCTGATCAACGGGCCCAGTGAGTGTAAAAGGTCGTGTTGTCCACTCCATACTCCATAGCGAAGCCTCTTTTTCTTTAATGGACAGCAAGCATGGTCTCAAGTACCATATGCCATCATTACTGAAAACATTTTCTTAACACGGCAATCCACTTGTAGGCTTGTAGCCCAAATGGTGAGAGGCAGAGGTAGTTATACAGATGATCTGGGGGGGGGGGGGTGGATTTCTTCGTCAAATGTCATTGTTGGGCACCTTTCATTTTAATTGTCTCAGGCTCAATCTATTGATGGGATCTACGCGACGCCCTCTTTCAAAGTTCGATTGGAACATTTGCATGTAAAATTATTACAAGAATATATCACAGTATTATTTGGTTTACTTTATGATAAAAAAAGTAATGATCATTTCATAAAAGGAGAAAGAAAGGAAAGAAAAAAACAGCACTACTTCTTATGACAGTGATAAATAACAGGTTGTAAGAACACGGATGGGTACAGCATGTTTTTCACGAAGGATGTGGATGTGGACTTTGTTGCGAAACTCGTGTGTTGGAGTGGGATCCAGGATCAACAAATAGTCGGAAAATCAAATTATGAGATACAATCAAGACATGAAACACATTTCGCACTAGAGAATGCCCCCACTAGAAATTCAGATCAATAGAGGGGCCTCTTTTTTTTTTTTCCTCTCTGAAAGATGGAGGCCAGGTCTTTTATCCGGGTCATTTGTTTGATCTGTACCAAATTGAAAGGCCCACAAATCCTTGCTTATAGGAATACGAAAAGGATACGAGTTTTTTTTTCTTAATCAGATTTTAGATTGTCCGCTAAGAATTAAGTACATTTTTGCTTATGGCTCTTATGGTAGGGCAGATCAAGGCAGGGCCATGGTATCTTGAGCAGGATCCTTTTTTTTATGGGGCAATTGGGCGAAGGTATCTGAACATTTGATTTTATGGCCTTAGATCCACACTTTCTTTTCATAGTGTGGTAAGTTCTTTTTTCAAATTTAAAGATCTAAAATGTCCAAATTGCCCTTTCTTTATTTAAGTATGGAGCAACACAAATTTATCTGAGCAGATAAAATAACAACAAACTCAGAAAAACAGTAAATTTATGTGAGTTTTCTTAAACTTATCTTAACCATTGGCAAAACTCAGACAAATTTATTTAGGTTTTGAACAACTTTTTTAAGTTGCTAATAAATTTATCTGAGTCTGGACCAACATAAATTTGGTGACATACGGACTGAGGGGATGCTGGGCATCACAGGCGATCACGTGCAAAAGTTCAGCCGTCCTCTTCCCCTTTTCTATCTTCTTCTTGTAGCTTGTTTTAATTAAGCCAACTTCTCTTCTATCTCTTTCCCTATCTGACACTTGTCAAGATCATGGGAGAAAAGGCCATGTTCTTTTGATCATGCAAACCGAGACAAGAGAGATGCAATGGAACTCTACAACCCTTGAGATCAGTACTTGGAACTCTACAAAACAAATAACTCTTCTCTCTTATCTGACTCGAACGAGCTTATGTGGCCCATTAGAGATCTTCTCTGCAACTCTTCTCATCTTCTCCGGAGAGTTATTGCACATATCGAAACCGAGAAGTACCGAGTCGAACCAGTTTCTCTCCAATCGATCAAAGAAGACTTTACGGTTTTACATAGCCCCAAACAAAGGGGGAGAATGAAAGATTTAAAATTTTAAAATTCAAATTTTTATGCCTAAAAAGCTAAAAGGGCAAACCATTCAAATTTAAAATATCTGATGTGGCGTATATTGGGACCTCTCGTCAAACTATGTACAGTTGTATAGACTATAGGCTTTAGATGAAAAGTCGTTGGACTGTATGCCTTACAAGACCAATATGAGGGACTTCAGGCTAATTTACCCTTTTTTATTTATGGGATGGATGATGGATATAAATTGGACATGATAATATGTGATGGATCTGAATATGGTATTGTGACGGGATGTTTGTTTTCCACTTAAGATTACTAAGAGGGCAAGGATATAAAGCAGTGATGTAGATAAAACCTCAACTATCCTAGGATTTGAATTACTGGGTTGATGGTGGGTATTCATTTTCCGTCTTCCCTTGATTATAGAAGGAAAGGTTGTTTGATGCTCGATTTTTAATATTTTGATCTTCATTTTTAACCGCTTAGGACCCTCTTTGAAAATTTCCCTACATTCAATATGCAAACAAACAAGTCTTACAAAGTTGACGGTTACAGTTTTGGACCCGAATCTGAAAAAAAAGTGAGATTCACACAAGTATGTATCAATGGATCTCAAATTAAATTTGTGGGGGTACACAAGTGGTTCTCTCAACTCTTGACAATATGATAAAGCTTTGGGCTCTTGGAACATGTTTTAACTCTTGTGATTCCCGATTCTAATCTTGTAGCTGGAATACACAAGGATCACAGTATGCATCTGAACACTTCTATATCCTATATGAATGGATCCATATATGGATCCAAACTTCTCCAGGTTCCATGCCTAATTTTTCCATGAGTGGGGAGAATATTTAGAAAATCAGAAACCCATAGCTTTCCTAGGATTTAATTTATTACGGTCACACAGCTTGGTAATCATTGGCCATGGAAGAAGAGTTTATCTGACGATCCCTTGTAGGTCTCTTGCCGATAAATTATTCACTTTTAATCCATTTGATAGAAAGACGTTACTTCGAAAATCAATATAAATTTAAAAAATCCCAAAAAGACTTTGACACAAAGCAAAACAATGTTTGGTTACTTCTAATAGTCATGGTTCTACTAGACAGGAAACCAGCATATCACTCTTATGTGCGCTGTGATATGACATGATACCCTAGAAACGGCATGAATACTGATTTTACACATAAAAAGTGAAATCTAAGATAGAATATGATACAATATGTTGCCTATTTTGCAGTATCCGGGCACCATAGGCGCCGTCTATAAACCAACTTGTAATACCATTGGATACAGAATGTGATCATTAACGTATGAAGAAATTATAAAAATATGTCAGGCACAGTAGCATTCACTTGTGTCATTGTTACACAAATTGTTGCAAAAAGAGAGAAAAAAAAGACTCTTATTCATAACAAAACTGTTCAAGAGAATGGTTCAAGAAACACAATCTGATATACAAAGAATATTATTAGGGCTCTTCCTTTAATGGTAAAGAACAAGAAAAGCTTTAAAGTTCTAGTCGATTTGCTAAATTCTCTTCCAGCAACAAAAACTTAAACAAAACTTAAACAATAATAAAAACCTGCAAATGCAACTACTCACACACCCAAAAGGGAGCATTTTCACTTGGAATTGCAGATTACAAAGTCATAGAATGAGACGATATAAAAGTGTTAAGAGAGAGTGGAGTGTAAAATTATATCATATCAACTTCACAGCATAGGCCCTGTCAGAGCCATGAGGGATGCAGCACCCTCATGATGGAAACTAAGGAATCCTAGAGTCCATATACAGGATGATTACTGACAATTTTATCAGGAAGATTAGTGAAAAATAAGGACATGAGGATTCCATGGTTCCATTTTAGGATTCCATCGCACAATCAATGAACCAAATGTAAGAACACTTTGAAATCCTCACCTTGATGGATTCAAAGGTATGTATCATGCATCCAAATGACACGTAAAATCAACCATCAATCAGTTGAGTCTTTAGTCATTGATTCTGAAGCATCCTCTCTCTCCATTCCACCATTGGGATTCATCTGCAA
This sequence comes from Umbellularia californica, assembly GCA_028538565.1. Taxonomy (NCBI): domain Eukaryota; kingdom Viridiplantae; phylum Streptophyta; class Magnoliopsida; order Laurales; family Lauraceae; genus Umbellularia; species Umbellularia californica. The sequence goes on from JAPQWN010000005.1 coordinate 81,295,200, forward strand.
CCCATAACCATCTCTATCTACTGATGGCTCTCCAACTAGATGAACTGACTCTCTACGAGTACCTGCTTCTTGCAGAAGCTCTGTATCTGAATCCTTATCTGTTATTTTTACCTCATCTGACTCTGAGTCACTTTCTTCAGAACTACTTTCGTTTCCCAGGGTTTCAGGTAAACCACTTTCCTCCACCTCCATTTTGAATTCTGTATTGACCATTACCTCAGGTACTGCGAGTCGCTGCTGGATTGGCACTGCATTTCTGATAATTGGTCCAGCTTTCAATCTTTGCCTGTACTCCTCCATCTCACTTTTGTATCGTTCCTTGTCCTTGAGTCCTCTCTCTTGATAGACCTACCAAATCCAAATGAAATAAAAAATAAAAAATAAAAGTTTCTGCATGAGAAGAATAAAAACATCTGATTTGGGTTGCTGGGAAGCAGTGCCAGTTTTCTTTACTATCTTAAGCTATGAATTTTGAAATGTAAAAAGACGGAATTGATATATATATATATATATATATATATAGGGAAATATTCATAAATAGATAAACCATGACTGGCTCCACCAAAAGAGAAAATCTAGATGCCATTTGAGACAGTTTTGGCAGGTACAAAAAGAATAGAAACAACCACAGGACAAAATTGAATGTTACAAAGTTGAAAAAATTAGAATGGGAAGAACAATGAAAACAGTTAAGACATGTTAAATTGGTGGTTACAAAGAGCCTGGGTTTAAATTAGGTTGAATGACTGAAAAGTAGAACTTAAAAAATGATCCAACAAAGATGGGACAAGGCATTGCAGATGAAACTTAAAAGCATAGAATTAATATTGTTGAGTTGGTGATTTCTTTACTTACCACTCTCTGAGTCTCTGATAGTTTGTTCCAGAGATCACCAATCATCCTACTGATTTCTCTGTCCTTTCCAGGATGAAGTGGTTTCAGCCTGGCATGCTGCTCGGCAAAGAAGAAATTATAACCACTTCTGTTGGGCTTTGGATGGGAGGGGTCTCTTTTTCTCATCTCAGACTTTTTTCTCCGCCGTCGACGGCGAGTACCTGGCACTGGGACATCATTGGCACTGCTGGTGGCAATTGCAGTGCGCTGTTGCACTTGCGCCATCGAGAACTCAGGAATGTGATACAGGACACCTTGAAGCTTCTCTGTACCCACTGTGACAGTGACAAGATAGCCATATTCGAATTTCCCATCAATGACTCCAATCACCGGACAACCCATAGATGATGGTAGACTTGCTGCAATCAAATAATGACATATGAGCAGCTAGCTTCCAAAGGGCCCTAAATAACAGACTAAGCACAACCAGAATCTCCTTATCAGAGATAATCAACATAATTTTAAAGCATTTCCACAGAACAGAGTTTGCAAAACTGAGCTTCTAATGTTTAGTTGAGTGCATTTTTTTGAGAGGGGGAAATGGAGAACCAACCTCCAGATGGAAAACACTCCCCTGTGCTTCTCCTCCGCTTTTGGGAGGATGCCTGAGTTTCTGAAATTGGAAGCACAGGTGTAACCATCCCTGGAGCTGGAATGGTGGTAGTAGCAGTCTGTAGTGGAGCTGCCCAATACAGTACTGAATAAGAAAGCTTGCACAGTAATAATGATGATGATGATGATGACATCGACGACAAGATGTTAGCTTTACAAACCAGTAGGAGGCAAGTTCCAGCCTTTGGATCCAAAGAAATAAATTTGCTCATAATGTTGAATCAGGGAAACATAATATTTTCGCAGGACAAAAGATGCGTTGGTAGCTGTTGAGGGGAAACTAAATGTAGCAGTTACATCTCTCCACCTCCTTTCTTTAATAACCTGCCATTGGTCGCAAAACAGTCATTAGTAAATGGTAGAAGAAAAGAGCTCAATGGTCAACATTATGATTATTGATGAAATCAGGAAATAATCCACTAACTTGGATGCCTTAAATGATTTGTTGAAGTAATCGGTAAGTTTTGCAACATTTCATAATCCATCAAATTATCAAATTCATCCATTAAGAGTATGTTTGTTGGGACCTGGGGAAAGGATTTGAGCTTTTCTGTTTAGGAAGAGTAATTCAAAATATGGGATAGGCATTGCAGTCAATAGAGTAGAAAGGAGGAGATGCTAGTAGACGCTAAGGGAAGAAATGATATTGTATAATGGTTAAGAACAAACCAGAAACAGAAATCTTAAAATGATGTCAGAGCTCAAGCACAACCAACATAGATTATGTGAAAGTGATAAAATGAAATTCTGTGGCTTAAAGGTTAGTATAAGATAAGGAGGGAAATTATTGTAATTGGAAGAGTACAACAGAGCACATGATATGATTCTCGGTATAAGAATGGGATAGGGGAATTTATCCTCAGCTTTTGATCTTGCAATAGCTAATTTGTACTTCAAGAAGAAAGAGGGACCACCTTGTCACATCCACGATTGGGCTTAATGGGATACAGTAAGATTCCTTTTTACCAGGATGTAAAGAACAGTCAATCTGCAATCATCCCAGGAAAGTCTTGCTGCACATCATAGGTTATTGATTCTGGATTCTCTTCCAATAGAATAGCTAATTAGGAAATGATAAATTTCACTAAAATAAAGGAATATATAAAGAGAAAAGTTAACAACATCTAAGAAACAATTACTCTGGAAGGACAACTGGAATTGGATTATGAACTCTACGGAAGTATGGATCAAATGGCAGGCTTTATTTTACAAGTTGCCAATGATTCTTGACTTTCATATAATCTAAATAATATCTTATGCTAAAAGAAAAGAAACCAGTTGAATAAAGTTATCAATAAAGAATGCTTCTATATCTTTACACAAAAAATAAAAATAAAAAAAAGAACGCTTCAAAATCATTGCAGCATTCCGTTGCTCTGAAATACAACCAAATAAATGTCAAAAAAGAGTATTATTTTCTACATTTAATTCTTCTTCCCATTCAACTCCCCAAGTTTATGACCTTCCATTTGGTCCAAAACTCATTAAAATTCAAAGCACAATACAATTATCACCAACATATTTCCTTTATTCTCCAATGTCGTCCCTTCATTCCGTGAACCTATATAACTGAGACTTTGTTGAGCATCCTGGCTAAAGCAATGCCAAGGAAGAACTTCGTGTTTCTATCCCACTCTATAACCCACCTGCTACTGAAGCCATTTAATCCTCCCTTCATTGACATTTGACAGAAATCCTTCTCCACATGACCCCTACAAAAACCTTCTATGATTTCTTTAGATCCAACTGCCTAGTCCACTCCGTGTCCTTTAAAGTGCCACTCTCTTTTTCTCTTACCGATAGCTTAGATTTTCCCCAAAAGAATGTCTTTTCTATGCATAACAGTCATTTTCCATTAACTCCTTGATCCTAGCTATCATACATTTAAAGTTTCCAGTAAGCCTGAAGCCATCCAACCTTAAATCTCACATTCTGTCCAAAAAATTTTAATCAGCGATGGATGGTGGCACATTTCCATTCACTAGAGCCAAAAAAACAATAAGATTCAGTCACTGAGTACTGGATATCACACAATGGTCTCACTCAGGCTTCAATGAAGGAAGCCAATAAGCTCCAGGATACAAGTTCTCCCAATGCATGTAGATTGGAGTCTGTCCAACAAGTTAAGCTATTACGACAAGCATTTCTATAAGACAATAATTTCTTTTTTTATATATAAGATGATGGTTAGGCGAACATTCCTATCTAAATCTGAAAGTTAGGAAATGGAGAAAGGACAGACAAAGCACATGTGGCTAAGCTGTGCGCGCCACAATGGATGTTTAAGTAAGAAGGGATATGATAAGAATCAAGTACATACGAGAAAACCTATGGGTGGCTCTGGCTCCAACTGAAGAAAAAAAATTCAAGGTTTGGCATCTAAAATGTTTCCAGCAAGTGACCATAAGACCAAAAACTAGCCCCCTGCAAGAATTGAAGTCTGTAAGGACAACTGAGCAGCATAGTCAGAGTCCTCACTTGCATCAGTGTCACAACTCACAAATAATGTTTAACATTATTCACGACAGAGCTATAAATGGAAGATTTTCAAAACTTTGAATTTTTCTCCAGTTATTAACTTGAAAAATACCACAATTAATAAAATTACAAAAATAATAATAAATTCTCAATATTAAAAATTATTCTAATTTTCATTAAATTTAGAGAGGGAAAATATCATGAAAATATTTCAATATTATTATATTAATGTTGGTGTTAACAGATTATTAATAATGCCACACCCTGATAGATAATATTTTGATGATGAAGCACCAATGTCCAAGGAATACCATGCAAAAGATAACACTTGCAGTTGAAATTATGATGATTGAGTACCTATTATATCACCTTTCAGAGACAGAATTAAAAGGTTAGTTCACATGAAGATTCTCTCATGCAAGTTGATGTGTGGCACAAATAAAAAGTAATTGACAATCCAAAAACATTGACAGCCATATTGAACATACTCATTTCACTCAAGTTAAAAATACAGAAGACAGCTAAAAAAAAAAAAAACATTAGATTTTTTTTTTTTTTTTTTTGGAATGATAATCATTATAAATCTTAACATTAAACTTTTAGTCATGAAAAGATTCTCAATACCTTTTCAAGGCCACCTCGAGAAGTAACTTCCACAAAAAGGTGATGCAGATCGAGCTCTTTTCCTCCTATAATTGGAACCCTAGAAAAAGTAATCCTTGTCAACATGAAAGGACTAGAACAGAGAGTAAAAAGTCCCAAAGCATAATACAGTCATGAGAGTGGAGAAAGGAAGGCATCATTTTATGACTTATAGAAACCGGTCTAATCAAGGTTTTTATATGATCAGAATACAAAGAAAGAAAGAAAATGACTAATCTTCCCTACAGCATTCATGCAAAATAGGAGCATAAGACACCTAAGACATAGTTTAAAAGTCAATGTGATGGTTTGGTTTGTATGAGATTGAAGATTAATCAATAGCCCAATGGTTGATGCCTACATTGCTATATATTTTAAATTAGTATTTGCATGTTTGAATCAGTCTAACTCATTGCGTGTTTATTACATTGTGATAGTATGATTTACATAATTATAGTTTCATGATCTTAAGATCCGTTTTTCTTTAATGATTTTTTGAGATCGATAACATGACTGAAACCCATAGCCTCCAACTGTGCTAAAGGCTGTTGTCATGACCTAAAGATATTTTGCTGCTGTATTATTTATTTATCAGAATACAGTTGATTCCAAATTTCCAATACATTAAATTAGTTATTTTATCTTTATCCAAATCCCCACCCTCCCCGAAGCAATTTCTAGACTTGGACGCAGTAGCAATTAAACAATAACAAATGCAAGATAAAGACTGAATATGTTACAACAATACAACATTATTAAAGAGAAGTAGAAGTGGCCACAATTGAACAGTGAAGGAAGGGAAACGTAAACACAACTGAAGGAATGTCAAAATGTTGATTTTTGTGATAATAACTTACAGCTACCATAGTTGGCATTCATCACTTACATGATCCATGATTTGAATTTTTCTTCAATTTTCATTTTTTTCTGTGAAGTTGAAAATATGCCTATCTATGAAAATGTTCAACGTCATTGGTATACACTTTTGATAGAAAAAGGTAAAAATTCAGGAACATCAAATCATGGACCGTGATTTCATCAAAAGCTGATTGCTGTTTCCTACAAATGACGCGGGTATGTACTACCTATTGAAGTTTTTTTCATTTTGTCATTAAAGATAAATTTATTGAAAAACAAACAGTAAAAAAAAAAAGTTAATCAAGGAGATAAACCATGTAAAAGAAAGAAAAAAAGCAAACAGCGATGAAGACAAATTATATCTCCCTGGGATTGTCGCAGTGGTAAGAGACCCTCCATTATGCAGGTGGGGGTGCAAGTTTGAACCAGTATAAGGTTGTCCTCATGCTCTCTATGGAAAGACCAGCCACCACTAGGGCAGCATATCAAAACCAAAAACAGAAACAAAATTACAAAGATAATGAGACCTCCACAACTAAATTAGTTTAAGACACTATTTCTTGATAATGCACCCGCCTCGCATTCTATTCTCTTGGAATATGAGTATTCTCTTAATCTCCTTAACCATCAAATCCATTCACCAAGGATGTCGAGGAGCCCCATGTTCGCCTCTTATACTGCTGTAAGAATCGGCCTCCATTACAAGGGAACCCACGCATAAACATTAAATAACTTCAACCACCTTTTAATTTCCATGATATCAGCTCTCTTTGAGTCTCATTCCCATAATAATTAAATACATTAGATTTTGTTGCCTGGTATAAGGCCTTGAAATGGACGATCATAGCTGATTGTAAGGGCATAGGGAATAACCGGCAACATTAAAGTGACCAGATTACTTGTAGAATGCTACTCATATCATTAGCTAAAAGGGACGTTGTACCCCACAAACTATGCCGTGTATCCTATTTTTTCGAATCAGTAGATAGTTGCTGCTGTGAAAGTTGCAGAGGATCAGGATATTGAACAAAGAAAGGAGAAGAGGAAGGAAGAATAAAGAAAGGAAAAAAAAAAAGAGAAGAAAAGAAAGAAAGCCATACATGTAGGAATGGCAATTTCCTGTTTCCGCCAAAATTTGTCACTTCTGAGTTCTGGCATACTCAGCCTCAGATGAAAATTTTGTGACTGGATTGCTGAAAATGGAAAAACAGGTCTAAATCTTAGATTGAAATTTTTGTGGGCAATTGTCCAGTTTGAAGGCTTGCCCAAATCAAATAAACAGTGTGTTCACAGCTGAACCAAACCAAATTCGACCGCTACTTGATATAACACTTTTTCTTGATCGGTTCCTACAAGCTACAGTAGGCATCTTTACTTTTACGCTTCAAAATTGCTGCAGCAACATTCAGCACAACTTTATTCAATCTGTAATTTCTCTTTTATAGGTAATTTTCCCTGAAACAAATGAGAGAGTTTCCTCTCTTTTTTTTTTTTTCTGATGAACTCCCTATTCTTGGGTTGTCTTTAAGAGAGCAAACAGCCTACTGAATTTTGTCCAAATGTACAAATTTTAGTTACAAAACATGACACGTCCAGAGGTTGGAAGGCACAAAACAGAGTGAAGGATAGGCCAAAGGATATTTGCATGGAGAACAAGCCGTCGGTCATGGCCGGTGTTCCACTTCAAGTGGATCTCACTTTCTTGTATTATTTAATCAAACAACCTCTAGCCCATTTGTGTTTTTGCATGAGATTCCCCATAATTTCACATGGAAATCATTTTACATCACATAAATAACAGCTAAAGTCATTTTTCACACAATCGTTTGACCTGGAAAGTGACTTTTAAATGAAAATAATGAAGATTTCCTTTCCAAAACCTATTCATTTCATTTTCAAGTCATCTCATTTTAGAAGCTGACTGTTGTTCTTTTAGTTGAAAAAGAAAACCATTAGGCATTATGTTAGGGATGTTCTAAAACTTCCATTTCATGTTCCCATCTTTCTTCCTTTCACTTCAACCTTCTCTCTTCTCCTTCCACTTCTACTCTTCCATCTCTTCCAATAAATCCTTCATCACAAACACCCTTTTCATTTTCAATGAACCTTGCAAATAAAATTAAAAAACAATTTTACATATGTTATGGATTTCAACATTTTTACCCCTGACACGACACAAAACAACAAATTCTCAAAAAAAAAAAAAAAAAAGAGAGACCCCCAAAATATGCAAGGTGAAAACAACCCAAAATACAATTCAATGGATACAAACTCGATAGCAAAGGAATGAGAAATACAACTGATTATTCGAAACAAATACAAATAAATACAACTCACTGACATGAACTTGGTTCCCATTATTGTATGGAGCTTCTCCAGAGTCTCCATGAAGAGCTTTGGATCTCTGGCCACGTCCTCATACTTGGCGAGGGGTGGAGGGTAGGGATGGTAAATATGTGAAGCCTCTGTTGCCGCCACCTGTGGAGAATCGTAAGAAGCAGAGGACACCACAACTAACTGCTTACCTCTTTCATCATTCCCTCTCCCGCCACTCATCATTCACAACCACTCCCAATGAAGCTATGGTCTGAAAATTCCACATTAGTACAACCCATCAAAGATCACGCACCAAAACTACATAAGTAACAAAAATATTGCATTAACAAACATTTTCTTTTGAAAATTTGAAAGAGGGAGCGAGAAAATGATGAAATAAAAACACAAATGTAAGTAGCCACTCAAGATTCCAATCAGATGTAGCCTTGTTTATCCACCCAAAAGATTTGAAAATTAAAGAATCTCACACACACAAAAAAAAAAAAAATGTACATTAGAAAGAAACCCATAAAGCCTTTGTCTCTAAAATGTTTTTAAAGATTTTAAAAGGAATTACTTCTCGACAAGAGATTTGAAATCCGAGGAAAGCCTCTCCAAAACACCTTATTAGATAGGATATCCTTACAAGAATATGCATAACATGACCCATTAAAAAATAAGGGAAAAAAACCAGAAAGAAGTTTCATGTTGAGAGAAAGGTGTTAAGAATAAATTCAAAAGGGAGAATTTTTTATTTTCTTCAATCCAATTGAAAACCAAGGAAAACCCAGTTGAGAAATACAAATGAAGAAATGAACCTAGAAAGCCTGTTGATAGATTCTAAAAAAATAGAGAGATTTAAAAGAAAAAAAAAACATATTCAAATGCAAATAGAAATAAACCTGTTCCCCATTACTGTTCATAGAAGGGGTCCAAGTAACAGAAAAAGAGGACAGATAATTTTAGAAGCCTTTATTTATTTTTTTGACCTTTTTATCTCCTCTTGGGATTTCATCATCAAATATTCAAACCACTACGTGCAAAACACAAAAGTAATATAATATAAAATAAGAACATACAACATATAACAGACCCCCTTATTGTATTTTGCAGAGACGTACATTCATAGATTGGTTCTTCCAATATAAACATGCATCTTAAATAAAGTTTGTGATGATGAAACGAAATGAGAGAGAGAGAGAGGAGAAGGGAAAGAAAATGTATGTGCATGTATGGTATTATAAAACCCACCCTGGATTTTGATTTTTGATTTTTAGATTAGAAGGGAAAGGTAACAAAAACATGGAAGAGACTTAGAGAGAGCGAGAGAGAGAGAAGAATGTGAGGTTATGAAAACGTGTCGTATAACTCCCGGCCTTAAAATGCCTTTAATGGGATAAGAATCAAGTGGAGACGTGTTGCCGTGACAGGAGCTTGAGGAGTTAATTTGGCATTTACTTTCTAGACTCAGTCTTCAACCGGTTACAAACAAACTTGTTACCAACCTTCTTATCTAAAACCGTCCCCATCTTAATACGATATTATTTTTTTTTTCAAAATTATTTCGGGTGACAATGGATTGGGCCTAGTCGGGTTGACCACCGAAAACTGAATATTTGAGCCCAAGCCAAACCTGATCCCTTTTTTAATTGGGTTGGAAACAGTGTTAATGAACAAGATTTGTAATTATTTGACCCAAAATTCGATCCAATTCGTCTGATTCGGTTCAATTATTCATCCCAACATGTAGGTTGCCTTTAGAATATAAAAAAAATTGAGGGGCCTAAATATAATTTTAAAATTTTAAAATAAAATAAGAAAGATACCCTTTTGGCCTTTTGGCTTCGAGAATTTCATGAGCTCCACTGTGGAACCCATCTAGTAAAAATCTAAATAACTATATGGGCCCTCATCAATTTTTATTTCTAATAAAAGATATTTTAATATGAATAAGCTAGCCAAGTCTCACTCTAATATGAAATAGCTTGTCAAATATAAATTGACATTTGCATTGATTTAATAGAATTAATTAGATGTATCATATATTTTTTTTGTATTTTAAGTATTTGCTGTAGTTAATTTCTTATTTGGCAAAAACAAGTATTAGAAAGCCCAAAAAAGTGATGGGAAGTCCGGCCCATCTGGCGGACTGACTAGATGGGCAGGCTTAGGCCTGATATAATTGAGGTGGGCCGGACCCATGCCGCGAACTTTGGCGGCGGCCAGATAAGGGTTTGCGTTTTTAATTAGGGCCAGGTCTGGACATGCCTCAGCCAGGCCCGATGCAGCCTATGAACAGCCCTAGAAATACCAATCCAAGTATTGAATTCCTAGGTCGGGTTGGTAGGCTGTACAATAGACTCAGTCAATTTGGGTTAGGGTTGGTTGAAGAGCTTGTATGAACTCCACCAAATTTATTTTGGGACTCCAGTTGTGTAGAAATAAGAAGATACTATTTCATCCAAATTTTTCATTCCAAAAAGAAGCAATTGAGAGGGTGCAAATCAAGGAAGAGATCAATTAAAGATGGATTCGCAATTATTGCCACCTCTTACTGGCACCCTCCCTCCCTCATTTTACTTTCCCTATAGAGAGACCCTTGAATTGGGGCACTTGTCCTATTTCCGCACTGATGAGAGCATAACTGTTTAAATATCCCACATAAATTTAAACTATACATAACCATTGACTTTGAGGACCTAAAATTACTGATTAAGATGTGTTGATTAAACTGATATCGTAATCTGTGTCCAAGCATGCCTATGTAGAGTTCTTTTCTTTTCTTCTCTCCCCCTCCAGCAGCAGTGTCTTACTCGATTCAAACCTGATACTTTCATCAGGTCATGCCAGTCTGACCGGAACTGGCCCATTTATAGCAGCACAGATGACGACCCTAAAACCTTAACCCATTCAAACCTGATAATTTTCGGGTAATTTCGGTTTGACTGGAACTGACCCATTTATAGGTCACATGAAACAAAAAACAGAAATCTGAGGGAAAAACGTTGGAAAATAAATACATACAAACCATGTGGAAACCAATAAAGAGACAGATTATAAACAGTACAAAATATCAGCAGCAGATTCATCCTTGATATCGCAGATTATAAACAAATACAGGTCTTTTTCCATCCTCATTTCTCAATCAAAAAATATGACTCCATTCCGTATCATGTAATCTGTTCCACAATCACTTCTAGTGTGTTTCCTCTTTTCAATGCCTAATATGACTCCATTTCGTATCATGTAATCTGTTCCACCACAATCATTTCTAGTGTGTTCTTCCTCTCTTCAATGCCTATCATAAAAGTGGGAGAATGCTGTCTACTATACATACCCACAGACTACTTACTACATTTGCCACTAACCAGCTGATAAACAGGCAGGAACTCATTCAAGTGAAAAGAAAAAACCATGTTTAACAAAGTCCTCAAGATCGTTTCAACTTAGAAAGCGTGTTTTCCCTAAGCCCCAAACCCTATAATAAAGCAACCAAAACTATCTCTTAAGTGAAAGTTGCATGACCACATTTTCATCCAAGCTTTAACACAGTTGAACCTTCACAAGCAATTTTTAAGCTAAACATTGGGAACTTCACTCAAGTACCATGCATCACAAATTAGAAATACAATCTGTTTTCAACCAAAAGATCATTATAAGTCAGGTCTAAACCTCAATTTTTATTTAAATTATGATAAGACGCATAAGCTCCATCAAGATGCCATCCAAACATTTAGAATGGGTGTGGACGTCAAGAGAAAAGAAACAATCCGAAAACGGCCACCATACCATCCCCAGTCTTTCCATGTGTTACAGATGACTAAAATTAAAAACAGAAAGACAACAAAAGCAGCAGAGCATTGCTGATGGAATATAATTTAAGCATGCTCTCAATCCATCACCCATGCCCAGCCCCACATGCCACACACCCAATGAGAAAGGCACGAGTGTTCACCAACGACCTAACCTTGCTCACTTTGTGCAACACAATTTATATCCAAAGAATTCCAGAAAATACAAGTACCGTCAATCATGTTGTATACTCGAAGGCCTGAGGGGGCTGAGGCTCATCATCAACTGCCATGGCAGACGCAGATCCCTGCTGCTGACCTGCTGTCGACCCACCTGCAGCAGGTGAAGCTACAGTTGAAGGAGCATCCGTCAGAGCGAGTACCTCCGGTTCAGTTGGCTTCAGATCCCTCAAGAGAGCAAACCCAGATGGTGCAAGTTTCACTGGCACATATCTGCTTTCCTCTAGAAACTTGATGTACTTCTCTTGAGCAGGTACCACCCTGGCTGGGTTAGTTAGAATCTCAAAAGATGGCTCAGCCTCCGTCCTTTTCTCTGATGGGCTGTCTACCTGAAAATACAGAATCTATAAATATAGAAGGGGAAAAAAAGAGTGACCGAATTACTGAAATAGAAAGTCTGAAGAAAACCTAGGTCATTTATTTAATAATTTCAAATGGCTGGCTTTGGCATACTTAGATACAACCTTTAGGTCGTGCCAAGCCTTCATGTGATTTTAGGATACACCATGACAGTAACATGGTTAATGCATTGGCAGCCATCATCATTTCATAGAAATGAAATGTCAATTTACCTGCATTGAGTCGCCATTCTTCTCACTGGATTTGGGAGCCTTTCCTGAACTTGAACCAGCTGAAGCCTCTTCCACAAATATCTTCTCCGCCACACTAGCCTTCTGATCTGCCTCTTTCTTGGCCCTAGCTTTTGCTTTCGCAGATGTTGAAAGAACAGCAGTAGGAAGCTTAACTGCAGATGTCGTTGTGGGTGGAGTGATAGGACGAGGGTACTCAAAAAGGGATGGCTTGGCATGTGATAAGAACTCAAATTTTGGTACATTTAGATCATAGTTGAGTCCAATGAAGGCAGTGGGAGAGAATGAGAGGCTTATGAAATACACAAGAGGATACCAATACCAAAACTGGCTGAAAACAGCAAGTCCAACAACAGCGGTGATTTTATCATGCTTAGTCTTTGAAAGCAGTTTGATTGTCACATTCCTTCCACCAGCATCAAGAATTCCCGAAGCAAGAATAGCACCCATCTTGCTCATTGTGTCTTCATGCTTATCAAGAACTATTTTCTCCAATTGTCGCCTACAGTGACCAAATCAGAATGGAAAGTACAAATTTTATACACACGTGTGTGTGTGTGGAGAGAGAGAGAGAGAGAGAGAGAGAGAGAGTGTGTGTGTGTGTGTGTACCTGAATGTTCCCACCCGAGAATCGCAAGCTTCACTAGTCTGTACCATGACCATAGCCATTGCTATAAGGGCCCCCTGACGAACAAAATCAACAACATCTGAAGTAAGAGGTTCTAGCAAAGAAATTGCTTCACTCAGACCTGTACCAGCACAGGATATTCCCACGGCTAGAGCTGCTCCATATCGAACATGTGGATTGTAAGACTCAGAGAGGAGGGAAACAATTCTTGGAGTCTGCAAATTTTAAGGAGAAAAGGTGAGAATATATTGATATATGAAACAGTCAGCCAATTTGTGAATTGGGCAAACCATCATAACAAAATAAAAGACTAGATAGTAGATAGTGTCAAGTGACCAAAAGGTTAGCAAGTTCCAATGCTTGTTTCATTGTTCAAATCTTGAAACAAAAAGGTAAATGACAAGAAGAATTAAGTACAAAACCAAATGCGCAAACTTGGGTGGAACTGGGAAGAGGTTGGTCAAAATAAATACATGAAACATATATTATTAACTTTTTACTTTGGAAAAAAAAAACCCATTGACGAAGCTTTACTAATTAAAAAAAGTTAAGAAATAAAAATATAAATTATGTTTTTAAATGAAAAATAAGATACGTTTCATAATGTTACGAACTTAGATATATACAAGGGGTTTAGTTAAGAAAAATCAAGTAGACCAAGTTCAACCATTTCAGAAATCAAGCAGTAAATTTGAGGTTGCTCAGACATGTAATGTACAATTTGCTCAGGTTTTTTCAGTTGACACAAGCAGATAGTCTGTGAACAGGTCCATGTATCTATGCAATGAAAAGTACTCCTTCAGTTAGGCAGAACATGTCCTGGACCAACATCATCCAAGGTAAATAAAATAAAAAATAAAAAACCAACCTGTTCAGGATCGGAGTATAGAACAAATCCAAGGGCAAGAACAGCAGTCCTCCTCACATCATCGCTCACATCCGACACAGCAAAGTGCAGTAGCTGGCGAATTGCCTTGTTGTTTGCAGTGCCTCTGTAGGCCAGTGCTATTGCGTACATACCACCATAACGCAGGATAGGATCTTGATCCCGAGTCAGTTGCTCAATTAATGTGTCTGCCTCTTCTTCCCTTCCGTACACTGTGAGAGCAATTCCAAGGGCTAATCCCCTGCAAACATGATACATTATCAATTAAAGTGATATTGTAAAAATGACTGGGGAAATCTATAAGCAAAATCCGATGACTCCACTAACCTAATGATCTTCTCATGCTGTGTATCATGTGCATATGCAAGCATTTCACTTGCCTTCTCACTTGCAGTTCCAACCATAAGTAAACCCATACTGATACCTGCAGCTTCCCCAGCCACAGCGCTATCAGTGTACAGAACACTCTTAACGTCTTCATATATCTCCTCATCTGCTGTTCCTAGAGCTGCCAGACCAAGGCCCAAGCATGCCCCATGCTGGATAACCTGCAAGGAAGGAAGCTCTCTGCTTAAGACATGTAATAGAGGCCATGGTATGGTTTTAAAAAAGTGATTGACGACAAAGGAACTGACCAGGGTCTGTTCCTAGACTGTCTCTTGAGGAAAAATTACCTCGACAGTTGTACCACGCAGGCTATCACGAAGGAATTGTTTGATGCCTTCTCCATGGTTTGCATGAATAAGGCCTAGAGCATAAAGAGCACCGCCTTCTGAATAGGGACTTCCGCCACCTGCAGCACCACTTTGAGGCAAGTAAGGTGCCATCAGAGACCTCCCTTGTTGAAGGTGACCACAATGAATAACACCTAGACCAGCAGTAGCGCTGAACTTAGCCCAGTTTGTAGCTCTGCTCAGCCAGTCCTGTCAACCAACAAAAGTGAGTAGTAAACACTGTAAGAACCACTTAAGTTTTAAGTTACAACAGGAAACAAATGAATAAGATAAATGACATAAAGGAAGGATCATAATTACCAGGTTTTCCCTGAGAAAAGTATCCACAGTAGTTCCAGCATGCATTATTGCATTGGCATAAATAGTTGCACTGTGGCACACACTGTTTCTCATTTCAACCGACTGCTTTATTGTCTTCAAAATCAGCAAGTCGGACCTATCCAATTGCTCTTAACATAAGTGAAAACTCAGATGCATTTGGGAGGAAATCCCATCAAATCGCTTGTAATTTAAAACATCAAGAATTCTATAAATTCATTAAAAAGTGAATTGCCCAACCTGTTGTGGCTGTACAGGAACTGCAAAGTTAAGCGTATTGATGTCTCGCCTGACAAAATCCCCTTGATTTTTGCCAGCTTCTCAGCATAAGCAACTTCATTTGGATTCATTTCTTGTACAGCTCCATCCGTCATTTGAACATCCTCTACAGAGCCTGCAACATTTGCACTTCCAGCACCGGCATTTCCATTTTGAGCAGAATCTGATCCACTGGTTTCATGTTCGACCGACTCTGATGGTTGCTCAAGGTTTATGCGACTTGAAGCTCGAGATTTGGAGTCAGGGAGGCGATTTCTTACATTTAAAAGAAATGCCTGATGCTCATTTTCTATAAGATCAAAAGCTATCTGAAAGGCCAGCAGAGCATCGTCCTGCAACATACATTAAGTATAGTAATAAATCAAGTATTCAAGCATAGAAACATCAAATGATAACTAAATAAGCAGTCAATCCCAAAGTACCTTACTGCCAGATTGCAGAAGCTTTTCCAATATGCTAGCAACACCTTCAGGCTCATCCAAGAACATGAGACACTGACAGATGCTTAAGTAATCAGGAGAAGGCAATCTTTGATATATCTTAACAAGAAGCCGAAGAACCTGTAGGCACAATGTAAAAGGTTTAGACATTACTTTCCCTGTGGATCATAACCGGCCCTATACTTTCGACAAGCTATCATTTCATTTACTTCAATCATCAGGCATTCCTGTATCTGCAGGATACGGGATTGGCAGTAGTTTTGGATAATGTACAGAGACTTGTAGGCTACAATTTTCAGCTTATTCTAAAATACTCAGTCCAATATTATGATTCCATTAGTTTTCTTTCCAACATAAAAATGATATAAAAATGTAAATAGTAATTACTTTCTTTATTGGTGTAAATACTAACAAGGTCACTAGTTTGGAAATGTTCTAACTTATAAAGAATAAAATTAACATCCAGGACTGTGGCCCTTGTTCCATGCATTTTAAATGTAGCCTCCTTAACTTTCTTTTCTTCGATTGGAGACTCAAGCCAATCCGGCATCTACCCACTTAACCCCCGTCATTTAAGGCTCGAATCATCCAAACCCAGAGCTCATCTTTCATTCATGTACAAATTAAAGTAGAACCGTCTTATAGCATCAATGATGTTGTTATTTATTTCTAATACATCCCACCTTCGTCTTGAACTGAAACCCAGTCCAGACTCCATATAGAAGAAGTTAATCCATATAAAATTTGTTATTTTTGTCACCCTCTCGTACTCAAACAATCCTCAGCCTTTTGCTGCTTACTTTCTTCCCCACTTAGATTGCACTACAGTTGCTCATTCAGCACATTTCTCCTGCTGTGACCCCCCTTGTGTGAAAGAGGAAGACTCTTCCAATTAAAGTCTTGAATTCCCTCCAAGACTCTCAAATTTCACACCATGGGCAAAGCCATCTCGCGACGAAACTCTACCCAATTTACTCCTAACAGATCCAGTAGCTATTGCTCATTAGGACAATAGAAAGTGTACCTAACTACTGTTATTAGCCAAGTGTACCACTATCATCGACACCAAGAAACAACAATGCAGGAATCGGCAATTCTCATCTTCATGGTGTTCCACATAACCAGACCACACCTACTAGAGTTTTCAGCATCCGAAACCACCCATCCAGTTTAATGGCCACTCTAAAATGCTTGAATAACCATTGCATCAACAGGTTGCAACTTATCAGCCTTCAACTACAGTACCATCTTGTTTCTCGATAATCAACACTCAAAACTACCCAATCATAAATGTTCCAGGATAAAATATTCATTTAGAAGATAAACCAATCCCCTGGATCCTATGCGAGCATCTTTGGAAACCCCATTAGCTACACTTGCTCCATGTCCCTCGGTGATGATTGATGGAACAGTTTAACACTTGTAGTTCCCTTTTCACCTTTCCTCTGGTTTTGGCTTCCGCAACACTTACCTGATATCAATCTTACTTTTCTTTGAATTAGCCAAAACGCTATGTAACTACCCATCCCCAAAAGATAGGCCCATAGTCTTGCCTGTCAGATTTTTGCATACCCATCCATGTGCAACTTAGATCCTAACCATTCCATATATTTCAAGCAAATTGAGTGATCTATAACAACTTAACAAATGGATCGAATCATTGATCAAAACCAATCATCTTTTGGTCTCACCTTCAGTGTTCTATGGTTCTGAAAATCAGCTCAATCTGGTGATTCTAACCTATCAATCAGGGTTACTTAATCAGGTGGCATTTGACTGTTTTGATTATTCTTTAAATGAATCCACATTGGATTATCCATGCATTGCAGAAGTCATGTCAATTACCAATACAAAAAATAAATAATATAAAAAATCCTAACAATACCAAAATAGAGCGCAGAAGAGCCCACAGCACAGTTGGAAGGTGCTCAGTGTCGCAACCTCAAGGCTGCCGGTTCGAACAATGCTACCGTTAAAAAAAGCACATAGACAAAAGATTCTGTCAGAATAATTATTCATATATTGAAACCAATCACCATATAGCACCATGTAGGGCCCCCCCATGGACTACGTATCATTTAAAAACTCACTTAGCTACACCTACAGATGTCAAATAAATGGTTGGGATGAGACAATGTTGCCCAAAAGTTGCATTGTAAGAGCTAAACTAAATTTTGCACTTAGCAGCAACCGCAGGTTAAGATATTTAGATTTTAGCGATGAAATCACAAAATCATTTGGTGTGCTCATTTGTGACTTCACATGCAATTTGCACCATTTTATGTTCATCCAGATGTACCATTTATTAGAATTCTTCATTGCATTAGGACATAAGAAATCTAGTATAGTAATCATCATCAAAGCCTTGTCCCAACTATGTTGGGGTCAGCTACAAGAATTCAGTTTCTCCACTCCAATCTATCTTGAGCCAAATCTTCAAATAAATCTAGTATAGTAATGTACGACAAAATAATATCCTACCAGAATTTATAGATATCCAATATCAGTAACGGTGCCAGCGGTATGACAAGTATATGCAAGTATTCAAGTTTATAAATGCAATGTCAGACATTGACCTAATGGTTTGGTATCTACCTCCTGATGAATGTGATTCAAGGAATCAAGGGTTAAGGAAACTACCATTCATAGGTCATCATAAAGGAGAATTTTCACCTACAAGCAGCCTACATATGTACTTCTGCAGTCCAGCTCGTAGGACCTACTTGGATGTATTCGTATCATTATGGGTAGGATAGATGGGAAGGTCTCTATAAGGATAAGGGTCAATTAAAAAATCAGCCCCATCAAATTATCCTAGCTCTTTATTTAGCAGCTTTCAAAGTTTAATGGTCTTTTAACCATAGATTTTTTTAGATTCAATCGAACAGCCAGCCAGTATAGGTTTGATGAGCATAAATTCGGGCACGGTATCAGATCATGGGTAGATAAGATTCTGAAAGGAGATTCACTTTTCAAAGGTGGGCCCAAGTGGGCACCATGGAAATGGATTGTACATACACTCCGCTCATAAGAGAACATTCTCCCATTGGAATATTGTGTACCCTACAATTACTGATTAGTATCCAATACAAGTAACAATACCATATTTTGTAAAATAATAATAATAATAATTAAAAACAGCACGTCAAGCATATGCAAGTATTCAAGTTTTCATAAATTATAAATGCAATGAGAGGCTTTCACTCTCTCATTGTTAACAAGGGTTTGGTATCTAATTCCTGGTGAAGCCAATTAGATGGCTAAAGGAGCCTCTCCTTCATACGTCATGTCTCTCACATGTCACAACCATAATCAAATTGCTCAGTCACTCATGACTGATCATATCACCCATGCACTCATCCAGAATAATAGTGTATCAAACCAAATGTTGAGTAGTGCAATCAAAGGATCCAAATACAGCCCTGATCCACCTAAATCTAAATATGGAAACACTGCATTCTAACTTCCCAATGGCTTGTCTGGCAAGATCGAGCCCAATTTAGTACGGGAAACCCTTATTAGGCCTGCTGGACTCCAGATCTTTGGGCCCAAGCATGTTGGAGTCTTAGTATAAGGCTATAAGCACCTTTATGTCTACTTATGAACGACTATTGTACAGAAAAATACACATTTACATGCCTGTCAAAAAATATACATATAATAAATACAACATTTCATAATCACCATCTTCCTCTTATGTCTATTTTTGAATGACTATTATATGTTAAAATTTGCATTTATATGCCTATCAAAAGAATTATATATACACAACCACCTTTATCACATATAAAATGTAGTTAAAAGTAAGGCCCCAAAAATCTATCCCCTTAATCCCTTCAATTCAAAAAAGAGCCTCCCATAACCCTTATCAGATAGACTCAAATCCAATTTCCACGGTCCACATGGGATCCAGACTTGAATTCATGACCTGCAATCCTCATTGGGCTATACCCCATAGACCAACCCAGCTTGTTGACAACCTTATGTCCGAATAGCATGAAGTTGAATTTCAATTTGTTGTTGACCCCACCAGATCTCCATTTACAAATTCTCCTTTGAATCCGTAAACGCTTTACTTAAAATTAAAATTTATAATTACTTTGGCTTTCCATTAAAAAAATAAGGAAATGATGCAACCTTTCATATCCTTTTTTTAGATACAATGATTAAGCAACCATTACATAGAAAGATTAGATGTTAGATGATAAATGTTTCCTATTATCAAGCAAAGGCGGTATCAAGAATGAGAAGAGCAGATATATAATGAACATAGAAAGCTTTGAAAAAAGGATTAAAAAATGCCTATCAGTAGAATATTCTTCAAAGATAGGTTTTCCTAAAGAACAAGAGCAAAATATGTGGCCTAAATGTAACAACCAACCATATATTTTATTCTGCAAGCTTAAACTCCCGCACGATAGAAATAAATGGTATGTGTCTATCAAGCTTAAACTTCAGCCAACTAGATATCAAGTCTTACAAGATTTATTTACCTCACACCGATATTCTCTACGATTGACATAAGAATGTGAGATATAGATACAATACAAAAGCATTCCATGAACATTATCACTGCTCATAATTGCTTGTTCAAGTTTATCCAATCTTCTACACTCAATAGCACTCCCCATAGCTTGCTGATATCTTCCATCAGAAATACACCTGCAGATAGCAAAAGATGAAGGCCTTTTAACTTTAAATAAATGCAAATACAAAGAAAGGGAGGAGTAACACTAAATAACTTACTTATCCAGCATCCTTTCCACAATGGCCTCCAATCTAGGATCCACCTCTGCTGCTGCTTCATTTGACTCTACAGCTTTGAACTTGAGACTAGCATATTCATCGATAGCTTTGACTAGCCAAGCCAAATTTCAAGAAATTGTCATTCATTAAGAAACATAACTGCTTCAGAGTAAGCATACACAGGTCTACACAAGATTTACTCCTTACCAAGAAGAGTATGAACATAATCAGAGTCTTCCGAAACATCAAAAAGAGGTCCAGCGCCCAGAGCATATGACAATGAATCATTAAGCTCCCCCAAGTAGTAAAAGACCTGTAATAAGTAGTACTAATCATTTCTTTTTCTTTCTTTTATTTCTTTTTTTTTTTTTTTTTGAATGGTAAGTAGTACTAATCATTGTGGGTAAAAGAACAAAATATGTTAAGCAAAAGTATGACATTCTAGGAGAAATTGAAGCAAATGATTTGCAAAACGACAAAGTAATTGTCAACAAACAGAATGTTTGATGCACACCTAATACATGTAAAATTCTCAAAATAAAATCAATGCAGCCAAACAGACAGTCAACTAAAAGAGATGGCCCAAGGCTTGAGAAGTAATTGAATAAAGGAAATTTCGCAGATTAGGCACAAACAAAGTCGGACACCCAGCCTTCTTTTTACAGTTCAAACAATGTATCCCCTTTTACGTGGACTAGTGATGAATCCTCTCCTCCCTTGTGTGATGATTCCTTGGATTCTCCTTTTATGAAGATGCCTAAGTCTTTGAGATCTCTCTCCTCAGACCTCCACAAATTTGGTAAGAGAGAAACTCCAGGTTTCTTCCTGTTGTGGTTCCAATTCATATCATAGTTTAGTTGTCCAAAGAGCATCACAAAGGTTAAAAGAGCATCTTGGGGTAATTTCATGAGATACTGCAGCAAGTAAGATTTCCACAAATGTAAAATGACAGATGGAAAAACTTGTAATGGAGATTAGGAAAGAAAAGACGGACAAAAAAGCCAAGCATGGAAATTGAAACTTGAGACCTCGTTTGAGGAAGAGCTAGGAGAAGAGAATGAATGAAAGATCTTGCAAGATCAATCCATTCCCCTACTGATAGAGGAAGGGGAAAAGATGATTTAATAGATCTGAAGAACAAAAAAACCTCCTAACCTCCTCAAAGAATATTTTGCACGCTAGACAACCACACATTAAACCACCATCATCCACAAAAGAGTAAAGAGATACAGCTTACGTGGAGTTGCACATTGGTGGAACAATGCCAACATCCTTTTAAAGCAGCTTGGTGAAGACTTCATTCTCAAACCTCCACCAAGAGACAAATGCCACATTTGGGATATCTTAGATCAATATGATCGTCAAAACATTGAACTGCTGAAAACTTAATTCGAAATTTTTTTTTATAAAAAAACTTAATTCAAAAAATTATTTACATTTTAATGAAACTCAAAAAGTTCTTACACAACAATATTAAGCATTTGCAGATACTCAAGAATTTATTGAATAGAATATTGTAAAAGATAAGTTAAACAATGTACTATTGTTAAGTAAATGGCAAGTATGCATTCATCTTATACTCACAATGGCTAATAAATACTCGCCAACATTATAAGAAAAGACAAATAAAAAATAACTTCAACAAAAGCCCGTAGCACAGTTGGATGGCTCATAGTCGAAATCCAAAGTAGTGGGTTTGAATCATGTTGCCAATTAAAAAACAAAAAATAAACCAACAATGACCTTTGAGACAACCAATGCAGCAAGCTGTCTTTGATCGAACTCTTCATCTTCGTATAAGCTTTCACTGTGAAAAATAAAATGAAAAAAATAAATAAATAACCAAAGTTAAAAATTAGTATTTCAATGTCTTATTGTTATAATGAATTTATGAAGTTAAAAAAAGTATGCAGAGCACGGGGTTGGTATCCAAGATGAAACAAATTATGTTAATCAACTTTAGAATGCACATGCATGGTGTATCCAAGAAAGTACAAACATTAAAATGTAATGTAATACGAAAACTTCAGCAATTCAACATGCTAGAGATAGCAAAGTCTCCACTTCCAAAGTTCACTATAGGAATGAATAACATAAATGATCCACATGATAGAAATCTAGTACCCAACTTTTTAATGTAGATTCTTGCTAATATCCTCAAAATTTAAAAAAATAAAATAAAAAATAAAAGCTTATAATAAAAGACCAATAGATCTGGTTGGAAACATCGAACCATAAATATAATAACTTGTGAACTTCTAAAATAGTAAATAACAACACATAGAAGTGAAACATACTAATCATCGTTTTTTTTCTCCTACATGGACTCCTCAAACTCATGCACTCACACACACACCCATGTCCTTAACCAGATGATCAACAACCAGGGACGA
The DNA here is from genome assembly GCA_028538565.1 of Umbellularia californica. NCBI lineage: Eukaryota > Viridiplantae > Streptophyta > Magnoliopsida > Laurales > Lauraceae > Umbellularia > Umbellularia californica. Next base: position 81,318,045 of record JAPQWN010000005.1, read on the forward strand.
ACTAATCATAACTTTGATACTTCAAGGGCTCAATTGAATGAAATTTCTAGGCTCATATGTATGAATGGAATCCAATCAGTAATCACCTTTCCCATTTCCTTTCTTCAAGACTATATCTATCACTGCGATGCAGTAGGAGCCCATAGCATCACATATAAGGGGTTTTGCATGAATCTCATGACAGCACACCATGAGGGCAAAGAATGGTTAACCAAACTACAAGATCGAATGGAGGAACCCTGAAATTTTCACACATAATAAACTTAATTTACGGTTGCTCGTATGATCATAAATATGTAGGTTTTTTTACTTCTTCACAGAAGAAACAAACTCCCCTTTGCAATAGTACCCTACCAGTTTGGACTGGTTTCCTAATGTAAGTAGTACTTAAAACTCCAATATTCTATAACAAGATGCCAAATAAGACCACTGACTCAGTAATGAGTAGGGATCCTTACTTCACTTGTCTTTAATCTAAAAACCAACAGGACTCTTAGAACTGCCACATAGGACCTAACGAATAATAAATAGGCAGATCAGACCCTAACCAATAATAAAACACCAATAATACAAGCACTATTCAGCTATAAAATGCCTTGAGCATGGAAACAAAATGCCAAGCCAGGGTTTTCCCAAAAAAAAAAAAAACAAATGGAGCCCATTTGTATGACCATGGCCCCCTTGGATTCTTCCAATGATTACTATCCCAACATACTAGTACCAGTGGTAACTAAAAACCAAACATGTTTCTTCAAAGTACATTGAATACTACATTATCATCTATATATTCATATCTATCTTCCATTGGGGTTTCTTAAAACCAATTATTTCAGTCTCCATTACTAGACATGCTTCTACATGCTTCTGGGATTTAATGCGACCATAAAAAATAAAAATAAAAACAACATTTGAAGAGAGCGAGAGAGAGAGAGAGAGAGAGAGAGAGAAGTAGAAAGAAATCGAAACCTGGTTCAACTTTGAGTCATTAAATAATCCTTTACACAACTTACTGTTCTCTCTCTTAGCCCCTCTCTCCCTCTCTCTGTTGGTGCCCTATCTCGAACCCATGACCTAATGATCTAAACCATAGGTTAAAACCATCGCGACAAGGTAGAGATGGGCTTGACACACTTACTGTTGAAGTGGATTTGGCTCAGGATAGACCGGTGTGGAGATTGGAGAAAACAGAATTCATGTAGTTCTCAACACCAACTTTACAATCATTGATGCAATAAAATGAATTCACAAGAGGAATGAAGTAGAGACAAAGCCTATTATTAGCCATAAGAATGTACACTTATCTAATGAGAAAAGAATCAATGTTCTTATTATCATCAAACTGTAAAGGTTCCCTAAATCTTGAATTGTAAACTTTTAACATTGTAATTTTTTTTAGCTTATCAAAAATTAAGAAAAAAAAATCTATAATATACAGAGCAAAACTACACACTCAAACAAAATTTACAAAAAAAAAAGGGCGTGGGGGGGCACTACTTACGCCTGAAAAACTATAGACTAGAAAGATACAAGCAGTCATGTTACAGTAGCAAGTCCCATCATTCATTCCCCCCCACTAACTTCTACCTTCCCAACCCAACCCAATATAATATAGAACAGAAAAAACCCAAGATTCCGACCCAAATCACCATTAAAAATTGTTTCTTTTCCCAATTCTCCCAATTATACTTTAATAGCAGAAAAAAAAAGCTCAACAATTTCAAAAAAAAAAAAAAAAAAAGCCCATCAACAAACGTTACAAATAGATTTCCATAACCCTAGCTCTATAACGGAGAAACCCCAACAAAAATTTAAAAAAAAAAAAAAAAAAAGAAGCTTGCCGAGATGTCTTCTCCTCCCAAAACCCTAAAGCCCCAATAAATAAATAAGAGTTTTTAATGTGGATAGAAAGATTTACTTACATGGTGGGGACGCTGGTTGAGATCTCCGGCCAGAAGTAATCCACGAAGGTGTTGAGATTGGAGAGAGCGTGGAGTTTCAGCACTGGATGGTTCTCGTTCAGCATCGCAAGCAGCGCGCTTGCAGAACTCACCATTGCTACTGTCGCCATAGCACGGGATGCTTTCTGCCGGCCTGATCTAGCAAACAAAACAAAAGAGATATCGAGAAGAAGAAGCGAAGGAGGGCTTAGATTAGAACACGCCAAAGCTCGAAAGAAGAAAAAATCGTTTCTTTCTTTCTTTCCTGCCTTTTTTCTTGATGAGAACGAACGAGAATGCCCCTCTTGCAAGAGATCCTATGCACATGTATATATTTATATACTATATAGACATTAGGTTTTTTTTTACTTTTTGTGTGTGTGTGTTTTAAATATAAGTTTAGTTTACTTTTTGAAGAAGAAAGCTTGTTGGGAAGGAAATCCTACCACTACTAGGTCTACAATTTGGCCTTAATACCGATGCATAGTTGGGGTCCGGTTCTGATTTAGTAATTAGTAGTACTTAATAAATAGTATAGTAGGGTACAAATACAATGGATTCAATATTCTCTAGATTAGATGATATCTATATTATTCGTGGCCTATATATTTAACTTTTCTTTATTAATGTAATATTCATATCATATAAAATAAATTTAAGATTATTAACATTTCTTTTAGAAAAATTAAACAAGTGAAAGAGCATATGAAAAAATAATAATAATTATACCAAACATGCATCGATGGGGCCGGCCCAGATGTGAGGGGTCAGGGTGGTGGTATGTCTGTTGGGTCGGATATGAATTTACCCTAACCCGAAACAAACCCAATATGTTGCCATCCCTAATGATATTTATCAAGATTACGGTTATCAATAGGCCAGATTTGCAAGGTTTGATTTCAGGTTCTGGTCTGATACTGACTCCAAATTCTGTGTCTGATTAGTTTTCAAGATATGAGTCTCGGTTTGGGTTTGATACGGACCGTCAATCCCAAGTTGGATCGTTGAAAAAGGACATTTGAGCCCACCCAAATACACATTTCTACTTCTCTCATAGAATCTTGAAAAGAATACACATATCAAGTAATCAGGTCAGTGTTACTGTTAGCAACAGGTCAGTCTAACATGTGACCTACCACCACTCACTTCTATCAGGCTAAGTTTGTAGTGGCTATTTTTCACCTCCAGGGGTCTAGATATTTTAACTGTCACTTTGAGCTGAATTCATAAGCGCTTAGGTTTTGATTGCCCCAACCCGCCCCATTTATAACTTCTTGAGATATTTGTTAATGAATTATAATAAATAAATCATATGGTCTATAGCTCAGCTAGTAAGGGCATGGGCGAGTGAGTGGGCGTGCATGTGTTCAAGTCTACTGTCTAGCCATATTACATGTGATAATTCTTTGAGCATAACTCTACAAACTCATTGTTAGATCCCACCTTACAAATCCAAACCACTATAAAGGTCATTGTCCTGCACTATTTAATTGCTATAAGATACTCTTCTTTAGCACTTTACATATCTTCAAATTGACAATATACAAGGTGGACCACTCTTCAGGTCAGGGTATAAAAACAGATCATTAAGTGGCATGAATTTCAAAGGTGAGCTCCACTAATTGGTTTATAGCAACTTCGCCCGCCTTTTAGGAAACCCAATGCTCAATATCTCTCTCCCTCTTTCTTCCCTTTCTCTCGCCAACCAATCTGTTTCAAATCAAGTTATAACTACAGAGAGTATGCAATTCTTAGTCTCTTCAATTTATTTAAGTAGGCGACCAATGGGGAATTATTCGCAGGAAGCTATTTTCTCGAAAAGGCATCATAAAAAAATTTAAGTTGGGTATTTTTTTTTCTCTAAATGTGTGTGGGGATATTTTCACACTACCAAGATTCTGATGGGATACGTCCAAACTCTCCCTGAAATTTACATCCACAATCCCTGAAAGATCGGGTCAGGACGAGAGTCATGGGATACGCCCAAACTCTCCCATTTTCTCTGCTCACTCATCCCTTGTTTAGTTACCAAACTGACTTAGGCATCGGAGTGCCTTTGGCTGAGCTCGGCCAGGGTCTCTGACCTTTTTTTTTCCCTTCCATTTCAGGTTTCAAACTTTCAATCTTTCACAGAAAGCTTTACAGCGATCTCAATAAGCCCATAACAATTTAGGCACGTACAAAATGCATTATGAAAAATATAGTAGAAAATAAATTAATATAAAATAAATAGTTGATCCATGATTGGGTTTTTTCTAGTGACATCAAACTCAAAGTGGACCTGCCCCGGGGACACCGTCCTCATATACCTCCCTAGCCGGTCTCTTCACCCTCTAGTATTATCCCCATCAAGTAACTACTCCAGATGACTAGCTCTAAGTCCAGAGGGCAGCAACCTCATTTCCACACTTGCTTATATGAGTATGTTTGAAGCACATCTACTTGTTGGTTGTGGTGAGGACGAGGAGGAAAGAGAAGAAGATGATGATGCAACCGTGCTGTGGAGTTCCACTCTTTTTACCTCGGAATTTCTCAAGATTAAAGCCTCAGTGGATCCAGAATCCAAATTCCAGCAGCAGTAGCTACTAGGAAGGGCTGATATGTGTAGTTTAGAGGAAATCACAGGCCTAAGTTGCAGAGAGAGGGCACAACCCTTGAAGCCTCAATCTATCTGCAGAGCCTCGTAACCTGTAGCGCATCTATTTCACTTACACTTTTTATACATAGATAGATTCATTAACAATAAAACCTAGTGTACTTTTCCATGCTAAGATGCATTAAATTTTTTTGGATAGGAATATAGACTATCATCTCTCTCACAAGCGAACATCCTATAACAACTATGATTTATCCCTACCATTTAACTTAAACATTTTATACTATTTTTCAATTAGATAGGGACATAGGGTTTCCATTACATGCCATACCATCTGTAGGTGCACAAAATTTCACGGACCCGGAGGTGGTGATCTCGAGACCCACTAGAAGAGAAGATGTGATGCCTTGAATAGAACCTGAAAGGGGGAAGAGGAAAAGAGCAGTCAAAGACCCTGGCTGTGGGCAACGCAAGGCTCTCCGATGCCTAAGTCAGTGTAAGAACGTGACAGTAGGGTAGAGATTTTAGAGAGACAGAATAACGGCTCTGTAAGTAATAGGTCGTATCTATGCGTACCTCTGGAGGAGACTAAGTCCTCTATTTTTATACCGTTATAAGGATCCAATATCATGGATAAGTATCAGAGCGCGATTGATGCGATTCCCTCAATCAGGGCAACCGTTTCAGTTGATCCCGCTCCTTTAATTCAGGTAACTGCTCAGTCAATGCCTATCCCTCAATTACAGTCGTAACGTCGCCCGTTCGCCTTAGTGTTCGCTGCCTCATAAACCATTCCGCCACGTCTCTCGGTCGTTACGCCACGTCTCTATTGAGGATGATGGGCAATGCCTTTTGTCCGAAATAGGTGGCCGAGACTGAGGTGGGGACGTCCGAGGTTAGATACATCCGAACTGAGGTAGGACAGAGCTGAGGGAGTGTATGAGCAATGCAAGCAAGTCTACCGAGCTGCGTAGCAAGGACGAGCTTTCTGCCGAACTGTGAAGGGTCTTTTGGTGCTATAACCGAGACCGAGACTATTAACAAGTTCGGTTCCGAAGTGGCACGTGATTCTCCTTCATTACTGGCGAAGTGGGCCCATTCTCGGTGTTCGAGGAATGCCCCCACAAAATTGCCCCTAGCTCTCGTCCTTCGGGAGTTAAAGAACTCTCCGAGGTCAGGAGCTATAAATAGAGAGATGTCCAAGGCCGAATGACTCGTCTTCTTTGGAGCTTGTCTCTCCATGACGTTGTGCTGACATCATCCTCCCCTTTCCCTATACCCTAGCGTCATCCCGAAATATCTTAATGATATTAAGTACCGTGGTACGATCGAGGAGGAAAAACAAGACGATGATGCCACGTGTCACTGGTCGGATGGTGGCTCGTTAATAGAGAGATCCGTTCCCCGTGTTTAGCGCGCAGAACGATCCTTCGTAAATGGAAGAGCGTAGATTTCCTGTGCTTGGGAAAAGCAGCCCAGGTCTATAAATAGGGCTTTCTTCTTCTGGGCGATTCAATCCTGATTAATTGGAGAAGATTGGGGCTTGGCCTTCATGAAGCTAATATTCGTTGGCAGGAAGAAAAACGTTCGCCTTTACAAACTAACTAAGCCTGAAGCTTCGTCCGGTGTGATAACGATGGCCGGTTCCTCTTCAGTGGGAGGAAATTGCCCCTGGTCGTCCTCCGCCTGTGCTATCTCTCCTGAGGCTTCTGGCCAACTGTGCTATCTCTCCTGAGATAGATCTTGATCTCTTGATGGTAGGAGATAAGACATCTATGTCAGGAGATAGCGCAGGATTTATTCTGTGCAAGAAACTTGAAACTCCTCCAAATTGAATTCCGCTCGTCTCGTGGTGTCGCTCTTCCGTGAAGAACGCGCCTTTCAGGAGGAGGAAGAACACATCCTTCAGAGACAAATTTTGTGAGGAAAGAGAGAAATCGAGTGATCCATTGTATTGGACTTCATGTAATGAAAATGACTTAATATAAAATCAAATTTTCTCTGTCGTCCAATCTCCTTCTCTGTGTATTTGCTTTGCTTGATCATTCATGTAGCAACAATATCTTTTCTTCATGATGTGGAATGTACCTTTGGAAGTAATCTTGGTAAGGACTGGAATCTTGCCGAGCTGAACATCTGCCGCACTGAGCCGCCGAGCTGCGGCTCCTGCAGAGCTGGAGCTTTCGCCGAGCTTGAGATCTCTTTGGGAAGCGTAGCGTGAAAAATCTGCTAGGACCCTGGTTGAGTGCTGAAAGTCCCCAACTCTTCGAGGTCGGAAGCTGTACTGTCAAGGAGTGAATCCGAACTGATGAGATTCCTTGGATACCAAGTTTTTGAATCTGACTTTGGATCAGATCGTTGTCACTTCATGTCCATCCGATGTCGCTTCGCTATCCGTGATATTAAATGCCTCACCTTGACCGTGCACGGGAAATAGGCTGACGATGCCACCTGTCGCTTCTCCACAGGATGCGCAGTCTTTTCGAAACAGCGCATATGGCGGCAGATCAATAATAAACGCGGTCTTTTTCGAAATTCAAAAACGACGCTGTGTTTTTCGAAACGACGCCATGATGGGTTGTCATTATTGAATGTACCCTTCTTCTTACTATAAATAGGGGAGCGCCCCTTATCGTTTCTTCCTCTTCTTTACTTCGCATTTTGCTGTGAAAGAGAAGAATTTCTTGCAGAGGGTTTCAGATGGAAGACTGTCGATCGACGAGAAGTGCTGTAGGAATTTTCTCCATCGAGTCTCATCCTTGTTTTCTGTCTTTGTAAGTCTTCTTTTCCCTATCTTGCTCAATTTTGAATCTAGGGTTCCATTCTCCCTTCTGATCTCCGCCTCTACCCCTTCTTTCTCTAGAAAAATGGGCATCTATAGTTACTGGCTAGAATCCGAGGGAGCGCTAAGAGACCTTAGGGCTAGGTATCAGATTCCTAAGGATGTCTTCCTTAAGGTTCCCGAGTCCAATACCTATATTGATGGTAGTATCTCCGATGGCTGGATGCCATTCCCTTTAGTAGCCATAATAGAGGGCAAGGTTCGGTTTCCCCTTAATCCCTTGCTTGGGGAGTGTCTCCGAGCTTGGCACCTCTGTCCGTGTCAGTTGATGCCAAACAGCTTCAAAATCATAATGGGCACTGCCGTGCTCAACAATATTTTAAGGATTGATCTAGGCGTTCATGATATTGAGGACGCCTATGAGCTGTGTAAGTCGAGAGGTAGCTTTTACCTCCGAGTTAAGTCGAGCCAAAAGGCATTCGTTCGTGCCTTAGAAGATTCGAACAAATATGCCGGGGACGATCGCCTGCTCGTCTCAGGTAACTGGGAGTTCGGTGATGACGAGCAGATGTCGCAGAGGTTCAACCGGATCCCTCGCCGTCTCGGCACACCACCAAGTAAATATAGCTATTTTTTAATTCGGTTTTGATTTCTGTTGCATCTTGTTTTATGTGTAGCCGAACTGATATTCTTTTGTCTTGCAGATGCTCGTGAAAGGAGAAGGGAGGCCAGGCGAGTGGGCTGGGTGAAAAACGAAACCTGGTTTCAGTCTGTAGAGACTTACCGAGGCCACGAGGACAGGGCGGCTTTCGCCCTTTCAGATTACGCGCCGAAATACCGCTCTTACAAGAAGAGCCTCCCCCATCACCAAGCTGTCGTAGCCGAGGTTGAGGAGACTGAAATTGAGGAGGAAAAACAAGAGCAGGCTGCAGACGATACTAAGGGCCAAGCTGCATCGGGGGCTGAAACATCCACATCCAGTTCCGATCCCGAGGAGGAAAGTTCTTCAACAAGCAGTTCGGGAGAAAAAGAGCCAATGGATAAAAACAAGAACCGCCGAAGCCTCCTGTGAAGAATCTTCGGACTGCGGCTTTCGGGGGTGTGCCTTAAGGTGCTGCTGCTTCTTCTTCCAGGCCTCCTTCTGCCACGCCTGGCACTGCTGCTCCTCCATGTTCCTCAGCGAATGCAGCCCGAACTCCCGCGGCCAATTGTAGGTGCACGAAATTTCACGGACCCGGAGGTGGTGATCTCGAGACCCACTAGAAGAGAAGATGTGATGCCTTAAATAGAACCTGAAAAGGGGAAGAGGAAAAGAGTAGTCAAAGACCCTGGCTGTGGGCAGCGCAAGGCTCTCCGATGTCTAAGTCAGTGTAAGAACGTGACAGTAGGATAGAGATTTTAGAGAGACAGAATAACGGCTCTATAAGTAATAGGTTGTATCTATGCATACCTTTGGAGGAGACTAAGTCCTCTATTTTTATACTGTCATAAGGATCCAATATCATCGATAAGTATCAGAGCGCGATTGATGCGATTCCCTCAATCAGGGCAACCGTTTCAGTTGATCCCGCTCCTTTAATTCAGGTAACCGCTCAGTCAATGCCTATCCCTCAATTACAGTCGTAACGTCGCCCGTTCCCCTTAGTGTTCGCTGCCTCATAAATCATTCCGCCACGTCTCTCGGTCGTTACACCACGTCTCTATTGAAGATGATGGGCGATGCCCTTTGTTCGAAATAGGTGGCCGAGATCGAGGTGAGGACGTCCGAGGTTAGATACATCCGAACTGAGGTAGGACCGAGCTGAGGGAGTGTATGAACAATGCAAGCAAGTCTACCGAGTTGCGTGGCAAGGACGAGCTTTCTGCCAAACTGTGAATGGTCTTTTGATGCTATAACCGAGACCGAGACTATTAACAAGTTCGGTTCCGAAGTGGCACGTGATTCTCCTTCATTACTGGCGGAGTGGGCCCACTCTCGGTGTTCGAGGAATGCCCCCACACACCATCAATGGGTTTTGTTCCCTTCTCTCTAGAAGTTGTTCCAAGGGATGTGCCAAGTTGACATTCGATTGGGTATGGGCGGCGGTGTGAGATTACACGCGATTACCACTGGGGCATCTTGTGCTTCTCTATTACGACCTTTTTTACTACTAAGATAAGGTTATCATCCCTGCCCCCCAACAATCATATTTGTGTGGGGTGTTTTCCTAATACCAAGGTTACCCCTGACTTAGGTAAAAGTACCAATCAGGGACTGCCTCAATCCCATCCGCCCAGCTCGGCGCCTGTGCCAGTTGGCACTAATGTGGTTATGGTTCCGGTAAGAGTACCGACCATGCTCCTTCTGGGCTCGGCCTCGAGCGTCTCGGTAACATTACCCAACCTTGAGCGATCCCGACCTCAGTGTCTTTTCCAGTTCGGCCTACTTGACTGAGGTGAGCACTGAGCGTCTAATCCTCATTATGAGACGGGACAGCTACGCTGCAAAGCGTGCCAGCAGGTAGGGTGGCCGCCGGATTCCGGTAGAAGGTTATCCCTATCTATCAATCACGTCCACATTAATGAGAATGATTTGGGAAGATTTGATGGGACAACGCTCTCACCTACCCCCACTCAAGAAGCTTCCACTTGTCTATATATACCTGTATGGTAAGCCCATAACAGGTACACACTCTATATCCTGTGCATCACAATACTTCATGTCTGAACCTTCTTTTTCTTCACTTCATCCTAGTTCAGTGACTGCACTAACTCAGGCGTCGGAGTGCCTTAAGCTAGGCTTGTCAACCGGGCAGGAAAACCCACCGACCCGGTTGACCCGATCCGGTCGGGTCATAAATTACCCGCCTCGTTCGGGTCAACGGGGCGGGTTAACCCGGACCCGGTCAAAGAGCTGACCGGGTTAGGGGCGGGTATGGGGACGGCCGACCCGCCCCGGATATATATATATATATATAATATTATATGTAAATTTATACATATTATATATGTTGTGTTTGTGGCTTGAAGGATTATGTTAATTGTTTGGTGTATGTTAATTGAAGGATTATGTTAATTGTACCTTCTGACCTTTGCAAAATTAACAAAAAAAAAAAAAAATGCTAAGAAACTTTTTTAATCTTCATTAGTCATTAAAATTGAAAATATGGTAGGGTTTGAATATCGGGTCAAAGGGGCGGGGCAGGTTGCCCGTGACCCGTTTGAAAAATAAGTGCTGGCAGCCGGGTCAGCGGGGCGGGGCGGGTTTCCCCGTGACCCGACTGGGGTGGGTATGGGGATGGGGAATTTATTGCCGGAGAGGGGATGGGGCATGGCGACCCGCCCCATTGACAAGCCTACCTTAGGCTGACAGCAGCCCGGGGCCCTGACATTTGTTTCTATTTTAGGTTCAGGACTTCCAGTGACACCCTTAATCAGCTAAACAGCATCTTCACAAGCTCAATTACCATTTAAACCAAGTCCGTTATTTTTAGGCTCTTACAATATTCAAAGGAATGTAATACTAACTTACAAAGGGGAAGGAGAGGTGCCTTGCCATTAAGCTTGGGATCAATCCTACATGTAAACCCTGACGATGAGCCACTTGGGTCATTGTGTTTGTGGGTGTGTGAGTATTCACCTAAACCAAAATGCAAAGGACGGTCTTTGGGCCATTTTGAAGAGTAAGGATAGCCAAGGATCCCAATGGGTCAGGTTAAAATAGATGACCCGCCCTATTATTGGTGGCTTTGATGGTGGGTTTCTTGGGTTCAAGGTGAGCATACATTTTTTAGAATTTGACTTAGATAGGGTTGGGGGCGATTTAGGTTTTGCTGACTTTGCCCCATGTATGACTAATTTATATAATATTTAGTAAATTATTATGTAAAAAATTTTAAAGCATAGATGATAGAAGACATTCTCAATAAGAGAAGTGTTACCTTGTACATTCAAGTCCTTTTGTATTCAAAAATGTATATGAATATATTCTTTTACATTTTAGAATAGATAATATATATATATATATATCGAATGGACCTATCTCTCAAGGGAGAAGTTTGGTATCGCAAGTTATAAATATAATTTTTTTTATATTTTAAAATAAGAAAAACTTAGTATTAAAATCTAAACCAATTCATATATTTCATGCATTGGGCTGGTTGTCACAAATTATAAACCATATCCCATATGGCATGGAAAAGCGAGTGGGGTATGGTCCGGGTTTTACTAAATTGCGGTCCATCAACTTATAGTAAGCAAGTTTGATTGTGAACAGTGGCGGCTTCAAGAATTCGAGTAAGTGGGGTCAACAAAGACTTCTTTTCCATAAATCGAATAAATTTGTTTTCTCCCTTATCAACATCTGTCATCTACTTTCGATAATTCGACAAATATAATATAAAATTCTCAAATAGTCTATTTTCGACAATTCGACAAAGATAACATTAAATTCTTAAACAAAAATAAACATAAATTTTAATACATTGTTACTAATAGTTCTTAATCCAAAAAGAAAATCCAAATATATAAACTCCTACGGCCGCCCTCGACGGGTTTTCATGTGTTGAAATCATTGTATAATAACTTCACTGTCAATACTAGAAAATACATCATTTTCAATATATGTTACCAAGTTTATAAGCAAATAATCAATGGGTATACGATGTCCTTCTTTGTCTCCAGTAATTTTTTAGCAATGTCACCAATTCCTTTAAGTTTTAAAAACTTTTTGCTAGAGCTCATATCATCAATGTAGTTTTGAAGTTCATGGTCAAATGTCACGAGATCTATTGTAGAAAAATCAGCAATCCATCATTTTAAACAAGTTATGGTAAATGAAAAGTTGATGACAGAATGTCTCAAAAAGAGAATTTTCTTTAAAAAACAAAAGATAGGCCCACTATTTTTTTTTTTTTTTGGTAGACAAATGGCCCATTAACTTAGGCATTAAGTGTGGTCAAAATCTTCCTATAAGTTTAATTCATTAAAGATTTGTTTTTAATAATTTTCCAGATCTCATCCATGTAGCGCCGCCCGTGATTGTGAATATATAGCCTTTTGGTTGAAATAGTCTATACTAATGCCACCGTGGTGGACCACTTCAACTGAAAGATTGAATGTTTCAACCTCATTAACGTTAGAATTTATGTTTGATAAGGAAAGACCTTCAAGTTTAAGTCAATCCAATCAAATTTAACACCCTTTGTTGAACCTCAATTATAATATATTATAGACGTAAGCATCGATTTCAAAATTGGAATCCAATTTGCTAATCGATTGCAAAATTAGACTCTAATCTCAAATCAATTTGAGAAATTTGATCTCAAATCAATTTCAAGAGATAAGCTCTATCAATCAATTCAAAGTCCACTTTCGTTAAGCTTCTTTATATGAATTCAAATTTTAATATATATTTATTATGGATAGATGATTAAAGAGTCCAGATGAAAAAATCCACCTTGCTCAATAATTCTATCAAACCAAGTTAAAAAGAGTTTTTCCTTAGGTGGATTTAGAATTTTAATAGCCAAGTTAAAATGAGTTTTCCTTAGGTGGATTTAGAATTTTAATATATCTATTATGGTTAGAAAATCCTTAATATTTGTAATTTTTAAAAGTGGATCATTGATAATGATTTATACATATGGGCCCCACATACAATAAACTTTTTTAAAGTGGGCCTCATATTCTTATTTCTAAAGATATGGCCATATGCAATTTTGCAATTGATTGTTTGATTTTGATTTTAATATTGACTTTATTTTATCTTCTTTCTAAAAAATAGAGATATATCTTATCCGTTAAGATTTATCTTATAAAGAAATTCATTTAAATAGAATTCATAATATATATATATATATATATATATTATCTTTTGGATGACCTTATCTTTTTGCAATGCCACCTACAAGTTGGCCTACATGTCCACCCTAATTTTTTATTTTTAAATTTGTTTATATAAATTAAAAAATACTTTATGGACTTTTAGGGTTTTCAACTTGAAATAAAGTTGAATTTACTAAAATAAGGAGATGCTCCTATGAAAGATATCTCTCACCTTAAATGAGAGATTGGGTGGGGGCCCTCACACCCATATCCAATGCCAATACCTTAAATGTGAGAGCCCCCACCCCTATTTCTCATATAAGGTAAGAGATATCTCTCATATGAACATTTCCCACTAAAATAAAGATATATAAACATTGATGTTAATTTGTATAAGACTTGAAGTTTCATACTTATTTATATAAAAAGTAACATTTATTTTGTATAAATGTCGGGTTGGACCATGCTTCGAACCGTAATAAATACTATATTTATTTATTTTATATTAATTAATATCTCATAAAAAAGCCATAAATTAAACGTGTTTTTAATTCTGGACCAACTTTGCACGGGCATGCTTTTCTCGTTTGAATCATTCGAACAAAATCTACATCATCTTCCATCAAAGCAGGGAAGAGTGGTGAAAGATGGTCGTGGACTACGGAAAAAATGGGAGATGAAAATGATAGTTTATACCTTCATGCCAAGTTGGAGATTCTCATGGGAAATAGCGGGCAAGACCCAACACTTTCATCAAAGACATTGACTGACCTCTGTAATCGTACAAGAGCAGTACGTTTTATCCAAGTCCAGAGGGAACTTGTACATCTTCTCGTCCGTCGCTACAAATTCACTTCATGTGCCGTGAAAGACCTTGACCATTGGATCTGATCATATTTAAATACATGACTAGCATGAAGCCCTTGTACTATGTTAGTTCTCTTATAACCTGAATAATATATTAAAATTAATATTTTTTTATATAAATTTATTTATAATAAATAATAAAAAATCTCAAATCAACCAAAGAATTATGAAAAACTGCTCCTGTGTTTGCACTCCTATTATTGAAATCAAATCCATCCTACATGAAGAGCACCAAAGAGAAAATAAAAAACATAATAGATATGAAAGGGGTATTTCCATTTTTTAAGAGACAAAATCATTCAAATTCAATGAAAGATAAAAGGTTTAAAGAGATGAAACAATTCAAATTTAAAGAAAAACAAAAAGTTGGCATGTCTTTTGGAGTAATAAATGAGGACTAATGTGCTCATGTGGCTTAAGAAATGAGAGATTTAACCTTTTTTTTTTTTTTTTGTATACCTGTTTTCCAACGGAATCTCAACTTTAAAGAGAAAGAATGTTATTAATATTTAACTTAAATTATATGCTTTACATAACTACACATCGACAATAAAAATAATTCTTATTAGAGCCATTTCAACGTTTGATAATAGAAGAAATCCATCATTATTGTTTTGGGTGGCTCAAACTATTGTTAACATCACCAACAATTATAATATAGTATGCCGGAAGGTTTTGAATCTAATTTTGACTTTATTTTTTAATTTTGATAAAATAATTATTTTCAATTTCTACAACTACTAGTAAGTTATTTTTAGTTTCCACAAACATACTCTTCCCCCACTTTCCACTAATATACTTAGCCTATTTCCGGACTTCCATCTTTCTCCTTTCTAACTTATATGGATTCCTATCTCTTCATGTATGCCCGTTATTAGAATGGGAATGGGTTTTTGTGCTAGTTAATATATTAGATGGGAGGAATTTTGGGTGGGATCAAGGGGAGCCCATATTTCTCCAGCCTTAACCTAACCTTTCTTTCCACCACTGCTCCAAATGGCCTGGAAGCCGGAACCCAGATCGAGTCTTTGGTCTAAAACTAGAATAAAGGTCATGGAAACTAGATTAAAAGTCTAAAACCAAAGAGAGAAAAACTAAACATTCTAGTCTCTGGTCTCTCACCCTCCAAAACCCAATCAATCAATCTTCATCTAAAACCCAAAAATGTTTCCTTTCAGCCCTGTTCCATCTTGCTATCATCATGGCTTTCTCACCTTCATCATCTTCTTCTTCTTCTTCTCCTCCTCCTCCTTCCCCACTTCAGCCGCCGTCGATTTCCTCTTCAATTCCTTCAAGACCTCTGATGTGCAACTCATCGGCGATGCCCGAGTTGACTCGTCCGTGATCCGATTGACCAACGATTCCAACAACTTCTCCATCGGAAGAGCCTTCTTCCCAAACCCTCTCTCCATGAAGAATAATAGCAGCACCACCATCAACAGCACCACCAACATCTCCTCCTTCTCCACCTCCTTTATCTTCTCCATCCTCCCCCAGATCCAGAGCAGCCCCGGCTTCGGCCTCGCCTTCGTCCTCTCCAACTCCACCTCCCCCGCCGGCGCCATCTCCGGCCAGTACTTCGGCCTCTTCCCCTCCTCCAACCCCACCTCCCCCGCCCCGCTCCTCGCCGTCGAGTTCGACACCGGCCGCAACGAGGAGTTCAGCGACCCCGACAGCAACCACGTCGGCATCGATCTCAACAGCATCGTCTCGGCCACCACCCGGACCGCCGAGTACTTCAACGGCTCCGCCGGGGGATTCCGCCCCATCGCCATGAACTCCGGCCTGAACATTCGCGCCTGGATCGAATTCGACGGAGCCCAGCTCCAGATCAACGTCACCATCGCCCCTGCCGGGGAACCGAAGCCCCCAGTTCCCCTGATCTCGTTTTCCCGCCCCGACTTGGCGAATTACATTGCGGACGAGATGTTCGTGGGGTTCTCAGCCTCCAAGGTCACTTGGGTCGAGCGGCAGCGGATCCTGGCGTGGAGCTTTGCCGACGGCGGCGGGGTTGCCAGGGAGCTGAATACTTCGGGCCTGCCGGAATTCCGGCGGGAGTCGTCCTCCTCGTCATCGTCGCCCTCGCCTGGGCTGATAGCCGGGGTGACGTGCGGCGCCTTCGCCTTCGGGGCGATAATTCTGGGCCTCGCCTATTGGGCGTGGAGGAAGCATGCGAGGAGGGAAGGAGACGAAGAGAAGATGGAGGATTGGGAGCTGGAGTATTGGCCTCATCGGTTTTCCTACGAAGAGCTTTCGATGGCTACTAAAGGGTTTGCAAAAGAAGAGCTGCTGGGGTATGGGGGATTTGGGAGGGTTTACAAAGGGGTTCTGAGTAGTGGAGGGAACACAATCCAGATTGCAGTGAAATGCGTCTCTCATGATTCAAAACAAGGTGTGAGGGAGTTCATGGCGGAGATTTCGAGCATGGGTCGGCTGCAGCACAAGGGCCTGGTGCAGATGAGAGGGTGGTGTAGGAAGGGTAATGAGCTGATGCTGGTCTATGATTACATGCCCAATGGAAGCCTCAACCGATGGATTTTCGATCAGGCCGAGCCGCTGTTGGGGTGGGAAGGAAGGCGCCGGGTGCTGACGGATGTGGCCGAGGGTCTGCTCTATCTCCACCATGGGTGGAATCAGGTGCTCTGCTTTTTCTTTTCTTTTTCTTTTTCTCTTTTTCTTTTTTCTTTTTTTAGGGACTGTTTGTTTCAGAACTAATACATAGATATATTTAGGGATTACATATTCATTTGAATCTATCTAATGGATCCCTGCTAAGATTGATTATGGATTTATTTGGAGCTTTGAAATTGATTTTGTTTTTTCAAGAGTTCCCATTCAAGATGATGAACAAAACCCAACCCCCCCCCCAAGTTTTTGGTAAATGAAACGCTATGTGTTTGTCTTGAGCTTCACAATCAGTCTTGTTTTTGTAAATTCCATGGTCTCTTGTTTTACATACCTTGCTGAGCTGCTGTCTTTTAGCCTTTGGAGACTCTTTGTTTGCATACAATGCATAGGAAACCAATACATAATGTAATTGAATACCTAGGATTGTATTTCTACAACTGGTTATAAATAAAGTACTAAGTGTGAATGTCCAAAAATGACCATCAAGTAACCTCCCCTTCAATATATTGTGTATTGGCAACAAAATCCAAAGACAACAATTGAATAGCCTCCTCTTTTGATTGAAATTGAATCAAGGAAAGATGGGAAATGAATCTCAGTCCACTACCCTAGTAATTCAATACCTGGGAAAGTCAATGTTCCATACATATCTCCACCTTTATTTCTTTCACCCACGCTTCCCCTATTCAATAATCATTTGGTGAAGCTCATTTCACTATGAATTCTTGTGCATTCAATTTCTATGTATTTTGATAAAACAGATGAGCCCATAGAAAAACACTTGGTTAAAGGAACACCACCTAAGGATTTTTAACGCAGTGAGTGGCATATGAAGTGAAGGGTGAGAATACAAGGTTAAGATGTTTGTATTGAGTTTGTAGTCAGTCTTGTTCTCATGAATTCTATGGTTTCTTGTTGTCTTTTGGCCTTTCGGGCTGATACATAGGAATTTCACACATAAAAATTCATGGTTAAATGAGCTCCACCCAAGGATTTTTAGAAGGTGAGAGGTGAAGGATATGGGGTAGCGATATTAATGGGACCTTGACTTTTCAAGGATTTTGATTCACAGGGTGACAGTTGGGAATTCGTTTCCCCTCTTTCCTTGATTCAATTCTCATTAAAGGAGAGACTATATGATGTCCATTATTTTTAGATATTCACCTTTGATCCTTAAGTTTTAACCACTTACAAAAATACAAAGTCTTATAATTTCTAGGATTCAATTAAATGAAACAACCAACCCAGTGGAGAAGGCTTTTATCCCCCTCTTTCTTCTTTTGTTTTACGTGCTAGCTCATGTGTATTTCCTTTCCTCAATTTGAGACTTCAAAAAGAGCAGTATATGTAAAGAAGAGATGCGCTTTATTCTCGTCCACATTACATTCTACCGATAGTAATGATTAATTCTCTGAATTCTCACAGATGGTGCTTCATCGCGATATCAAGTCTAGCAACATCTTGCTAGATGCAGAGATGCGTGGGCGGTTGGGGGATTTCGGGCTTGCTAAGCTTTACCAGCATGGGCAGGCACCCAGCAGCACACGCGTGGTGGGCACGCTGGGGTACCTGGCACCAGAGCTGGCACACCGGCCTGCCCCAACTGCAGCGACTGATGTATATGGTTTTGGCGTGGTGATGCTCGAGGTTGCCTGCGGACGGAGGCCACTTGAAACATCGGATGATGAGCCACTGCTGATTGATTGGGTGCGAGAGCTTTATGGATCGGGGAGGGTGGTGGATGCAGCGGATGAGAGGATTGCAGGGCAATACAGGGCGGAGGATATGGAGACTGTGTTAAAGGTGGGGCTTGTGTGCTGCCATCCGGACCCGGAACATCGGCCAACAATGAAGGAAGTTGTGGCTGTTTTATTGGGGGAGCAGGCAGTCTCGCTGGCCAGTTTTTTGTCGGAGCGGGCGCCTGCTTCCAGTAGGGAGGCCTCAGAGTCAGAAGTGTGAGTTTGCTTGAGTTATGTTTTGTAAAGTTTTGTTGGATATGAGGCGGCGGCAGATTTGCATAGTAGTGACCCGACAGAGAAGCCATTGGATCAAAATTGGAGAGACTTCAGCTCTTAATGACGTGCGTGCTTGTGTCATTTCAATATCAATGGATCAGTTTGAAGATGTCCAGTGAATAGAGCGCATTGTTTGTAAAGGTTTCATTGATTTGTGATTCTTTTACCACGTTTTGTGTTGTTTTAAATACAACTTCTAATTTATCTCATAACCCTTTCCATGTATATATATGGAAATTTTCTAATATGGGCTCAAGTTTTTGCTTTATTTCAAAAAAGGACATAAATTTTAAAGATTTTCAACTTAGTCCCTAAGCTTTCCAGTAAATTTTCAATTAAAGACATTCGGTCATTTAATTGTATTTTTTGGTGAATTTTTACCTCAATATTTTGAAAATATCCAAGTTACCCTTCATTTAAAGCCATGACATGATTTCGACGGCCACTACATGAAGCAAATCGCTGTGAGAACACTGGGTGTCCTTAATCATCGTGAGGACTCGGGCGAGGGAAATGAGGAGAATATAGAGGAAGTGATAGAGCGTTTTATTACAATGAAAGGTAATTTAGGTACTTCAAAAAATAGGAAAAAAGTTGCCAAAAAATAACTTTAAATAGATGGATGTCCTTAATTGAAAACTTTCTGAAAAATTTAGGGACTAATTTAAAAAGTTTTGAAACTTGTGTCCTTTTTTGAAATAAGGCCGAAATTTAAGGACTTTTTTGAAATTCTCCCATTATATATATATATATATATATATATATATATATATATATATAACACTGTTGTTGGGGCAGTGAGACTTCTAAGTTTAAATTGGTAGGAGAAATCTCTCTCTCTCTCTCTCTCTCTCTCTCTCTCTCCAAAACGAGTGAAGCCCAGCTGTGAAATTTGTAGAAGAATAGAGGTAGGCTACTTGATTTTGGGTTTGATGTGGGTAACGGTGGGGTACATAGAAATTCAATTTAATTATCATAACCGTGTAAGAATGCAGATCAGAAATAAGATTGTAATATTTAGTATAATCAGATAAAAGAGCTTTAAGATAAATCTTTTACAGATGCAAACAGGGCTATTAAACACTTAATGATAAAAAGTGCCACATCCTATATGGTCATTACAGAGACAACAGAAGCCACCCTTATGCTAGTAAGGATTAAAGTAAAACACAGAAAACCCTCATTTGGTAGTGGAGGAAGTGAAAAGTTGCAGAAAGCAGGATAAACTTAAAAATAACCGAGGAGAGCAGTCGGATAAACCCTAAACCCTGCTTTGGGAGGTCAAATTCACATTGAGAAGTCAAAATATGCAAACATGGCTGCATGCGGAACCAAAATTCTAATAGCAAAATGTTGAAATTTGTATTTTAGACACACATATTCCAAAATTTGTTTAATTTCCTAAAAAAAAGAGCTTAATTTATGTCATCTTACTGATACAGATGCAATAATGCCCATAGCAAATGTGGCCCATACAGTGCCCGTGTCTCAGTCATATCCAATGCAGATTTCCTGTGAAACTTGGAAGGATCTGAACATCACACAGCCCAAAAAAATTGGATTGGAGCAGTAATGGCAGCATGCAGAGAGAAATCATCTCTGTTCTTTTATCTATGGTGGAAGCATCAATCCAGTACTTGGGATTAATCTCAATTGGAGATCCATTAACTTGAGACAATGCAGCCTCAAAGATCATCGAGATTAATCCTCAAGTCACTGCCTCCATATATCTCAGAAGTTTCCATAGCATTATTCATCAACAAATCAGATGAGAGCTCGCTCAAGGCCTTGTCCAAAGAATCTGCCAATTTTTCTTCCCAAAGGCCCAATCTACAGACCCTCATATATGTGCCATATCCTGCTACCTTCAGCCCCTCTGAGATCATTTCCCTTAGAGAGGCAGAACCATTGGCTGCCCCAGAAGCCATGTCTTCAAGTAACGCATCTGCCAAGCCTGGCCTCCAGAAAACCACTATAGCACAGCTCTTGTCCACCAATCGCACATCAAAATCTTCAGAAAACACATCATGAATTCCACGGAGGCTGCTTTTCAGTACACCAGCAGAAATTCCACTTCGAAATCCCCACAAAAACATCAGGCTCTCAGTCCTCACTTTTCTTAGAGTTTCCATCTCTCCTGAAGCATTCTCATCCACAGGATCATGTAGGCTGTTAGAAGAACAAGGATAGAAAATGTTTGCATAGTCTTGCACAGTTCTAGCATATTGTCCAACTTCTGTTCCATTAGCAGGAGCGATTTTTAGTATAGAACTGAGTTTAGCAAATAGATCTGTTATCCTTAAAACATTATGTGCATGGTCCTTTCCATTAGTCCCATGAGATGCTGAGGAGAATAAACCCAAAAGGTGATATTAGCAACAAGCATGAAAAAGAAATGAAAAAGGAGAAAAGTATTGGAAGGAAGTGAAACCAAGTATGGCTTGCCTTCATTTAGAACTTCCATCTCAAAAGGAACGAAAAAGTGTCTCTTCAAGTAGCTGACAGCAGCTGGCAAACTGTTTGCACGCTTCAAAGGGCCGATTTCCTTCAACAAGTGGTTGAGATCCAGGACATTTGAGAAAACCGTCCGTAAAGAGCACATGAATTCAGTCATATTTGGTGGCAAGGGAGCAAGAAATTTGGAGTGGATGAATGTGAAATCTGTCATAAAAAAATAAAGTGAATGAAATAATAAACTACAGGGAACAACCTGTGGCTGAGAATATGAAGAGTAATCACCACTGAGGCAGTTGTAGGCAACAAGTGGCTTCTGGGAACTGGAAATAAAATCTATGACTGATCGGAAGCCACGAACTTGTTTGCATTGCTCTTCTTCAAGATTTTGAAGCTCGTTCTGTCAAGGGAAAGCTGTTTACATGCATGTGCCAGGCAGAAAAGTGAAGCAAGTGCAGCTGTCACATAAATTGGCAACAAGGATCACAAGGTAGTCTTACCTTGAGAAGAATTTTGTCTTCTTCTGAACTTGTCAATACAATTCGTACAGACTTTGGTCCCCCACCCATGTCTGAGATAATCAAAGGTACAAGATCATCAGAGAACTTGCTCAACATCTGCAACCAACTAATACATGAAATTCCATCATTCATCCATGAACCATATAGCATACATGAAATCTAGTCTATCTTTATATACTTGTCTACTTTACTGGTGCATATGTAAGCATCATGCCTTCTGTTAGTCGTGTTGTAGGTGTTTGTGTTGGATCTTCATGAATCATTTAGGGCAGGGTCATGTAGAATTTAGTAATAAGAGCTATGAAGCCCCATTGGACTCTTGTCTGTGACACCCAAAAGCATGGGAGCTCTGGAGATGAGAGCTACATATATAAAATATATAGTGATAATATGTCGACATCCGTACATTGCAGACAAGCTGCATAAAATCACTCAACACATTTGCTTCGTTATTTTTGAAAAAAAAAAGGGGGCATCTCATAGGATTGAAGATTCGCTACCACAGTACCACCATCAGTTCCATCTACCACCTAGGGCCTAAACGAACCAAGCTGAGCTGAGCATATTGAGTTTAGCTTGAACATTAAACAAGCCACCTCAAGCTAGAGTTTAGCCTAACCGAGCTTACCCGAACTTGATATTGGTTTGAATTAAGTCAAGTTCGGCTTGATAGTAACAGTTGAACTGTGCTTGATTGTGAACCAAGCTCAAGCTTAGGCTTGACTAGAAATCAAGTCAAATAAGCTAGGCTTGAGTTTGGCCTAATAATGTATATCAAGTTTAAGCTCAAGTTAAGTCCGACTCAGTCATATCAAATACAAAGACATTTTCTCCTTGGAACCACTCATATGAGCACCGTAGGAGCTCCACCATTTACAATCCACTTTTGGTTGCCAAAAACCAAGAGTAACAAAGGGACAAAATGCCCATATATGGACAAGAAATGGCCTTAAAAAAAACCTAATTGGACCTCAATACGTTTAGAATTTTAGGCAAACATCTTTCTAAAATAAATAAAAAATAAAAAAAGAATTTTAGGGAATCATCGGCCATTCCTAAGAATGGAACAGCCTAGATTGTGGGGCACCCCTGGTCCCTTGTGTTGCGCGCGCGCGCACACACCCCACAATGAATTAGCACTCAAACCAAATTTAGTACTCATCCAAGTTCTATAGACCCTTGGATTGATCATAGAAATTTGTGGCTACAAGCATTTTGAGAACTTGTTCAGATGAGGTGATTCAGTTTTCAGCCCTTAGCCGGTCATATCCATTGCAAGGTTGGCAAGTTGCCTATTTTAGATCTGGGTTCGCCTATTGGGGCTTAGTAAAGAACCAAAGCTATTTGGGGCCCTATTATGGATAATTTTGAGTGAAAGTAGTCCATGTGGAAAAGGAATTATCTCTCTTTAGGAGGAAGGAAAACCTTAATAAAGGAAAAGTTGTCCAACTCAGCTGTTTGTTATTTTTGTCTTCTTTTGATGCGGACAATGGTCAAGGAGAATTAGTTTGCATTAGAAGAAATAATTTGTGGGGAGGGCATTGTGAGTTTGTGACAAGAGCATTTGATGAGATGCTGCATTGTTATCAAACCTAAAGCTGCCAGGAGGTTAAAGTTTGGGTATTTTAGAAATAAAAAATTGGGCCCTGTTGGCAAAATGGTAGTGGAGATTGGGGAGGAGAAAGGATCTTTATAGAGAAGGGTTATTCTTTCAAAATATGGTGAGGGTTGGGTTCCTAAAAGAGAGTCCCTTGGAATTGGTGTCAGGTTTCAGTTTTGAGGGGCGACATTTTGAGGGTTGGGGATGTGTCTACTGTTAAAGAGTGTAAGGACTCAAGTCCAAAAATACCCAATTGCTAGGGTTTCCTTGAGTTCCGTTCCCAAATAGATGACTTTGGGCAATTAGGATTAATTACTAAGGTTCCCATAATTCTCGGTCCCAATTGCAGTTAGGTTAATTGGCTGCCTCAATTGCTCAATTTGGACTTAACTGTAATTTTACACTTGATAGAAATCAAATAATATAGGAATATAGAAAATTGGGCCAAATGGTGATTTCTTAATAATTAATTTACTTAATTAGTTATTAGTATATGGCTAGGCTGAAATTGGATTAAAATTATATAGTATTATATAAATCAATGTGGATTCATGCGGGACCCACCAATATGTCACACCCAACCCAAAGATAGATTTCGCAATTCCCCTTGACAACTTAGAGTTTTAGTTATACAAATATAGGAAGTTGTGGGATAAAAATAGGCGGCATATTAAGACTTTTCAATTAAGATACAATTGTAGTTGTACTGAAGGTCTCAAAACCCAACCCTTTTATAAAAACAAATAGTGAACCCATCTCTTGCATTGCATCTCACCAAACAACTCTCTATCTCCATCGACCATCACTCTCTCTCTTGCACTCTTTCCTTCAATGGCTCTCATCCTCTCTCAAACTCTCTTTCTCTTCAATACCCTAGACAACTCATCCTAAACCCTAGCTTGCACTGCTAGAACCTTTACCAAGAAGAAAACTAGAAGAAGAGAAAGAATAAGACCTGCGCTTGGCTTGGGATTTAGGCAAAGCGGCCCTCAACGAGAAGATCTCTCTTGGCTTACCAAAGGCAAGTAGACAATCTGAGATTTGCAAAGCATGCATGATTCCTCTTGATTCCCTTGCAATTTCTTATTCATATGCTCTAGTTAAATCTATACATAGAGCGTAACATCTTGAGTTGGCTTGTCGCTTAAAAATTACCATGATTGGTGACGGAAAGGGTGGATAGGAATAGATGAAATCATTAACCAGATTCTTAAGAACAGGACAATGGATTTTACCCCTTTGGCCGAACCCTAGAAGCCAAGGAGTCTTGACCATACAGCCCCTTTCTCATTATGAGGCGTTTAATTTTGGATTTAGTTTATATTTGGTTCGACAATTGAAGTTAATAAGGAAATAGGTTTATTATTACTTGTGCTATGTTATTAAATGTCTTTTATTTGGTGATTGATAAATGTTATGCCGCCAAGTTTAACTCGACCTAATTTCATAAGCGCGGAAAATTTTAGTTTGCGACTTGAAAGGCGGACTTCTTCGGAAATCGAGGTTTCGGGTTGTGACAAGGAGGCAGCTTTTTGCAGGGGATTGGGTTACAACGTGGGGAGGGGTAGAGTCCAAGCTTTAGGATGATGATTGGTTGGATATCGATCCTTTGCCTAATTCATTTCCTAGGTTGTTTAGCTAGTGATGGCTTGTATTTTTTCAGGTTTTGGCCCATTGTTAATAATATTTACGCAACATCCAAAATAGATCGTGGCATTGAGAAGGAAAAGATAAACAAATCATAATAGTAACCTTTGCAGAAGCTATGGCATTTTTAGGACATGGTTATAGACAGACAGATAAAGAGATAGAAGTCCCTGTTATAATAATAGCCACATCCTACAAAACAAAACTCATACCTGTACAACCAATTGCACTTGGCTATCATTGCAAACATCTATGTTCATGCACGGCCTTGAACCATAGATCTCACCGCCTAAAATAAGCTTCCTCAGTGATTTGACTAAAGCATCTGCACAGCACAACAACATGCTAATAAGCAAAACAAAAGGAACTCCTAGGACTACATGCATACAACATTACTACAGCACCAACCATCAGTAGTTTTATTAGAGTTGTGACAAGCATCTCTCCAATGTCGAACTCGTGACTTAATCCTTTCTACGAAAATTGTGTCGGCAACTGATGGGTTTGAAGCAGATGTCACTTGACAAATTCCAGGGATGGGATTTCCAATGAGACCTTTCGCTGCTGATTCTTGTACTCTAGATAAATATGATATACCTGTGAACAAACAAGCAATAAAGCAATAAGATTCCCCAAGTCATCAGGAAAACTGAATTTCACTACAATCCTCGTGGCATAGCATGCACCACAACAGCCAGTAGGTCATCCAAAGAAAGATATCACCTAGAAAAGGGCATCAACGTCCACCAAATAGAGGCTCACCGTCATATATGCAAACATTAAAATCAAAACCTTCTCGAGCCATCGATGTCAAACAGGAAGTCTGACATGAAAACCTGTAGGATGGCATGCCTATATTCAACTCATCTCTAGGGAACAAATGGAAATTGTACCTGTGAGTGTGTTAAATTGATTAATAATTGCATCATCAATCATGACTGAAACGTGTATAAAGCAATTAAAAGAAATTGTGGTTGGCAAAAGCACGAAGAAAACACATTGTATACACACTCAGAATTCCAAAACATGGACCACAACTAACTGCTTTAAGCTTTTTCAGAAATCTAATTTGAAGAATGAAAGATCCCAACAAAATGGACTTAAAAAACTGGCAGAAGTAGCATTTTAAACTTAGAGAAGGAAATTGAACATCCTAAATTGTTCTTCAAGGCATGCCCAATATGCTTCACCTAAACATAACAATCATTCTTAGGACCTTGAGAAACTGGATCCTGATTTGGCTTCAAAAGTTTATAGTATAGAAAACGGAATGTAACAACTGGCTAATAAAACCAGACCCACAACCACAAGAAGTAAAACAGCAAGTGGTAACTGAAACAGAAGCATGACAAAAACAGAAACAGGAACTGACATGAGTAGGTCCAGAAGCAAATGTTGCATCTTTGTTTATAAGTTATTATCCAAGATTCTGACAAACAAAGCTAAAAGAGGTTAAAGCAAAAAAAAAAAAAAAAAAGAAATTCTTTTTCAATCAACACCCTTAGCACCTCTTTCTCCTGCAGAATTCAGAACCCATCTTGCCAACCTTGAGGACTATAAACTTCCCTACTCCTTGAGTGAAAAATGTTACATGAAGAACACCCCATTTCATTGCGTAAAACAACGGAATGGAAACACAGAAAAAACAGAACAAAGGAAAAGGGTGAGTCACTCCCCCCATTCAAATCCCAAACATACAAATGCGTAAAAAATTCGAGCTTTTTCTTACCCTTTTCCCCATTCTCCCCCCCAACCAATACATAACGAATTGGAAGAAGAAAGAGAGCGAGAGAGAAAATAAGCGGAACAAAACGTTGAAAGATGGAATGGTGGGTGAGGCTCGAGAGCAGTTTTATACTCACGGGGAGGCGATGATCTTGGAGCCTTGGATTTTGAAGGGGCAAACAGCAAACTGGAGGAGCTCGAACCTCTCGGCTGCGGCTTTGGCCTTGAGGTAGGCGGTTCCGGAGGTGTCGATGGGCAAGATACGAGTCCAGGGCGCGGAAGATAAGCCCGTTTTCTGCGAGGAGACTGCGATGAAGTCGGAGTTGGTGATTCGGTCCTTGAGTTCTCCGAGGGCCGGAGAGAAGTTAGCCTTCGTCACCTGCTTCACTGCACCTGCACCTGAAGAGAACGAAGACAGGTATCTCCTGCTCTGCCGCTGCATGTTTGCCCACCCCACTTCCACTCCTCTCCTCCTCTCCCAAATTTTTTTTTTTTTTTTTTTGGTACTCACTGTGATTGTCTCGTGAGCAAAGTGTGTGAATATATAAATGCTCCTGTGAGAGTTACTCTCACCAACTTAGTGAGAGATGGGTAGGGGCCTCACTTCCATATCCACTCTCACCAATTTAAATATAAGGGCCCCTACCCATCTCTCACCAAGTTGGTGAGAGTGTCTCTCATGTGAGCATTTCTCATATATATATATATATATTAAAGTGTGTGTATATATATATTATATATGGAGAATTTTTAAGTGCATCAATCTATCACTATTGGTGAGGGACACCCTCTTTTTGGAAAGTTTCAAGTACAAAAAAAGAAGTACAAAAATGCACCACAATGGTGAGAGATTGATGCACTTTAATATCCCCCATTATATATTATATTATATACACATCGATGTGAGGAGGAGAAGGAAAATTTATTTTATTTTAAAAGACTATCCCTTTCTTTTTGTCCCTAGTTATTAATAAATTGGAGAAATGATTAGATAAGATTAGGGTTGCAATTTGGCATTTGATGATCAAAGTCTCCCATTCCATTCCATTCCAAATAAACCAGGTAGGTATGGAACCTATTTTATTTTTATTCAAAAGAAATTCAAATTTAAATCCAAATCAATGAAAGTTCAAATCATCTATAATCTAATTCCTTTTGAAACAAAAATATATAAAAGTTTTCAGGGTCTACATGATGGAGGATGAAATGAAAGTGGAAGGTAAAAATATGATCAGATCTCTAGCAAACCAAATCATCTCTCTCTTTCTGGGCCCTTCGGTTCAAACATGTCACCACATGTCTTCTGTCTACTTTTGGAAAAATGATACCTTGGTTTCATTCCAATTTCATTTTTCAGACACCAGCAGTTACTTATGGAGAATCCCAACTCAAGGAAATATTAGGAAGAATTTTTTATTTTACTTTTTTTAAAAAAATAGGAATAGGAAAGACTAGGTTTCATGCTCAATTGTTGCAAAGTAGGTTGGGCGTGTTGCATCTCTCTTGCATCTTTTCCTTCTTCTTTTTGTGTTCTTTCTGTACTCCTTACTTAGATGCTTATTTTTAATGAACTCTTCCATCACCATTTCAAAGAAACCTGTAGACTGGCTTCATTTTGGATTGGATCCGAAACACTGTGGTAAGTTGTTAGGGCTGGAATGTAGAGAGGGTTTTCACCTGTTTGGGATCTCACAACAGAGAAGAAAGTTTCAACAGGCTGGTAGGGATTCGTACGCTGAGAACGTGTATGAATATCAAATTTCAAATCCCTCTCTTCCCCCACCCCGCATTGCATGTGGCACCCAAATTTTAGATTGAGAAACAGTTGCCTTTTAAGATTACCTAACCTAAGTTTTAATTCGGGAAGAAAACTAATCTGCTAGAAACCATTCAGTAGCAGGAGATTTCGCCACCAACATGGAAATGTATGGGGAAATACAAACCTTCATTTTTGCAACCTTTTTGTGTGCATATTTGTTTATAAACCAAATGCAAGCGAGCGAGAGAACAGCAAGAGGTGGGTGGGGGGTTGATTCAATTTCAAACGGGAAATGAGTTTCCTGTTACCCACCATGACTAGAAGTGAATCTTAGAGAGTAAAATAGTTGGATATAGAAAAACATGAAAATGGAGATTCTGGGTAAAATGTCACATAAGGCATCATGATATTTTAAACATTCTGGTTACATTTGAAAATCATGCTGAGGATTATTTCCTCTCTAATTGATGTCCAAACTTGATTAAATCCTCCATTCATTGTCCCTAGAACTTGACAGAACCATATTCCCATTTACCATGGTCTCTTTCAAAATCAAAAGCGGACCAAAATTGTCATCTAAATGGTAGTCAATTTGATCAACTCATCCATCCCATCCAACTAGGTACTAGGTGGACACGCTATCATCAATGGGCGATAAGAGATAACGGATATAAACTGAAAGGGTTGAGTTTTGAACTGACATAGCCTTAGACAATGTAGGAACTGGCTCCTATTTTACATGCCCATTTGACAAAAGATATATTACTGCACTGAATCTTCACTGGAAAATGAGCAACAATAAAGAAATGCTAATCAAACTATTCCAAGTGCCTTCTCAAACACTTCTATGATGGACCTGGCTGTCTTGCAGACTGCATGAATGGTAAAGTGTCAATCAGGAGAGACATCAACTTGATATCTGATTATAGCTATTCCAGAAGGGATTCAACAGCTTACCATCATTTCATGGTCACCCATAATCTCTTCCATAACCTCTGCTAGCAGTTTATTTGCACTGTTAGGTACAAGAGCTGCAAAAACGGGAGGCTGCAGCCCTGTAGAAAAGATCGTTACTATAAATTTGACATTCATGATGCATGTAATACCTTACACGATTTTTTATTTTATTTTATCGATCATACCTTACACTATTTTATGGAATAACCAGAAAGAATCTATACTTTTGGTGAACAATAGATATCCATAAGTATACTTTTCGTGAACAATAGATAGACCATGGGCGATGTCTTGGAGGCTATTGGTTTAGGTATTGGTCAGGCATCTACCATTGGGAAAGCAGGTCCTGCAATCACATCCGTGGGGACTGTTACTGATTCCTGGTTCCAGTCTTGCCTGAATCAGTAATCTGTAATGCTCAGTAGATATCAAGTGCTGTCCTAAATGTACCTTTTCTGCACATTAATAATATAGTTTCTTAGTGGTGACAAATTAAAATATGATGGTGCATGGTTGTCCAGGAAATAATTGAACAATAGAAATTAGTGAAATTTAGCCTATAGTCTGCCTATTGGCCTAATTATCCACAAGTCCTTGTATTATTCAAAGTTAAAGAATAATCATTTTGGTCAGAATTAGTTAAAAATGACAGAAAGGTGCATCATAGTAAATAAAAAATAAAAAAAATCTCATAATCAAATTGATTTTGATAATCTGTGATACAGTTTATAAACCGAAAAAGAATGTCCAAATCCTAATCCCTCTCTCGCCCATTTGGAATACATCCCACTTTCTCATTTCTCTGCATCCTGTCTCTCCTTTTTCTGGAGGTCCAGCAATATTTCTCTGGTGGCCCCAATATTTTCAAATCGAATTCAGACAACCCAAACCCATATCTATTAATTAATGGGTTCAATGTAATACCTAGATCCTATTTTTATGAGTTGGATCTGATTAAATAAATAGTTTTTGCCACTCCTACCACTAATGTAGAAGATAATCATCATTCACTCCTATCAAAATCTAATTGGATTAAATCGTTCTAGCATTTTTCATATGTCGAAAAATTAAGTCAGAAGGTCCAATTACGGGCACGAGTAAGTTCTACAAAGTTGAAAGATTAAAGAAGTCACATAAACATCATTAAAAAAAATTCGGTTTACAAGAGACCTGATCTCAGGGACCCACTAACACTACAGGATATATCCCTGACCAGCTGAGCAAAGCCTTGGATAGCTTGAAATTCATCATGCTTATTCAGGAGACCATAAAGAAGGGCATTTTGGTCACTTCAAAATTAATTTTGACCAAAAGGTAATTTTTAACAAATTGTACAACCTTAGGATCTAAAAAACAATTTCCAATACTACAGCACATTCTAGATAACTAGGTCAAAAGTCAGAGACTAGAATTTCCCTATAATTTTTTGTGCATTGTTGCCAATATAACAATGGCTACCTTATAATTATACTAATAGAACTGCATGCATTGAATATAATATCATACCAGTTTCTGTTAATGCATCAATAAACATCAGCATCTCTTCCCCAGTTAGACCGGACATGAAACATATTCGCGGAAGTGACTCTGCAATCTGCAAAAATATATAGAATGGTTAATAACACAGTTGTTAGTTGATACCTTGTTAGGAAACATCCGTTTACTCTAAAAGATAATCTAAATTTCTCGTTCCTGGGTTCTTGAATCCATGTCATGCATTCGCACTTATTTTATAATAAAGATGATAAAATGAGATGTGTCCCCTTTCTCACAACTTTTCCCACCTTCATTCCTTAAAACTGGTTTATAAGCTATTAAAGGAAATGGCTCTAAGCATATTTATTGATGTAGACATAGAAAATGTTGGGAAAGTCCCACATCCCACGTCACCCAAGTAATGAGTTTGACAGGGCTTCATATACTTGTTTGGCCCTTCCACCTATCAGATTAAGCTTTTTAGTTGGTACATGGTATCTTACAGCACACGCTCACACATAATGGTTCATATGGTTCACATGAAACACAAATTGGGGAAAGGAGAAGAGAATGATATATAGAAAAAAAAAAAAAACTTTCTAAGTTCCGATAAAATCAAGCAAAGTCTTTATTATGGGTCCCGTATATGAAGGTAGACCATTGGATCAAATCTACCCCAATAGCCACAACTTCCAAGGTATGACTTCAATCATAGTGATATTTAATGATGGACTGGATTCACATGGTGACCAGACATTTTTAACTTGAGTGAAGAAAATGTCTCCATTCAAAAATGACTATTACTCCCATTTGACCCATCTCAGGATAGTTGCATTTCATTGGACTAAGAACCCATGCGCACACAATGAAAATTTCATTCCTGCATTGGAACTTATATTCTTTCATCCATATGTAATCATTTCAGAAGGAAAAGAGGGGACAAAAATATGAAAAAACTACAAAACAAGTTCTGAAACTGCTAAAGCTTAAAATGTCAAACCTTAACATCTTCTAAGTTGGTTTGTGGAGTATGCACTGCTTCCCATAATGAGCGGTTAATCATGTCCTCAGTACAATGTATAACCTACAATAAATGAATATTATAAGCAATATTGTTAAAAAATACCCGAAAATATCAAAGAAGCACGAAGTGTTCCATACACCTTTGTCCCACCAAATCTACAGATTAAAGCAACGAGAGAGCACTCACATGTGAAAATTAGAGCTTGGAAAGGAGAATTAATCTAAAAAATATATGGTGCTCAATTTGTTAAGGAACCGTGGAAATCGATTTATCATATACATCAACATCATATTAATTGAACCCAGATAAATAACACTGTAAAACAAAAACTTCTAATATTGTATGGGCTTCACTAAAAAAAAGAGGAGATTTTACCCCCAATCAACTCTAACAACAGTCCAGTTACGCCCATAACAACACGTAACTGATGCTGATTACAAGCGTACTTAAAGAATACAAGTATAGCACTCAGGTCTATGAACAATGAAAAATGTCTTTTTCACTAGAATTAGCAACCATTTTCAGCTAAGTGTTAGAATTGACGCAAGATTTGCATCTAGCAACACTTCACATATACTTCATGATGTGGTCCAATGTAGTAATTGGATAAGCAGGAATACTCTTCTTCATACTCTTACCAAACGCTGCACGATCAACCAACAATTCAAAGTGTTTAACAATTGAAAATCAAAACTTGAAAACTAGTATGAGAAAAATTAAGCCTTGTGGCTGCCTCTTGTGTTTGTTTTCAGATACATGACCATCAGTTCTTTAAGTGAGGGAGTTTAAAATATAACATAAAACAAAGGGAACATGGAAAGTAACCATCAACTATAGCCCTGAAGTTACCTTTAGAAACTCACCATCCAACTCTTGCAGAAGTTTCTGTATCTGCAATGAAAACAAAATAATGATTACATAGACAACCATTGTGATGGGAAGCCTTTTTGACACTTCAAATATTAATCAGTTTGATATAAATATAATTATATTATGCATGGGTAAATTAATCATCTTCTTCACATGCTGGATATCTAGAGAGAAGAAGGAATTTTATGTGCATTCACACAATTAAATAATATCAACAATCATCAAACATCTTTTCCAAATGAAGATCGTAATAAAAAAATTGACAACCAATACTAAAATTTATGGAGTACTATGAGTTCTTCGTAATGCTGAAAAAAGGACATGAGGATGATATTGCAAAAAGGAGGTGTGCAAAGTGAATACAAGTTAGTTGAGAGTTGTCCAATTGTTGAGTGGTATTTTGATCAAGAGGACATTCGTAAGATGGATGTTAAACTTGCAATGGTTTATGGATTTGAATGACAGTAAATTAAAAGAAAAATGAAAAAAAAAAAGTATATAAGTTTGAGATGCATATGCTGAGATGGACCTCCGGAGCAACAAGGATGAAAATGATAGCAAGTCATCATCAGTATCATTAACAAAACCTTCGAGAATGAATCACACTAAAAGAATGAGAATACGGACAAACTTTTGTGCTCCCAGTGATACAATCAACACCCATTTATAACTGTTGGGTAACATCCTCTCACCTTAATTGGGGATAACTTCAATCTCAATTAATTTAATTGGATTAATCTCTAGGATATTTACTATCTCCTAAGATACAATCTACTTGTACAATAGTTTACTATGTGTACACTTAAACTATGTGTGTACACTTAGCAAAACAGACTTTTCATGAGGGCTGGGACAGCTGCAGTTCTGGCTGAGGCAGATCTCACTATCTCAGGTCCTATGGATGAATGAATCTGAGATGAGGAACAAGTGTTTGGGAACAAATTTGAAGAATGAAAAATGGAAGTGTGCTTGATATCCTACAAATAAAAAGACGTGCTTGCTCTGATACCATATCCATATCCCAGGCCTCGTTGATCTTCACCTTCCCACTCCATCTGATCAAGTGACTTCTATTCCTGCTGATTCCCTCGCTTTCTTGGCCGGAACACTCATGCAGGCTTGATTCAAAAACATATCCTTTCGAGCTGGTCAAATAGAAGCAAGCGAGAGCACTCATAGCAAAGCAAGCTAGACTCGCTGGTATTGGTCTTGGAAAATTTTCTATATTTCATTTATACAAATACCACAACTATATGCATAAAATTGTACATGAATTCCACACATATGATACAAATTATAAGCAGACAAGAAAATAACTCAAAAAAATCTAAGCCACTGATGGTGGTCTCCAGGTGTTGCTATCTCTACAGAGACAATGTGGTCGAAAATGGTCACAAAGAGTAGATATGAACTATGTTTGACATAGGATGTGTAAACAAATGAGCTTTCAGATCTCGAGAAAAGATAAGTAAAGATGATGCTTCAGAGTGGTCGACCTATAAGGAGCTAGCTGAAAATGGACACTTGGGATCCACCTTTACCAAATAAAAAATCCATTCCCAAACCTGATGGAAAAGAGGCACTTAATGGAAAGATGAAGATCCGAATCAAAATAGGTAACATATTAATATTGTATTGTATCTGATACTTCAATTTTATATGTAAGATCCATGACCATACTCCATTCGTGATATGTACCTGCAGTATTTCGTGCATCATAGCCAGCCACAGATTTCAAATTTGTGATCTGCTTTGTCGGGCCCCATCTAATTAAGGGTGGCCCGAAGTCAACTTGATTTGATGACCCTGACCGTCTGTTTAACTTTAAGGGCCCTGAAGTTTAATGGGA
The DNA here is from genome assembly GCA_028538565.1 of Umbellularia californica. Lineage (NCBI taxonomy): Eukaryota > Viridiplantae > Streptophyta > Magnoliopsida > Laurales > Lauraceae > Umbellularia > Umbellularia californica. The sequence goes on from JAPQWN010000005.1 coordinate 81,352,557, forward strand.
TTCTACAGGTAGATTGTTCGTGCTAAAACCCATCAATGGATTATCATTCGAATCATAGCAAATAGGGATAAGGGAAAATTCAAAGAGGACAGTGAGCATGAGGGGAATGGATTCGCGCCAGGGTGGCTTTAATAGAATTTCTTAAAAAAATCTCAACTTTAATGTGTGGATCTATGGAGACAGAGAAGAGGAAAGGAGATACCAATCAGATAAAAAAAAAAAGAAGAAGAAGAAGAAGAGGATAGAAGATGGATGGATGTAAATCACCTTAAGTGTTTCCTCTTTTTCAAACCCCATCAACAAGAGAGCCTGTAACAAAAAATGTAATTGTTCTCAGTATTCATAAAATAAGAATACTTCAAAAAGGGACATGTAATGACTCCAAAATGAGCGACAGATAGAATTTAACATGCAGTATCCACACAGGGGAGAGAAAACTCTCATGTAATGAACATATCAAAACATGTTAAGCCAATGCAACTCAATGAAAATAAAATGTGCATAAATTACAAACAAATGACCATGAAAAATAAATATAAAGAGTTCCAGATTTATTTATACATTTTTTTAATGTATAAGAAAGCCACAGAGAGGGTGCAGGTTGTTGGGAAGTCCCACATCCCACATCGCCTAAGTAATAGGCTTGACATGTCTTATTATACTTGTATGGGCCTTCCACCTATCAGCTTAAGATTTTGGGTTGATATATGGTTTATTACATGGTATCAAATTGGGTTCCGATCCCGTTGTTCTTGTGTAGCCCACATGTCAAGCCCGTCCATGAAATCCATTGGGCCGCACGTGAGGGGGAGTGTTGGGAAGTCCCACATCCCACATCACCTAAGTAATAAGCTTGACATGACTTATTATACTTGTATGGGCCTTCCACCTATCAGCTTAAGCTTTTGGATTGGTATATGGTTTATTACACAGGTTGCACTGCTTCTGTCTTATGGTAACCAGTTTACTAACCAATGCCCCCTGGTTTGTTAGCCAGTTGGAACCAGAGTCCTCCAGCGAGGAATCCGTCCTTCAGAAGACTTTCCGCACCCTTCAATTTGGTATCCAGATGAACGCAAACCCCAAAAATAAAAATAAAAAAAATCTTCTCCGTATTGGCTTCTCATAAGAGTTGCATCAAACTTATTAGACAATTCATGAGGGGATTAGGGATCTCCTATGACAAGGAGAATAACCAAGGTTCCGCTGTTCCTATCTAACCCATTGATGGAAATGCTGCTGCTCATGTTCATGTTGACCCATCTACATTTGCTCCTATGATCAAACAGACTCAAAGGAAAGACCAATCATCCTCCTAGGAGCCTCATTATTTTGATTTACTCTCTCTACTGCCTACTGACGAAACACATCCAGTTGTTAAAGATTTCTAATCGCTTTAAGAAAAGCGAGTAGGAAATTACCCAACATTCCGTCAATAACTTTGATTTCATGTGACGCTTTTCCTTGCAATAGAGCCTACATTTGTGCTATCTCATCCATACAGATTCCTAAAATCTGCAGGTGAAGAGCTTACATGTCCTGAATGAAGGAAAACAATGGAAGGGGAGAGGTTAACAATTTAGCAGAATGACACTTAATTTGAGGCTTAATTTCATTTCTCGCAAGGAATGGGTGGTAAGATGCAAGTGGCTCTAGTCTACACAATGAAATATAATCAGATGATTTAGTAGAGCAATACAAAGCAAGACTTGTGGCATAGGAATGAATATTCATAGATGTACGCTGTGGATTATATGAAGATCTTTGATCCTGTTATAAACTCCTCTTAGCTGCAGCTAACAAAGGTCAGTTCGTTCCATCAACTTAATATGGAGAACCCCTTTCTTAATGGAAAACTTCAAGAAAGAAATAATTGTGTATTTGGTGGACCATTCTCATTATAAAATCAATTGGATTAAAACAATAGTAAAAACTGAAGAACCCTCCACCCATTTACACCCATTTAAATATAATAACAACAAGAATAATTAAACATTACTACTGCAGATTTTTGTTACACATAACCAAAAGCAACTAATTCTTATCACAAGCATTTGTAATAACGAAAAACAGATAATTTTTAAGTTGTAAACTTTGTTACATCATGTTTAGAAACTTAATTCATATAACCAGGTCAATTCAACTTCACTATTGAAAAATTAAAACAAGAACAGTTTGAGCTTACAGGTGGACCATATTTAGGATCATCAGCACTTAGTGGTACAAATTTTGAGTCTTCAATTAACTCATTAGAAATCCCTGCAACATGCTACTGCATTACCATAAATAACTACAAAGAAACGGAAAATACACAAAAAAAAAAAAAAAAAGAAAAGAAAAGAAAGGACTTGCTGTAAGAGTGACCTACTGTGGCCGATAAATATATGGACAGAAGTATGAACAAATTGCAAACTAGAAAGCACAATAAAATAATAGCTAATGATGGTATTGATAGCATCCTTCCCGCCCCAAGTGTTGTAAGATCACAACCCGTTTCTTTAATAGAGTTCCTGACATGAATTCAGGTTGTCTGGGAATTCAGAATTCCTGTTAAAAATTATGTGTTTTATTACCAGAATTCCTGGGCACTTGAAATTCCAAGCATTTGAAATCTCAAAAAACTTAGCATTTGAAAAACCACTTTAACAAGGAGGATTTGGAAATCTCACTTGGTACAGGAATTCCAGGAGAGGGACGACGGCATTCCGGGAGCTCAGGTAAGAATTCAGGCCATAAATGAAACAACGAATTTAGAATTCTAGAATTTGGCAGCATTTCAAATACTAGCATTTAAAATTCTCAGACAACCACCAGACATGAATTCTATGAATTCTAGTAAAGAAACAGGCCCATAAGTAGATGTTCTTAGATGACTTTGAAGTGGAAGATACGGGATGGGCAACAAAAGTCCAATTTACAGAAACAAAAAGTCAAATCTAACAAGTATCTCAATAAGTCTACCCCAACAAAGTTCTTTCTGAAACTTGTAACCAGGGGGTTTACCTATTTTGAAAAGAGATGAGTGAAATTTGTGTTAATGTTAGTAGTTCCCTTTGTCGACTTTGATGCATAGTGACGACTATGGCACTGTCTTAATATTAGCTCCACTGAGTATACCTAGGAATGCTTGGCGTTTTCATTAGGAATGGGAAAAGGTTCCTTAGCTAGAAGGGGACTTTATCAAAGGGTTCACACGTAAAGGGTGAAAGTCTGTGGGGCAAGGGGAAGAAATATAAGGTTCTTCACTAGTCAAGCTCGCGTAATACAATAAGAAGTATTTAGTAACAGTAGTAGTTAGGATTCACTTAAGAACGTACTATTTTCTTATTATCCCTCCCTAACCCTTTCCATTTTCTATTTTCTTGCCAAATCCATACTCTTCAGCAATCTTTAATGGAAGTAATGCAAGGGAAAAAGCTTGAATTATGGCCATGGGATTTATGCAAACTTCCAGAAGAGAATACATGGAAGTCTTTGCTCTTGTTGTCCAGCTTTTTTTTTTTTTATAACAGTATTTTTTATCAGTAACAGGCAACTTAGATTAAGACTAAAATATCTTTGACTTATGGCTAGTTTAACTTTATTTGCAAAATATTGGAGAGTCAACAACTGTCATAATACCATACACCATGGCTTTAAACAGATAATGACATTTTGAAAGAAAATTAAAAATGAATGGAGAATATAAGAGGGGGAAAGATTACCTTCTGCACTGGATCTGAAGAGACGTTTCAACTTCAAGCTACGGTAAGCTTTTGCCATGGAGAAGGTCAAATTCTGTCTAACTGATAAAGTATCCATGGCAATGGAAGTAGAAGAAAAGCGACAAGGACTCAAACAGCAACTTGCATGGGAACTAAAACCCGAGCTTTGAAGAGTGAGGCAAAAGGAACCCATGTCTTTTCAGGCCCAAACCAGTCCAACTGAACCAAAATATGATGTCAAAATCATGTCACGGCCAATTAAGTAATACCAAAAACAGTAAAACTTTTACAGGAGAAATCAAAGGAAATAGAAATTTTACAGGGTCTGTTTGCCTGCTTGGCACTGAGTTCCTAAGAATTCATATAGTAGAGGAGGTTGTGTGGGAGGAATATTAAAGAGGTAAGAAGTAAAAGGTTATAAAGTAGAGAGGTGTCGATGGGACCATCATTTTCTTACGATTCAATATAACTACTCGGGTAGCTGGGTAACCATTTCCTATTTAAAAAGGAGATTGTTGGTGGCTCTTTACTTTCTATCCTCACTTCTAGCTCCTTCGGTAAGAAATCATTGCTTAGAAATACAAGGAATTCACATATGAGGGTGACAATCATTCTCCTTCACAGTTTTGGCCCAGAAAATAGAGATTGGCTCAAGTCTAAGTAGAGATGTCGATGGGAAAATTATTTTCTCTACCCACTACCACTAGGCGAGTAAACAATTTATATCCCCACTTGTGTCAAAAAGTGAAAACCTAAAACAAATGAAAAGAAACTCTCCTCTTCACTTTTTTCCCTCATCCAAGAAGAGGCCCTTCGTCATCAATTTGCTTCCTTCAAGAGTATCGAATGGGAAAAACGGAGACTCGAACTAATCTAGGGAACCTGATGAAGATAACTAACAACATATTATATAAATAAATGGAAAAAAAATGATAAATTTAGGGAAAGCTCTGATGAAGAATCAAGAAGGAGGGGGAGAAAAAAAGGAACTGAACAACAGAGGATTTTTATTTTTTTTGCAACATTCCTAGGCCAAATAATCAACAAATTTGCAACATTCATAGGCCAAATAATCAACCAGAGAAGTAATTTTTTCAGGAATATAACTATGCTTAGCGTACTTTTACAGGAGATGAAAAACTATTGTCATGCCATGATTGCCATCTATGAGAGAGGTGTAATTAGAGAGTTGGGAAAGAATCTATAATATATATATATATATATAAATCACACAACATAACCCATATAATTAAGTAGAAGAGACTAATTTCAATATTAAAAAAAAAAAAAATAGGAAAAAAAAAAGAAAAAACACTCTAAAGAATACCTGTTAATTGCAGGGTTTGGCGGGTCTCATGCACCAGAGATTGCAGGATTTTTTACGCTCGAAAACGGCAAAAAAAGATAGATTGGTTGAGAAAAAGTGCAGACGCAGTGTAGTATTTATATGGCCCTTCAGCTCCGTTTGTTTTCCAAATTATCAGAGGGAGACCCAACAAAAACTACATAGCTTCAAACAACCGTACAGTTGGAAGAATTTTTTTTTTAATAACTGCCAAAAATCTTCCCCGCACTTTTGTCAGGAAGGTTCTCGTCCAGACATATTTGATCTTGCCCCGAATTTCTAACTCGGGAATTTCTGAACGCACCCATATGGTTTGCTGAGTACACCTGCCCTTTTAAAAAAAATAACATGACGAAAATACCCCTCTCCCTCTCCTTCCTTCTCTTTCCCTCTCCCTGCTTAGGCAACCTCCGCCCGCCATCCCCTCGGTGCTACCGAAGGGGAGAGAGCAACAAAGAGGGAGGGAGGGAGGGAGGGAGGGAGAAAGATGAAGAGGGCGGAGGGTGGGGAGAGGGAGGCAGAGGGAGAGGGCGGGCGGGGGGCGGGAGGAAGAGAGTGGGAGGAAAAGAGAAGGAGGCAGAAATTGAAATGGAGGGAGGGAGGGAGGGAGGGAGGGAGATGGGGGGAGAGGGAGGCAGAGGGAGAAAAAGGGAGAGGGTGAGCGAGGGTTGTGAAAGTGGGCGGCAAGTGAAAGGGAGAGCGGGAGAGAAAGAGGGAGAAGGAGACTAGGCGGTGAGAGGGAGGTAGAGGGAGAAAGGGGAGAAAGAGGGAAAGGGCAAGCGGGGGTTACAACGACGGGCGACGGGCAAGAGCCAGAAAGAGGGGGAGAGGGAGACTGGGTGGGCGGAGGGTGGGGAGAGGGAGAGGGAGAGGGCGGACGGGGGCTACGGCGGCCAGCGAGGGAGAGAGGAAGAGAGAGGGAATGGAGAAGAGAGAAGATGAGTGTATTTTGGGTATTTTTAGGAATGTGGGTGGGCTCAGCAAAATAGGTGGGTGTGTATAGAACTTCCCTTTGATCTCGGCTAACCTATGAGCAACTCTAAAATTCCACGGGTAGATTGGAGTGAAGTAAAGCATTTGATTTAAAATAAATCACATTAAAAGTATGTAATTTCAAAATTTTCTCTTTTAAAAAAATAAAATTAAAAAAATCAGCCTTTTTCCCCACTAATAAAAGACAAAAACACCCACTTTTTAAATAAAAAGTCAAAAAGATTCCCTACTAAAAAAACTATAGGAAAAATATCATGATACGTCATAACTCATAATCCACATATATTTTATTCTTTCACTATTTCCTCTTTTACTCCACTTCATTCTACATGTAAAATTCCCAAATACTACCACTCGAGAAATAACTAGTGATGGAAATAGGAGGAAAAGACAATTAATGCGCCACTAATGCCATAGACTGCTTGTGCAGTCTAGTTTTGTTGGATTCACTTGGGCCACCTTACGGCCCATTTGGATATTTACATAATAAATATTTAAATAGTATAATATTAAAATATTATAATATTTTTGTTGTTTGCCAATTTTTTAAGAATATTACAGATTTTAAATTGAATTATTTGGAAGGTAGTATGATTTTAATATATATTAAAATCATCTAAAATAGTAACAAATTAATGTTATTGATCGTATTAAAGTTCATTATTAGAAGATTTTTTTAATAAATACTTAATTTATATGGAACTTACCATGTCTAGATGAATAGTTAGTGTGGTAAAGTGAAGTTCATCTACCAATTTTTTTACCATATGTGACTTTTCTTTATTACATAAAACTATGTAAAGTGTAGTAAAGTTAATACAAATGACAGTTACTTTATAACTCTCAACTCTCTATCTTTTACTTTACTTCACCAAATACTTTATCTTACCTTACTTTACCCCATCTTTTACCATGATGAGACATCAACATTTATATTATTTTACCACACATATAAATAAATATATCTTGACCCAGATGTGACATACTATCCCATCATCATGTTTAGATGAAAAAAAAATAGTGTGGTAAAGTACTACTGTTTTCTCATAAGCTTGATCTCAATTCACTTTTTCTTTACCATATATAGTACGGTAAAATGTGATAAAGTAAAGTCAGACAAAAAAAAAACTTTAGTATTTTTCTTCCACTTTACTTCACCATATACTTTATCTCACATTTACTGTGATGTGATATTTACCTTGACTTTATTTTACCATACACGTAAACAAGTATGTTACAGTTGGTTTGGTGAAGCTCTTTACTTACCACTTTATAAATCTCATTTGAAAAGATTTTTATATCGAAGAACATTTTCTACAGGGGAGAGCTACATATAAGAAAAAATATTGTGCTTTTTAAAGAAAAGAATATTTTCTTCATATTTTTTTGGATTGCTAAATGCAATAGATTTTTTTTATAAAAAATAAAAAATTAAATTTTATAAAATAAAACTTTCTTGTATTTTTTTGTGCATCCAAAATGGACCAACATCTCAACTTGCACTTACTGTTGGGTTGAATCTCAACTCAACGGCTGGGATAATTTAAGTGGGGGTGACCATTATTCATAAAGAAATATTTTCATCTATCCCTCCCCTATTGATAAGCATGCATCTAAGTAGGTCCACAGGCCAACCCATGTGTCAACTGTCTATGCTAGACAACATTTGACTAGCTACCAAATCCAAAAGTAAAGATTTTTGCTTTTGATAAAGTTACGAACAACCCATTTTAGCAATTATAATTCTTCAAGCATTTAGAGCATCAAGATCCTACAATTCAAGATTATCTCCTTCTGAGAAAAGTTCCTGAGGACTTCCCAAAACACTTTATGTGAGATTTTCTGTCCATGGCAACTAAAGGGAAGAGGTTACCGCCTTACAAGAATTGAGAACACCACTGACCATTTGTGCACAGTAGATACATGTAAGTGCAGGAATACAGTGCAACACAATTTCATATGAATATACGAGAACATTCATGTGTATCTATGCTTCACTATAGGGTGAGGGCACTTTTCCTTTTTGCACGTGAAAACAAGAAAGTATACCTCACCCTATGTACTTGAAAATTAACTTTTGTATTTGAAAATTTCTATTTATGGAAGTGTCACTCACCCTATGGTAAGAGATGGATGCACATGAATATTCTCTTAAATGGATATATATATATATATATATGGGAAATCTTCATATAAATCTATCCCTCACACCCCTTTTGGGGGTAAGTACCCCTCTTATATTTAAAACACCCTCAAAAGGGGTGTCCCTCACAAAAAATGGTGAGGGATAGATGCATATGAAGATCCTCCTATATATATATATTATAAACAACATAAAACTTTTGCCCGTTTGGTAATTTATTAGAACAGTAAAAGTAATGTAGGGAAGTCACATTAAAAATACACATATTCAACATTCCCCCTCCTTTAAAAAAAAAACTTTCCTTTTCCACATTTTACATAAAAACTCAAAATTTTTTTCCTATCAGTCCATTAAAAATTATAACCACTCTCATATTTTAATTTTTTGATTTGATGTTTTACATCACTATTATTTTAATAATAAATTAGCAAGGCAAAAATTCTACCCCAGCAAACAGTAAAGGTTTAAGGAGGAGAAAAAACAAAAAAGTAATAATAAAACTTCTGCTTTACATCTATAAAATAACAAAAAGTCTACTTGTCTCGGATTTCATGTCCCAGGACAAGCACGACTCCACACAGGAGGGCATTATGGTCATTTTTGACCATAATGCCCTCCTGTGTGGAGTCGTGCTTGTCCTGGGACATAAAATCCGGGACAAATAGCATGGCTGATAAAATAAACATAAACAAAACTATGTACATGGGGATAAGGTCAAAAGAAGACCGGCACGAATTTCATAAAAGCGGAAATGATGCTGTCTTCCGAGCCGAATGTAACTTTACAGGCGGTGAACTTATCAGACGTCAGATCTCCATCATTTTAAATCTTTCATTTCAGATGGTCTATATCATTACTCTCTACAGACTCTACAACAAGTGGGACTCATGACACATCCATCCATTTTAATCTCTCTCTCTCTCTCTCTCTATATTTATAACGCATTCTAAAGTGAAGGAGGTAGACAAATTTTGATTACATGCTGAAAATGTGATTTTACTTTTAACATCTTTTTTTTTTAATATATATTTCATTTATGATGAGACATTAGAGTAGGCCCAACAAACTTTTACTAGTTTGGAGAAATTATTGGCAAAGTGCACAAAAAGCCTTTTCGACCATGATGAGACGGTGGTGGGGTGGGGCACAACCATGATGAGACGGTGGTGGGGCGGGGCACAACCATGTCAAGATGGGACATGTGCTTGTGGGTCCCAGGCCACCGTGTGGGACGATCGAAGCCGTCAGTCAAAAGTGGAAAATGGATGACGAGAGCTCAGAGAGAGGCGGGGGAGGCATCTTGAGCGTTGGTCATGGAGGGCTCTCTTTTCGAAAAGCATAATAATAATAATAATAATAATGAATACAAAAGGAAGGAATGGTCCCGTAAATTCCGCAGCAAAAGTAATCACACCACCTTTCATCTCCCCACCCCCTCTCCCTTCTTTTGCTGGAGAGACTTCCCTTCAGCCAAAAAAAAAAAAAAACAAAAAACCATGGTCATTTTTTTCCCTTCTAAACCATAGCGCCCTAGGGCCTAGGCGAAAAGCATAGTCACTTTTTCTTTTTCGTTTTTGTCTTCTTTTTCTTTTTCTTTTTTTTACCCCTTCCCATGCGGCTATCTTATTGGAAAGGTGTTTCTATCAGTCAGTTGCAGTTCTTTTTCTTTTGATGATGAATAAGTGGCATTGATGTTTAGGATGAGTCAACAGCAAGTATCTTCCACTCAGCAGGAGGAACAAGGACCGAACTTATTATTATTATTATAACAAGGAACTTATGTATTATATTGGAGAGGGAGGAAAAAAAAAATCAGCCACATCCATTTGCGTCCAGTGAGATTTCATGGACAGGCAAGTAAAAGTTGTTGTTATTGGATATGACCGTGAGATCCTTCACCTTATCTCTCATATTAAAATGAGATGTGCTTTTCTGAGAATATTTCTAGAGTAAGTCTACAGACAGTCGTCTGTAGACAGACGGCAGAACGACACTATGCAAACTCAGCCATATTAAAAAAAAAAAAATCAGAAAAAGAGGAAAAGCTATGCTGTCTGTCTCCCGTCTGTCTCCAGACGACTGTCCCCAGAGTTTTTCATATTTATAAGGTGGAATCCCTCACATTTAAATTATTGACATTGGATATGAATGACTCTCACATTTAAATTTTTAGCATTAGATATGAATGCGAGGGCTTATCTTATCTTTCTCACGGTGAGGTAAGTGATGCTTTAATCTTTGTTATCACCAGCCACTATGTGTTTTTCCTTTGTGGGTTAAGGGGTACGGGTACTGCTCTGCGTTTTTCTCATTTGCACTCTGCACTGGCTAGACCCTTATATTTAGGAAATGGATCCCCTTTGGACCAATGAGGAGGTGCCACATGGGCAAAGGTGTCACGTCTCATCTCAAAAAAATAAATTTATCTCTTTAAAAAAAAACTCTTTTTCCCATGTGGCACCCCCTGATTGGGGGATCCGGATCCATATTTATTTATTTAATTATTTAATTAAGTAATATCTGTTATCCTCCTGCGGCAGTGGCATTCTCAATCTACTCCTACTGAGGAGAGAGTGAGCATGAGCATGAGGCCATGCCCCACCTCCCACGATCCACGCCATCCCACCACCAGCAGCAGCAGCGAGGTTAGTATTCCTGCACGCCTCCTGTTTCTTTGACGAAAGAATATGGCTTTCGCTTTGAACCAACACCAACACCAACTCCCTCTTTTCTCATTCTCACTTCCTTGTTGCAACCCTACAGACGATTCAGGAGCTGTGGATGGAGAAGCAGCAGCAGCAGCAGCATCATCTGCCCGTACCCAAATGCTCGAAGCAGCATCGATGCAACGAATGGTCTGTGCTTTTCTTTTTTAATTCTCTCTGTCTCTCACTCTAAATAATGCTGCTGCTTCTCTTCCGTGCTTTCTTCTCTGCAGTTGTCTTTGGTGTTTGTCCTGACCCAACTTTGAACAACGGGTGCTTTTGTCTTTTAGGCATGTATGTGACTGATGGATGATGCTGTTTCTCTTCGTCTGTGCTTTCTTCTCTGCCGTTTGTTTTAACTTGGGTGTTTGTCCTGACTCCTCACCCAACTCAAACTAGCGGGTCTTTTGTGTCTTTTTTTTTTTTTTTGAGGCATTCACATGTGACGCGTAAATCGAATTTATTATGTATGTGGAATCTTTTACCTTTGTAAATTAAATTGAGGTTGGTAAAGTTTTACATAAATACAACATGTAACTAATTTCGTATCATCTTCACCTTCTTCTTCTTTTGGTTTGTTTCAAATCTCAAGTAGACGTGTGTATTTATGAACTTTTTCTTTTTCTTTTAAAAAAAAAAAAATATTGTGTTGTCACATTTGGAGAAAAAACTACATTCACCTAAATAATCTTGCAACTAAAAAAAAAAATAAAAAAATCAGCACACTTTTTCATTGATGCAGATCAATCACACTTAAACCAAATGTAAGGTTTCATAATTCTTTGCTTCTTTACTTCAAAATTAATCAATTTCAAGTCTCTAACTGTCATTCTTTTGATCAGGTGAATGTAAAAAGTTTTCCAATTCGTGAGTAAGGCTCCGAATTTTCAGATTCTGTGAAACCCAGTCCAAAAAATCTTGATTTAGGAGTCACTTGATTATACCATGTGATGATTATAGTTCTAGGGTTTGTAAATTGGATCACCGTACATGCTAGGGCTATTAGAATCCATCTAACAAGAGCCTGCAGCACAGTTTGGGAGGTGCTAATTGTTTGCGGGGAAACATGAGGATGCAGGTTTGAGCCCGTTGGGTTGAGAAAATCAAACAGAACAAAATGAAAAAAAAAAAAAAAAGAAAAAGAAAAAGAAAAAGAAAAGAGTAAATGAAAATAAGGGGGGATGTTTATTCTGTTAAATGTTAAATTTGGGTACAATTTGGCAGTTAACTATCAGTGAACCAAGGATTGAATGTCTGAGATCCTTGACATACATCCCTTTTATAATCTTCCGGAAATATTACAGAAGAACAAGAAGGGAAACCCTTCTACTTCTGTGATTGTGTGATTTAAACCTCCAGTGGACCAGTCCCTTAGATTTTTTTATTTTTTAATTTTGGCTGGTCATGTACATTAACTATTTAACACTTACAGTTTCTAACTTAGTACTTAGTAGTGGTTGATTATGCCATTTTTCTAATTCTGAATTGTGTTCTGCTTTCTTTTTCTCCTTTCTGTTTCTGTATTCTGCATGATGCAACAAAATATTCACATGTTGTGCAACTTATATTTTTATAACTTGAGCCCAATAAAGCGCACCTGAATAAATTCCAAAGACAAGTAAGCTTCAACTTATATAAAAGTTGAATATTTAAATATTCAAAATAAGTATAAAAGTTTTCCACAATTCTTTCAAACGAATCCTCTCCATAATTTTTTTTTAAAGCAAAAGACAAAAATACCGTTCCCTTATGATAGGTTTATCCGCTTATGGCCTTTTTGATTGTGATGATTATAACAATTTAATGAAGCTAGTTTTTTTAGTCATTTGAAATCCTCTTTTTGCAACCATCCGTGCATAAAGGTAGTTGAAGTGGGCCCCACTAGGTCATTTGGGTTGGACTTGATCACATCTCTTAAATGATTAATTAAAGAAAAATCTTGAAAAATTACATAATGGTATTTTTGTCTTTTGTCACATTCTTTTTTTATTTTATTTTTATGGAGAGTACTTGGTTGAAAGAACTGTGGAAAACTTTTATACTTTTTTGAAAATATTCAAATCTTAATGTACTTTTTGAAAATGAGCAAAAAAATTTATACCCTTTTGAGAATCTTCACACACGCGCGCGTGCACACACACACACACATATATATAATGACCACTTGTTGATACTTTCAACTTGATTACACAAGGATTTATTCCTAGGGATGTGTATGAGACTACGGTGCAACACCAATCAACCATGAGTGTGTTGGCACATTCTAGTTTTCGAATAAGAAAGAAGAGGAAAGAAATGAAATCTACTTTTTTTTTTTTAATATTTTGTATTTTCATATATGTGGAGCCTTATAAGAGCTCATACTGATATGGGAATATCTGCCAAATGAATTAAATGTATCCCTGATGCTTATTGTGTATTTAGGGTGACTGCCGATAATTTGAATCTTGTCTAACATGAAGTTTACAATTTTTGACACAGGATTGCATAAGAATGTACAATTGGAAATGGTATTCGTACCAAATAGATGTCAAGAAATTATGCTTTAGTCTGGAAATTGATATTGTTTTTTTTTATACTTTATCAAGGAAAATATGACTAGTAGTTTTAAGAAAATACTTGAGAACTAGCATTTGTTGGCCTTCGTCGTGGAAGCTTTGATTGGAGATGATTTGGCCTCTACTTACACTATGTTGAACTGAGCCTTGGTTAGAATCAAGCAACCGGTGTGGAGATTGGAGATTGACTACTAGAGATCAACCTCCCCTAGTTACTCTCCACTATCTGAGGACTAGGATGGACACCTTGATCGTAAAGTAGAAGTTGGATGGTTTGGATCAACCTAGGATGAAAGGATTCCTCGGTTTCCAACCCTTCTCCTCTCTCCCTTTAATCCATTCTCTGCTTCTTAGGGTGTAATGCAAAGGAATGACTTATCCCTTTTATATCACTCCTTGAGGGATTTGTTTCCTCTTTTATGATATATTTTTTTCCCAATCAATTGAGAGTTAGTCCAACTACTTTAGAAACTTATCTTACAGAGATTTTCTTAAGTATTTAGAAAAAGAATTATCTTAGAGAGATTTTAGGATCTAAATGGGAAACTAATAGATTATTTCCATAAGTGATAAGTGTATCATTTGTTACATGGGGCCCACTAATATGTGATCTTATGAGTTACGAGGGCCCCATGTTACAGATGCCACCACCATTTAGCTCAAACTAGTGAAACAAGCTCATCACAAAAAAACACAATAAAAGCATGCTTTGGGTGTTTTATAGCTCTAATTCCTTCCTCGAAACTTTGTCCTTTTTCTTTCTGGCCAGTCAGTTCCTTCTCCCTGGTTCCACCATAAGCTATGTAAAAATGTTCTTATCTTGATATTTGATCAAGTTAACTATATATATATATATATATAATGTAGATATGTATATTTTTGTGACTATTTGGTTTCACCAATTGATACTAATTCTATCATAGGGCTTTCTCGGACGTTCCAAGTGATATCACCATAGAAGTGAGTGGAGGAAGCTTTGCTTTGCATAAGGTAAATTGCTGAGGTTCCATTTTGCAAATCTGTGTTGCATATTTTGACAGGACGTCAATCAAGATCAAGAGGTTTATTTGATGTGGCCAATCGCACAATCCTTTCTTGAAAGGACGATGTGATTGTGGGAGGGTGTTAGATATGTTAGAAAAGTTTAAAATTTTAAATAAGTATGAGTTTGAATATTCAATGGGTTTCTGTCTTATTTTCTTTCGTAAAAATTGAGTTGTTTCTCAGTGGAAGATTCAGTTGATTTATGAAAATGTAGAATTTTAGAATTTTTAGAACTGTCCCATTTTGCTCTCCACCTAAGATCTTCTTTCATCTTATTTCCATCCTCTTTCATAACACACTTTCATAGAAAGCTCTGCCACCACTCCAGCTTAATGTTTTTTCTTTTTCAATGCCCCCACTCCAGCTTAATGCTTTTCAATGAAACTTTTCCTATTTCTAGTAACAATAAAGGGCACAGCTTGGGAAATCAATGTCTAATTTTTGTTATAAACTATATATGACTCTGCTTTTGGTTGATTTTAGAGTTCCTTGCAACCTGTATTAATGCAATCGAAAAGAATATTAAATATCGAATGAAATTCTTTTGAGTCCCTACCAATCAATTTGTGCTTGTTATGAGCTTTAAATCCATGTTCAAATTTCATCCATCACTTTTTTTTTTGGGTAGTTGTCCCAATACTTCTTCTTTCTACAATCACCTTTAAGTTTCTGCTTTTGTGTTTATGCTGTGTTTGATTGTTGGGTATTAACATGCATTAAAGCTGGTAGGTCTCAATTTTGGTGTTCCACATGTTTTGACAAATTTCAGCTACACAAATGCATGTTTGACGAATATAAGAGCATACTGAGCATATATGATGATATGAACATTACTTTGAAGAATCATTCAGGTTCTTGTAACATCTTACAATTATTCTGGATGAGCATGCAGTTTCCTCTTGTTGCTCGAAGCGGACGAATCAGGAAGTTAATAGCTGAATATAGGGATTCGGATATTTCAAGGATAGAGCTGCTTAGTTTACCTGGAGGTGCTGAATCATTTGAGTTGGCTGCAAAATTCTGCTATGGAGTCAACTTTGAAATCACGGCATCAAATGTTGCGCAGCTTTGTTGTGTGTCTGAATATCTGGAAATGACTGAGGAATATGCCAAAGAAAACCTTGCTTCTCGTGCAGAAGCGTATCTTGATGGTGTCATCTGCAAAAGTCTTGAAATGTGTGTCGAAGTCCTACAACGATGTGAGAGCTTGCTCCCACTTGCTGATGAGCTGAAAATAGTCAGCCGATGTACAGAGGCTATAGCTACAAAAGCTTGTGCAGAGCAGATAGCCTCAAGTTTTTCACGCTTGGAGTATAGCAGCTCTGGAAGGCTACACACAAACAAGCAAGCAAAATGTGATGGTGACTGGTGGATTGAAGATCTTTCTGTTCTTCGGATTGATTTGTATCGAAGAGTCATTGCAGCTATGAGGTGTCGAGGTGTACGTCCAGAAAGTATTGGTGCATCTCTTGTGAATTATGCTCAAAAGGTGTTGACAAAGAAACCAAGCTTGTGGAATGCATCAAGCCAGGCCAAAGGGGATTTGGTGGTGGTTGGTTCCGTTGGACATGAGCAGTGTGTTGTGGTCGAGACAATTACAAGCCTGTTGCCTGTAGAGAAACTTGCTGTGCCCATAAGTTTTCTTTTCGGGCTTTTGCGATCTGCATCAATGCTTGATTGCTCGATTGCCTGCAGGCTTGATCTTGAGAGAAGGATCGGGTCTCAGCTAGACATGGCTACGCTTGATGATCTCTTGATTCCTTCTTTCCGTCATGCTGGAGACACTTTGTTTGACGTTGATACGGTTCACAGGATCTTGGTGAACTTTTCTCAGCAGGATGACAGTGAAGATTATGCGGAAGATGCCTCTGCCTATGAGTCTGATGAGGAGCCTACCTCCCCCTCGCAAACTGCATTGTGTAAAGTTGCAAAATTAGTGGACAATTACCTGGCCGAAATTGCACCTGATGCTAACCTCAAACTTGCCAAATTCATGGCCATTGCTGAGATTTTACCAGGACATGCACACCAGACGGATGATGGACTGTACAGGGCAATTGATATCTACCTAAAAGTATGCTCTCTCTCTCTCTCTCTCTCTCTCATAAGGGAGATAGCATAAGAACAGGTGGCTCGTCATGTTACCATGTACATTGAGGGAAAACACCTCCTCTTTGATGCTAGCGGCTATGTGAACCTCTTAATCAGCAGGCTTCCCAACACCCACTCTATCCCTCTGGGAAAAAGAATAAATAAATAAAAACAGCGTCTTACCTAACTTTCTGTCTTAAATTAAAACCAATTAGGAGTTCGTGTCAGAAAACATGGTTGAGGCTGAGAGAAAATACCATTAAAGCCTTGCATTTCGTTTAGCTGTGCAAGAGTTACAGATTTTACATAGCTTTTAGAACTTTCTTTGTTTTTGATTGATAGCAAATTAACTGTTGACAACCACTTACTTTGAAAGCTTAAGCTATTAGAGAACGGTGTAACAATGTGATTCGAACACTCGACCTCCCACTCTGATACCATGTTGACAATCATTTGCTCTAAAAGCTCAAGCTAATAGAGAATGGTGTAACAATGTATATCAAGGTTACAACATTAACAATGTAAATTTCATTCAAAAAAAACTGCAGAGAAACTGATGTATGAAGTCAAAATACAATATGAATGAGCATTAATTTGATGCTTAAAAACGAAGATTCCTCAGCTCATTGTGTTGGCAATATTTCTGTCCATCCACTTGGGAGTCGACATGGCTTGATCTCCTGATCCATTTCCATATCACTTTTCAGGCCCATCAGGGATTATCAGATATGGAGCGAAAAAGGCTGTGTAAGCTGATCGATTTCCAGAAGTTGTCACAGGAGGCAGGTGCGCATGCTGCACAGAATGAGCGGCTCCCTCTTCAGGCAATTGTCCAGGTCCTTTATTTTGAGCAGTTAAGACTCCGCAATGCTTTATGCTGCTCTTATTCAGTTGATGAGCCGAAAATGACTTGTCAGTCTCGGAGGATCAGCAGTGGTGCACTCAGCGCAGCGATGTCCCCACGTGATAATTATGCTTCCTTAAGGCGAGAGAATCGGGAGCTAAAGCTTGAGCTTGCTCGGCTGCGGATGCGACTCAATGATTTGGAAAAGGAACACATCTGCATGAAACATGACATGGAGAAGTCAAGTTCTCAAAATCTGGTGTCTAAATTTACAAAGAAGATAGGAAAGATGAACTTCCTCGGCGGCCACACCATTTCCAGAGGATCAAGTTCTCCCTCGAAGCAGTCACAGAGAACTGAAGCTCTCACGAAGAATGATTCCTTCTAAAGGTGGTTACAGAAGCAGAGAGATTGTAGAGAAACATAACCTCAAACTGATATCTTCATGCAAGGTATTTTAGTTTTTTTCCCTGTTCGACTTGTTTGCGTGGGTCCATGTTATGCCAGCATTAACAAGGGTTTTTTTTGAAAGTTGAGGGAATCATTGTACTCAATCCATTATAACAACATTCAGTGGGAACCGTAACTTACCGGTTGTGGGGCCCACTTGCAACATGTATATCAATCATGGGCCGAGTGGTGTGCAAAAAATGGTGCCATGTAACCCTTAATTTGTTGACCTCAAATTTTGACAACTTTCGTCCTGTTTTGTCTTTTGCATGACGGAGGGAGTCATACGAGTCCCAAAATAGGGTGCGTCTTAATTCATGCAGCGGTAGCGTGCATGGGTAGGCCCAAGTGGCTCCCAGGCCGATTAGGATGGACTGTCACCATTTCTTAGATCAAGCAAGGTCCACTTTGGATCATCTATTGTCTGCTTTAGATGTCAATTTCACATTTGGAAGAAGTTGTTGGTTTTGCTAAGATCTTAATCTTATAGTTCTCTTGGCTGGAACTTTGAGTCAATAATAACAGAAAAAATAAACTAGAGGAGTTTAGGCATACCTCTATTCGTGATCTGAACTTGATCGGATCATATTGGATCTTTATGTTGATTGTTGACCCCATCTTCTAGGCACCTCTCCCATATATATATATATATATATATATATATAAGCTTCAGGGTTTTCTAATCCATGAAGGTTATCAAATCTATTGGAAATTCTTTATTTTCCATGTATGTTGGCCTTATTACAAAACTCTTATTTTAAGTTGGGCATTGAAAAGAATTGGTATGCAAGTTTTCTTCAAACAAGGAACCCAAAATATTATATTATGTGTTATATGAATCTAGTGGGGGCTGTATGTGGTTATGTGGGACCACCCAGATGGTCTAAACAACCATAATTTTCAGTTTTTATTTTAAATAACTATTTATTAAGGAAACGAAAATGGCTTTCTTGGATTCCACTTACCCCTTTTGCAAAATCACAATGAATGCACATTTTGATTTTAGAAAATCTTAGTCCAACATAAATGTTTCTAATCCTTAACCTTATTATTTGTCAAATGAGCTCACCAAGCATTAATTAGGTGGTCAATGCACTGTTGATTGGCATATGGCTGTCCTATTCATTATCAGAGCACAATCTTTTCATTTTACTGAGTCCTTTTATGACAGCTTAAACTTTGTGGATAGTTTATTTGAACTATAACTTTTTTTTTTATTTTTATATATATATATTTTTAACGTCAAAACTATCCTTTGATCAGTCCTTTTTACTGTATACTACTATTTTAACAAACTTTAAACATATGCACACCACCTTAACACTTGGAGATCAACAGAATCATTTATCATGGTGATGATTTACATGTAAGTTTTAAATTTGTCCCAAAACAACACTCTTTTGGAGGCTACAGTAAGTAGTTCTGCTGGCTCATATGCACCACTTGTTTTTAACTCACGGAGCTGGACCTTTAGCCATTGGGGTCCATGAGCATCTTTTGGTGCTGGTTGCTCTATAGACACAAGAGGACTGTAATTAGAATTTATAATTTACCGGAAGAAATTTTATTAGACTGTATTCAGAACCATTTGCACTTTAATTGTTCCTCAGAGAAGAAAACTGCAACTCAAAAATCCTGAGGCAGAATTCTTCAACGTAATTCCTTTTCAGTGGTTGCATAGCATGTCACAACTTTGCCTCCATAAAGTGAGAGTATATCAATCTCTAATGAGATAATTTCCAACTTTATATAAAAGGAAGTGAAGTTCCTACTATTAGTGTCTTCCGCACAGCTTTGTCTGCATATCCGATCACTTAAGGCAATAGATGATCTGTATGTGAGCATCTTCTTTAATCTCTGCAAATACCTTATAAATCTTCTAGCAATAAAGCCCGTTAATTGTGTAGATGTTAGTTCACTGTCTCTGTTTTGAATTTATGGATAGAATTGGCAATAGAGAAACTGGGAAGGAAGTGAATGAGGGATGGCCCTAACTAAAACACTTAGTTCCCTTGTAAAAGAATCTCAGATGTATTCTCAGATAGTCAGATGAATCTTTTGGAAGAGTTAATAAGGAGAAGTTAAGTCAGTGGGCGTGCTTGTTTGTCCTAGGAAAGCTTATAAATTGCTTGAATTTCATTCGGGTCTTTCTTTTATGCTACTCACGCACCCATGTCACTGACCAACCCACCTGCAGCTGAGGGACAATTTTTCACCAGCAGTTTGTTTAAGTACTTTTTGGCTGGTCTGTACTCTGTAGGTACTATTTCTTTTTTTTTTTCTTTCTTCTTTCCCCTGCTAAGTTGGATTGGTGGTCAAGTGTGATACTTGAAACTTGAGGACCAAGGGATTGATCCCAGAGCATGTGTAATGCTAAAGTGTCAGTGTGTTGGCGTACTATTTCAGTTATAAATGAAAGGGGAAGGGTTTCTACAAGAAGCAGTAGTGCAGCAGTTGGAATTGTGCTCATTGTTGCGAGCAATTAAGAGGAGGTTAGGTTACAGGTTGAGTCATGTTATTACCATTAAAAATGGGGAAAAACGAAAATGGGTTTAGAAACCCTCAAAATGGTGCGCAATGAAGAGGAGGTTAGGTTACAGGTTGAGTCATGTTATTATCATTAAAAAGCGGTCTCCACACTAGTGCAGAAAATGAAATGCATAAATTAAATATATAAAGGAGAGAAAGGAGGATATGTGGTCTAGACAGACCCTCATCTCAACAGCATGAATGACATCATGATCCAAAACTTTGTGTCACTCACTAATTTCAATTTGACAGAAGCAACCGCCGCGTGGACGGCTTAGATTGTATTAATAAAGATAGAACATATTGACTGAACCCCTCACTCTAAGAATTCCTTGCTTTACCTCCTTTTCCCAAAATGAAAGAAGTGGAGTGGGCTACTCCAACGTCCAAAGTAGTGAAAGTGTACTGTGCACGTATGGGGTGTGTGTGTGGAGCGAGCTCTGATGAAATGAAGAGAGCATCTTTACGTACGTTTTATCATGTATAGATGTGATGCCATGGATGGTGATTGAAGTGCTTTCCCCCCTTCACCATCATATGTGGTGAGGTGAGGTGATCATTACTCCATCTGGAGACCATCCAATTAATGGTGTTGGTACCTCAGAAGGAAAGATGCCCATTGGATGACAGTCACGCGGTTCTTCCAAGGACAAAGGGAGAGATGGGTCATCATCTCATATGGGCCCCCTCACCTTGAATCACTTTCAATGGATCCATAGGGAGATTCGAGTGTTGAATCAGGCTCTTTTCATGGTTCCCACAGGCAAACTTCTGAGCAACATCATGCATGTTGGGTCGTTTTTCATTTTGAAATTTGATAATAATAATAATAGATTTCTTATTTTTTTTTAAGAAAAGAAAAAAGAAAAAATAGCAAAAAATAAAAATAAAAAAAATTGAAGGCTGGGTGGCACACATTGGAATAGAAAAACGTAGAGCTTAAGAGCATCTCCAACAGATGCTTTATTTTGCCATGTCAGTCTCCTTTTGCTCTAATTAGCATATAAGAGACTCCAACAGACACTTCTTTTGCCTACATGGATTTGAAGTATGAAATGGTATGCCAAAATGGTATGCCAAATTTGGCATATCATAAAGCATATTTCAAAAGTCATTTTTGAATAAAATAATGGTGAGGGCCCACTTGCATATGAGCTTTTAGGTGCAAATCTTTTTTTTGCATAAAATAATATGATCATGGGCCTACTTGCATTTATATTTGACATTTCTCTTAGAGTTGCCAAGTTACATATACCACATCACCCTTCATTTTTTAAAAAGCATATCCAAATTTAAAGTATCTCTTGGAGATGCTCTAATAGATTAATTTATGATGACAAATGACAAGACCCTTTGAGCATCTAAGCATATATATATATATATATATATATATATATATATATGGCCCCTTACTGAAAACAATCCCATACATCACAGAAATAATTGATTTTCCCATACATCACAGAAATAATTGAAAACACTTTTCACTTTTATTATTGGAAATGACCGAGTGGATGCAATCCACGCATCTTCCTCCTTGGTCATCCCATCTACAATCCCACTTTAATTATTATTATTATTCCATTCCATTTGAATCCAACAAAGCAACCAAACAAAATAGACACCATTATTCACTCACTTCTTATGTACACCAACTATTCCAACACCCCTCCACCAAAATTGAAGAAGATGGCGTCGGATTGGATCCTCTCGACCCAACCCAACAGCTTCTGTTGGGTCGGGAGCAAGTGGGGCCCATCTCAATCCACGGATGGAAAATAAAAGCAATTGAAGGGTTTGATAGGATGATAGATGATGTATGGAGAAGTCGATCAGGTTTAAGTAGCTAGCTTAGGTAGCTAAGCCCAGCACTCTGGAGTGAGGGAATGGTCTCTCTTGGGGTCGCTGCAGTAGTTATAGACCATGTAGTTCCTTTGGGTCCATTGCATGGCCGATGTCTGTTGGTAGCTGAGCCCGGTCGAACCGGAGGGTGAGACCGACACTGGGTTGCACGTGGGAGATGCATAGGCCGAGCATCCACTCAAGACGAATCGGGTGTACCTGGCCACGAATGGTTGGTAGCTATAGTCTGCTTTGTACTTGCCATCTTCTGTGGCCCACGAAGATGCATCCCAAATCGAACCGTAAGCCCACATGGGCCTCATGGGGAAGGAGGAGACAGATTTCTTTGGATACCTCCTTATTGGCACATCGTCCACGAAGAATCTATTGATGATCATCATTCATAAAAAAAAAAAAAAAGAGAAATAGAGATTATATATAATTAATATATATATATATATATATATATGTAAGAGGTATTGATGCAACAACTCTTTATGAAAGCCCATATGAATAGAATGGGAACGTATATTTGAGATTGCCTGGACATAATGTATAACGCATGCCAACATTAATAACCCCGGTCATCTCACCGAGTTTGAATTGGATATAATATGCTAAGGTGGGAGAAGCGAGGACACTGAGATGGATGGATTGTGATGATGTGAATTGTGACGGTTGAGGGCCAAGTGGGTCTCACCGACATAGATGCTGATTTCCAATCATGCTGGTTTTCCATTGAGCTATCTACATCTACCGCCTATCTCTACTTTGGTAAGATGGATCATTATTAGGTCATTCATGGTTCAGACATGACACCCAAAAATAAGAAAAAAAAAAAAAATAGAGTCATCTACATCTACATCTACATCTACATCTACCTACCCATCCTCCCTTCAGTTGTAGGGAGAAGTCTTCTGCTTGGGGCAATTAAGATGGCGGGCCTACCCCTTCCTTAGAATTTAGATGCGTCTGCCTGTCTCCCTTTCTTTATATATAATTAGTCAAGGACTGGAGCCCCAAACAACCCCACTGGCCCGTGGCGTATGAATGTATGATTCGTTCACGTGCCTCAACTGACCGTATCCACGAGGGCCCTGGAATGATTGATTAAAAGAAAACATAGAAACGAAAGAGTGACAACAACGAGTCCCCACTCCCGACGTGCTTTCAATTCGGGCATCACAATCAATTTTACAGAGTGCACATCAAATGAGGCTGGGACTCACCCTCACGAGTCACGCCCCACGCGCCTCACTGGAGGATACCAAAGAGAGAAATAGACCCACACCAAACATTTACACGAGGTCGAGGTCAGGTGATCCAAACTCCTCAAATCATGTAGTTAATTGATGGGGTGGGCTCCTCTTTTGCACAACGGGAGGGTGACTGGATGGTGATTTTGGTCACAGGTGGGCTCAATATTGGTTATGTTTCGAAAATGTTGCGAGATCATCATGAAAATATCAGAATAAAATTGAAACATAAGGGGAAAATCTATTGAATAAATCTCAACAGTATTTATACTTATTATTGTCTTTAATTAGTTAATGTTTATTTCTTTTACGCAAATAACTTTCTTTAATATCCTTAAAAAAGACCCTAAATTTGAAAACAATATAGAATCTTTGAGGACCTCAATGCAGTCTTTTTGATAGTCTTTTCATCCCACCATCTAGCATTTGACTTTATTTTATACTCACTTAATCTTTACTCGCTATCGGATTAAATCCCAAGAAACTCTACGATTAAGATTCGATAAAACTTTTAGGTCTAAAATATCAAAGGCAAGGATAATCTGGTGGGGCTGTTTTTTTTTTTTTTTTTTTTTTTTTTTTATTTTTTTTTATTTTTATCCAACTTGTCCACAAGGAGACCTTTAAATCTTCCCTCATCCAATTTATATGCTTGAATTTAAATAGTCCCTATGAGCAGGACCGCAAACAAGCTATATGTACTGTGCTCGTAGGTGGACATTTTCCTATTTTACTGTGTTTTATTGTAACAGAATTTTATTTATTTATTGTTATAACAAAACTTTAGAACTTAATATCCCAGGTAAGAAAAGAGCCTTTTACTGGGTTTCAAAGTTCAGAAAAGTACGATAAAAAATGGGTGCATTGTGAAGACGAAAATTCATAATGGACTGGTCGAAGAGTTATTCGCAATGTGATCCACCGTTTAAAAAAAGGAGATTTTGTTATATCTCCTGCCTACATTTCTCTATTTGTAAAAAAAATATCCCCTAAAAATTGATGATTGTAAATACCCTACCTTACAAAAACCTTTTGTAGTTATGTTTAAAGGAGAAAGACATGTGCCCCACCTGTCATCAGTGAAGCTTCTTATAATCACACGCATCCCCCCAATGATTTCGCACTATTTCTAGTTTATCTTATCCTCACTTATATTGAAATGCTTCTAATTGGACCCTACGAGATGAGCAGCATAAGCACACTATATGGCCGGCCTGCTCTTTGGTGGAGATTGTGCTTAATTTGTTTGAATGCTCAACAGTCCCTTAGAACTCATTAATGATTTTTCAATAGGTATTAAATAAATTAGAAAGAAAAAAAATAAATAAATAAAGAAACCTAATTCAAATATCAAATAGAAACATGTACAAAAGGTGGTTGAGTTACCACCACCAAAGTTGTGAAATAATAACATGGGAATCCTGCGCCAAAAGGAAAGCCCCCACAACCACTGCTGGTAGGCTGTGTCTCAGTTTCAGACAGTCTGTGGGCTCTCTTCCCCCCCCCCCTCTCTCTCTATAGGGGGGTCTTCAAGTGCATCCATCCCTCACCAAAAATGGTGAGGGATGGATGCATATGAACATTTCCCCTCTATATATATATATATATAATTCGTTCTTTCTTCTTATTTTAGCGTTGGGAGTGCTCAACTTTAATTGGATTCTTTTTCTTTTTTTTTTTTTTTTCTCAAAAGGGCTATTAGTCAGGGACTCCTTGGGGTGATACACTTCAGTGTGTTGACAATAAAAGTATAACTTTCAATGGGCAAAAGATAATGATGATAATGATAATAATAATAATTGGAGCAGAAGTAATTTGTGTGGGTGCATCCTCTTGAGAACCAGTAGGGATTTGTATGTCCCATAGATGACCCGACCCAATATCTATGTCATGTGGATGGGACAAACGAAAAGAACGTTGAGAAAAATGAGTTTCTCCTCCAATTCTTATTAAGCAAAATCATTGAGAAAGCATCATGGAACCCATTTCATTGATCTGCTGGAATGAAATCGGGATCTGAGCCCGCCGCGGCAAATCAACCAATGGGTCCCACAGTGAAACTCAAACTGCTAAAAAGTCACCATCCCACCTTGTATTAGCTTTGGCCAAAATTTCACACCCTAAGCATCAAATTGGGGTTTTTGTCGGTTGAAATGAAATTTGGTACAGGTCCAAAACAAGGAAAAGGAAAGAAGGGATTTGGGATTTGAGCACTCCTAAATTATAGAGCCTAGAGTGATAGGCTTACAGAATTTCAAAGCGATTAGAAACTCGCTTGTATAAACTTCTTCACAGCGGTACATAGTAGGTTTAATTTGTTATTTCGAATGATATCACAAAAATAACTGAATAAATAATCTACGCTATATATTAGTTGTCCAGGTCAACGAATAAATAAAAAGCTATCTTTCTCAAAGGCATATTTTCAGTCAAATCTCATTCATGATAAACCTTTTGCATCGTGATTATTGTGGTTGAGTGTGACTTCCTATATCCCAATTTGTTTACTCTGTGTGTGAGTTTTAAAAGTACAAATGAAGTTAATCATGTTATTCATGTATGTTCAATTTAATAGTGTATTGACTAGTACTTATCATAGCCCTAGGGAGCGAGAAAATAATTAGTAAAAAAAATAGAAGGTTACGTATTTGGATGGAGATACATACATGATCTCGGTGGGGTTCCACAGGATCGCGTACTTGTGAAAATCTGCGGTGGGGTCAAACCACAGGTGAAACTTGATCTCCCTCCCTATGATCCTGCCATCACCACTTCCTCTGACGTAAACATTGGTCTGCAGGGTGTAGGGTTTGCCAGGGGTTGTTCCCAGGAACTCGATATCAACTTCATCATGGTGACCAGGATGAGCTTCACTGTTAGAAAGCTGCAATTCCATAACATAAAAGAAAAAAAAAAAAATGATCGAATGATAACAGAGGTGAAAATACTAATAGAAACATTCCCAACCTGTCAATTCTTTTTTCTGATCTCCAAGTTCCAGAGCACAGTTTTCTGCTCTGGCTAAGGTGTTAAACCTTGGCATATTTTGACATATCAAAAAAAATTTGAAAGAAAATATTTTTTCATTTTTTTTTATCTAAAGGACTTCTTAAAAAAATAAAATAAAAAAAAGTTGTTTGATTACAATCTTCAAGTCTAGTTTCTTTAAAATTATTTTAGGCATAATAAAATGACAAAATAGATTATAAAAAAGGGTGAGAATGGAATTTCGATACATTTTAGGTTTAAGACTAAACCCAATAGATCCTGGAAATTGGTTCGACGGCGTTTTAGAATAATGCTAATATTTTTTTTTAATGGTCCAAAATATTTGATAGATACTTTTATGATTTAAAAAAAAAAAAATACAAAGAATCAAGAATAAATGACATAATAAGGATAATAAATTCCATGAGAATGCCTCTGCACAATACAAAGGAGCACCATTGTTACAGGTAGCTATACATTGGCTTGCTTTTGTGGAGGCACTTCCATGAAATTTCATAGCCCATTTTTCCTATGTATTAGGAAAGAACCTCTAGGTGGTCCTGACTCCTGGGTTTTTTAATGCAGAAGCAAGAAGCAGATTGATTTCAATTCAAGGAAATCAAGAAAAAAAGAAAAACAAAAGAGAGGAAATGAAAATTTATGAAAATGCCCCTGCACAAACAAGCCAAGTGTCCCATTGTCTATGTGATTATATAAATGGCCTCACATAAAAAGAGGTAATAACTCCTGCAGTGTATCCAGGTTGAAGCTTTATGGATGCGCCAAAGTAGCCAGACCTGAACGCTTGAGTTGATTTGAATCCACTCCCTGTTATTTTTTATTTTTTTTTTATTTTTTGTCAAAAATTCAATCAACAAAAAACACATGAGAGAGAGAGAAAGAGAGAGACTACAACAAGAGTATAACAAGTACACCAGTAAAAGCATAAGAATCTCTGTTAGACCTGAGGTTCTATCTAGCCAGATTGTCAAGGACTGGTCTTGAGAGACGCTCTGGTGCTGGGGACCCCATAGATTTCTAAATCCTTGGTAGAACCCCTGTTGCCTGAACCTGGAACTGGGGTAGTAACCAGGAGAAGGTGGGTTCTGGGCATTGCCGCATGAGAGCACCAGAGAGAGAAAAATTAGGAAGAGAGCCATCAAAGAGGAAAGTTGGAGAGATGGGACAAGATATGGTAGCCAAGCAGATGTGAGTGTACTAGGCTTAAATGGAGGGTAGGGACTATATATGGAGTGGGGCGAAGGGGGTGCAGGTTTATGAGAGTGGGGAGTATGGAGGTACAGTCGGTATGAAATAGATGATTGAAGGGACCCACAACAATAGGAAGGATGCATCACAATAATAAGGGGGTCGATATGGAGTTGAGGGTAGAGACAAAATTGGAAAGAAAATCAAAGCGTCCACGACATGCCCATGAATATGTTTATTAGAAGAAAAGGAGTAAATGTTCGGTGTGGTACAATCTATCCCCTATGTTTTACTAGTTAGTTATTAAATGACCCAATAAAAAAAAGGAACAAAAGATCTGGTGAAAGGGAAGCGTCGGTGCCCCCAATAAATTCTCCGGCAGGCAAGTTTCCTCTTTTAAATAAAAACCCTTCTTTCTTCTTTGTTTCATCTTTCTTCTTTCTATAAATTCGTATTCTTTCCTTTAATAAGGCTTCCATGATTTTATACAGGATGATGCAGTGTCCTCTGCGCGGGAAGGACAACCATTGCATGTCTCTTACGCTTTTATGGATAATCTTGCCTCGTCATTATTTTTTTCATCCGTGCATCATCTAAACCTCAAGATCTGACAGTGATATTATCACATTGAATGATAAACTTAAAAAGTATCATAGACTTAAAAAGAATGGGACGCGACGGTGATAGACTTTACCACACAGATGATGAACATCAACAAAAAAATAATCATAATGCAAGATATCAAAAGGGATCATAATTTATATTTTTTTTATAGTCATAATCATATGATTATTCTTCCACAAAAAGACCATGCAATTGCGGGAGACTGTTTGAATTATTTGGGTTTTTTTTTAGAGAAATATAAGTAGAGAGAAAAGTTTGGACAGAATTAAGGATAGTTAGAACTTGACTTCCAAATTTCTTCTTCTGTTTCCTTTCTCTAAATTGGGACCCTTTCCTTCAATAAAGCTACAATGATTATATGCAAGATGTACTGCCCTCTAAAATTCTTCCAAAGTATGTGTACAGAAGAGCTTAACGAGGAAGACCACTGTAATATTCTTCTTGCAAATGACAAGAAGAAAGAAGGGAGGAGAACGCAGACACGGACAAAGACATCAATTATATGCATGTTTCTGGATTCGTGTACTTATTCCTTGGCTTGGAACCTGGAATTGACACTTTATCTCCTAGTCCCCAGTAGCAGATATGTAAAGAGTGATGGCTCTAAGATGCGAGTTTGTAATGAAAGAGGGACGCACACAAGAAGAGAAAAAACACCCTTTATGGGAAGGTTCTTCATTGGGAGATAAATTTAGGCTTCCACTCCAAAATGTGAGATCGGAGATCCTATAATATATAGAACCATGTTATTAATACTAAAATTTGCAAAATACAGGTCCCTTTGAAAACCCTAACATGAAGCAATCTCAACCAGATATTGAAACTTTATGTTTATCACATTGAATGCAAAAGCTCTTGCACAAACGACGATATTATCAACTCTCTAGCATGACGTATTAGGACGTGATTTGAAAGAAGTTAATTAGCCTTATAGTGATCACCTAATCGTTGCTTGTCTAGGCGGATCCACAAGATTTTCCTTTTGGGGACAATTGTGAAAATAATAATAATAGTATTAAATTCATGAAAATCAACCCCCCAAAAAAAAACAGTTCGGCCCCTAGTGTAACTAAAATTCTCCTTTGGACCCAAAATAACCACAATAATGTGTGATAAATAACCCCTGTCGTTGAAGGATGCAATGTGATAGAACGTCAGCAATTTAGTCCTGTTTTGATGAGGGTGTTCACTAACCACTACCATCCAATGATTTTGCACTGCCGCGATGGCCCATTTGAGGGAATGGCCTGATCAATGTCTTGAATGGAGTCCTGCATGACTATTTTTGGCTCTGGCCTCATGTTCTATACGTACTACCATCTGTCATTAGTTAAAGTTCTTCCAGGATGCCATTCTAATGTCTGCTGAATCAATCAATTAATGCAAATCTACTTAATTAGTCCAGATCGACTTGCGAGATCATATTAGTCAATGGTCCATTACCCACTTATTAATTTGAGGACTTTTAATATCCGCTGAATCTAACATTTATTTTGAGGGCTTCAAATTATTATTATTAATAATAAAAATATCATATATATACTCTTAATTTCAACAATGGTTGGCTCCATGGCGACAGGTGCGTAGGTACGGTAGCAGCCGATAAAGTTAACTTTTTCAACAACGATGGCTACCGACGACGAAACTACATATGTATTCAGGCGCAGGCGCAGCATTTGGATGGTTTTCTCTCCGACAGCACGTGCTTTGGTTGGTCTGAGACTTAATTAGTAGAAGCTGTGGAGTTTTCCCATGGGCCGATGCGTACGTTTTTTTCTTCACGGGAGAGCTAGGTTGTGGTCAAATTAAATATGCGCATGCATGAGCATTGAAGGAGCATTTATGTACAGATGAGAGAGAGAGAGAGAGAGAGAGATTTTCTTTTGGTTTTTTCTTGGTTCATTCAATCTGTGACATCCCAACGGCAACGTTGATAGACTGCTTCTTCCTTTTTCAATTTCACCCTTTCAAGCTCAAGTTAGTTAGCTGTGGGCACATATCTTAGCTCCTCATATTACTTACAGTGGTTAGTGATCATATTCTTTGATCTTTTCTATTCTCATTTGTATAAGATAATCCAAGCAACAAGTGTCATAGAAGAAAAATAAAAAGTGTAAAAGTAAATAGGTAAAGAACACACTAAATTTATAGTGAATTTTCATTAAAATAAGATGGAAAGAATCAAAGGATTACCGGGGAAAATCAGAGCTACAAACTTTTCCCTTTTGTTTTGGGTGACTTCAGCAGTATGGTAAAAAAGAGGGAAGCCTCCATTCACCACACATGAAAAGATAAGAAGTTATATCAAAAGTATAAAATTCTAAAATTTTCCTCTTCATTTTGAATTTTTTTTTTCAAAAAACAACTTTCTCAAGCCATTGAAAGACAAAAACTCATCTACTTTTTATCCAAAAAAGCCAAAAAATTCTTCATTGAGCTACTAAAAATATAATGATATTATATTCTAATTAGACTTCCACATATTTTATTTTCTCTTGATTCGTGACTTCACCTCCCTACACTCTATCAGTATATTTATCAATCAGATATAATAACTTGAGGATAACCTTTCTTATATGATAAACCCTCTTTCACTCAGGAAAAAAGAAAATAATTCTTACGCTCACTCGCTCACGGCAAAAGGATCTCAACTTAGCCTTGTAGCCTGTAGGGCTTTTCTTCCAACTCTATTTATAAATATACTGTCGGCGAGGCTGGAATTAGCTTTTCGACGCACATGCATAGGTCCCTCTCACACACACAGAGACACATAAAAACAACCGTTTGAGGATTTAGGAATCCACGGCAGTTACTAATTAGGCCAATAGAACACGGTTAAAATACCGACGACGTACCACATACATGAACTTTTTTTTTTTTTTCTAACTATTCTTTTTTTTCCAAGTATCAGATGACATGTGTCGGAGCATCACAAGACTCGTAAATAGAAGGAGACTAATTGGAAATGCACCCACCCTAACCTAATCATATTCTAGCATAATTACCTGTGCTCAGCACGGATATGGCAAACATTATAATTTAAATAGTAATTTATAAAAAAATCTATATGTTTTTTAGAAAGAAAGCAAAAGAAACTTTTTTATGAGTGTGTATTTATGTAATCCAAGAGTTGGTATCATAGAATGAAAAAAATGTAAATTGGAATAAAAAAGGAATGATAGAGTTTGAATTGAAACAAAGTCTTCGGAAAAAAATAGGAAAGAAAAGAAAAGTGGAGAGCATAACAATTATAAGTGGTTATGATAAAGAGATAAAGAAGATAATTGATGTAACTTCCGGTCAAAATTATAACTAACGGTCAAAATTGAATCCAAAACCTCCTACCTTAATATATTATAATGGGAAATTCTCAAAAACTCCCCATCTCAAAAGAGGAGTTTTTACCCCTATCTATTAGCCAATGATTTAAGAGAATCTATAAAATATTTACAGTTTTAGGAGAATATTTAGGAGAGAGAATGAATAAGTATACCATTGATGACACATGTCACGCTTTCGTCGGTTAAAAGAGGGGCATTTTTTTTTTTGTGAAAAACGCCGGGAAATTTTGTAGCGTTACTATAGATATATAAATATATATATAGGGGAATATTCATATGCATCTATCCCTCACTATTTTTGGTGAGGGACACCCCTTTCGGGGGTGTTTCAAGTACAAAAGGGAGGTACAAAGTACCCTTCTTGTACCCCTTTTGTACTTGAAACACCCCCGAAAGAGGTGACCCTCATAAAAAATGGTGAGTGATAGATGCATATGAAGACCCCCCATATATATATATATATAAGAGCAAGACTCTCCTAAGCTCGAGCTTGGGAGAAAATTTCTTAAGCACATGTTTGTGGGGCTCACCTTTGGTCCATCCAAATAGACCAAGCACATGACCCCCTAAATTACACATGTCCACCAACTTTCGGTCAGATCCAAATTTATTGGACCGTTGGATCAAAATGTATCAATCTGAATGGACCGTTGACCATTAAACTTTTGGGCCCATATGGAGATGATAGAGATCACGGTTGTGATTGATTTTTTGCAGAGGAAGATTCAAGGGAGTCCTTGAAATCCCCCCAATCCCCATCCCCATGTGGGTCCCCGAGTGGGCCCCACCACACACGAGCAAGGCTCTCCTAAGCTCAAGTTTATGATAAAATCTCGTAAGCTCATGCTTGTAGAGCTAACCTTTGGTCCATCCAAATGGACCAAACACATGACCCCTCTAAATTGCACATATCCACCAACTTTCGGTCATATTTGAATTTACTGCACCGTTAGATCAACTATGTATCGATCGAATGGATTATTGACTATTAAACTTTTAGGCCCATATGGAGATGATAGAAATCACGGTTAGGGCTGATTTTTTGCAGAGAAGAAGATCTCAGGGAGTCCTTGAAATCCCCCCCACCTCCATCCCCATGTGGGTCTTTAGGTGTGCCCACAAAACACTTGAGCTTACCTTATCTTAAGCCTGAGCTTAGGAGATATATATATATATATATATATATATATATATGAGGCTAGCTCTTGTAAGCTGCAGCTTAGCTTATCCTAAGTTGAAACAGTGTTGGTTCCACAAATCAAAGTATAATATCGTTGTTTATATATATATATATATATATATATAATATGGCTAGCTCTCCTAAGCTGCAGCTTAGTTTATTTTAAGCTGGAACAGTGTTAGTTCTACAAATCAAAGTAGATTATCGTTGTTTTTTGCATGATGATCGTCTCCAAAATCAAGATAAATCCAATCAGAACTGGAATTTCCAATTCTATTATACACAAAACAGATATAATCAATTTTGATTTGTAGGACTGGTACTATTCCAACTTAGGACAAGTTAAGTGCAGCTTAGGAGAACCCTATATATATATATGCGTGGTCCGCGGTCGACCGTTGGATCTGAAAAGGTTTGCATCGGATCAAGAATTGGTCAAAAATACAACTGCGCCGTACAATTTGCATGCTCTTGATCGCATGGTTTAAACTCTGGAACTGCCCGCCATCACCATGAAACTATTGGTATTAGAGTTGTATGTAGTGTAGGTGACTGTGGGTCCCACTAGTGAATGGGACTGCTATTTTTTGGGCCAATGGGTTGGTTGGACTTGGACTATGCCATTTCCGTCGATGGAGATGGAAAGTGACCTCCAGGCCCACACCTAGCGACTTTTGTATTATGTGTCCGTAGGTGTCCTTTTTGCTACTTCTATTGTCGGCCAAGGAGCCCCTCCAACGGGTCTCTTTGTGGGTGGGCCCATA
Source organism: Umbellularia californica (assembly GCA_028538565.1). Classification (NCBI taxonomy): domain Eukaryota; kingdom Viridiplantae; phylum Streptophyta; class Magnoliopsida; order Laurales; family Lauraceae; genus Umbellularia; species Umbellularia californica. The sequence goes on from JAPQWN010000005.1 coordinate 81,386,167, forward strand.
TGATTCCCTTTGTTGGGTTTCCTTGGAGTTTCTTTGTGTGGAGCCCATTCTTTATAATTTGATAATTAGTATAATAATCTTATTTTTTTATTTTTATTTTTTATTTTTTTATGATGAGATGAGATGCTAAGACTCTTTCAAGGGGAAAATTAAAAGAGGCTTCTCTATGAACGGGTAGGGCTGGCACCAGACATGGTCCGGTTGGGATCCACCCAATCCCCAAAAGATCCTATTACATTGGATTCAAAGAGTCTGACAGGCCCAGAACTAAATGAAAGGATCAGAAACATTTAACTACTATAACTTAACCACTATCGGACCTGGGCCACTATTTGGCTTGGGCCTTTTATTCCCAGCAAGCTTCCATGACTGATATTGGGTGAATTAAGACCTAAATACATTAATAGGTCGTACACTGGAGCCCATGTGTATCTAGCCCAAATATGGATTATTGAAAGCTGAAAGCCATATCAATGGCCGTTTCCGACTTTTTCATTCCCTATTTTCTCCAAAGGTGTGTGTGTGTATATATATATATATATATATCTTAGGATAAAAAGGATGGAAGACGTATCAACAGGTCCACAAGGAAAGGAAAATTTGCCAAAATCAGTCCCATCAAGCCATGGTCGAGAAAATTGATTGCTGACAAACTCAAGGCCTTTAATTATAGATGCTAGCTTGGTTGTTGTACACTTAGTTCACACATAAATCTAGATATTTTACTCCCACTAAACTCATATAAATGCACACCTATTAAATCTGGGGCAATTTCAAACACATGATATGATGCATGCATTAGAATTGAAAGATAGAGTATTAACGTATTAAATATTTCAATGGGTTAGACATATAGTTTACCTATTGCCTTACTTTCATTTTCAGTTATCATCTTTGATAGGATAACCTCACTAAGGGAACAAAAACGAAAAATAACTTCAAAAAAACTTAATTCAATTGCGCAAGGGCGAGACCCAGAGATGAATAAAACCGTTGTTTTTAAATTATTTTATACGTGTTTAACCAAAGATACTACATATGAAGAGAATATCAACAAAGATTTATCAGCGTAGATTGTTGAAAGGCGGACCCCAAATATTAAAATTGAAAAACATGATGATTTTGAGAAGATAAAAGATAAATGATATTGAGAGATAATAAATGTAGAGGAGATAGAGGAAATGGATAGAAAAACTTTCTGGATAAGAAAATAGTGGCATGTGATGGCATGGCTCCTTAAATCACTGTAAGATGTTTGTACGTATATATTTTTTTGAAAAAAGAACTCTATGGGTGCTGATGTGGCGCCCTCTATCATCCCCCTCTATATTGCTTTAATATATATAATTAGGAAGACTCTAAAGGAAAAAAAAAAAAAAAAAAAACCTGCCTCGCTCACATTGTCTCTTCTGTATCTCTTTCTTCGTTCGCTGTTCATCTTGCAAAGTGACTATCAAATATGATATAAATCAAGCTAAAAGCTGAAGGTGGGATAATTAAGCTCAGCTGTTTAGGACAAATTCAAGGTGGGCCAGACTGCGCTAATTTACACCCCTAGGTTATATTAATACTGAATTAATAAATTGGCCCAATCATAAAGTTGGAGAATTGCATTATTTTCAGGGGCGGCTCGGGAATTCTAATTAATTAAGGAGTTAGTGGGTCAGGTTCTACTAAAACTAAAAATTCAGGGTTGTTGACAAATCATATCATAAAACATGAAGAAGGAGCTTCAACGAAAAATAAAAGAGGCATTTATTCGGAAAAAGATAGGACTCAAGATAAGATAAGAAATGGGTCCCTGTGATGACTAGCATCCATTTTTTTGTTTTTGCTAATTATATAGTTGCCATCAGCAAATTAAATTTCCAACATATATGCATGCGTGATTATAATATGACGGTGCTGCTGTTGGCCACCTAGCAGCCTTGTGCCTTGTATTCTAGGAAAGGGGATGGGTCCTTAATTAAGACGGTTCAGAATGCAATGGTTTTTTTTTTTCCGCCCAATTCCTGGGCCCTGGGCTGATGAAATACAAGACAATTACTCCTCTCAAGTCTCAACACTCTCAACTCTACTCTGGACTCTGGAGGAGGTTGAGCGATCGTTTTCCAACTTCCAAGCGTTTGTTTGGTACTTTACTTGTAGAACAAGAATTAGCGATCGAGGTTTGCATCATGCATGCGTATCTAAAACTTGCGGTGGAGGAAGTCCCACATGCTGTCCGGAATCCACGATCGTACGTTGTTTGGAATCACAATAGCTAGTCATTCTCATGCAGCAACAATGTGGTGTTAATCAGTTATGAGCTATGTTTGGGTAAAATTGGAATACCAACGTGCTTACTAGTAACAATTTGAGATTAATTTGCCCATAAACATGGAAAAAAAAGTACGTATACGTATTCTAGCTAGCTAAGACATTGCGTTACTGTAAGTGGTTAAAAAATGAAGAATCAAATATAAATGTCTTCAAAATGGACACCCTTGCCTTGATAGCGCGCGGATGTAGGCAGTAGATGGCCTGGATCTCTGTTAGCTTCCTTCTTCCCCATCTTGTTATTCTCAGTCTGATTGATGACTGAATTTATTTATTTATTTTTGTGATTTCTATGCTTGGTTCTGATATAAATATATGACAGATCTCTGCTGGCCCAAGTTCTACGATATCGATCGCATTTCAAAGAAAAAAAAAAAAAACAAAAACAACAAAAACAAAAATCTCCAATATTGAACATATGGGCAGTTTCATGATCATTTCCCATTGCGTACACTACATGCAAAAGACTGGCTGGGGGAAAACTTACAAATTACAAAGTGAGTGGGGGACATGAAACTTGTACAGTCAAAGGCGCGTGTGCATATCATTGTTTTGATTTATGCAGCGTTGTCTGTTGGCAGGTCATAGGACAACAAGGTATACCTGCTTTTGTTACCCCTGTTCTGGTGGAGGAGGCACTACTGAGGAGGAACTCTGAAAAAGCCTTATATTGGCTTGCTGTTCGAGTCAGGTCCAACCCCTCACATCAGCTATGTTTCATGCATTCTGATAAAAAACAAAAAAGAAAAAAAGAGTAGTAGTTATATAGTTATCCATGCAGCATGTCACATGCATCACAGTTCATTTTTTTAAATTTGTTTAAGACCTGTAAGCATCCACTTTCACGAATGAAATATTTGGAATTGGGAAAAACAAGATGCGAAATTGTATTACATGTGAGCCACTCAAAAGGCCATGTCCACATTGTCCCGTCCAGCATGCAAATGAGATTCAGGCTGGACTTGCTTGGGCTTAGGCTTGGTCTTGGCAATTTGGGTTTCGTCCTGGCCCGAGCCCAGGAACCCACATGCAGTGCAAGCTGGGATTGTTCTAGGTCAATTGTGGCCCAGTCGGCCCAAGTCGCACCCATATACTTGCTGTTCATCCAATGTGGTTAACTTTCTGAAATATGATATCGTAGATTTTATCACAAAAGGCTAGGCCACTCTTTTTGCAAATAGTGCATTTGGACGCATGCCAATCATTTGTACAGGAGGAGGGGTACGTGAAAAGGTTATCAGATGGCCTACAGGTGCACAAGCGATCTGATCATCCTGACCTTTGATTTTGTGGTAAGAACTCAGCCCATTGAAGATATAGATATCATCTTAATTAGGCTTTTGACCATACGGTCCTGTCTAAACAAGCATTTCCCCCTCTTTTGAAGTGTTAAGAATTTTCCAACGGTTGCATGCTTCTGTGCACTGTATGCTATTGAAATCGACAAAAGCACCCTCAATAGAGTGATATCGCAATTTTTAAAACTTTAAGACGAAAGGGTGATATTTTGGCAGTATAGCTCACCATACGGGCAAATTGTTGCAAGTCCAAAGGAGAGGAAGTGCTCCTATGAGAGACACTCTCACCAACTTGGTGAGAGGTGTTTACTGGGGCCTTCACATTTAAGTTGGAAGCTATCTGATCATCCTGACCTTTGATTTTGTGGTAAGAACTCAGCCCATTGAAGATATAGATATCATCTTAATTAGGCTTTTGACCATACGGTCCTGTCTAAACAAGCATTTCCCCCTCTTTTGAAGTGTTAAGAATTTTCCAACGGTTGCATGCTTCTGTGCACTGTATGCTATTGAAATCGACAAAAGCACCCTCAATAGAGTGATATCGCAATTTTTAAAACTTTAAGACGAAAGGGTGATATTTTGGCAGTATAGCTCACCATACGGGCAAATTGTTGCAAGTCCAAAGGAGAGGAAGTGCTCCTATGAGAGACACTCTCACCAACTTGGTGAGAGGTGTTTACTGGGGGCCTTCACATTTAAGTTGGAAGAGATCTGATCATCCTGACCTTTGATTTTGTGGTAAGAACTCAACCCATTGAAGATATAGATATCATCTTAATTAGGCTTTTGACCATACGGTCCTGTCTAAACAAGCATTTCCCCCTCTTTTGAAGTGTTAAGAATTTTCCAACGGTTGCATGCTTCTGTGCACTGTATGCTATTGAAATCGACAAAAACACCCTCAATAGAGTGATATCGCAATTTTTAAAACTTTAAGATGAAAGGGTGATATTTTGGCAGTACAGCTCACCATACGGGCAAATTGTTGCAAGTCCAAAGGAGAGGAAGTGCTCCTATGAGAGACACTCTCACCAACTTGGTGAGAGGTGTTTACTGGGGGCCCTCACATTTAAGTTGGAAGCGATCTGATCATCCTGACCTTTGATTTTGTGGTAAGAACTCAGCCCATTGAAGATATAGATATCATCTTAATTAGGCTTTTGACCATACGGTCCTGTCTAAACAAGCATTTCCCCCTCTTTTGAAGTGTTAAGAATTTTCCAACGGTTGCATGCATCTGTGCACTGTATGCTATTGAAATCGACAAAAACACCCTCAATAGAGTGATATCGCAATTTTTAAAACTTTAAGACGAAAGGGTGATATTTTGGCAGTACAGCTCACCATACGGGCAAATTGTTGCAAGTCCAAAGGAGAGGAAGTGCTCCTATGAGAGACACTCTCACCAACTTGGTGAGAGGTGTTTATTGGGGGCCCTCACATTTAAGTTGGGGGTCCTTACATTTAAATTGATGAGAGTGGATATAGAAGTGAGGGCCCCCACCCATCTCTCATAAAGTTGATGAGAGTATCTCTCATAGAGGCACTTCTCCCAAAAGAGTATCCCCACAATGTGTGCGTGCAAACTTACGAAACCAAAATTGGTCCTTGGCTAATTCAATGGACCAATCTGATTAGCCCGAAATAGAAGACATAAACCAACACCCCCGGTTTAAGATATGTGAACAATGTTTGTTATTTTTCCCCTTATTCCATGTTGATTAGTTATAAATCTATGAGGAATCTGACGAAATATAATAAGTTCTATCTTCATATATAGTCCCATTACATTGAATTTTGTTAGTTTTGGCACATGTATTAATTCATAGCAACTACATATTTACTTATATTTTTGCAAAAATGCAGGTGAGATGTAAGGAGCATGAAGCAGAATCTAGACGAGGGTTGCATTTCTGAAATCCCCATTGGAAAATACACATGAACAAATTATATAGGGGTTATTTATTTGTCACATTGACTGTCACTTAAACAATTTCCATTAAACTTAAAAACATTCCATGTGTGATTTCATGAAAAATTGGAGAATACTAACACAAACCTTCTGCCAAGGGAAATGCGATAGAGAGAGTTTTGATGATCAGAACATATGAAAACAATTATTGTTACAGCATGGATTTCCATATTTACGCTCCCTTTAAACCAACAAGATTATAGAGAGAGAAGATGGCTTTCCCTTTACATATGCCAAGGATCTCACATGACGCGCACATTACGTTCCTTCCTTTCTAAAATTGCACAGCGTCTTCCCATACCATGTAACTACATTTTTCAAGTCCTCGGAATCCATTACAAGGAACTCTTTAGGCTGTAAAGCAATAAAACATCCACCAAATTAAATGAAAATTAGATTCCCCAGCCCTGAGGTTTCCTTTCACTTTCTAGATCATTGCAACTCCCCCAAAGAAAAGAATATTAACACCTATAACAGGAAGAGGACTAGAGGGCAACTGGAGCAGAAAGAATATCCTACAATGAAGCAAGAAACAATGGAACGCAAGGACTGGATTGTCGACGTCCACGAAAAACTCGCACGTATGGATCAAAAGGAGGAGGAGGAGCTCTGGAAGAAACATTCAATCTATAAGGTGCCGAAATGTTTTGCGGATATCAAAAGCTACGCCTACAAGCCCCGGGTGGTCTCCTTTGGCCCCTACCACCATGGAGAGCCACAACTGAAACAGATGGAGGATCACAAGCAGCGCGCTCTCCTTCACCTCCTCAGGAGAACCAACAAACGCGTAGAAGATTACACAGAGGCGTTGAAGCAAGTGTTGCCACAGCTGATGGACTCCTATGAGGGGCTGGACGATAATTGGCGTGATGAGAAGAGGTTCTTGCAGCTGATGGTCATGGACGGTTGCTTTATGCTTGAGATCTTGTTGACAAATGAAGGGGTCTCCAACAACTATGCTTCCAATGACCCCATCTTCAGCAATCATGGGAAGCTCTACAACATGCCTTACATCAGGAGAGATATGTTGATGATTGAAAACCAGATTCCTTTGCTGGTTCTGGAGAAGTTGGTGGTGGTTGATGAGAAAAAACCAAAGGTACGTTTAATGACTCAGTTTGTCTATATGGACAAACTCATGGACAGAATTTGAGACAAACTGTCTACGTGGCGCAACGTGATTGGGCTCTCTCAAACGTTGAAATCCATGAGCCCAATCACATTGCGCCACGTGGACAGTTTGTCCCAAATTCTGTCCATACAGTTTGTCCAAATAGATTTTTTTTTGTTAATGACGTGCTTTACTTTTCCTCGGACCCAAATGGATCATGTTGGGGTGCAATGCCCAAGTCCAGCAATTTAAGAATTGTGACTCAAGGATCCATGTTCATAGTCAAATGTGATTTTGATTTTCTAGTGTAAACTTTGAAATCCATCAAATACAGGCTATACATGCTTTATAGTTTACTATTGAAGAATCTCAAATAGTAAGTGGCCTTCGTAAGATTCCTATGGGCCCCAACACACTGATCTGGATTCAGTCCATTTATCAGTTGGATCCCTTACCACGTAGGGCCGATTGGGTTTTAGCCCATATTTTTAACTTTTGGGGGGTAGGGATGGGAATGGTGGGCGGTATAAACAGGTAGCTGCATGCTTTGAGCTGCTTGTATTAGGGCCAGCTTTGGTAGTGAGTTGGTGGAGTTTCGAGTGGGTATGGGTTTTCAACTTTGTCGACCCTAGTTAGTGGAGAGACGTCAGAGTAAGGCCCACAAGATGATATCAGCTGGATATTGTAGAACTGACTTATAGAGATGTTCATAAGACCACCCTCCCTAATCCTATGAATAATGAATAGCCTTTGACATTTGATGCAGATATCCATTAGCAAGCTCATCCTCAAGTTTTGCAACGCCACCACCAGCACTCTCCACGTAGGTGATGGCCTCCATGTATTGGACATTGTTAGGAAGAGCATGCTCCAAGGCCCAAAACCCGAGCCATCCACCCAAAATGGACAAAGTGCCGGGGATATTGTCCGGTCAGCGACCGAGCTTCAGGAAGCGGGAATCCGGTTCAAGAAGAGCAAGAGTCAGAGCCTCAGAGACATCAAGTTCAAGCATGGCGTCCTCAGCCTCCCAAGAATCGTAGTCGATGACACAACAGAGTCCACTCTCCTCAATCTCATGGCCTACGAGCGACTGCACGTTGGGGCCGGCAGTGAAGTGACTTCCTACGTCTTCTTCATGGACAACATCATCGATTCAGCGAGGGATGTTAGCCTCTTGCACTCCAAAGGCATCATCCAGAACGCGATGGGGAGCGATAAAGCAGTGGCGAAACTCTTCAATGAACTATCCAAGGATGTGGCCTTGGACCCGGAAAGTAGCCTAGACGAAGTCCATATGTTGGTGCATGACTACTGCAAGAAAAGCTGGAATGAGTGGCGGGCTAACCTCATACACACCTATTTTAGAAGCCCATGGGCTTTCCTTTCCCTCCTCGCCGCTCTCTTTCTTCTCCTCCTCACCGTAGCTCAGACTGTATACACGATCCTTGCTTACCATCATCCCATGGGCTAATAATAAAGACTCGTTTCTATCCATCCATCAATCTGTTTGTTTTAGTACGCAGCATATATACCTGGCCTTTCTTTCTTTCTTAGTTCATGATTTCTTCCTTTGGTGATCTCCTCTACTTTGATTGGGCTTGTCAATGTTTCTTCTTTTGTTTGCATCTTATTTACATTTTCTTTTACCTGTTAAAAGTTGGGTGTTGCTCTTGATTGACCACTGTATGGTTTGAGAATTTTATATACAAAATGTGTTAAGTGTTGTATTTATTGTGAAAAGCATCCCTAGTACAATGCTGTGATTGTATCTAAGCAATAATGGAAAACATTAGGATTCTTCCTCCTGTGGAAACTTTGACAAAAAAATAAAAAAATAAATAAAAATTGTCCAAAGTAACAATATTAAGATCCTACCCATCCAGTCTTTTAAGCGATGAATCCTGCCATCCTATATATGTTTCTGGTCCATTTCCTCTGTCAACAGGGTATGCATGACTTGATTTAACTTGCGATGGGTTTGGAGAAGTGGGCCAACTGGATTTGAACCCAATTCTTGACTTGAATAAAATGGGTTTGAGGAGATCAAATGTGGGAAAGTGGGTCCATGTGGACCAATATATAGTGGGGCCAAGCCCAATGGCTGGGCCATGTATGGAACCGATCCTGGGTGGGTGGGTGGCTGGGTGGGTTTCACCAGTTCAAAGGCATGGTGTGTGTGGGGTGCGTGGTTTGTGAGTTGCCATTTGGACGTCCAAGTGGAAATGGGGTGGCTGCCAGGTTGGTGATGAATGGTCTGCTGCTACCACTTGGCTGTCATGTATGCAACATATATGTGGGCCCAATCCCAATTGCAATTTGACATGTGGCGCATGCTCAATATGGGTCACTATCTTGACTTTGTTTGGCTTCATCTAAGCTCCGGATTTGGTGGAATCAGAAGCAACTTCCGTGTGTTGATGTGCGCTTTTGGATGATGGGGGTTCGAGAGATCAAGTGGCTCCCACTCCTATCTCTGGTATAAGGTGAGTTAAATCTTTTATACGAGTATTTCCCCCCATATATATCTCCTCGTGAGACTCGGATTTTGACGAAACCAGACCTAGAGGCATATAATAGGCATTCTTGTTTGGTGTGATCACAGCTACGTAGCCAATGTTCTCGGCATCATCTTATTCTCAATCAAAATTTGATTTTGCGTAGCCCATCTTGGGATGTTTTAATTTTCACTCTTTTAATTGGCTCGTATATCTTCATCTGACAAAGATTAATTGAACGAGATAAATTCATTTTTGTTTTTTCTTCTTTTTTTTTTTTTTTTTTTTTTTTTATCTTTTTTAGGACAGTGCCTATCCAATGGTGAGGCTTCAATGCATCAGATGACCACATATCAACATTTGATTTTTGTGAGGCCCACCTCTGATCGGGCTACGAGCCTTAACCAACCAATTATCCATGGCTAGTTTCAAGGAATGATTTTTGCACGTGCACATATGCAGGAGCATCTAAATTAGATAAAGCTATCCCCGCGGGTTTGCATCCGGAGGTTAAGGGTTCCAAACTGCCCTACCACATTGGGGCCATACGGGATTTACCTGATTTTCTCTAGGTTCGTAGGGCTTATTCTGGTCCAAAGTGCGGGGACACCCTCCGTTATAAAAAAAATAAATAAATAAAAATAAATAAATTAGATAAACTAAATAAACGGCTGAATCTATCTAAAGGGTTTAAAACAATATGCATACTTATGGCGTGAGTGAAACTAGTTTGATGATGGATGTATGGATTAAATTAGCATGTGTCTGATGGACTAATATATGCAAGCATATTTGAAGAATTAAGCTAAGTAATCAAAATCTAGTTTAAGAGGAATGAGGTAACTAATCCAATATTAACGAGATGCAACTATCTCGAATATGTGGACTACGACTGCAAGCAAATATCAAAAGGGTTCATCCAAACCTACACATTCAAAATATATATAAAGGGAAACATTCATGTGCATCTATCCCTCACCACAGGGTGATGGAACTTTCCCTTTTTGCATATGAAGACAAGGAAGTGTACCTCACCCTATGTATTTGAAAATTCACTTTTGTACTTGAAAATTCTCATTTATGGAAGTGTCCCTCACCCTATGGTGAGGGATGGATGCACATGAATATTGTGCATATATGAAAGGCATACTATATGATTAAAATATTGGAACAGCTGGCCATTCATCTTTATAGTTTTATAGAAGAAGTCCTGTTTGATAACTCTAAAGATAAGCACTTGTTAAATGATTTAGAGTGTTTGATAAAGCTCTAATCATAATTTAAAATTAGAAATTCTATTTAGAAATAAGTGATTTTAGGCTCTTAAACATATGCTGCTTTGAGTAGCTTTTTTTTTCATAACTTTTTTTTTTTCTAAAGTCGGGGAAGCCATTTTACGATTTCTTTCTCTACTACTTTTCTCTTGGCACGACCATCCCAAGGAAGACGTACAATGACGACGACTTATTTAGATGGTTATCAAACACTCAATTATAAAATAAAAACTTTTTTTTTATATAATTTTACCAAACAGTCTAATTACAAATTTGAACTTAAAAATTAGACCTTTTATTTTAGACTTTAATTTAATTAGCTTTTATTAGATATATTAGAGTTACCAAACAGGGCCTTAGAGAAGAAGTCTCTAAAATAATAAGTGGTCAAAATAATAAGTGGTCTGTATAAGATTCTGATGGGCCCCTAGCACAATGATCTGGATTCAGTCCATTTATCAGTTGGATACTAATAGCATGTGGGTCTGATTGGATTTGGGACCATATTTTAAATTTCTAGGGATAGGGATGGCAGTGGTCGGGTTTAAACATGGACTTACCTTGACCTGCTTCTATTAGGAGCTGGTTTGGTAGTGAGTTGGTGGGGTTCAGGGTGGGTATGGGTTTTTCCACTCCGACGCAAGCCGGGCTTGGGGTCAGTTTTGGTTTTTAGTGCGTTTGACCTGCCTCACACCATTTGCCGTAAGTTAATTATATATTACTTAATAAATCTTTTCAAACAAGACCATAGTGGCGCAGGTTGTAGTAGCCTATCAGGTAGTGCAACATTATTCTTAAACAACTCGGACTGGGGATCCAGGCGCCCAGTTCAGTTTCCCAAGAGCTGAGCCTAAGTCTTGCCATAGTTTTACTCAGGCTTCAAAATCTAGTCTCAATCCCGGTTCCAAACACAAGAATAAATTTGCCAAATTGGGTTTCCATGTGGGCCAGTAGATGCAGTCTCTGTCTTAGCCTGGCCCAAGTTGAACCTGAAGTAGGATTGGTTAAGAAGAAAAGGATCTCCTCCTGACTAGGCTACATCACAACTCTCCCAAGTTGATCTGATATGATACGATATGATATATCAAATATGCTCTTACGAGAGCTAAAGATATGAATCTGTCAAGGGTCTCTATTTTGTCCGATTTAAAAGATGTGGCGACTAGGCTACACATGGACATAATTGCCTTTTTAGTGGGTGCCCATAGTTGGTGCCCTTAGTGTGAAATGAGGGCTCATTTAGTGAAATGCATTTCACCAAAGATGATTTTAAATATCTAATTGGATCAATAGAATCGCCAAGGACAGTGGAGCATATATTATACTGAACATTGAGCATACAAGTAAAATGTACAAGACAATGAAGGTCTCTCATCAACTACATGCAAAAATAAAGCAACTATGAGGCATCCAAAAACATTGCTTATAGTTTAGTGAGTTTAGTGACTTAGTTGCCAAAAACAAGTGGTAGAAAGCCTGACCCAGTCCATGAACACTCCTACCAGCAAGTGGGTTCCACTTCATCTAAGGAATAATACTAGAGGAGCCTTCGGGGGGGGTGGGGCTGCGGCGCTGCTGTTTTGAATGGGCGCCATTGCCCTCACTCAACTTTTTTTTTTTTTTTTTTGAATAGAGGATTTATATTAGTGAGTGAAGCAAGAGTACAAAAGTTGACCTCTCCTTAGGTCTGGACCGCTTTTTGCAGCATGGAAATACATGAAGCAAGCAAGCAATTATCTTACTCATCTATATTTCCTTTTGCACAATGAGAGAATTTAAACGGGAGTTAAAGATACTAATCTCTTCTTCCCCCTTTCTCTCCCAAATATTTATCCACCACGAGCAATTTTGGAGATTGTAAATATATTTGGCCATCTTGGCTTCTTCTCTGGATTGAATTTCAAAGCCGCATCTATGATTGAGTAACAAAGAAATCAACGGTTATTAAAGGACGGCTAAATTAGGTGGCTATTAAATCAAGGCCAGCAATATAATCTCAACAGAAATCCTAGGTGTTAAATTTTTTTTCTAAATCTTACCTAAATAGGAGTTGGTCCTACTTACTGGGCGTATAATTAAAAATATTATGTGCTCAATCTTATGGTGGAGCTAATTCCTATTGGAGGAAAATATGAGGACAACGTTTATTATGAGTAGCATAATTATTACACCTAGATGGTATGCTCTCAATCATCAATGATATTGCAAGCATCATGGCCCATCAAAAGATTAAAAATAACTAAACAATGGATTTTCAATAATTCATGCAGGCATTGTAGCAAATTAAACAATCATGACTAACCCATCAATTTCTGCATTAATTATGGATGGATCTATTTACAAGTGGCCAATTTGGCATGGGCCCTCCGTTATCTCAAGCGAGATACAATTCTTAGTCCTAAATGAGTAAATGATTACATTGAGCGGTTTAGATTCATTATAGCATGGGCCTTACTTTATCTCGAGTGAGATACAATTCTTAGTCCTAAATGAGTAAATGGTTATTTTGAGCGGTTTAGATTCATTATAGTGAACCATATCATTTTGTAGTTAATTTAACTATACTTAAAGTTTTTGAGAAATTATGTCTTTAAAAGTACTTAAGGTATTTTCAAATAGTATCTTATTTCTTTTGATATTATTAAAAACTATGAAATTTTTTTTTTAAATGATTAAAAATATATAAAATATTAATGATCTCCCCTAAAAAAAATGGCTGCGTATCCATTAGTCAACTATTGCTTTCCCCCTCTGAAAGAGATTCCTGAATTTGCCATTGAGGACATGCAAAATATTAGCAAGACTAGAAATTTGTAATGATTAATATTTTTGGTTGTCTACTGGAAGAAAAAGCCCGAGCTAATTAAGCCTGGCCCCTAAAATGAACTTATATATATATGGAGGATATTCAAGTGCATCCATCCCTCACCATTGTGGTGAAACTTCCCAAAAAGGGGGTGTCCCTCACCACAATGGTGAGGGATGGATGCACTTAAATATTCTCTTATATATATATAAATAAAAATTTTAAGCCGGAAAGAATAAGATGTAACAACAAAATGATATATAAAAAATCGATACCACTGTATATTGATATATATTCAAATCTGGGGTTTTCCACTAGATATTATTAGGGAGAAAACAAATCCAACACAAAATTTAATTTAAAATGAAAACTGTACTATTAAAATTATTCCTAAAATTCTACCTATCAAAACTCACGTATGGGCCAGGGCAGTTTGATTTAGTTTCATTTCTTCATTCGTCCATAAATAGTAAGTGAGAAAAAAAAAAAAAAAAAAAAAAAACAATGACATCGAAAAAGAAAGGGCGGCACCGGATCCATTTGCACACCAATATTAATATTAGGACAACTATGATCCATCGATGTCTATGATTCTTGTACCTCATAGCCAATCCAAGTATATCCATCGAGCATTATATCCAAGCCCAAACTGGGTTTTCTTGTGGGACAGGTGATTCTTCCGGCGCCAAGTATATATGCATCTCAAAGTAAGAGTGGTTACAAGGACGAGTATCTCTTCTTGAGTCACTAATCAAGCAACATCGATCACAACTACTCTCATGTAGGACTGGGCGGGCTTGCAGCTCAAGGTTTAAATCTGATATGTCCTGTTCTTTTTCCTTCGTGAAGCCTTTGCTACAGACCTTTCTGTATTGGTGCTTATAATATCGAGACAAGCATTGATGATTCCTATCCTTTTGACGTCAGTCCTTTCTCTTTCCAGCTAGGATAAGAGAAGAATAAAGGGAGAGAAATGTGGACTACACTTACTTTTACTTTGAAAATGTAGAACAAGTACTTATTACCTTATTCAAGCAGTGTTTTAATTATTAGTTACCACCCTACCTATACATCGGCGGCAATGGCAGGAAAAGAGAAGAATTGGGTCATCGAGATAGAGGAGAACCTCAATTCAATGTGCTCATCCAAAGAGGCAGAACTTTGGAGGAAGCACTCGATTTATAGGGTACCAGCATTCATCGCAGCTCTCAACAGCATGGCCTATACACCGCAGATGGTCTCCTTTGGTCCTTACCATCATCATAGACTACACTTGCAGACAATGGAAGCACATAAGACGAGAGCGCTACTTGCCTTCCTCAAACGAACGAACAAGCCCCTTGACGACTACTTGAGAGCTTTAGAGAAGGTGGTGCAACGACTGATGGACTCTTACAAGGATCTCGACGACGAATGGCGAGATAATAAAGATCATTTCTTAAAGCTGATGATGCGTGACGGATGTTTCTTGCATGAGCTCTTACATCTACATGCTAATGATCAAAGCATTTCTTTTCACGACTATCCTGATAATGACCCCATCTTCAGTTATCACGGGATGCTCTATAACTTGCCTTGTATCAGGAGAGACATGTTGATGATTGAAAACCAGGTTCCTTTGCTAGTTCTTGAGAGGTTGCTAAAGGTCTCAACAGGGGGGAAGAAGGTAGCTCTTTTTCTTCTTTAATTTGCGAAACTTATATGCATGCGAGATTTATTAAATAGAACGTACATTTCTTTCTGGTTAATTTCTACACTAGCAAAATTACCCATGCTTAGCACGGATATGGCAAACATTGCAATTTGAATATCCATGTATAAAAAAATTCATAGACTTTTTAGAAAGAAAGCAAAAGGAAAAAAATTATAAGTATGTATTTATATAATTGAAGAATTGGTATCATAGAATAGAAAAATGAGAATTAGAGTACAAGGAGAATGATAGAGTTTGGATTGAAATAAAGTCCATAAAAAATAAAATAAAAGAAAAGTGGAGAGCAGCCATGAGTCATTATGATAAACAGATAAAGAAAGTAGTTGATGTAACTTCCGGTCAAAATCATAACCGTCGGTCAAAATTAGATCCAAAACCTCCTAGCTTAATATATTATAATAATTAGAATTAGAACAAATTTTTAACTATTTGAATACTAGAACAGAAGATTACAGATGACCATGGGTGTAACTATTAAGTTTTATTCTATTTTATTCGTTATTTTTAATTAGTAGGATCATCGACTCTTAAAAGCTAGCTGCAACAAGACCATGACTTCCTATATATGACCAGCCCAGTCCGGCAGTCTGCCCTACTTAGTGTTATTTATTGGGCCTGTTAATTGGATCAAGGTCAAGCCCAAACAGTAGTCTTATCTTATTAACACAACAGTTTCCATATATGTTCGGCAGGTTGAGGTGAAGGGGTTTGACCTTGTTTGTGCGGTTCCTCAACTGTACCTGCCGCATATGGTTTTGTGTCCACTAACAATTGAATAAATATTTGCTTGTCTTCTTATTCTTCTTCCCGAATATGTGTAGAATGATGGTTTCTTAGACCAGCTCATATTGAGGATATGCAACCCCCAGCCGTTGCCATTAAAGGATCAGAATCTGGGCACGGGCCTCCACATATTGGATGTGTTCAGGAAGAGCATGATTCAAAAAATTCAAAGTTCATCAGCAGCAGCTCAGGGTAGCACCGGAGGTGGCAGTGGCGGCCTCGCCCAGTCTGCAGTGGAGATGCGCGATGCTGGAATCCGGTTCAAAAGGAGTCAAACTACCTACATCAACGACGTTCGTTTTAAGAGCCGCAGCGGCATCCTCCAGCTTCCAGCCATCACAGTCGATGATTCCACTGAGTTTACCTTCCTCAATCTCTTGGCCTTTGAGCGGCTCCACAAGGATGCGGGCAATGAGGTGACATCTTACATCTTCCTCATGGACCAAGTCATCGACACAGCTAAAGATGTTCAGATCCTGCGTTCCAAAGGGATTGTCAAGAATGCACTAGGGAGCGACGAGGCGGTGGCGTATCTGTTCAATAAGATCTCCAAGGACATGCCACTCGACCCTTACTGTCGACTCAAAGGGTTGCACCAGGATGTGAGCAACTACTGCAATAAGAGGACACATCACTGGAAGGCTACCCTCCGGCACTACTACTTCATTAACCCGTGGGTCACTCTCTCTGTTGTAGCTGCCTTCATTCTACTGGCTCTTGACATTACTCAGACCATACACACGGTCCTCTCCTACTACTTAAAATAAGACATACTCTTCCATTGCCATTTCTCTTTATTTTGATTTTCATTGTTTTATGAAGTAAAAATATAAATGAATCAAAGCGTTGTGCAAGTATCTTACAAAACATGTCGTGTATACACACATACATACATACATACATACATATAGGGGGATATTCAAGTGCATCCATCCCTCGCCATTATGGTGAGGGACACCCCTTTTTGGGAAGTTTCAAGTATAAGAGAGAAGTACATTTCTCTTTTGTACTTAAAACTTTTCAAAAATGGGATGTCCCTCACCCCAATGGTGAGGGATGGTGTGTGTGCATATATATATATATATATATTAAAGATGTAGGGCAATCACCACGTATACACAGGATACATGGTTCGCATTTAGAATTGACTGAAGCGAGAGGACTCTGCATTCTCTTATGAATACTTCAGTGAGATCAATATCTCAAACAATAGCATTAACAATCATGAGTAAAAGAGAAATTATCACAAAAATTCAACTAGTTAAGCTTGACACAAGTGGGCCCCACATTCATTTAATCCACGATATTCAAATGTACATCAATGGATTGATGTGTAAAAGTAGGGACTCGGGCAAATTAATACTTAACAGTAAAATGGAGAGAAAGCAGTTGTATGTGTCTGAATGTGCATTAGTCATAAAAGGTAGCCTAATCTTAGGCATGTGAGCAACAGAAGAACCATTCATGCATCAGATATAAGTTGTGGTCAAAACGGTGGCTATACAATGAATTTTAAAAGATCATACAATAGAAATTTGGCCGTCGAGAAATAAGCAATAGGAGATTTTGATATACCTATGGAGTTGAAACTTTAATCTTAATACATTATATGCTATAATTATGATGAAGTACCCGACTAGCTGAATTCCAAATAATGAATCGGCTCTTTACATTATCAAGAAAAGACAGCCCTTCCCCAACAAAAAAAGAAAAAAAGCGCAATGAAGCCTGCCTATGCCAATGCATGTACAAAAGTGATTCCCGGCCTTCATTATTCCTTCCCATTCGCGATGTAAAATGGATGAGATCTCGCTGAGTTGTTGATGAAGAGCCAACCCCAACGAAGAGTCATGGATGACCTGCAGTTTGCTCCACTAACCCTCATAGGAACAGAGACAAACCAAATGATTCACCGTTGAACATCATCAAGAGCCAATCCCAATTAAGCTCAACTGTTTATCAGAAATAGGAAGTCAGATCTCTCATAATAATAAATAAATAAAAAAATACACGCACATGCACACAAAAAAAAAAAAACTCTGTTTTAGATTTGTTCCAAAGGAGAAGGAAAGAGAGGCTTACAATGTTGTTTTGAGGTTTCTTCCAGTAGAAACCCTGAAGTAGAACTGGCACAACATTGCAGGCTAACAAGATATAAATCATCAGGGCATTGATTCCCATCCACTCCATCACCATGGTAGGGCGTCTATACCCATATATATCAACCTGCAAAAGGAACAATCCAATATGATGCTTGGTCATAAAATTCTTTCTGATAACCTTCACACACTCAACCCATGTCAGGCCCAAGCATTTTTGGAGAAGAAAAACCAATGAATAACAAATTTTGAGAATTTAATGGACATGTACTGAAATGTTCACGAAATAATACCATTCAGCCTTGGCTCGTGTCAGGCCCAAGCATTTTAGAAGACGACAAACCAAGTGTCAACATATAAATTTTGAAAATTCAAAAAACTAATCCTGAGAATTTTCTGAAATGTTACCCATCCACTTCTCGGAACATGTCAGGCCAACCAAGGAAAAAAGGCAAATACTTTTGACTACATACCAGCACATAAGTTCCAGCAAAGAGAATCCCAGCTGCACCAGCAGTGACACATGTATAACTGAGAGAATAGAGGACCTTGTTCACATGCAATCCTGTGCCAAGAAAAAGAGCCCGACTTTAATTGCCTGAAGTAGGATCTTACAACAATGCAATTGGGATATTTAACAGTGAAAACGAGCAGAACAATAGGAATTAAGATTCAAATCTTACCAAATGTTTCCAAAGAAAATCCAAGAACTACAAGGCAGAAAGAAGGGATCATCCACTGCACAATCCTGTCCTTGTGATCCTGAAAGTTGTTGGAGAAATGATTTTCTTAGACTTAAAAATTTTTACAAATATATAAGACAGGAATAAGTGGAGTGCAAAGTTCTGTTATTACCTTGAAATAAACTATAACATGCCCAAAATGTAACCCGATCAAGCAAGTAACAACCGCCATCACCGTACTGTAAACATGTATATAAGAGAGGTTTTTAATATTATATGAAACTGAAGCATGTCACTTGTTTTTCTTATAGGAGTAGCATTAAACTTATTGCAGCTTAACCACTTAAAAAGATTATATCCGGAATGGATTTATGAAGTGCAGAGTTCTACAAAAGAAATTGGAAATTCAGTAGTTATGCAAGATGTCTCCCAACTAAAAGATAACAAAGAAATTCTCTCTTAATTAAAAAAAAAAAAAAAAAAAAACTCTCAACAAAAAAAGTCTACTTCCTATTCATTTGCAAGCAGATAACGAATCAGGTTCAGGTATGTGTCTACTAGCGGTCAGGTTCAGGATGGAGATACGGCTACCTCTAGTCTTATAATTTTTTTGGGTATGGCCCTTTCTAGTATTATAAGATTTTTGATATTGAAGTCTATTTGACATAATTTTCTTAATGACAATTGCTTTACTGCCCTCTGCAATGCATATCCATAACCAGCTTGTCTTACTAGACATGGGTTTTTGAGGGACTCAATGAATGAGTCTCCAAAGCAGAGTGAAGAGGTATTAACAATAAGACGAGGTTATTAACCAATATATTACAACAATTGGAATTCCTTTTGACCAAATAGTTCAGAGAAATCAGAACAAACCTTAGTAGTCCTTCTGGATCAAAGGGCGCTTGACACCATGAAGGAGCATCAGGAGGAAGTGGACCATAGTTTGGTGAGTTAATGCTGCACTCCTGTGAATAAAAAAGTTGAAAGAAATCTTAGCACGAAAAAAAAAAAAAAGGTGAAAAAACTATCATCATTTCATGGGAGTAATAGCCAAGGAATACAATGGAAGAAAAATCAGGCAGTGATAACCATATAAAATGCATCATAATTTGAACCAAACCTTTGTCCGTGCATAGACTGGTCGCTTATATAGATGTTGAATGCCGAATACTCTTCGATCAATCATTCCAACAGCATTACAGCTAGGTCCTGTATCACCTCTAACTCCACATTTGACCTTATGATAAAGGTAGGTGTCAGGATTAGAGAGTTTTGTTAGAAGTTAGAACGCCTAATCAAGTGATACATAAAGAAATCAACAAATAATGTGACATGTCAACACAGAATTACTATTACAGGGAAATGGCTGAAAGTTGTTAGAACATACTGAAAATGTCTTTGGCGCAATAGAGGAGCTTTCACTCGGTATCTGATATTCCCAGTCAGGTACATATAAACCATAGAGGAGAGCCATGTAGATGGTTGTGAGAATAATAGCTACCAACCTGTAGGATAAATATAAGCAAAATTAGATCACCTAATGACCCGCACATGAGCAGACAATATGTGCACACAAATGGTCCCTAAATTACTTCTTTCATTAAGGAACAAGAAATCAGATCAGAATTTGCCAAAAATATCAGATCATGTAAGACCACGAACACCTGAATGAAAATAAGTGCACAAGCAAAAAAAACTGTAAATTAGTTCTTTAATTAGGGCACTAAGACCGAAGTTAAAGAAAAACAGTCAGAGGTATTGATTATTTGATTGACCAATCAAACCTTGGAAAACAAATGGCAGTTAAAAGTAAAAATGCAATAATGGTTTCTAGAGATTATCTGTAGAAGGATTATGTCATTAAAAGCATAATATGCCTCCTCTCAGAATGCAGGTCCTATATGAAATCTTCTCATGACAATACAATCTTCTCTTTTTTTCTGTTTAGTGTTTTTACATCTTCATGTAAAATTTCTGTCCATCTCTCACCATGCTAAATGCTGATTGGTATATTGGCATATTAGTTTTCATTTTGAGCAAAGTGCTGCTGAGCCACTCACTTTAAAATGAAGTTATTCCAAGTAATCTACTGCACTAGTTAATTGCCTAATTTTTGCACCAACCAATGACTGCATAAATAATATAATTATTCCAGGTAATCTACTGCACTAGTCAATGCCCCCAAATTTGCATAAATCTACGAATTCAAAAAATAATCAAGTTATTCCAAGCAATCTACTAAACTAGTAAACGTTCCCAATACTTGAAATAAATCCATGACTGCAAATGTATAATGTTCTAAATTAGCTACATTAATGTTTAGGTTTCGACCACAACATAAATTAATTCTAATCCAAACTGATGCTCTCCTAGTATTTTTTTTCTTTTTCGGAAAAGAATAAAAAAAATCTGAGTGGTGCCCATATTGTTTTAAAGTTTCACTGGCAGAAAAGAATCATCTTAGCAGAAAAGAGAACTTTTAAGTTGCAGTTAAGTTAGAGCACATGAAAGCTTCAAACAGAAAGGAAAAAAGCAAGTATAGGAGAAAAGACTTGGAAACAATGACAGAACTTGGAGACATGTAGCATAACAACCAGATCTGAAATAAACAAGATTTATCATCTAAAGAAATTATGTCAGTGCGGAAGTCCATATATGAAACTCACCACTGGTACCGATATTTCTTCAGCATGGAGAACCCAGAACTAACATCATCATCATTTTTGAACCAAATCTCACATAATGCTGCTAGCAGATACGATATTGCTATTCTCTGAAGGAAACAAAATGCTGGGTATTTAATATAAAGCTAGAGCTATTACAATCATTTTTATTTTGTTAAGGTAAGAGCAATAATGAACTTGATGAGAATATTGCATTCCAACACAAGATAGAAGCTTCGATGATGACTACGTTTTAAATATGGCATCCTAAATTTTGAATTATTTATTACAAAATCTAAAAAAGAGTATACTAGGAACCCAAGTACCCAACTGTCATAGTTTGTTAACTGGAAAGGTAGAAAGGAGTTAAGAGACATGCAATCATGTTCAGGGTTGATGACTGGATAGAAAGCACCATTGTCAACTTTACACTGCAAAAATTGCATTGGCAACTGTAAGAGGTGAACACCCCCCACAGGAGATAGGCGGGGCTCAGAGCCCCGGGCCTATTGTATACACTTCAGGAGACGGGCTCCCTAATCATGCGTTTGTCCCTGGCTCGTCACCAGGGGGCCTCCCCAGGACTCGAACCCGTGACCTCTCCCTTAAGAGCAAGTTGGGTGACATCCTGGTACCACTTGGGCTGCCCAAGTGGTACCAGGAGACTCACTCAATACCTCTTTAACAAGAGGTCACGGGTTCAAATCCTGGGGAGGCCCCCTGGTGACGAGCCAGGGACAAATGCATGAATAGGGCTAGGGGCCATGCGCCTTCGATCGCCTGAAGTGTATACAATAGGCCCGGGGCTCTGGGCCCCGCCTATCTCCTGTGGGGGGTGTTCACCTCTTACAAAAAGGCCGGCCTTTTTGTAAGAGGTACCAGGATGTCACCCAACTTGCTCTTAAGGGAGAGGTCACGGGTTCGAGTCCTGGGGAGACCCCCTGGTGACGAGCCAGGGACAAACGCATGATTAGGGAGCCCGTCTCTTGAAGTGTATACAATAGGCTCGGGGCTCTGAGCCCCGCCTATCTCCTGTGGGGGGTGTTCACCTCTTACAGCAACCATTTTCAGGTTCTAACTTCCAACGAAGGTGGAAGGCTTGTGGGTTGCAGGTTGCTACTAAACATGAAATCACATTGATCCAATTTCATTAAAAATAATTTGGAAAATAGCTATATGGGCATCAATGGGTCTGACAACTAACTCACCCTGCCCAACCCAAGATGAGTAAGGACTTGGTCTGGTATCAAATTTCGGACACAATTTGCTGTTGGGTTGGGATTTCAAGACCAGCTTATAAATAGGGTTTGCCTCCGGCAACCTCAACCAGCCCTAGATCTATCATGAGACACCACCATAATGTGTCCACCATTTCCTTGGACTGAAAAGACTAAATTCCAATAAATGTAGAAACTGTTTCAAAACTCAATCAGACTCAATTTCACACAACAGCAGAACTGGCACAACTTGGAATCCAGTCTGATTGGGTGAGTTCGACCACAAACTCACACAACGTGGATGAGTTACTCGACTTGATCAGGCTTTGATTAGAGAATAAGCTTTAGGTTAAAAACAATGCATATACCATCTTCCAACTAATCATCCACGGGAGTTAAAATGATACACTCACCAAGTGAGTAAAGGAAAACTAAGTAAAATCTTCGATGCATTATTAATAAATCAAGTTGGGTCATGGCTGGGTTTGCCTTTTACTAAATCAAAAAAGGTCCACGTAGAGATCTGGGGCCCAGTCCACCATAGATCTTTGTCAGGCTGGGTCAACACAAAAAGACCTCAAGGTATCCCAGACCCAACCTGTTGACATAGAATCCTATTCCTAACTGGGTCAACACAAAAAGACCTCAAGGTATCCCAGACCCAACCTGTTGACATAGAATCCTATTCCTAAATAAGCCAACAAGTTCACTTTCCAGGAGTAAGGGAAAAAAGAAAAAAAAAAATGAAATGTAATTCTAGCAACTTCACTTGAAAAGATGAAATATGCCTCTAAATTTGCTTACCTGCAGCACACCCATCCATCGAATTTTATCTAAATCAACTCCATAAGTTAAATTATTAATGCCATGAAAGTAGCCACCTGAGAATAAGAGTAGAAGGTTAAAAACGAGGTAAGAAAACTCAGAATAATCTCGGACTGGTGGAAATCACAAATGAAGCCAAAGTCATATTAAAATTTAAATTCTAATAAAGCATCAAGAAAAGAAAGAGTGAAGAGATTGCAGATCTTTTTGGAATACATAATAACATAGCAATTAGAGGAGGAGATCATATAAAGTACCTTGGAGGAAAAGGCCCAAGATCAACAGTTTCAGTGCCCGAAGGACTGCCTTTTGAGTAGCAATTCCTCTGCTTGACAATTTCTGAATAATGAACGAATCTAGTCAGTTAAATCCAATGCTTAGAACAGGATTAATACAAAAACTTATGTTCTTTCCTCGGGATGATTTCAGGTATCTTTAAGTTCGTTGGTGCCTATAGTGTGCAATGACGGCTCAGATAATGAAATGCATTTCTCCAATGGTGATTATAAATATCTAACTTGAATCAAAATAATCGCCAAGGATTGGAGCATATGTTATACATATTTCCCAAATAAAATTGAGCATATGAGTAAAATGTACATGATTTGAAAATATACCTTATATGTCAGTCCAAGTGAAACCCCGACAATAAACAAGAAAAATGGCATGACAAAATCTGCAAGAGTTGCGCCATTCCACGGTGAATGATTAATAGCTGGAAGGATTCCACCAGCATCATCCACAAGTATCATGAGCTGCCATAAAGAAATCCATGAGAACAACTAACATGTTGAGAATCCAAGTTAAACATGAGACTGGGTCTTGTTATGACATAAATGCAGCAGGAGTAAACCATCTGCCTAGAAGACCATGAAAGCATCATCAACTACAATGCACAAGTACAGAAGAGAGGAGGCATCCAAATGAAGAGATTTGGAAGTGAATCGAACTTGGAGGTCCTGGCTAAGAAAGATTTAGCCATGGTCAACACGTGTTGATGAATGGAACCTTGGATGCATGGTGTCGCCCCCCATCACTTAAGTCGGATCTTCAAGCTTTACTTCCAAAGAACGTCCAAGCCTGGCCCATTTAGTTATCAGGCCTAATATTCAGGCCTGGACTCAGCGCATCATCAACCGGGCCTACAAGAGAGACACAGAGAGAGAGAGAGAGAGAGAGAGAGAGAGAAGTGGGGGGCTTCCGGAGGTCTCACCAACATTTACCTAGAAACAAACAAAATAGCTGAACAACCTAAAAATGTGCAACTGGCAAAGTTATAGCTCTTAAATGGGGATAAAAGGATTGATGTCAATGGCAGACCCAAGAAAGCACGCCACGCCATCATGGGATCCATCACACGCATTCAATATATTAGCAATATCTTGAATGGATGCACTAGTATTTGATACTGTGATATACGAGGTTTTTATTACCGACGGGAGGGCCGGGCCCACAAAAATATCTCCCTCTCTCTCTCTCCCTCTCTCCCTCCCCACTTATTACACAGAGGAAAAGGTCAGCGGCCATCAATAAATATGCCCTGCACGTTAACATAGACTTCAAGAAACCGAAACTGATATGAGGGACGTCGCTTTAAGGGTAGGTGGAGAGACGATTACTAAAGACAGGACATTTGAATTTGATGATTACTCAAAAAAAAAGAAAAGAAAAAAAAAAAAAAAGGATGAGATGAGCAGCAAGAAACTGAAAAGTAGGACTTGGCTTCAAGCAAAGGTGAAGGAGACGGGACGTACACTTTTGTCGATTATCGGAATTAAGGATGAGAGAGAGACAGGGTTCCCGTTATTATCCTAAAATCACGATATTGCCCTCCAATCAGCATATGTGATGAAGGCGAAGGTAGAAGACTCGGAAATATTCAGAATCATCTGAAGAAGAAGGAAAAGACCTCCATTCCTCAAATTTACAACATAATAAAGCTTCAATAAAAAAAATTGTGGGAAAACAAAACAAGAGAGACTCCCGAGTCAAATCTCTCTCTCTCTCTCTCTCTCTCGAATCATACTTTGCGAGTGTTACAGCCGTTGATCACCATTGCTTCCGACGCTTATTAGTCGCGAACCCGTATACAATAAAAAAAAAAAAAAAGCAAAAAACAACCTGAAGTGGAAACTATATAATTATATATGTATATTAAAAGTTAAGAGGGGCAATGCTTATAGAGTGATGAATGATGACCGACACGACACCCACTGATGTTTATATTTTACCCGTACTTGTAAAATTCCTAGCCGACAGAGCTATACGTGCCGGTTCGGATCGTGCAGCAACCGGCGCAATACCCAGAATCCATTGTATTGAGAAAATTTTTTTTAAAAAGGAGATCAAGTCTGCTCAAATCCAAGCTCCCTCCCCACTTAACTCCCGTATTCAATTCACCACCAGCAGTGCAGCAGTGCAGTTAGCCAGTCAACTCAACTTGACACCTTCTTCAATGTGGTGTACACCCGAACGGTGACATGTGATGAAACAAGCAAGTTCCAAGTTCCAAGTTCCAACAAAGGAGAGGAAATGTGTGTGGGAGAGGAGAGATCAGAAACCGGCCTTCGTGCTGTACGTACCTAGGCCCATTTCAGATCTCCAGTGGCATTTCCACAAACAGTCACTGGCATTATTTATTCCTTCACTATTAAATATATATACCTCAAAGACTCCTCTTTATTATCGGATTGACCCCACCCATGATCAACAATCTCAAAGCTGCTCACTTGGGATGGTCATATTGACTTGGACATCATTTTGACCGCTGGATTGGTCACACCAATAAAAGATCATTGAAAGATAAGGCCAGGATCATTTGATCGATATGATGCAGTGTACAGACCCCCTCCAACTTACCCATTGCCCTCACCACCACTGAATAGAATATCACGCATAAGGTGGGCCGGCCTTTAATTACTGATAAGTATCATTTATATTCTATAGGCTACATATTATCAGATATTATTGTCATGTCTCCATCCATTAGTTGCGTGGGAATGGGCCTTTCTTTTTTCATGTCCAATTCTAGACGTTCAATCGAATGAGAACACGGTATATGGAGGATATTAAGAGTGGACCATCCATCGAACCGAAACATCTTACGAAACCGATGGCCCACACCGGATAAAATCTTCGCCTCTTTTCATATTGATCTCCGAAGGTTTATTAACGGGCAGAGACAAAAAGGGGGTAACAGTCGTGGAAGGAATAAATGCACCAAATTATACAACGGTCGAGATTTGGGCATGGCATTCGATGCCAAAATAGAAAAAATACTACAAAAAGTAGATAGAGATGGAGACAGATTGAGACAGATTTTGTTTTATTTATATATATATATATTAGTAATAATCCTTCAATTGAAAATATTTAAATGTTAGTAAGTAAAGGAAAACAGAACCGGAAAGAACGGCAGAGATTTATATATACATATAAAAAAAAAACGGAATTAATTGAATTGTTATCTCATCTTACAGCTAAAGAAAGATGAGACAATTAAATAAGATCCCCAAAAATATAGATACAAACGCTCATGTTCATCAGAGATTTTATTTATAATTAATTCCTGGCAAGCTTTATTTTTAATAAAGGGAGAAAAATAAATAAATGGAAACAAAGAAAGGGATCTATTCAGATAGAGAGAAATTAAAGAGAAACTGAAAATGATGGTGTATATATAATAAAAACGAAGCAAGGAAGGAAGGAAGAAAGGAAGATGAGATGGAAGAGTATGTTATGTTAATGTATCCTATTCCTATCAATGCAGATCGTAAAGAGGAACAGCAGCAAATGAAAAAAAAAAAAAAAAAATTTCTTTTTTTCTTTCAGGCGAGTTTGAGATCTTACAGCGACGGTAGTCCCGCGGAAAACATCGAGGGAGACGAGGCGGCGTTTTGGAGGGATTCTTTCCACGGCGGCATTGGCTAATGCAGCAGCAGCAGTCGATGGTGGAGGAGGGATCTGGAGAGGCGCTCCTGCCCCCGATCCGAGTTCCATGTCGGCGAATTCATCATCCTCCTCCCCCTTCGTTGTCTTGAGGAAGGTGGCTTTGTTGTTGTTGGTAGGATCTGGGATGCCATTCTCGTCGCCTTTGATGAGCTCGTACTCGTAGGCGCCCATCGCTAGAAATTAGAAAAAGGATCCCCCACTCTCCGTTCCCCTTCCCCTTTACTTTCTTTCGATCTATCAACAATGCGGAGATAATAGATCTGTGATGGGAATGGGATCCCTATTTGAAATAAAATAAAAATCAAGAGGAAGAAATGACCTCCTCCTCTTCTTTCCTCTTCTTACTCCTCGTCCTTTCAAGGAAGAAAAACAGAACAGAGGGAGTCTCCTCTTTTTCTCTATAAAACTTTCCTCTTGGTGCTTCTCTTCTCCCCCCTTTTCTTTTCTCTTTTTTTATATTTTTTTTCTCTTTCCCTTCTCTCTTTATGTCTCTGCTCTCTATATGCACAGAGAGGCAAGAAAAACTGAGAGACGGAGAAAGAAGAGGAATTGGGCCGTAAAATCAGTAAATGTGAAGAGAAAGAGTAACGAATGATGGGAGCTATAAATAGGCAAAACACAACAGAAACCAAAGCTACAGTGCCCTCTCTAAAATTTATTTATTTATTTATTTTACTTTTTTAAGGTAAAGAACTAATTGCTATGTCTCCTTTTGAATCAATTCATGACCACAACCTATCCATCCATCCATTTATTTATATCTATAGTCATTCACTCCGGCTATTTCTGCACCACGTGGACTTTCTCATTTTGTATTTTAATGTAAAATAAAATCACGAAAGAGTCTCCAAAAGTTGAAACGGGTTGGACATGGCTGTAATTGCTGAGTGTGATGGGTGTGTTCGTCGGCCGGGGCCAAAGATGTCCATAGCATGCATTTGTGCGTCCACTCTCTAGGAGCCCAAAATTCGGGACCCGATCAACTACATTGGATCGGACTGAAATTAAGAAATTGTGTAAAGTACTTTTGAAAAAAAAAAAAATTTTCTTAACTTTGTTATTCCGTGTCCCCTGCATGACCTTACACCTTACACAAGACGTCGCACCACGTTCTGAGCAAATACATAGAATTGAAGCCCATCATACCCTATACATTCTGATTAATGTACATAGGTGTCTGTCAGTGACAGAAGAGGGCCGGGTTTACTCTTGAGCATGTCATAGAATAGCCTTTTCTTTTTATTAACCTTTTCTTCTTCTTTTTTGTAGAGGCTTTTTGCCCTTTTAAAGATGAGAAAGGAGCTTAATTAAACAAATGAAATGGGTCAATCCATATCTATTGGCCTTGTCCAAGTCCATATTGTTCAAAACCTTTGTCAGCACGTGTAGGCAATGTGTCAAATTCTACCCTATGAGTTGGGTAATTCTCCAAAATAATACACTTTAAGATATCCATCCTTTCTTTTTTTTTTTTATTGTCATGAGGCCTATCTTGAGTTAATTTAGTATTTTTTCACGCACTATCCCACAAAAATGTGAAAAGTTTAAATTTGACACTTATCCAACTTTTTTCTCGCCATTGGATTGATATTAAAAGAAAATGATGTCTCTAAAATCATTAAATTTTAGAATCGTAGAGCATAGGGTTAGAATGATCTCATACCGTCCAAATTTCGCATATCAGTACATCTCATATACATCCTTTTCATCCAACAGACTATTAGGGGGTGAGAGGGTTTCTTCAGGGAAAAGTCTAATGCTGAGTTAAGAGTTGCCTCAATATTCATTGTGAAAAAATGAGTGATTTCATTAAAATTCTATTTTCAACTTCGGTTAGAGTGAAATTTAGACTAGAGAGAATTGCTGGCCTCCATTGGGCCAAATTGCATGGCTCGGGGGGTGCTTTGTGGACACCATCTACCACGAATGTAACTCCTTCAGTTTATAATCGTACCAATGTAATGGAATTGGAAATTCCGAACTGTCCTATAACAAAAAATAACGCTTCTGCCAAAAGAAAAAACACAAAACAAAGAAAGAAGGAAACACAAGCAACAACCCAAGTAAGATATGAGTCACCAATCACACACGCTGGTGGCCTTTTGAGTTTGTGGTGCTGTTGTGTAAAGCACATTGCATAAAGACTTTTTATCACGCAAACCATACAGGCTCGTCGTAACCGAAATACTTCATTGGTAAACCTAATATACGTTACGGACAGAACATTAATTTCTCATGACATCACGGCAAAATGGGAAAGAAAAAAAAGTAAAGCTGGCTTTACTAATGGCAGCATTTTTACTTTGGGCAATGAAGTTCACCAATTACTATGACTTTGGATTGACACTGAACTGAAATAAAATGAAGTTAATAGTAGAATTTCTAAGTGTATTTTTTATAAGAGGTTATAATAGTCTTTTATTTTTAGTGGCTTCATAAGAATTTTTTTTTATTTTTTGTATAAAAAGATGATTTTTTTTTTGTTATTTAGTGGAAAAAGGAGATTGCATTTTAATTTATTTTGAAAAACAAAAAATAACTTTTGATATTATGTAATATTGAAATGACCTATAGTCTTTTATTATTTAGATAATAAATGTGTTACCTCGTCTCAATTCAATTTATCATCCATCCCTTTTTATTGCCTAGTTATGGCCCTTTACATCCCCTAGCCCGTGATTGGTATGGGTTATAGAAAGGTGGGCTCACGAAATGGGGTGCACTTTTTCCGGGAGAAGCTTGGTGGCTGTTCCTTTTTGGAAGGACCTCTCGTGATAAACTGATAGTGATATAATTTTACCAAATGTATAATACGATGCTTCACATTCGTTACATGCTGCATTGTTACTTTCATGTTGGTGGTGTGTAATCAAATCAAATGAAAGCCCTCCAAAAAGAAGGAAAAAAAAAAGAAAAAAATAAGAGTTTGAATTTCATTGACGTGGACTGTGCGTACGGAAATGAAGGTGGGATGATGCATTGATGTTACACTTATTAGTTCTTTTCTTGTTTTTGGTTTTTTTATTGAAGTCCTTGGCGGATCAGGAGCACTGGTTAGAGTCGGTGATAAATTCTCACATTTTATAACTACTGCCTAACAGTAGCTAGACCTTTGGCTCTGTTGGATGTAGGATACTGGGATGACCACTTCCTGTTAGAAGATCATGGGTTTTAAATCTTTTTTTGCATTGAATACAATAACAATGAGTCTATTTGGCTTGACTTATCTGGCCCGAATTAGAGCTTGATCCCAGCTAGATGTTTAGGCCCTGTTTCTTTTGTAAAATTTCTGCCAAGAATTCACCATGTTCAGGAATTTCTGGACATGATGTGACATGTTGTTCCCTGTAATTTTTGAATTTCATGTTTCTTCAATAGCATTTATGGATTCTAGCACTTGAAAGTTATCTTTTGACCCTTGGGAATCCAGGAATTCCACTCCTTTTGCATTTTTATGGAATTCTGGATGTTCAAGCCCAAGGGGAATTCATGAATTCCACTATGTCTGAGAATTTAGGAATTCCCTAGACATGAATTCCTGAAATTCCAGTAAAGAAACATGCCCTTAAGGAGTCCTCTTCCAAACCTCATCCACTAACCCTTCTAAATCCGTTTTCTGGCTTCTTCCAAACCTCATCCACTACCCCTTCTAAATCCATTTTCTGGCTTCATGTCTGCATAAATTAGTAGTTAATGTTGTTCAATACCTTTTAATTTGTCCCTTACCTTCTAATTTGTCCCTTTAAATTAGCAGTAACCAGTAAATATCCTTTATAGATCATAAATGAAATCCAAAAAGGGAGAAGACCGTTTCATATAATTAGAAATTGTGGTCATGTAGGGCACCCCAATAAAACAATCCAACACTTCCTCTTTTTTTTTTCTACCCGAAAAGAAAAGAAAAGAAAAAAAAAAACATGGATCCACTACCACTACAAAATTTACGTTGGGCTTCTATGATTTTCAAACCCAGGTTTTGAATCTAACGGTCCAACTTATCTATATATTAACAAATGTATCTTTTTCAGAACCGCTAAGGCCTTGTTTGGATCATCTTAATGTTCTGACGTCTTAATCTGTCTGAAAAAGATCTGTGAGTTTAAGATCTTATTAGAGCTGTGAGTTTAAGATCTGATTAGCTGTTTTGTAATAAGATCGTTTGGCAACACCTGAACGTGATGAGATCTGAATTGAATAAGACTGTTTGGTAATACATCTTATCCATGTCTTAAGTTAAGGGTAATTTCTGTCATTTAAAAAAAATGGTTTTAAGCCTGAAAAACATCTGTGACATAAATTTGTTTCTTTTTAGACTCGGACAATGTCCAGTACACTCTATACTCATTTTTTTAGATGTTGAGGGAATGAAGATGAGGAAAGAGTTTACTTTTGACTTTGGATCCAAAACAGGAAGAAGGAGATCGATGTTGCTTGGTGTCGCACAGGGAAGAGTTTCGTTTTAGATGCAGGAGCAATGAAAGAGATAGAGAGATTAGGGCTCCAATCGTTGATATTGGTGAGGGTTATTACGGAAATTTTAAAATTATTTTAAAGTCCTGAAATGTCTTACCGCTTAAGATGTTGGGGTCTTAATTGCAAGAGCTGGATTTTGAGCTCCTAGAATTAAGATAATCTCGTCTTAAATAACAAGTCATCTTAGCGCTTAAAACATGTTGTTATTGCGTACCAAACGGTCTTATTTAGTTTTTTTGTCTTAGCGCTTAAGACACAAGACACTAAGACCCAAACTTAAGACGATCCAAACACTGTCTAAGTCTTACGGGGTGACTACGCTTCAAACGGAACTACCTCCCCTTCCCTTGCATGAGCGAGTTAGTGCTGCTTGCAAGTGTGAGTTACTGTTACCTTGCATGTCCAAATCTATTAGATGCCTGGCCATTAGTTGGAAATTGGAATACCAAAAGAAAAAGGGAAAAAAGAATAAACTCATGCATCTTTTGATAGGTTTCTCACCAAGTGAGGAGGCGCAATATAGATGTAGTGTCATGGACGGCCCCCGCCGCCTGAGTCACTATCCAGGTGGGCAGAGGCCATGAAAAGGGACCACCTAGATCTAACTGATTAAAACATCACTCCACTCCAAGGCCACAACCCTGTTCGATCGAATGGTATTTGAAAGGACAAGGGATCTCAGAGTGGGGGGAGATATTCTATTCACTCCCTCATCTATATATGCAGGGCGTGCCTTTCCACCTTTTAAAACGAATGGCCTGGAGGCTACCCAAACCACAATTGCAGAATCCTGCCTAGGAAGAAAGCTAACACATGGGTGCGACTGCGAGGGACGCCTGTCCGTCACAGACCACTTATGCCCACATTGAGTCCGTGCATAGAAAAGAGAAAAGAATAATAATTAAAAAAAAAAAAAAAAAAAAAAAACCTCTGCCGCCTGAATTGCCACGAATGCAATCCGAACAATCATTCAACCATTATTTATTATTTAATTCATACTTCCATTGAAATCATGGAAATCGTTTAAAATCATTTAACTAAGGGGCATTAGATTCGGGGTGCCACTTGATAACTTTTCTGCTCGTGTCTCTAAATCTTCCTCCGGGTCGGTCGAGGTAGCATGGTGGGCCCTATCTATCACCAATTTGAATTGATCACAAAATAAGGATCCCCTAATAGCCATTCATCCATAATTTTCGCACTCATAAATGAAGGGGTTAAAGGCATGTGAATGACTCCAAAATTGGTATCTGATCCTATCATGTGGATCTTCCATCCTTCTTGATTTGAGCATCATTGGGGCACTAGGTGGTCCCCATCCAGCTACTCGTATGGAGCCGAGTGACGTAGTGAGAGACTGAGAGGTGTGCATGTTGCACGACTCATAGTGGGTCCACTGACGATGAATATGAATTTACAGGGTTCCATAGGCTTGCACCAATCCAAATGGACGAACTGATGCATTATCGACTTTTTTTTTTAAATATAAATTTGTGGCCATAGATCCAAGTGTTAGCATGATTTTTCTAGTACCTTGGCCAGGGGGGCTGGGACCCAAGAGATTAACCACATACAAACGGAAAGATGTGCCACTTAAGTGGGAAGGAGCATAAGCGGTAAGAAAGCCTACAAAAGTGGGAAGGAGCATAAGCGGTAAGAAAGCCTACAAAAGTGGGAAAAGAGCCTGAACAAGTGGGAAGATGTGACGTATAGGTGTTCTAAAGGAGGTAGATGCAGCGAAAGCACGGATCAATGATAGCTGGCTACTACAAACGCAATAAGTACAGCGTCGGCTTGAATCAGTCACATATAATTTACTCTTTAAGATCCAATGGTGTCTCTTTAAGATCCAAGGGCAAGGACGGACACCTTGAATGTAGAAGATAATGATGGAGAATTAAAGGAATATGAATTGTTGAAAGTAGTACCAACTCATATATCTCATGTCTATATATAGCCCTTTGGTTAATAGGTGATAATATATATATCTCTATTCAAATTCGAATTAAGAGATGATTAAGATGAAGTATTAGATTAATCTCTCTCAATTTGAATTTGAATGTAGATATGATAAAGAGATAGAGAGCTGGATAAAACTGAGGCTAATATCACCGGGGGTATATCTTTGTGAGTGGGGTCCATCCATATGTAAATACAAGTGGGCCCCATCATAAATGCCAACAAGTTCAAACCTCGAGGAGTCAAATAAGAATTGATGCTCCTTACCACTCGGATAAGGAGCTATTCATAAGTGTTAGCATGATTTGATGAGGCCGAAATCCTCGGGGGATGCCCTGGAAGCTTTCCTGGTGAAGGGTTGTGGAGAGTTTTGGGGCAGTTGGCCACAGCGAAGACCGAGAATTATTGGGGCATTGCAGCGATGTGTTCGAATCACGTAATATAAGGTTGGTTGGTGATGGTTGGACTTGGACAAAAGCTTGCTTTTTCCTTCTTATTATTGGTTGGTTGATGGTTCAGGTCGCTATGGCAAGGCCCACCCATACATACCTTTGGCCTTGGTAAGTCATAAGTGGGAACCGCCCCCCGGGCCAGCAAATGATCGACATAATAATAATAATAATTGAAGAAAAAAAAAAAAAAAAAAAAAAACCACTCACTCACACTCAGTCGTCAACGTAGAGCCCAACTACCTATCACCTACTGACTACCGACAGCGACGGCCGACGAGGAGGTGGTTCCGTTCGAACGCGTCTCGGCCTGCTCTTCCTTTTTAATCTTTACTCCCCAAATCGAGCTCTACCTTAATTACACGTGGCAGACATCCAATTGCCTGTCAACCATTAGTTTAACAAAAATACTTAACTCGAATAGACACAATGCGGAGACTCGGGAAAATCATGTTTATTTTTAAATAATTTTAAAAATATTTAAAAATAAATCTATTGCTTATAAAGTATAAATATATATTTATTTATATGCATTTATGATAATCAGTTCAAGCCTATAAATTTATATATGCAAGAAAAGTACTATAATAAAAAAATAAAATAAAAACTATTGCATATTATATAATTTGCTAGTCCAAATATCAAATATCAAAAATCAAATATAAGTCTCAAATTACATCTCCGTCATAAGTTTTAAATTGTCGAATCAAACCCTCATGTATAATTATTTATAAATTAACTTTAATTGTTTAAAATTAGGTCTACCAATTGAATGAATAAGAGTGCAAACAACTTATTTAAATAAGATGACTTGGGCGAGTCTTCCTTACTTTTGACTCAGTCCTTCGTCAAATGACATGGAAGAGCCACTAGCAAAACCAGAGAGTTTGCCAACCAAAGCCACAGGGTACCATAATGTCCTGTTTGTGTACTTTGTAGGGAGACGTCTGGATAGATATTTCTTACATGTCATAGCTCATATTTCGTGGTAGATCTTATGATAATGGTGCATGGTAAAGGCCACAAAGGTCCTACAGCTGGTGAGCTTCCACAATAGTTTTGCTTCGCTAAAGAAGCAAGTACATAATGACAAGACGGATCATATGGTTGTATAGAAGAGTATAATGAAGTAATGAAAAAAATTCAGCACCAAACCAAAATAAAGAGAGTGGAGAGGGTTGGAGGAAAAATCACAAAATGACAAAAAAAAAAATTATACTTTTAGTAGTACAATATGACAAAAGAAAGAAAAAAAAAAAAGTTACTCCCTATAGTAGAAAAACAACATCATCCTTTAATATAATAAGAATAATTTCTCATGGGTAGTGGTGTGGGGTTGCTCATGCGATGGGAATGAATTATCTGAAAATTCTGATTCGGGCGAAAAGGAAAAGGAAAAGGTCAAAGGAAAGGAAAAGGAAAAGTTGCGTGGGCGCCGAAAGAACATGCGATTTTGCCGGAAAATATCTTTGAATTTAACTATAACGTATTTAAATTACCAAAGCGGCCATATGGTATGCAGACGTGTAATCGTACTTATCTTGTTTTAAAAGGCCCACTAGCCACTGGGTGCAGTCGGTGGGTTTATCTGTTGTTGATTCCAATTTCCAAGCAAGTGCATTGGGTGGTCTGTTGCCGACACCAAAGTTAAAAAAGAAGAAAGAAAGAGGGAAAGAAGAGAACTAATTTGGAGATTCATGAAAGTCTTTACCCCAAGTGTGAAGTGACATCTATAAAAACAACATAAAGCACATTCGTTGTGTGTGTGTGTATATATATATATATATGGAAATATTTAAGTGAGAATTAGTTCTCATCTATTATATGAGAACTTTTTTGTGGTACCCAACTAACAATTCATCCAAACCTAGCAACCAATAGAGAACCCCATTAATGTCACTAATTCCAAGGACTGACACACATCCGAATGGACTGAACCGTTGGATCTAGGGTTGAATATATTTTTAAATATGAAACCATTAAACTAGTGGGTCATGGATGGAGGTGTTAGGGGCATGAATTTAGAGTCAAACTTGATACTTGGAGCGGTCTCACATAGATCTTTCCATCCTCCCTGGTCCCATCCCCAAATGGGGCCCACAATCGGGCCCCACAAAAAAATTCTCACATAATATGTGAGAACAATTCTCATCTGAATATTACCCACATATATATATGGGAGGTGCTCTAGTAAGAGACACTCTCACCAAGTTGGTGAGAGATGGGTGGGGGCCCTCACATTTAAGTTGGGGGTCCTTGCATTTAAGTTAGGGAGAGTGGATATGGAAGTGAGGGCCCCCACACATCTCTCACCAACTTGGTGAGAGTGTCTCTCATATGAGCACCTCCCTATATATATATATGGGAAGTACTCCTATGAGATACACTTTCACCAACGTTATGAGAGATGGGTATTTTTTATAAAAAAGGCCCCTCTTTTAGTAAATAAAAATGTGACACGTGTCATCAATGGTACACTTATCCATTCTCTCTCCTAAATATTCTAATAAAATTATGGACATTTTATAGATTTTCTTAAATTTTTTGCTTATAGATAAGGGCAGTTTTTGAGAATTTCTCATGTATCCATTTATCCATTTTGCTGATATTATTCCTCATTGACTGACACTCCATTTATTCCTTTTGCTGATATTATTCCTCATTGACCGACACTCCAATCCAACCTGTCTAAATTCTGTTGTTCGTAGTGTCTGGAATAAGACTTCATCGATGAAGGCGACGATGGTGACAAATAAATGAATTTTAATAGGAGCATATTTTTATTCACAAAGGCAATAATAAATCCTTGATTAATACCATGACACTGGGCTTCTAATAAAATGCCACAATTGTTACAATTTCGAGTGCTTCTCTAAGCGCTAGGGACCTTTTGCAAGCATAATTTTTGGAAATAATTTCTGATACCTTTCTAATTAATATACTTGGACTAAATATCTAAGAAATAATTATATAGATAGAAGCAAATATAAAATGATTCCTATAATGAAGGATAATTTATCTAGAGCTAAGAGAAGAGATAATGCGAACAATTCATACTCAATCTTGCCGCTTAATTGATAAGATGATGCTGACAACTCCTGCCTAAATTTAATCTCTTATTAGAACTTAAATTAATCTGCTCTGCAATTAACCCATTCAACACTAGACTTGCATATTAATAGTAATAATAATATTAATTCTCATTAGAGTAAAACTTGAGTACATCCATGCATGAGGAAGGAGTAGCTATGCAGAAGGAATTCCTCTTAAGCTGCTCTGGCTTTCGAACGAGCAGGCTTCCTGTTGGTGAGTGACTCTCTAGTGATTGTCGGCTATTTCCGGTTGGGCAGGCTTTTTTTTGTCTTGTTGCACGTGGAGCTTAATTACAAGAGCATTCCTCAGAAAGCGAGATAATTAGGCCGATTTGGATTTCATTCTACCAAGCGAACTAGCAGGCGTCAGCTAATAAATCAACTTCATCTGTTACTTTCGCTTAATAAGGTGTCCGTACCTTTCCGTGGGCCTCTTTTAACCTACTCTTTTTTTTTTTTTTTTTGTGTTTCTCTCACTCTCACTCCACGCTCTAACGTTCACGTTCCTTTTCTGTTAAGGGAGTGGAGGACCACGCCACCACCAAACCCCCTTCCGGTTGGCTTCTCTTACACATGCCTTGAGTTAGTATCAATGATGTCACTGATCCTCATATTTTCCCTCAAGCAATAATTTTATCTTATCCAGGATACGTTCTTTATTTGCATTTACATATGGTTGAAAAGAGCTGCTAAATCAACTTTTGGTTTTAGGTGGTGGACTGTTTAAGGAAGGAAAGAGCAAGGACCAGCACCAAACCAAACCCCATTCCGGTTGCATTGTCTTTCATAAGGCCTTGGTTGTGCTAATGATGTCACTAATCCTCATACGCTTCAACTGATTGCCCCTTGTAGAGGCCTTACAATGAAATTCATGACTAATTGCCAATGACCCACTTGAGCATTGCCAGTTGCATCATTGCATGTAATTTTAAACACCAGAATCAAAATGCAACAGCCATAAGCGATAACAATTCTACATTTTTCTAGCTTACCAATCAATGTTCTATTGGGGGAGGCTTATTTAGGTAAGATAATAAGCTGATTCTATATATGCATCAGAAACACGTTGATTGACCTAACTTAGTTAGTTCAGTGGGTCATTAAAAATGGCAGAGAGAGAGAGAGAGAGAGAGAGAGAGAGAGAGAGAGGGCGGTTGACAGGCCTAATTTGTATATTTGATGGACGAGACCTAAGAAGTGATCTCACCATGAGTTCGATTGCTATGGCATCATCTCTCCAACATGTAGCGTCTGCCCGTCCCCTCGATCGTACGTGATAACTAATAGTCGGTCACTCATGCAAAAAACAAAAGGGCGGGAAGATGAATGGAGGTCGGCTCTGCAGTATCTTTTCGAGTTCGACCCGCCGTTGGCTCGGTGGTTGGTCATCTTAAGTTGAGTGTTAGACCCAATAACCACTTGCCCATGTGGGTCCCCCACTTAGAAGGCCAACACTCCTTATTTGATGTTTAAAAAAAGTTGCTAATCTAATAGAGTTTTTGATGCACAGAGTAATCAAAATCCTATTTAGATTCAGGCTTTATGATTGGAGGGAGTTGTCTGGAATAACATATATATAAGATATAGGGGTTACAGCGCACATATAATAGAAAGGTTGTAGTAAAGGAGTATAGTAAATCCCCAATGAAAGGTAGCCATTCAAATTACGCTAATAAGATGGAAAAAGATACAAATTTAGTTTTAGATTTATGTTGTATTATTCCAATTAATCTTATATTTATGTAGATTCGATTAAAGAAATATTAGCCTGAAACTAACATTGAGTTGATGTAGGTGGTGTGGAGGTGGGTGTCGCCGTCTTAGTCTTGGACTGCTTGTTTTGGGTCCAAGAATTTTGGGTATTATTGTTTTTATTATTTTTGCTGAAGTTAACTAACAGCTATTTAAATTTATATATAGATAAAAAAAAAAATCCCCAGTGATTTGTGTCCCATGAAGGCTTAGAAGATCCTTCCAACTTCATCATTCATATGTATATGATTTTATTTATCATAGATGTTGTGCACGTGTACGTGGAAACATGAAACTTGCGATCGATCAAACATGCCACACAAGATAAAGACGAAGATTTCACTTGGTTCTATAAAATCGCCTACATCCACTGCCAAAGAAAATAGACTTACAACTTGACTCTCTTCAAAGTCAGGGATTACAAGTTACATGATATATATAAACTTTACTGTTTTAGCTTCCAAAAAAGCCCCGATACAATGATCAAAATACCTTTAATCGTAAACTCGGTTCAATAAACCACTCCGCTAAACCTCGAATACAAGGCATCGACCCAGCAATAATAGAGATGACTTGGCACATAATCCACTAATAAAAGCCAAAGGTAAAACTGGTGTTATTTCTGTGGGCCCAGCAATATTTTATTCATTATAAAAATACAAGAGAGGACCAGGTGTCCCTCTCCACTACATGTGGTAAAGTCACACGTGTCACGCGTAGACTTTTAATGAATAAATTCGCGAGCTATAAAAATACAAGAGATGACCGGGTCTGTCTATGCTATGCACTGCGTACTTGATCAGTAAAGTTACACGTGTCATAGGCCTATGCGCCCAGCCAAGTAGCTATCCATGCTCAGGTATTCCAGTCCACACTTTGGGTTCATGGATATAGGCCAACCTTTTACCAGCCCAATAAGTGAAGGGCCTGAGCCGCATGTTTTTCCTAACCTTACAAACTCAACAAGAACCAGTTTTTTTTTTTTTTTTTTTTAAAAAAAAAAACCAGTTTCCAGCCTAAGACTTCGATGTTAAAAAGTATTAAAAGAAAAACTCAATATATATATATATATAGAGAGAGAGAGAGGAGATGCTTGTAGGAGAGATGCTCTCACCTTATTATAAGAGATAAGGTGGGGGCCCTCACATCGATATCCAATGCAAATAACTTAAATGTGAGGGCCTCCACCCAATCTCTCATATAAGCATCTCCATATATATATATAACATTACCCAATCATATTTCTTTTCATGGGACCGGGCCGTCCTATGATCAATCCGAAGCCTTACAAATTCACCTTCACTTCACCACTTATCTCACTATTTTTCACCATTGGAGATTAAATAAAATGTACGTACCTGCAAAGCAGTTAATTAAACTGAGGCTGTAAAACCAACACTTTGGTTGATTTGATTAGAGTGATATTTGGCCAACTCCTGGTCCACAATAAACTACTCTTATCCTCTTCCCCCTTTACATGGAATGGTCAAGGTGGACACTATCGATAACAGGCACAGCCAAATCTTTGGCCCGTAAGGTGAATCAACACCCAAATTCCCAGCCCCATAATTAAACATTCTGGGTTCAGATATATATATCCAATCGCTTCTGATGCATAATCCATGGTGCAGATATCCAATCTCTTAATAAGGGCGTGTTTGGTGATTTCCTCGTAAAGCATCCAAATTTAAAAAATAATAAAATATAAGGGGCCGGTGATGATGTTATTTTGTCTTTAGTAGATTGTTTGAAAATATTTTTGAATTTTGTGTAAAACGTGGGTATTTATTTATCATTTAGTAGGGAGAGGAAGTTGATTTTTGACTTTTGTTTTTTTTTTTTAAAGATGGGGGGATTTTGAGGATGTGTAACTTTGATGTGATCCATTCTTTGAAAAATGAAAAAAAAAAAAAAAAAGACTTTACATTACCTTTACTCTAATAGTAGAATCTCAAATGAGATCTTAATAGGGTTCTTACAGAGAGGATGGGACATTGTTAGGCTGGCTCAACTCGGCCTTATGAATATTTCTTTTTCCAAAAGATTATGTGTTTTTATTTTGGATATTTTTTCTTTTCCGATTGTTATATGACTTTTTGTATGTAATAAACGACGTGCTTTTCTTGTTAATGGATTTAATCTTTAGCCTCATATTTAAATTTGACTTCAATAGCCCTCCTCTTGGATGTGCCATAGCATAAGAAATAAAGTGCCACAAAATTCTAATAGCATGTTGTAGAAGAAATGAATTTTTTTTCTTTTTATAGGATCGATATATATGTTTCAATTGATGAGAATTCAATGTAGCGCATTATGTGAAGTTCAGACAATGCGGGGTTAACACTGCCAATCAATTGTTAGGTCAGTGGTCGGGCACATCCCTTTCCGCCTAAACCCCACCATAGTGTTGATGGCAGTGTAGAAAAATTAAAAATTGATTTCTTCACTTTAAACACGCCCAGTCCTGACCATGCACTGGCCTATGAGGGTCCATAAGACCCTACATGGTGTAGGTGCTCTAAGCTCTGTGGTTCTTCTCAGGCCTGGCCCATATATGTTGAGGGTAGGGTTCGGACCGGCCCACATATGTTGAGGGTAGGACTTCAATGTGAAGTCATGTGGGTTGCGGGTAGAATAGATAAATCTTAGTGTAGAGTAATAGATACAAGTTTTTTGCTTGATACAACACGCCCTTTTCTGTTAGCATCTCATCTTTTGTGTTCATACACAAGTGACCACAGTGCTGGGTTGTATGGCTCTTTGAAAGTCCACAGTAGGTTGAATTATTAGTATCCCAAATCATGATAAAGCTTTCTCAATGATGAAAAGTATACTCCTCCTTGGGCGAGAATCATTGTGATTCCATCATGGTCAAGTTGTGTCTTGTTTTTCTTTGTGTGTGGCTGCATTGAGGATGTGATCATATGAACTCAGAACACCCTAGCCAATATGAGACATCCATACAAATTAAAGTAGACATATTATAACCTGAAAAAATAATTATAAGAACATGCGTGTGGTAGTTATATAAAGATTTTGTTGCACTCTAAGTCCACAATAGGTTGAATTATTAGAGTCTTAAATTATGATAAAGCTTTCTCAATGATGAAAAGTATACTCCTCCTTGAGCGAGAATCCATTGTGATTCCATCATGGTCAAGTTGTGTCTTGTTTTTCTTTGTGTGTGGCTGCATTGAGGATGTTGTTAGATTGTATGGACTCAATCCATCAGTTGATGTCATAAATTGATTAATTTCTTTATTTATCAATAAAATCATGCTTTACTTTCATGAGATGAATGTTATTTTATTACTTTATGCACATGACCAATACATATGACATAATGGTTCATGAGTTGAACCGGGTCCCATTAGTATATTAGATGTGATATATGTGTATGGATGAGATCCACACACGGGAGATATATATCACAAATCTTATACTTAAAATATCTTTACAACTAGTGATGAGACTGGGCATCTCTTTTAATAAGGTTGCAACACTTTGATCACTATGAGATAGTGTGATTTGTCTCGATCATCAGAATGGAAGATTCTGGATCAATGTGCTGGTACATTGAATGTATTGAAGGACCATGAAAAACACCTTATGGAATTCCGTCTCA
This sequence comes from Umbellularia californica, assembly GCA_028538565.1. Classification (NCBI taxonomy): domain Eukaryota; kingdom Viridiplantae; phylum Streptophyta; class Magnoliopsida; order Laurales; family Lauraceae; genus Umbellularia; species Umbellularia californica. The sequence continues at coordinate 81,428,733 of JAPQWN010000005.1, forward strand.
ATAATAAGGTATGCTCGCATAATTCCCTAGCAATAGGCTCTCAATCCTGAGACATTGATGAACTCAAGTTTCTATCTATTCATTTGCTTTGAATCACCAATGAGTGAGACCAACTATAGGTCAACACCTCGGTGTCTTGGGTATGTGGTAGTAGGATTGTGGGAACCTTGAATGATCAAGATGAAATCTATCTCTATTATCCCCTTGTGCCAATTAATGGATTTGTCATTAGTAAGTGCACACCCATCTCAATTAAGAGTTAATTGGATGGTACTGATGATCATAGTGATTAATTGGGGCTCAAGGATAATAAGATGTGGAACTAAGATTGCAAGAGACAGATTTATTCCAATTGATCCATGGATATTGATAGAGGGGCCTACTTGTGGTAATCGAGAAGTTTAGGGTCTTCATTGTAATTTATTCCTAAGACTGGAGTGCAATTGCATTTATATAGTGGTGTTATTTGCAATTAACTATGGGTCCGGATTGCACGTGAGATGTGGGGTCGCATGTCCAAGTTAGAGCCAGCTTTCTGTGGAATCCCTAGTGGTCCCCACGCTAACCCAAGTTATTAGAAAGATAGTAATCCTACTTGAACTCTAATAGGAAGGAATTAGAAAGTTACTATTTCTATTTGAAGTATGACTTCTAATAGTGGTAATAGTATACTTACTAATTGTTGTGGAAGTAAGACTTCTATTTCAATTAAGAAAAGATGAGACTTCAGAGGTTATAAAAGGGGATTTATCCCTCATGGACGTCCATCAATATAGGAGTAAAAAAACGTCCAGCTTTTTGTGCAATAGTTGCACTGCTTTCTTCTCTCTTCCTCTTCTAGTTCCTTAGGGTTTCGAGTTGGGTTTTCTCTTGAAGATTCCACCAATCTTCTTGAGAAGAGAGATCTAATTCGGGTCATAGCGTGGAAGGCTAAGAGGTGGTGGAGATTCTGATCTTAGTTTGTAAAAAAGTTCTACATCAACGAAAGTCATCAACTTCTCCATTAGAGCGCAACCGAGCTCCAAAGGTATAATCTGCTTCCTTCTATGTGGTAGATTTTAATGGATGCCTGTTCGCTTCTGTTATATCTTTTAGATAGTTTTACTTACTGTACATGATCATGAGATTGAGGGTTATGCATCCTACATTGGGTTTTTTGGCCTTATGGATACTTGATCCCTCAGGTCAAGTGGGTCAAAAGTTTTGAAAATCTATCCACGAAGCCCACCTACTTCCAACAGTGATCATATGAAGTCAGAACACCCTAGCCAATATGAGACATCCATACAAATTAAAGTAGACATATTATAACCTGAAAAATAATTATAGGAGCCCGCGTGTGGTAGTTATATAAAGATTTTGTTGCACTCTAATTAAGATATGAAAGCATATCGTGGCTAAATGATGGGTGTAAATATTTATATGAATAATTCCCTTCCAATCAGTACTCTAAGACAGCCTTTATCTTTTTGAAAGAAAAATATAGATGCAAATAAATATGATCTACAAACTCAATATGTCCATGCTTGAAAAAATATAGTTGGTTAATTTCAAAATGAGAGCACTTTAATTATTTTTAAATTAGTTGAGTATTTTACTTTTTTTCAAACATTCTTTTGAAATCAGAAGAATAAACCCTTAATAAAATGTAACATTGATAAAAATACAATATGAAAATAAAAGTTTATAGACAATCCAATAATAATAATAGCTTAGAAGAAACAAATAAACCAATTGAAACTCAATACCTAAAAGCTAAAAACTGAAATAAAAAATAAAAGAAAAACCACAAAGCCATGAAAGTCTATCTCCACGATAACTAAAAAAGAACTACCAAAATTGAAAAAATAAATAAAACAGGACTATCATAAAAGAAAAAAAGTCATTAAACACCAGAAAATACATAAAGAAGAAAATGTGTAGAAATAAGAAGCGTGATTTAGAAGAAACAAAAAAACCAATGAAAAACCAATTAAAATAAGGAAAGAAAACCGAAACTAAAGAAGAAAAGATAAAAAAAAAAATCAAAATTGATAATGAAAATGAAAATATGCAATTACTCAGTTGGTTGGTAACCCTACATGTCATCCAGTTACCTAGGGAAAGATAAGGCTTTCCTATGACATTAGATAAGAAAATCTAATTAGGAAAATTTTCAAAAAAGCCCTTAACTTTTGAGTGATTTTCAAAAAAGGGTCAAAAGAATTCAATATTTCAAAAACGTATGAAAGTTTACAACACTTCTTTCACTCAAGCCCAATCCGGCAATCCATACCCACTGCCGGTAATTTTGTATAAACAAAAATTCAAAAGGACAAAAGTGCCCCTAGTGAATAGTAAATAGGTAAAAATGATATTTTCAAAACAGTCTTAAACTTTTTAGGTGGGCTAACCTAGTCAATAGTTAATTTCAGTTTTCACGTCATGATCAATCCAATATTTGGACACTCTAATTATTAAGGTAAATTTCGGTGCAATCAATGTATTGTGTTATATAAGTAACTTGGAACAAGCAAAAGTGATCTTATAGTTGGTCAAACATTTTGGAGAATGAATGAAATCAAATGGATTTTTTTTTCATATTGAAATTAAAGAAAAAAACTACTAATAGTGGATGGAGATCTCCCAACAGGACCTAATTGAAAGATGTCTTGAAAACTTTCATACCTTTTTGAAATATTCAATTCCTAGGTCCTTTTTTGAAAACCACCTAAAAAGTTTAGAACTATTTTGAAAATCTCCTTTTTACCTACTTACTACTCACTAAAGGCACTTTTGTCCTTTTGAGTTTTTGTTTATATAAAGTTGCTGGCGGTGGGTATAGATTGTTTGATTGGACCTGATTGAGATAAATCTTGAAAATCTTCATATGTTTTTGAAATATTGAATTCGATTGACTTTTTTGAAAATCACCCGAAAGTTAAGGGCTTTTTTTAAAATTTCCCATCTAAATATGTATTGATTGATTAGAGATGTAGAAGATTGGACCCCTTAAAAGGAAACTCCTTTTACATTGGACTCTTTATTTAGATGGCTAAAATTAAAAAATTTCTCTCGAACACCTAAAACATACTATTCAAGATAAAATTGAAATGCGCTCGTGCTTAGCACGGGCATTACGAGTCACACAAAAGTATTTATTATTTAATTATTTTTTTATTTTATAATAGTAGTCAGACTATGATTTTGAGTGACTTGAATTTTCTGTATTTTATTAAATCGAATCAAGAATAGCAAATAGATTTGCTAGTGCAAAAGGAAAAAAAAGAAAATTTTAAGGCAAAACAAATGAAAAGTTCACTTTAAATATGATTTGAATAATTAACACAAATTTAAGTTGGAGTTTAACATAACTAAAGAAAAAAATTCTTTATACATCTAAGAATAGGTATGTTGGCAAAAAAAGAAATATAAATCTTGAACTATAATTTAATTTTCTTTAACCTAATAAATAAGTTATGGGAAAGAGTTCTTACCTATATATGGCTGAGAAAAAAAAAAGATAAATATTCATAAAGTAACCCTCATGAGCCATTGGACTTGGACCAAGGTTCATCAATTGCGTCAATTCTCAATGGCACAGGTCAAAATTAGTTGTGATGAACCAATAGGCTAATGGTTCAGACCTGCACTATTGCTCCTATGGACATCAAACTGCATGAAAACAACTATAATTTTATCACAAATGGGCCCCTAGAATTATCTAAAGTCCATGTCCAAGTAATAAATCCTACCAATGTGTCCCATTAAATTCATTACGCCCAATAGCTAGCCCTATCCATAAATGGCTTTACAAGTTTAGCTAGCCAATGACAAAATTTTCAAATGGATGGGTCTTATTTGTAACCTCATCTAAAAAAATATATCCAAGGAGAAATTCAAATAGGTGAGTCCCAAGTATAACTCTATTCAAATAAGAAAAATACATCTCTTGAGAAATCTTCAAAAATGGGTAGTTCCCATTAGCCCCCTCATTGCGAAATAATTTGAACTTTCAAAACATCCATTGGCTCGTTTTATTTTGATTTGATAGTCTGCAAACCATTTTGCAAATGATGGGACATTGGGCCCACAATCCCAGGGTTGGCAGTCATCTGATCTTTTCCCTTACATATTTTTTGTGCTTGCCTGTGCTGGTCCTTTTTTGGTGTATTTTTTCTTCTCTTTTCCCCAGTGGCTTCTGCCCTTTTTTTTTAATCTCAGCACAATCTTACCGATTAGCAAAAATACCCACTGCCATATGGTCTAAGTCTTCCTGATCTGTCCCTAGTGATCCTAGCTAATTTCTAAATTGATTCAATGCAACTCAGACGCCAGTATGTTTCTTTTCCAGCAAAGGGAAGTTATTGAAACAATCTAATGAAGTTCTATCTTGATCAATAGTGAGGATTGAATAAGTAAGAAAGAGGTTGATGAGATCTTTTATGCTAAATAGTAGGATGTTTAAATGTAAAAATCATATGCTCCCATCTATTTTTGATGTAAAAGAGAGAAAGGAAGAGATGAGTAAGTTGCATACATTTTAAGGAGAGAAAAGTTGAGATATTTTAGGGAGAGATATAATTAAATCTGAATTTTAAGTTGAGGATTTTACTGGAAAATACCCGGTATATGTACTGTAAGTACCTAAATATTATGGACTTGATTAGGCGAGTATTGAACTCGTGATGCTGCTGCTGCTAAATTTGTTTCAAGAGATTGAATGCTTTGAACCTGAAGGGGGAAGGAGGAAAGAAGGTTGGAGCTCTTGGCTGCAGTCAGCCGAAGGCACTCTGATGCCTAAATTAGTGCGGTCACTGAACAGAGGAAGAATGAGTGGGGGAGAAGAGAGAGTTCAGGGTGTATGCTCAAGGGATGTGTAAAGCGTATCTTGCGTACATTTTCATAAGTCTTACCCATGCATATATATATATATATATATATATATAAACGAATGTCCCATCAGAAGCTCCCTTAGTGGAGGTAGGTGGAGGTACAGTCTCATCGGATCGTTCTCCAATCTCGAACATAAATGCCAACATGATCGTCGGATAGGGATAACCCCTTATCGATATCCGGCGGCCACCCTACCTGATAGTACGTTCTGCAACGTAGTTGTACCATCACATAATTGAGACTCTACACTCAGTGTTTACCTCGATCAATTGGACCGAATTGGAGAAGGCACCGAGGTCAGGCGTGCGCGAGTTCGGGCACTGCTGCTGAGATGCACAAGGCCGAGCACAAAAAGAGTCTAGTCCGTACTCTTACCGATGATAGATCGAGCTCGATACCAGTTGGCACTATTGCCAAGTTGAATAAAACCGAGATCAAAGTAAACCTGATCGGTACTCTTACTTGAACCAAGGGTAATCTTGGTATCATGAAAACAACCCTCACATGTACGTTGCACTTGTTAGTGCCTCGGAACTAGCACCACACAAACGGGGTCCGTCAGGCCCCGTTTGTTTTTTTTTCCAATTTGAAATGAGCGACGCTAGCGTCACTCAGTGTTTTTTTTTAGTGACGCTAGCGTCGTTCTTCGGCTTTTTATTTATACCCCAAACCCTTTCTATTTCCATTCATTTCTCTCCCATTCCTTTCTCTCCCCTTCCTTATTTATATCATTGAAGTGGTGATATGGATGCAACCCATTTCATAGTGGTTGGGCAACATATAATGGGAGCGACATCAGTCTTTTACAAAAGGCAGTTGGCTGATAGCCTGCAAAAAGGGTGTTATCGAGGAAGTGAAATCACAAGATCTTCTTTCTGACCCAGAAGAGAAGAAAAATGACTCTAAGTACTACAACAACTGGAGCCCGAAAGGGTGCTATCAAGGAAATGAAATCACAAGACCTTCTTTCTGACCCAGAAGAAAAGAAAAACGACTCTAAACACAACAGCAACTGGAGCCTATTTTCGAATTAAGGAGGTCTTTTGAGGGACATGCCATCAATTTGATTCCTTTTTTTGCTTGTGACTTGCCTGGAAATTCATCAGGTCATCAATTTGCTTCCTTTCTTTTTTGGGACTTGCCTGAAAAATCGTCTTCGTAAGAACCGAGGTGCGACACTAGCGTCGCCTAAGTTAGAGACGAGCGACGCTAGCGTCACTCCTCTCAAAGTTAAAAAAAAAATGAAAATAGGATGAAGGAACCCTTTCGTAAGGCCCCAACTACGGGGAACCCTTTAGTGCAACAACCATTTACCGGGATTTTCATGTAAAATCCTCTTTTAAGCTCTATCTTGATCATACTATTTTTTCTTTTTTTTTTTTAATTAAAGTCGAGAACCTCAATGTGGTACGGATGAATCCAAGATTCTTTGGATACAAAATTCACAGGGCAATTTGGCCATTCAATGCATTTGGAATGGGAGAATCAGATAGAGCACTGAGTTGGATAGAAACCCATCTTTTATTCATGAAAAACAACAAGTATATAAACGCAAAAAATGGATAGCCTTGGGTCTTAATACTTGGGCTGAGCCTCGATCTTAAATCTAACCGATTTAATATATGAGAGGGTGTTGAATTGTTATAGGAAGCCTGGAGCCCAGCCCGACTGTAGTAAGTAGCGCTTTTATGATAATGATTCATTTGCCTAAACAAGTGATAAAAAAAGCCAGCCAGGCCCAATCAGACTAAATGGGCAAGCCCGGACCTGACATGTTTGAGGTGGGCTGGTGTTTAAGGCCTATGTTGGCATGGGATATTGGATGCGTGCTTGTTATTCTAAAGTTTGACCAAGCCCAGCCCAACCCAACCCAACCCAACCCAGACACAAGGACTTCTAACTTGTCCTTTGGTTTCTAAAGCAGGAGGCTGCAAATAGCATGTTTACCCTTCAGATGTACGTTAGTCAATTTTAGAGACAACAAACAAATCAAGCTGGACAACAAGCATAAATCATGATTTGGAGTGTCATTTGATGTTTGGAGAGGGAAAAGGAAGAGCAGAAATAATTTTTACAAATAATTTTCACAAATGGACCAGTCAAACACTAGACAACCAAATAAAAATGTTTTGCTAAAATGATTTTTTTTTTCCGATGAGACCAAATAAAAAACACTTGCGAAAATGGTTTTTTGAGCGATGTGATAATCTCTTGCTGCCAATTGCTAACCTGGAAGAAAACTTCTTCTTCTTTTCTTGTTCCTTTTTTCTTTTTTTGTTTTTTCATATATGATTTTTCTGAGTGTTCTTGCCACATGTTTTTGTCACATGAATGTTTAACAAAAATCTGATTTCAGATTTTCACGTGAACGCCATTCCTAATGTTATGCAAAAAAAAATAAATAAAAATAAATAAATGCATGAGTCTAATGCACTTCTAGCAATTAACAAATCTAAACAAAATTATGTGACATAGAATTGTAAAAGGTGTAGGAATTAAAGTGAGGTGCTGAAAATAAGGGTGGTGTGCATAAATCAAAGATGGTAAACAAAACTGAAATATAAAAGAGGTGAGTTGCTTCTTTTAACTCTTCTCAATTGAGGATCCAAGAAAGTTAGAGGTGCAAACCTAGGGTCCCATTATTCAACTTGGGTTGTCAATCCAAGCTTTAGAATGATAAATCCTCACTTTTTAATATATAAATTTCATACTTGGATTTTTAAACTTTTCTTGATCAACACTTTTCAACTTCACATTGTATTGCCTCCAAAAATACCATGTATCCGTAAAAAACAAGGTATATTGTGAGGATACTAAGGTGAGTTATTAGTAATTATTCCAAGCCAATTAAAATTACTTAACCAAAAATAAGAACTAGCCATATTGCAAAACTAATATCAAAATTCACAAGAAATCAATACAAGAATTAAAAAGAAACAATTTTATTAATACTAGTATGCAATTGAGTACATAAGATTGAGAATTAATAACAAAAATACATACTAGGATGATTGAGAATTCCTTTTTCTAGTTGAGAAAACAAGGATGGTGGTGTGGCCTTTGAGAAGAACCCCCTTGATGGCTTGAGATAAAAGGGAAGAGAGGGAGAGATGGAATGAAATTGCTAGAGGGAGAGGTGAACGATTTCAACCATGAGAGGAGAGGGATGCTTATGCCTTCAATTTATAGATGTTTGCTCTCTTTCTTTTCTTCTTTGCTCCAAGTTTGTAGCATGCAATTTTCTTTGCATGGCAAGTTCCTTCCTTGACCAACAAGTCTTCAAAGAAATAGCAAAGTGAGTGAGAGATTTTTGGTGCTTTCCATGTGCAAAATTGTAATCCCGAGTAGAAATTATAGCACCAACTTCCAGAGGCCATATCTTCCTCGTTTTAGCTCTGATTGACACAATCTTGGGTTCTAAAGATATCTACTCGAAAAGAGCTTTCCAATGGTGTATGGATTTCACCAATCCAACAGCTGGATTAAGAGTTATGACCATTTTAATCTTACTGCCTCTGAAAAATCCAAAAATAATTATGCACATATGGAATGTTAGTTGTGCAATGGGGTGTGTGGGACCGATGTGGACGTCCAAAGGGATCTTGGGATATTTATTTCCTTTTTTCTTGACTCCCCTTCCATCTTTGGTTTGCTTTCAAACTTCTTTGATTGACTAGTCAACTCTTTTAGCACACTTTCCTTTCTTGAATTTCTTTCTTGATTTTTGAGTTTTCAAACTTAGTAAGAATTAGATCTTACCAAATTTGAAGTTTCCTTTCTTGATCTTGAAATCATAAATCTAGCTTTCCATTGTTGACTTTTCAAACTTTCTAAAAATACTAAGATATGTGAGTCCACCTTGAAAGATGTCATACCATTGATCTCTCTCAAATTTCACCAATGTGAGTCCCATTCTTGATTTCTCCAACACAAATTAAAATAAATGGATTCAAGAATAATTTTATGCAAGAAATTTAAATGGACGATGTATGGGACCCTACTTGATGTGCCCAAAATTAACCGACTTTCCAAAAATAAATCTAAAAAAATAGCAGGTTTCATGAATTTATGTAAAAAGTGTGATTTATGAGTAAATTATGCATGAATACACTACAATGGACCCTAAATGCATAAAAACATGATTTGACACTAAATAAAGCTCTTTAATATCAATGAGCCCTTAAAATGGTCCAAAATATGTATGATAATGTGCACTTTTCAGGATTCATCAATCAAAAATCAAATACTATGAATCTCGCAATTACAAGAAACTCAGATTTCTTTCCCAGATATCCCCTACCTAAGGTCTGAAGTTATATTGTATCGCTTCACACTTCAATGACTTCACACCATTGATTGCAACATACTCAATCCTGCGCTTGACTCAAATTTTCTATGCAAGAAGATGAAATCTCTAGAGTATATGAAATCTCTAGAGAAAATCTCTCTTAATTAGATCTCTAATTCAGGACTTAAGAGATGATCTGTGTCTCTTTGGATTGTGAGAAACACTTAATATATAGCTCCAAATCCGTACAAGAGACTCCTAATAATTATGCACTTAGAATAGCAATTTGTCTCAAACTTCTCATAAGAGTCCAAATCAAGTTGGGCTTCCTGCGCTATTCTCACTATAGCGAGCAACACCCTCACTGTTGCGAAGTGTGTCTCGGGTACAGACTCTGGCAGCCTCTGTCAACCATTGTTTCCTTGCATCTTCTTAACGAAGTTTCTCCGTAATTTATAATCTTTTGTCATCTCATTAATTGGGTCAGTTTTTTTTTTCCATAAGTTTCAGAGTGTTCTAGGACTTTGGTTCGCATAGCCCATGGGTTACATTACACCCATTTACTTAGAAGGCCTTATCTTCAAATCTAAACTTGAAACCTGGCCCATTGAGTGCTTTCCAATCCCAACTTAGTCACACCAGCTCTAAATGAAAATTTTTATTTAATTGCAATCAACAATGCAAATAAATAAGGCGCAGGTGTTACTGATGGATTGCAAGACCTATCGACAGGTCTTAATGTTGATCAGGCAAGCCTTGGGAAAATGTCCAATCACAAGCTGTCATTTCTTAAAGTGAAATTAGGATTTGAATGCGATTAATTTGCTGAGGGCTTCTTTGTGGGCTATGTCCAACTATAATTCACAATTCATCCTTAGTAACCGGAAAATAAAAAAAAGTGAATGAATAAATACAAAATGTTCTCCTACAAGAATTGCAGGTGATATCCAGCTTTACGTTGGCAACTTGGGTCGACGTTTGATTAGTCCAGCCCTTCTTATTTTCTTTTCATTTAATGATCCGAAATAGGGCCAAATTTAACACTCATTGAACCATCTCTCACCATTGCTATTGAATCTAAAAAAAAATAGGGCTAAAAAGCCATTATAATCCAAAGCTGTGAACTCAAGGGCTAGAATAATGTGATGTGGCTAGTGTTCTGTGTGATACTTAAGTTGAAGAGAACAAGAAGAGAGAGATAGAAAGTGATTTCTCTATTTCACTGGTTTTCAGATAGATTACATTTACATCAGCTCTCCTATTTATAGACACGGCTAGAACCTTCTCATAGAAGCTAGGCTGTGCAATGACAGCTGTCTACAGCTGAACTCTAAACATGACATAGCTGGGTTGTTATAACTCAGTGAGTTTGAGTTTCTGACTAGATGTGCTATTACCCCCCTTCAAACTAATGGGAGTGGCTGTGACCAAAAGTTTGGATCGAAGGTATTGAAAACGTTTAGGATGGAGACCTTTGGTAAACACATCTGCAATCTGATCATGTGTGGATACAAAATTAACTCGAATGTCCTTGCGAACTACTTTTTCACGAACAAAGTGGTAATCAACTTCAACATGTTTCGTGCGAGCATGGAAGACCGGATTAGAGGCTAGTGATATGGCAAAAATATTATCACACCAAACAGCGGGACAGGTAGGAAGGAAGATATGGAGATCCTTTAGCAATGATCGAAGCCAGAATAATTCGATAGTGGTGTGTGCTAATGATCGATATTCTTCCTCTGTGGATGACCGAGCAACAGTAGCTTGTTTCTTAGATGACCAAGAGATTGGTGACGGACCAAGAAAAACGCAGAACCCAGTTGTTGATCGGCGGTCATAGGGGTCACCAGCCCAGTCTGAATCAGAAAAGGCATTTAATTGAAGGCTCCCTTTCCTTATTTGAATGCCATAGGTGATTGTGCCTTTGATATATCGAAGTACCCGTTTCAAAGCAATGAAATGAGCCTCAGAAGGAGAATGCATATGCTGGCAAGCCTGATTAACAACAAATGAGAGATCAGGTCGTGTCAAGGTCAAGAACTGGAGAGCCCCTGCAATACTCCTGTAGAGTGTTGGATTAGACATGAGTCTGGTGGTGTCAATAGATGTGGAACTTCTGTAGTTGCATGGAGAAGTATATGGTGTACAGTCAAGCATGGAATTCTTCTATAATAAATCTTTAGCATACTTGGACTAAGACAAAAACAATCCATATGGTGTTCGAGTGACCTCAATTCCAGAAAGTGATGAAGAGGTCCAAGATTCTTCATTTCAAACACCATCTCAAGCTGAAGTAGAAGTGTAGAGATATACTTGGAGTTATTACCAGTTATGATCAGATCATCAACATAGAGTAGAACTACAGTGAGAGAGCCGTTGCAATAACTTATAAACAGTGACGGGTTAGCATAAGATGAAGAAAAACCCAATCCAAAAAGGTAGGTAGAAAACCGGTCAAACCAGGCCCTGAGCGCTTGTTTAAGACCATACAAGGATTTGTGCAATTTGCATAAATGGTGAGGATAAGAAGGATCAGTGAAGCCTTGGGGTTGAGTCATGTAAATGTCTTCCTGAAGGATCACATGAAGAAAGGCATTGGTAACATCTAATTGATGCAAGGACCAGTTAAAATGAACTGCTAAGGCTAATACCACTCGAATTGTAGCTTGTTTAACAACTGGGCTAAAAGTCTCTGTGTAATCTATTCCTTGTTCTTGATGAAAGCCTTTGGCAATGAGCCTTGCCTTGTGATGAGCCACATGAAGTATTTTATCAAGGTGAAAGGAGCTAGATGTGGTGTTAATCATAGAAGAACCAGTGTGCATAATGTGCAAACCTTATCCATTTCCTACCGACACCTTGTCTTTGCCTTGGTAGTTTGAATGAATAGAGAGATTCTGCAAGTCATTGGTGATATGGTTGGTGGCACCGGAATCAGCATACCAATTCTGTTCAGAGACTGGATTGTAAGAAGTGGCTATTGCTGCGAGTTGAGATGGAGGATTTCTGCCCTGGTAGGAGTAGTCCATCCTGTGGTAGCAATTTAAGGCAGTGTGACCTGTTTTGTTGCATATCTGACAGCATGGTCTGTTGTAAGATGCTTGAGAAGAGGACCTAGGAGAACCACGGCCACCTTTGTTATTATAGCGTCGTCCTCGATTGCGTCCTCCTCCGTTGTTGTTGTTGGAGCGTCCATTTCCACGCCCATTACCACTTTAAGTAAAGGAATCAAGTCGTCCAGTACCACCAGATTTAGAAGACACAAATGCTGTAGCAGCATAATCAATGGGCATAGATTGTGTGCTCTCAATGCTCAATTCCTCACAGAGTAGAAGTACATGTAATTCTTCAATTGATATCGGAGATGATCGAGTCCGAATTGAAGTCTTGAAAGGACCAAATTCTGATGGCAATCCATTTAAAGTATACAGAATAAGATCTTCATCATTGATCGGATTGGACACAGCTGCAAGGCTATCTGAAATATGCTTAATTCGTTGTATGTACTCAGAGACGGTTTGTGAACCTTTCTTAATTGACTGTAATATAGTCTTCAACTGTATTATATGAGATCGAGAGAGAGACGCAAATCGGCGCTCTAAGGCAGTCCAAATAGCACAAGCAGAGCCGAAACCAACCACATGAGCCAAAACATTTTCAGAAAGTGTAGCATTAATCCAGCATTGATCCTGTTGGATCCAGGGAGAGAACTGAGGATTGAATTCATTTGTGATTTTCCCATCAGAATCAATCACAAATTCGGATGGATTAGGGTAAGATCCATCAATGAAACCTAATAAACCATTTGCTCTCAAGACAGGAAGAAACTGAGACTTCCATAAGAGATAGTTATGATTGTCCAGTTTAACAGATATGAGACTACTGATATTAGTGATAAGAAACGTGGGAGTATGAATAGAAGCAGAAGAACTAGGCATAACAGACGTCATGTTGAAAGCAAAGAAAAGTGTAGATCTGAGAATGTAGAATCAAGTTCTTAAACTAATTGATAACAGAGTAAGATAGAGAAGAGAAACTTAACAGTTGTAAGAAGCTGTGAGAAGATTGTAAAGAACTTCACAAAACCAGAGAACTTGACACTTCTTGGCAGTAATCTCGAATCCTGATGAATCTTGGCTGTATTCGATGAATCCTGGCAGTATTTGATGAATCTTGGCAGTATTGATGGAGACCTGGATAGTTCACAACATTGGTTGACGAATGCTCTGATACCAAGTTGAAGAGAATAAGAAGAAAGAGATAGACAGTGATTTCTCTATTTCACTGGTTTTCAGATAGATTACATTTACATCAGCTTTCCTATTTATAGACACGGCTAGAACCTTCTCATAGAAGCCAGGCTGTCCAATGACGCTGTCTACAGCTGAACTCTAAACATGATATAGCTGGGTTGTTATAACTCAGTGAGTCTGTGTTTCTAACTAGATGTGCTATTAACTTATACATAAGGTGACCTATCTATCCTCCCTCGTCCAATAGACAAACATGCATTTAGTAGGAGAGCATTTTCAATAAAGAAATAGCTTAGAAAAAGATAACTTGATTTTTTAACAAAAAAAAAAAAAAATATGCATGTACAGTAGAGGGTCTGCAATTTCCAGACCAACCTTTAAGCACCAAAGATGGTCTCGCCTTTTCAAGCCATTAAATGCTCCAAGCCCATGCCCTTTCACACCATCTCAATGGAGATACACAAACAAGCACATATAAATGCCCTTTTCATTTCAAATATATCTGATACGTGATTCTAATTGAGAAGCCTAAAAGGTTTTTTTTTTTTTTTTTTTTTTTTTTTTTTTTTTTTTTTTTTATCATTTTGAAAGTTTCCAACAAAGCAATGACTTGCTCTTCAGGGGAGCCAAATCCTACAATCCACTGCCGCTCTTCAAATGTGGGGAGCTTGCGGAAGAGCGGTCGTGGATTGTGTCATTTGTTTGTCGAGGGCCACTTCTGAGCCTTTCAAGCCCCATGTCCAATAAAATGTTCTCCATCGACTTGAATGCACTGCAATCATTTTTGTCATATGCATTACTTGGTTGTTCGCATTGAATCTGAAACTCAGCTCTTGCATTCATGCATTGGTGAGTCTCTCACATCATTCTTGACTAGTTTCCAACACTAAGGACAGACAGGAACGGTGTGGGATCCTATCCTACACCTCCAACCATGATAGTTGATAGAGAGGGCGTGGACCACACCAGAACATGTGGTTTGGCCCCACTTATCCTTTGCGTGGGGTGTTTTTATGATACCGAGATTACTCCTAGTTTGGGTAAAAGTGCCAACTTGGTTTAACTTGACATCGGCTTCGTTCAGCTCGGCAACTGTGTCAGTTGGCACCGAGCCCGAGTTGGCCTCGGCAAGAGTATCGACCGCGCTTATCTGAGCTCGATCTTGCGTATCTCGGCAGCAGTGCCAGAGCTCGCGCACTCTCGACCTCAGTGGCCTCCAGTTCGGCTCTATTGACCGAGGTGAATACTGGACGTCAAGTCTCAATTATAAAATGGTATAGCTACGTTACAGAACGTATTAACAGATAAGGCGGCTACCGGATACTAATAAGGGGTTATCTCTATCCGACGTCGTGTCCGTATTTATGTTCGAGATTGGGGAACGATCTGATAGGACAGTACCCTCACCTGCCACCACTGAGGATCCGAGGTATGGGCTGATGGGACTGTACCTCTACCTACCTCCACCAAGGAAGCTTCTGATGGGACACTTGTCTATATATATGCATGGGTAAGACCCATGGAAAGGTACACAAGATACACTTGATACACCTTGAACTCTCTTCTTCCCTACGTACTCTCCCTTAGTTCAGTGACTGCACTAACTCAAGCATCAGAGTGCTTTCGGCAAATTGCAGCCAGGGGCTTTGACCTTTTTTCCCTCTTTTCCTTTCAGGTTTAAGGCATCTCATCCATCCAAATCAATATAACAGCAGCATCACGAGTCTAACACTCGCCTAATCAGGTCTGTAATTTTTAGGCACATACAATTGGCGCCGTCTGTGGGAAAGTGTGATAAAATCAAATCCTCATCTCAAAAAACCATGCCTCCAAAGACTAAGAAAGGGAAAGGCGATGGGCCATCCAGGTCCTTACCGCCACCGCAATTTTTGCCCATTCCGCTGCCACCGGCAGTGATGCACCAGCCAGAGGTACCAGGGCAGTTGCAGTTGGTCCCTCGCCAGAAGAGGACCGGGGAAAAGTCTGGTGCCATGAGCGTGGGGGAGCCAGCAACTCAGTCTGGCTCGTCATCGAATGGGGTGATGGCACCTCCCAAGCAAGACAACCCCCTGCTGGAACGCCTCCGGCAGGATCCTCCTCAGGCGGAGCGTCCCCGTCAGGATGTTCTCTCGCTGGAACAATCTCGTCAGGACATTGTTGTTCGTCAGGACATTGTTGTTCGTCAGGACATTGTTATCCCTCCGGAGTGTTCTCGATAGGAAAATACGCCAATGCCGTCCAAGTCGTACCAATCCTGTCACTAGGACAACGTCGACGACGACGACGTGCACCCTGAGGGCAACGACGACGTACTCCTCGGAGATATCAGGGCCTAGAACCTCTATATCAAGGAGCCTAAGAGATTGATTTGCCAACTCCGAAAACAGCTCCGGGAGAAGGCAAAGGTCCCACCCAAGGCACACCAGCGAGCCTAGCGGGCCTCGGAGGTCAAACAGGACTTGAGGCAAGTCCTGACCAACAAGAGGCGCGAACAAGCCTATGACGAAGGCTCGAGCAGCAGTCATCTCAATGATGGCCCCAAGAAGCAGTGCCAGAAACCAGAGAATGGCTTCGACCTCAGGGAATGGCTCAATCGACAGGTCAGACAGATAGTCCAGCAGAACATGGAGGTGGTCGGCTTCACCTGAGATCGGCTGAACGCCTACGACACTGATGACCATGGCACGTCTCCATTTTCTCAGGAGATAAGGGACTATACACTCCCTGAGAAGTTCAAAGTCCCGAGATTCAATCTATACGACGGGACTACTGACCCAGCCGCCCACCTCCGGCATTTCACCTAGAGAATGGCGGTATGGGGCGACGTCGGTGACCTGAACTGCATGGTCTTTTCCTCCAGTTTGGGAGACCTCCCCTGCGGTGGTTCTGCGCGCTTCCAGAGGGATCAGTTTCGAGCTGGCGGCAGCTCTGAAACTCCTTCATAGAAAAGTTCCAAGCGCATAGGGTCATCCCGAAGACGGATGATGACCTAATGGCCATCAGAATGAAACGGACTGAAAGATCACTCAGTTTGCCAAAAGATTCTGGACCATCTACAGCCAGGTAGAAGACGCCATCGACAAGGTTGCCATCAGGTCCTTCTAGCAGGCTCTATTGCCAAGCAACGAGCTTCGCAAAGACCTCGTACGGTTCCCCGTGGCCACTGTGAAAGCACTAATGGCCCGGGTGAATCAGTTAATCGAGCAGGAAGAAGATGAGGCCCGAGCTCGGGAAAGCTTCGGCATCTGGCAAGAAGATAGATCCTCCAAAAAGGACAAGAAGTTATCCCGGAGAGAGGAGGTGGACCGAAACAGGACATCGATAAGTCTGACGATGCCTTTGATTCCCACCTCGGAGAGCAGCAAAAAGCCCAAGCCAATTGTTGCCTCCTACAAGGCTGTCAACACAATCTTCAAGGAGCCCATTTACAAGTTCCTTGGCAGAATCAGGACACAGCCTTTCTTTAAGTGGCCCCGGCCCATGAAGGGTGACCCCTCCACCCGCGATCAGAGCAAGTTTTGTGCTTACCACAAGCAAAACGGGCACCGGACCGAGGACTGCATAGCTTTCAAGGCCCACCTCGAAAAGCTCGTGAAGGACGGGCACCTAAAAGACTTCATCAAAGAAGAGGGCAAAGTCAACTGAGCTCACCAGCGCCAGCCAGATGATAACCGGGACAGCGATGAGCTAGAGGGCATCATCAACGTCATCCACCTAACTCTCGCTCCCAGGGGATGCAACCAGGCTCGTGCCGAGGCCAGGAGGGCCCTACACAGCAAGCAGGTGATGACGGTCGAGCTCGGTCCCTCTCCCAAGAAGGCTAGGAAGGAGAGGCCCAATATTTGGTTCTCGGATGAAGACCTGGACGGGGTCCAGCTTCCCCATAACGATCCACTGCTCTTGACCCTGAGGTTAAAGAACTTCAAGGTCAAAATGATCCTCGTGGACCCTGGGAGCTCATCGGAAATCCTCTACTACGACTGCTTCAAAAAGATGGGTCTAACAGAGGAGGACATGCAAGAAGCCCGCACCCTGCTGGTGGGCTTCAGCTCCAAGCCAGTGTACCCAAGGGGAAAGTCTCCCTTCAAGTCCAAGTTGGGGGCGCCTCCATGACAGCCGACTTCTTAGTGGTGGATGCATCATCCCCATATAATACAATAATGGGGAGGACTTGGCTGTACAACATGGAAGCGGTGTCCTCCACCCACCACCAGAAACTCAAGTTCCTGTTGGAGAACGCGGACGAAAGAGTCGAGGTGATCACGGTCCGGGGCGACCAGCGGATGGCCAAACAGTGCCTAATAACTGTGGTTCTTGGCGAAGCAGAACCGCAGCAGGTCCACATGGCTAAGCTGGAAGCAGAGCTCGAGGCCGTCAGTCGAGATCCAGAACAAAAGAGCATCGAAGACCTCACCGAGGTCAGGATCGATCCCAGTGATCCCGAAAGATTTTTCCTGCTCGGCAGCCAGCTTACAGAAGCTGAAAGGTCCGAGTTGTTTGACTTTTGTTACAGAACAAGGAAGTCTTCGCTTGGACCCCCTAGATGCCCGACGTCAGCTCTGAAATCATGTGCCACAAACTGAACGTGGACCCCAGGCACAAACCTATAGTCCAAAAGGCTCGCCGAACTGGGGTCCAACAGGCCGAGGCCATGATAGAGGAGGTCAAAAAGTTGTTGGAGGTCAAATCAATAAGGAAAGTCAATTACCCGAAGTGGTTGGCCAACACAATGGTGGTCAAGAAAACGAATAGGAGCTGGAGGGTCTGCGTGGACTTTATCGACCTCAACAAAGCCTGCCCCATGGACAGCTTCTCACTCCCAAAGATGGACCAAATGATCGACGCAACCGCCGGGCACGACACGATGAGTTTCCTCGATGCCTACCGAGGTTACCATCAGATACCGATGTTTGGGCCAGACGAAGAAAAAACCGCGGTCATTACACCTAGGGGCATCTACTGCTACAAAGTGATGCCCTTTGGGTTAAAAAACGCGGGGGTAACTTACCAGAGGCTGGTAACTAAGATGTTCTAAGCCCAGCTCGGCAAGACCATGGAGGTATACATCAACGACATGGTTGTCAAGTCTAAAAGGTCACTGGACCACTTGGCAGATCTGAATCAAATGTTTGATGTCCTCAAAGAGTTCCAGCTCAAACCGAACGCGTCCAAGTGCGCGTTTGGTGTCGGTTTGGGAAAGTTCCTGGGAAGCCTAGTTACTAGAAAGGGGATTGAAGCCAATCCCGAGCGGATCTCGGCAATCCAGGATGTCTAGAGTCCAAGCACGGCGAAACAAGTTCAGAGGCTCACGGGGATGGCAACAGCGCTAAACCGCTTCATCAACCGAGCTTCGGACAAGTGCCGTCCTTTCATCCAGCTTTTAAAGAAAAGTTTGAAGTTCCAGTGGACCCCAGAGTGCGACCGAGCCCTTCAAGAATTCAAACGTTATTTATCTTCACCTCCCCTACTGTCCACTCCAAAGCAGTGAGAGACGCGGTACTTGTATATAAAAGTCTCGAATCACACAGTGAGCTCAGTGCTCGTCAAAGAAGAAGACAGGCAGCAAAGGCCTATATACTACGCAAGCAAGATCCTGCTTGACGCCGAGACAAAATATCTGTCGTTGCCCTCAGGGAGCACGTCGTCGACGTTGTCCTAGTGACAGGATTGGTGCGACTTGGACGGCATTGGCGTATTTTCCTGTCGAGAACACTCCGGAGGGATAACAATGTCCTGACGAACAACAATGTCCTGACGAGGTTGTTCCAGCGAGAGAACATCCTGACGGGGACGCTCGGCCTGAGGAGGATCCTGCCGGAGGCATTCCAGCAGGGGGTTGTCTTGCTTGGGAGGTGCCATCACCCCATTCGATGACGAGACAGACTGAGTTGCTGGCTCCCCCACGCTCATGGCACCAGACTTTTCCCCGGTCCTCTTCTGGCGAGGGACCAACTGCAGCTGCCCTGGTACCTCTGGCTGGTGCATCACTGCTGGTGGCAGCGAAATGGGCAAAAATGGCGGTGGCGGTAAGGACCTGGATGGCCCAGCGCCTTTCCCTTTCTTAGTCTTTGGAGGCATGGTTTTTTGAGATGAGGATTTGATTTTATCACACTTTCCCACAGACGGCGCCAATTGTATGTGCCTAAAAATTACAGACCTGATTAGGCGAGTGTTAGACTCGTGATGCTGCTGTTATATTGATTTGGATGGATGAGATGCCTTAAACCTGAAGGGAAAATAGGGAAAAAAGGTCAAAGCCCCTGGCTGCAATTAGCCGAAAGCACTCTGATGCTTGAGTTAGTGCAGTCACTGAACTAAGGGAGAGTACGTAGGGAAGAAGAGAGTTCAAGGTGTATCAAGTGTATCTTGTGTACCTTTCCATGGGTCTTACCCATGCATATATATAGACAAGTGTCCCATCAGAAGCTTCCTTGGTGGAGGTAGGTAGAGGTACAATCCCATCAGCCCATACCTCGGATCCTCAGTGGTGGTAGGTGAGGGTACTGTCCTATCATATCGTTCCCCAATCTCGAACATAAATGCGGACACGACGTCGGATAGAGATAACCCCTTATTAGTATCCGGTAGCCGCCTTATCTGTTAATACGTTCTGTAACGTAGCTATACCATTTTATAATTGAGACTTGACGTCCAGTATTCACCTCGGTCAATAGAGCCGAACTGGAGGCCACTGAGGTCGAGAGTCCGCGAGCTCGGGCACTGCTACCGAGATACGCAAGATCGAGCTCAGATAAGCGCGGTCGATGCTCTTACCGAGGCCAGCTCGGGCTCGGTGCCAACTGACACAGTTGCCGAGCTGAACGAAGCGGATGTCAAGTTAAACCAAGTTGGCACTTTTACCCAAACTAGGAGTAATCTCGGTATCATAAAAACACCCCACGCAAAGGATAAGTGGGGCCAAACCACATGTTCTGGTGTGGTCCACGCCCTCTCTATCAACTATCATGGTTGGAGGTGTAGGATAGGATCCCACACCGTTCATGTCTGTCCTTAGTGTTGGAAACTAGTCAAGAATGATGTGAGAGACTCACCAATGCATGAATGCAAGAGCTGAGTTTCAGATTCAATGCGAACAACCAAGTAATGCATATGACAAAAATGATTGCAGTGCATTCAAGTCGATGGAGAACATTTTATTGGACATGGGGCTTGAAAGGCTCAGACGTGGCCCTCGACAAACAAATGACACAATCCACGACCGCTCTTCCGCAAGCTCCCCACATTTGAAGAGCGGCAGTGGATTGTAGGATTTGGCTCCCTTGAAGAGCAAGTCATTGCTTTGTTGGAAACTTTCAAAATGATAAAAAAAAAAAAAAAAAAAAAAAAAAAAAAAAAAAAAAAAAAACCTTTTAGGCTTCTCAATTAGAATCACGTATCAGATATATTTGAAATGAAAAGGGCATTTATATGTGCTTGTTTGTGTATCTCCATTGAGATGGTGTGAAAGGGCATGGGCTTGGAGCATTTAATGGCTTGAAAAGGCGAGACCATCTTTGGTGCTTAAAGGTTGGTCTGGAAATTGCAGACCCTCTACTGTACATGCATTTTTTTTTTTTTTTGTTAAAAAATCAAGTTATCTTTTTCTAAGCTATTTCTTTATTGAAAATGCTCTCCTACTAAATGCATGTTTGTCTATTGGACGAGGGAGGATAGATAGGTCACCTTATGTATAAGTTAATAGCACATCTAGTTAGAAACTCAGACTCACTGAGTTATAACAACCCAGCTATGTCATGTTTAGAGTTCAGCTGTAGACAGCTGTCATTGGACAGCCTGGCTTCTATGAGAAGGTTCTAGCCGTGTCTATAAATAGGAAAGCTGATGTAAATGTAATCTATCTGAAAACCAGTGAAATAGAGAAATCACTGTCTATCTCTTTCTTCTTATTCTCTTCAACTTGGTATCAGAGCATTCGTCAACCGATGTTGTGAACTATCCAGGTCTCCATCAATACTGCCAAGATTCATCAAATACTACCAGGATTCATCGAATACAGCCAAGATTCATCAGGATTCGTGATTACTGCCAAGAAGTGTCAAGTTCTCTGGTTTTGTGAAGTTCTTTACAATCTTCTCACAGCTTCTTACAACTGTTAAGTTTCTCTTCTCTATCTTACTCTGTTATCAATTAGTTTAAGAACTTGATTCTACATTCTCAGATCTACACTTTTCTTTGCTTTCAACATGACGTCTGTTATGCCTAGTTCTTCTGCTTCTATTCATACTCCCACGTTTCTTATCACTAATATCAATAGTCTCATATCTGTTAAACTGGACAATCATAACTATCTCTTATGGAAGTCTCAGTTTCTTCCTGTCTTGAGAGCAAATGGTTTATTAGGTTTCATTGATGGATCTTATCCTAGTCCATCCGAATTTGTGATTGATTCTGATGGGAAAATCACAAATGAATTCAATCCTCAGTTCTCTCCCTGGATCCAACAGGATCAATGCTGGATTAATGCTACACTTTCTGAAAATGTTTTGGCTCATGTGGTTGGTTTCGGCTCTGCTTGTGCTATTTGGACTGCCTTAGAGCGCCGATTTGCGTCTCTCTCTCGATCTCATATAATACAGTTGAAGACTATATTACAGTCAATTAAGAAAGGTTCACAAACCGTCTCTGAGTACATACAACGAATTAAGCATATTTCAGATAGCCTTGCAGCTGTGTCCAATCCGATCAATGATGAAGATCTTATTCTGTATACTTTAAATGGATTGCCATCAGAATTTGGTCCTTTCAAGACTTCAATTCGGACTCGATCATCTCCGATATCAATTGAAGAATTACATGTACTTCTACTCTGTGAGGAATTGAGCATTGAGAGCACACAATCTATGCCCATTGATTATGCTGCTACAGCATTTGTGTCTTCTAAATCTGGTGGTACTGGACAACTTGATTCCTTTACTTAAAGTGGTAATGGGCGTGGAAATGGACGCTCCAACAACAACAACGGAGGAGGACGCAATCGAGGACGACGCTATAATAACAAAGGTGGCCGTGGTTCTCCTAGGTCCTCTTCTCAAGCATCTTACAACAGACCATGCTGTCAGATATGCAACAAAACAGGTCACACTGCCTTAGATTGCTACCACAGGATGGACTACTCCTACCAGGGCAGAAATCCTCCATCTCAACTCGCAGCAATAGCCACTTCTTACAATCCAGTCTCTGAACAGAATTGGTATGCTGATTCCGGTGCCACCAACCATATCACCAATGACTTGCAGAATCTCTCTATTCATTCAAACTACCAAGGCAAAGACAAGGTGTCGGTAGGAAATGGATAAGGTTTGCACATTATGCACACTGGTTCTTCTATGATTAACACCACATCTAGCTCCTTTCACCTTGATAAAATACTTCATGTGGCTCATCACAAGGCAAGGCTCGTTGCCAAAGGCTTTCATCAAGAACAAGGAATAGATTACACAGAGACTTTTAGCCCAGTTGTTAAACAAGCTACAATTCGAGTGGTATTAGCCTTAGCAGTTCATTTTAACTGGTCCTTGCATCAATTAGATGTTACCAATGCCTTTCTTCATGTGATCCTTCAGGAAGACATTTACATGACTCAACCCCAAGGCTTCACTGATCCTTCTTATCCTCACCATTTATGCAAATTGCACAAATCCTTGTATGGTCTTAAACAAGCGCTCAGGGCCTGGTTTGACCGGTTTTCTACCTACCTTTTTGGATTGGGTTTTTCTTCATCTTATGCTAACCCGTCACTGTTTATAAGTTATTGCAACGGCTCTCTCACTGTAGTTCTACTCTATGTTGATGATCTGATCATAACTGGTAATAACTCCAAGTATATCTCTACACTTCTACTTCAGCTTGAGATGGTGTTTGAAATGAAGAATCTTGGACCTCTTCATCACTTTCTGGAATTGAGGTCACTCGAACACCATATGGATTGTTTTTGTCTTAGTCCAAGTATGCTAAAGATCTATTATAGAAGAATTCCATGCTTGACTGTACACCATATACTTCTCCATGCAGCTACAGAAGTTCCACATCTATTGACACCACCAGACTCATGTCTAATCCAACACTCTACAGGAGTATTGCAGGGGCTCTCCAGTTCTTGACCTTGACACGACCTGATCTCTCATTTGTTGTTAATCAGGCTTGCCAGCATATGCATTCTCCTTCTGAGGCTCATTTCATTGCTTTGAAACGGGTACTTCGATATATCAAAGGCACAATCACCTATGGCATTCAAATAAGGAAAGGGAGCCTTCAATTAAATGCCTTTTCTGATTCAGACTGGGCTGGTGACGCTATTGACCGCCGATCAACAACTGGGTTCTGCGTTTTTCTTGGTCCGTCACCAATCTCTTGGTCATCTAAGAAACAAGCTACTGTTGCTCGGTCATCCACAGAGGCAGAATATCGATCATTAGCACACACCACTATCGAATTATTCTGGCTTCGATCATTGCTAAAGGATCTCCATATCTTCCTTCCTACCTGTCCCGCTGTTTGGTGTGATAATATTTTTGCCATATCACTAGCCTCTAATCCGGTCTTCCATGCTCGCATGAAACATGTTGAAGTTGATTACCACTTTGTTCGTGAAAAAGTAGTTCGCAAGGACATTCGAGTTAATTTTGTATCCACACATGATCAGATTGCAGATGTGTTTACCAAAGGTCTCCATCCTAAACGTTTTCAATACCTTCGATCCAAACTTTTGGTCACAGCCACTCCCATTAGTTTGAAGGGGGGTAATAGCACATCTAGTCAGAAACTCAGACTCACTGAGTTATAACAACCCAGCTATGTCATGTTTAGAGTTCAGCTGTAGACAGCTGTCATTGCACAGCCTAGCTTCTATGAGAAGGTTCTAGCCGTGTCTATAAATAGGAGAGCTGATGTAAATGTAATCTATCTGAAAACCAGTGAAATAGAGAAATCACTTTCTATCTCTCTCTTCTTGTTCTCTTCAACTTAAGTATCATACAGAACACTAGCCACATCACATTATTCTAGCCCTTGAGTTCACAGCTTTGGATTATAATGGCTTTTTAGCCCTATTTTTTTTTAGATTCAATAGCAATGGTGAGAGATGGTTCAATGAGTGTTAAATTTGGCCCTATTTTGGATCATTAAATGAAAAGAAAATAAGAAGGGCTGGACTAATCAAACGTCGACCCAAGTTGCCAACGTAAAGCTGGATATCACCTGCAATGCTTGTAGGAGAACATTTTGTATTTATTCATTCACTTTTTTTATTTTCCGGTTACTAAGGATGAATTGTGAATTATAGTTGGACATAGCCCACAAAGAAGCCCTCAGCAAATTAATCGCATTCAAATCCTAATTTCACTTTAAGAAATGACAGCTTGTGATTGGACATTTTCCCAAGGCTTGCCTGATCAACATTAAGACCTGTCGATAGGTCTTGCAATCCATCAGTAACACCTGCGCCTTATTTATTTGCATTGTTGATTGCAATTAAATAAAAATTTTCATTTAGAGCTGGTGTGACTAAATTGGGATTGGAAAGCACTCAATGGGCCAGGTTTCAAGTTTAGATTTGAAGATAAGGCCTTCTAAGTAAATGGGTGTAATGTAACCCATGGGCTATGCGAACCAAAGTCCTAGAACACTCTGAAACTTATGGAAAAAAAAAAAAAAAAAACTGACCCAATTAATGAGATGACAAAAGATTATAAATTACGGAGAAACTTCGTTAAGAAGATGCAAGGAAACAATGGCTGACAGAGGCTGTCAGAGTCTGTACCCGAGACACACTTCGCAACAGTGAGGGTGTTGCTCGCTATAGTGAGAATAGCGCAGGAAGCCCAACTTGATTTGGACTCTTATGAGAAGTTTGAGACAAATTGCTATTCTAAGTGCATAATTATTAGGAGTCTCTTGGTCGACACTTAAATGTGCAATATTTAACCGCAAGATTACGGTGTCGTCAAGTAGTAAAGGACTCAAGAGTCCAGATTATCGATCCCACGAGGAGAGGATGGAGAAAGCAATTTATCCAATTTAAATGAGAGTTGAACTAAGATATAGCTAATAAAGACAAATGAAGTGAACAATTAAAACTATTAAACTATATGTGAAAAATGAAATTAAATAAATTGAAATGTGAAACAAAATTAAAACTACTCTAATTAACAATCTAAAGTATAAAATGAATGAGATCTAAGCTAACCTAACAAACTACACTAAAGTAGTGGATGAATGGTGATGGAAATGAAAGATTTAAGGTGAAGATGTGATGTGAAATGTGTAGGATTTTAAAACAAGTGATTTGAAATGTGGATCTAACAAATTAAACAAAGATTTTAAATTAACTACAATAAAAAGAAGAGATTAGGCAATCCTAAATCCACTAAGTAAGTAATTAATTCAAACAATGCATGTTCTAATTCAATTCCCAAATCTACAATCCAATTAACAATCTCTTGCCTAATTGGATTGGATGATATAGCAATGAAGATTAAAGTAAAGAAAATAAAAAGCCAAGATCTTAGATCATAACCTAACTACCCTAACAATTAATCATTAAAATCAAGCTACAAAAGATCAAAGATAAGAGCTCTAGAGCATGCTATGTGAGAAAACTTAATCAAACTACAAAGCATCAATTGAGATTATCCAAGCATCAAGTGTAGAGATAGAGCATGAGAAATGAGAGAGATTAGCACAATTAGATCAAAAATCTACTAATTAATCAAGGCACAAATGGGGAATTTAAACTAAAACATGCATGTAAATGAACTAATCACATTACTTAGCTTCAAAAGGAGAGCCTAATCCAAGAGCTTTAGCCACTAAACATCAATAAAGAGCTCCAAAACTTCATTAATGATCTTCAATTACACACTCTCTTTAGATTGGTTACAAAGAAGCTCCTAAATACAATCTAAAATAAAAATGCAAAAAGACTAACTTGCCAAAAGATCCTTCACTCTACAAACACATTCAAATTTATAGGAACATTCAAGACATTTGATTGGCTCATTTGGTTTCACATGGATTGCTTCCACTTGCTTGGTTGCAACTTGAAGGCTTTTGATTAGCTCATTTGGTTTCACATGGATTGCTTGAATTTGATTTGGAGGCTTTTCATTGGCTCTTTTGCTTTGACATGGATAGCTTCAATGTGATTGGTTGCAACAAACTTTTCTTCCAAAAGGATATGTGCTTTTTGCTTTATGTGGTCCTTCTTTTGATTGGCTCATATCCTTTCACATGGATTTGTGACATGGTAAGCTTTGATTGGTGGAGAGGTGAGGTGAGTTGGATGAAATATTTTATAGGTAAATAATAATAATAATAATAATATGCAATTGTAGGGATTTGAACCCATAACCTATTTCATACCAACCAAAACTCTAACCAATACACCAACTACTCTTTTGTGTTAGAAAATGACTTCTTTTATCCTTAAAGTCTTCTCCTCTTGTTTTGGAATTCCTTAACACTTCACCAAGATTTCTTCAATAAGATTTCTTCATGTAACTCTTTATTTGAAATCTCTTCTTGATGCTTTGGGACATTAGCCGGAAGGTTGGAATAATCACGAGGTCCACCTACACAAGAGAAATTACATAAAAATTCGCTACAAATAATCGGATTTATGCAAGATAATCCGATAATTCGTTAATGTGATAGAATGATAAAATCTCTGTGTAAAGCAAATGATATGCATATGAGATGACAATAAAATTCGGACTAATGAGGGGTAAAATATGCAATATTTAACACTCATCATCTCTTGTACGGATTTGGAGCTATATATTAAGTATTTCTCACAATCCAAAGAGACACAGATCATCTCTTAAGTCCTAAATTAGAGATCTAATTAAGAGAGATTTTCTCTAGAGATTTCATATACTCTAGAGATTTCATCTTCTTGCATAGAAAATTTGAGTCAAGCGCAGGATTGAGTATGTTGCAATCAATGGTGTGAAGTCATTGAAGTGTGAAGCGATACAATATAACTTCAGACCTTAGGTAGGGGATATCTGGGAAAGAAATCTGAGTTTCTTGTAATTGCGAGATTCATAGTATTTGATTTTTGATTGATGAATCCTGAAAAGTGCACATTATCATACATATTTTGGACCATTTTAAGGGCTCATTGATATTAAAGAGCTTTATTTAGTGTCAAATCATGTTTTTATGCATTTAGGGTCCATTGTAGTGTATTCATGCATAATTTACTCATAAATCACACTTTTTATATAAATTCATGAAACCTGCTATTTTTTTAGATTTATTTTTGGAAAGTCGGTTAATTTTGGGCACATCAAGTAGGGTCCCATACATCGTCCATTTAAATTTCTTGCATAAAATTATTCTTGAATCCATTTATTTTAATTTGTGTTGGAGAAATCAAGAATGGGACTCACATTGGTGAAATTTGAGAGAGATCAATGGTATGACATCTTTCAAGGTGGACTCACATATCTTAGTATTTTTAGAAAGTTTGAAAAGTCAACAATGGAAAGCTAGATTTATGATTTCAAGATCAAGAAAGGAAACTTCAAATTTGGTAAGATCTAATTCTTACTAAGTTTGAAAACTCAAAAATCAAGAAAGAAATTCAAGAAAGGAAAGTGTGTTAAAAGAGTTGACTAGTCAATCAAAGAAGTTTGAAAGCAAACCAAAGATGGAAGGGGAGTCAAGAAAAAAGGAAATAAATATCCCAAGATCCCTTTGGACGTCCACATCGGTCCCACACACCCCATTGCACAACTAACATTCCATATGTGCATAATTATTTTTGGATTTTTCAGAGGCAGTAAGATTAAAATGGTCATAACTCTTAATCCAGCTGTTGGATTGGTGAAATCCATACACCATTGGAAAGCTCTTTTCGAGTAGATATCTTTAGAACCAAGATTGTGTCAATCAGAGCTAAAACGAGGAAGATATGGCCTCTGGAAGTTGGTGCTATAATTTCTACTCGGGATTACAATTTTGCACATGGAAAGCACCAAAAATCTCTCACTCACTTTGCTATTTCTTTGAAGACTTGTTGGTCAAGGAAGGAACTTGCCATACAAAGAAAATTGCATGCTACAAACTTGGAGCAAAGAAGAAAAGAAAGAGAGCAAACATCTATAAATTGAAGGCATAAGCATCCCTCTCCTCTCATGGTTGAAATCGTTCACCTCTCCCTCTAGCAATTTCATTCCATCTCTCCCTCTCTTCCCTTTTATCTCAAGCCATCAAGGGGGTTCTTCTCAAAGGCCACACCACCATCCTTGTTTTCTCAACTAGAAAAAGGAATTCTCAATCATCCTAGTATGTATTTTTGTTATTAATTCTCAATCTTATGTACTCAATTGCATACTAGTATTAATAAAATTGTTTCTTTTTAATTCTTGTATTGATTTCTTGTGAATTTTGATATTAGTTTTGCAATATGGCTAGTTCTTATTTTTGGTTAAGTAATTTTAATTGGCTTGGAATAATTACTAATAACTCACCTTAGTATCCTCACAATATACCTTGTTTTTTACGGATACATGGTATTTTTGGAGGCAATACAATGTGAAGTTGAAAAGTGTTGATCAAGAAAAGTTTAAAAATCCAAGTATGAAATTTATATATTAAAAAGTGAGGATTTATCATTCTAAAGCTTGGATTGACAACCCAAGTTGAATAATGGGACCCTAGGTTTGCACCTCTAACTTACTTGGATCCTCAATTGAAAAGAGTTAAAAGAAGCAACTCACCTCTTTTATATTTCAGTTTTGTTTACCATCTTTGATTTATGCACACCACCCTTATTTTCAGCACCTCACTTTAATTCCTACACCTTTTACAATTCTATGTCACACAATTTTGTTTAGATTTGTTAATTGCTAGAACTGCATTAGACTCATGCATTTATTTATTTATTTATATTTTTTTTTGCATAACATTAGGAATGGCGTTCACGTGAAAATCTGAAATCAGATTTTTGTTAAACATTCATGTGACAAAAACATGTGGCAAGAACACTCAGAAAAATCATATATGAAAAAACAAAAAAAGAAAAAAGGAACAAGAAAAGAAGAAGAAGTTTTCTTCCAGGTTAGCAATTGGCAGCAAGAGATTATCACATCGCTCAAAAAACCATTTTCGCAAGCGTTTTTTATTTGGTCTCATCGGAAAAAAAAAATCATTTTAGCAAAACATTTTTATTTGGTTGTCTAGTGTTTGACTGGTCCATTTGTGAAAATTATTTGTAAAAATTATTTCTGCTCTTCATTTTCCCTCTCCAAACATCAAATGACACTCCAAATTGACAAGAGCTGACCGGGTCAGGGGCGGGTATGGGGACGGCCGACCCGCCCCATACCCGCCCCGGATATATGTATAAAATATTATATATAAATTTAAAAATTAATTATAATTAATTATATGTAATATATAATGAAGAGTCTTCACATTGGTCCACTGAAGCATCAAAATGGTATTTCTTCTTGCTGTTTCATGTCAAACGTTTAATATAACTGAATGTGCTTACTGTTTCTCCTTTCTACTTATAGGATCTCTGGGATTCCATAGAGGACGATGCTTATTTTTCTCTTGAGGGTTTGTGGGATGTTGCCAGAAATGCAAGAGTTAATTAATTACATGCCCAAGCCCAGCACCCAAAAGAACAGCACATGTCTACTCCCTACATTCCAGTTTTTAAGATCGAATTTTGCAAATAAAGTTCTTAAAAACGAGTTGGATACATACGTGGCTGAGGCCTAGTCCAAGTTGTAGAGACCGTAAGCATCAGCGGGGCGGGTCGGGTCGGGTTTCCCCGTGACCCGACTGGGGCGGGGATGGGGATTCATCCCCGTACCCGCCCGGGTTATGGGGCGGGTATGGAGATGGGGAATTTCTTACCGGGACGGGTATGGGGCATGGCGACCCGTCCCATACCCGCCCCATTGACAAGCCTACTTCCAGGGTCGGTCCCTCCTCTCATGCTCAGGTAGTAGATCGTCAATACAGATTACCGAGACCGGCCCGGTCAAGTGGCACCCATAGAAATCGAAAAAGAAAAAAGAGGTATAAACACAGATCATTTGTTGGATGGTATAGCGTGTTAATCCTGGGAGAAGGTAGTGCATGTAACTTACAAATTCCAAATCCAGGTATATTCGTATACCCACTTGGATTGAAAAGGCCTCAGACCCACACACTTTTAGTGAATGGTACCTCATAAGTCATAATAGTGTATGCATTGGGGCTGGTTTGATTCATTGAACCTTTGGACAACTGTTCAAGGACCACGGAACAGGTATCAATTGGACACCCAATGACTGAAGGGCTGGCTTAGTTGAGATTCCATTGGCCTATTAAATGGGCTTCTTTTGTTGAGATCGGATCAAACAAATTGGTCCCTCACCAGGCACAAACTTGGTTTTTTTTATCTTTTTTTTTTTACCAATGGCTGGCTTGGAAGACTTGGATCAGGAGACGCCCAGCCCAGGGCTCTCCTGCTGTTAAAAGCTCCACACATAGGATGTAAACGAGCCACGGAGCCAGAGTGAGCTGCCTGATACACTGCTCATGTTTGATTACAATTGAGCTGAACTCGAGCTAAGCTGCCTGATACACTGATCATGTTTGATCACAATTGAGCTGAGCTCAAGCTTGCGCTTGGAACCGGCTTGCCTTGCTCATACATATGTTTATGAGCCGAGGTTGGGCTCAAGAGTCCTATAAGTGTTAAACTAATTTAGTTACATGAATTGCGTCTATGCGGATTTCATAAGATGGAAGGCTTATTAAGGTGGTCCCACACAACCGCAAATGGTCCTTGTTGCTTGACATGAATTGCAGTATAAGGATTTTGAGATTTCTATTTTGATAAAAGTTGGATGCCAAGTCTAGCTAATGTCAATATATATATATATATATATATATATATAGGGAGGTGCTCCTATGAGAGACACTCTCACCAAGTTTATGAGTGATGGGTGGGGGGCCTCACTTCCATATTTGGGGTCTTTGGATTTAAGTTGGTGAGAGTGGATATGGAAGTGAGGGCCCCCACCCATCTTTCATAAACTTGATGAGAGTGTCTCTCATAGGAGCAACTTTCATATATATATATATATATATATATATATATATATCTTATAGGAGTTACTCTCACGTAACTATGAGTATAAGGCCTCCCACCTCTTACTCTCATATTACTATAAGAGTAACCCTGAAAAGAGCATCTCATATATATATATATATATATGGGGAGTCTTCATATGCATCTATCCCTCACCATTTTTGGTGAGGGACACCCATTTTGGGGGTGTTTCAAGTACAAAAGGAGTACAAGAGGGGTGTCCCTTCCTTTGTACCTTCCTTCTGTACTTGAAACACCCCTAAAAAGGGTGTCCCTCACCAAAAATGGTGAGGGATGGATGCATATGAATATCCCCCTATATATATATATATATATATATATATATAGGGGGATATTCATATGCATCCATCCCTCACCATTGTGGTGAGGGACACCCCATTTTTGGGAAATTTCAAGTACAAAAGAGCAGTTGCTCTTTAGGCATTTTCACATATTATCAAATGCACATGAAAAAATATTCTCCATAGATATATATGCATACACATATATAGCTACTGTGCATCTCCAAACATTATCTAAAATTAACAACACATAGCAAATGAAGATCCATTTGTCACTTGGAAATCTTTAGTCAAGGTATAATATATAGAGCACATTTGATAATACATGAGAAATCTATAGATCTAAGGATTCTTTACAGCTCGTGGAACAAGGGTTCCTTGCTGAGATTTATATGGCTGATGATTTCACATCAATATTGAAGCATATGATCAATGCATATAATTGATAACAACTAGTTCAGAGAATGGATCTGCAATGATGAGGATTTTCAAATTTGATAGAGAGGTTTTTATAGTTGCTAAACATAGGTTTTCTACGACTTCATTAAAAGATCCAGTTTCTTTGGAGGAGAATTTTGGTGTGACCCTGGAGCGTCCAAAATAACTCCAAAAACAAGTATCAATGGAATTGAAGAAGTAATAGCAGCCTCGGTGTCTAATATGTTAGCATCTCTATGTACATGTAGCTTCAAAAGGGCATTTGGAGATTTTCTAGATGTGAATCATTGCATCTACGTAACATATCGTTTAGAGATACAAATTAATCGGTGTTTTAATTATTGGCAGTAAACCTCAAGGATTTTCCCCAACAATGATCTATTTTGAATTTTGTGTTGGTAACATGGCCATAAATTCAATTACAACATTTTTGCAGTTAATTTGTTTCTTTATTATCGTATTCGTGTGAGAAATCTATTTTTATCGGCCATAAATTCAGTTACAGCATTTTACAGTTTGTTTCTCATGGAAATTACCTTTTCATGGAGTTATTGATAATTCCAAACATCAGTGCACTTGGGCCGGATTTATTGTTTGTCCTAATAGTAAATGTGCTTAAGATACATATCCAGCATAAATTACGTACAAAAAAAAAAGAAGATCCATGTGCAAATGGCCTGGACCAGAGCTTTTAAGCCCATAGTGTTGAATTTGGGCTCAAAATATAATTAATAAAGTTGCGTTGGACAAGCTTCGGCCGGCGGACAGTCAACAGTACACCACCACCCACCAATTGAGCCTAATTTGCTATAATGGGGTCCACGTGGGCGCGGTCCTCATGACTGAACTCATATTCAGATATTGTAAGTGGGCTTGCTAAGGCTTTAATTATTTCGTATGGAACCGGATGAGGAATCCCAATTTTCAGATAATGAGATCCGGATCCAAACCCAAATCTGAAGTCCTACTCCTTGATAGTGTTTGAAGCCCCTAGTAGTCTAATAAAAAGATGATTATAGCCATCGTAGACTGGGGCCCCACTAAATACTGTTCCCATGGCTCACGAGGCGGAAGGCAAATGGCTCCCAAATCTAAACTGTTAGGCCTGTCTGATTTATGTCATTCAATTCTAAGAATTCTAGGACCTTGATTTTATTTTATTATTATTATTATTTTTTTTTATAAATGGTTAAAAAATGCATAACCAAGATGAATATTGCAAAATGACCATAAAAGACCTCATTGAATGAAGGGAAGATGTAAAAATGATTACCCACCATCAACCTGTTAATTTAAAACTTATGAAAGTTGAAAGTCCCATCTATATCACTATCTCAAATGCTTCACACAGTCGCATCATATTTTGTCACTCATCTCTTTGATAATTCTCGGTAGAACTCATTTAATCATAAATTCCTATGTATTCCATGCAAACAAACACGCCATAAGGATTTGTATTTGCCATTACATCCATATTCGGCTCTGTTTTTTTTTTTTTTTTTATGGGTAACAAAAACGTTCATGTATTAAATAAAAAGATCATAATGAGGGAAGAAAAGGTACAATAGTATTGTACTCTCACCCACAAAACACATACAAAAGACACCACCCAAAACTTACATAATCATACCTTTCCAAGGAGAAGATCTCTCAACTCTCACATTAGCTAAAGCATCAACTACAGAGTTAGTCGATATTCTTTTTAGATGTACAAGCAATCGCATTAGAAGAATAACTTTTCACAATGAGATCACCATGGATCTATCAATCATCTTCAACTCTGTTGAGAGATTATATAGATTCAAGTCCTCTTATTCATTTCTTTAATTTGGAATTCAGAGCTTTTCATGGAGACTGGTGGCCCCTCTTCGTCATTTATCACCAATGAGTCGTTAGCAGTTGTTTACCAATAATAGGTGGGCCCACTATTGTGTTTTCCATTTATGAGTTGCTCTTTTTGATTCATGAATGGACGCAAAAGCTTGGGGTTACCCATGCACCTTAATTTTTCATTGAAGGAATGGCCCATACTATTTTATATCAATGGGTGGGCTCTCACAGTTAGTTCATTGATAGGCCCTGGCGTTTTTTTTTTTTTTTTTTCTTTTCTAATGAGGTGGAGCCTATTATTATTTTCCATCAACTAATAGGCCCCACAATGCCTTTCATTCATTTGGCAGGGTCTAAACCCCTAATTGAACACTTTTTTTTTACAGCGGGGGGATGGTAAACCAATATTTTAGTCCTAAACTAGTCTAATCTATCAACCATGGGGTCATCTTTGGGGCTTTCATGCACTAACTGCTACGACGGTATATGCTCTGCCTGAGTATAATCCCAACATGACGGTGAGAAGTGATGCGTCTTACCATTGTAGCATCTCACACTTATTGCCCCTAATTTTTTCCGTGTTCGTAGGTACATCCTGCTATTGTTATTAGAAGGAAGCGTCAACAACGAATATTCTTCCCAAGATTTGAAGTAGAAAATCTTTAGGCCCCTTTCGTTTCACTTGCATTACATAAATCCATTGGAATTCCATGGAATGCCTTCATATTAATTTTCATATGACCATCAAATAGTTTCCACTTTCATTGGTAAATGAATATCCACCCGTTAACAGGCTTGGTCCGATAATTCCACGTGTGTACTTCAGCACATTACCTCTTTCAACATTCCATTTGGGCTCCCTCGGAATTCAATACAGAGAATGTAAGCCAGTAAGTGTGAAGTCATAGAAATGTAATTGATGTGATAAGTAGAGCTTAGTAATGTCAAATTAAGACGATGTAAAATATCATTTCTTAGAGAGGGTGGGGGTGGCGCCTTAATCAGGTCAACTTGGAAGTGAACTCGTGTCTGCCTGGCCAGGCCCCGTTAAGACCGATGTTTCAGGTCTTGGTGGCATGCAGGATGAGAAGCAGATATACTACATTTTTATATAAATCTTCTTATTTTTCCATACTTGTTGCGTACAATACAAAAGTGGCCTACTCCTCTACTAATGCCGAATATTTGCTCCCTTATCAGAGTGGCCTACTCCATGGATATTGACATGCATATATTATGTATTATTATTATTAAAAATAAAAATAAAAATAAAAATAAAATAAAAAAAAGGTCTTAATTGGATATCGAGGCCAGCCCCCCAGGACCGCCTTTGACTTCCAAAAAACTCAAAATCATTGTTTTCAATAATGACACTCCAACCCGAATTGGGCCTACTAATCCTGCCTGACTAAAATTTAATTATGTATATCAGAAATACATAATAAAGGAAATTGAGAGAGAGAAAAAAAAAAGAAAAAGGAAAAAAACGCTAAGAGAATTCACACGTGTTTTACATGTGAGTTTAATTTGGTGTGGATTTAGGAATCCAGAAGTGGGTGGGTCCTATGATGAATTCACACGGTTTTGACATTTTGACCTCGCGCTCAGCAGACCCGGGAAAACGGCATCCGTCAAACTCCAATTCCCGTCGGTACCTGGGCCGGCAGGTTGGTGTGTAAGGTAAGGCTCCGAGTATTCCTCTTTTCTTTTTTGGGTTTTGTTCTGTATGTTTCAAATTCAAAGTGTTCGCCCAAAGCCATGCTTTCCGTATGCGTCTCAACGTTGAAATGCTCTTGTCCTTATTCCAATGCATGTTTGTTTTGTCCGACTTTCCTTTCCCTCATTCTCAAATGGAAACAAATTATTATTTAGGGCAGCCGCCGAAATCACAAACTATAATCACCCCCTTCTCTCTCTCTCTCTCTCACTACGTATTCTTCCATGTCAATTTCCTTTTATTCGTGTCCCTCTCTCTCAAAATATGAAAGAAGAATCTTTAATTAACTGTATGTCATAATTCAGAAGCGAAATCTTATTTGTAAGTCATTCGGAAGCTAAAGCAAGCGTCACGCATATTCAATAACATCAATTCGTTCACCTCTCTCCCACACTCAATCTCACCGGTCACCTTCAGACAACAAAAAAAAAAAAAAAAAAACCTCACCATCTGCAAAAAACGGATGATGGATCATGGGCCCCGGCGGATTTGCTATTTCTAAGCCCATGAACCATATCACGTGGGCAGCTCTGCTCAGGAATGGAATTATATATGCATGTCAGGTTCCCCATATAAGGTTAACTACAATGCTGTTAGAAGCTGACTTCGTCATTCCCAATTTCCATGATGTGAGGCCCATTAGCCAGTGTCTCATTTTTGTTGATATGATATATTTGGGAGATGTAACTGCTTCCCTGTAAACGTAATGGGCCCACCCGTGTCATGTCTTGATGCTCGCCAGGGCACGTTGGAATAGTCATAAACCAGGTTTAGATAGATTCAGTTTACTCTAATTGGATTTGCTAGTAGTCTAAGTGCAATGCACTTGAATTTACCCAAAAAGTTATAAAAAAAAAAAGGAAGAGAGAGAAAATTGTCTTTTTTAGCCCCTTGTGTAGGTTGCACTTGGCCTGGCCAGCCTAAGCCCAAGTGGAGGCGACCCCAACATTGTGATGGATGCCACTGTGCCTTTTGGGCCCATGAATTCCAAGCCCAATAGTTAAGTAGGCCCAGTATTTGCATGTATGTCTTAAAGGCCTGGCCCAGGCCATATTTAGCACAATAGTGTATATCCAATTTGCAAATGAGCCAGTTTTGGGCTCGAATATTACGCCCAATAGTTAAACAGGCCGGTTTTTGGCAAACAGCAGCCCAGCCCATGACTAGCCTTATAGAATGTTCTTCAATGGGTTTGTGGGCAATAACTTAAAGGGCCTCTATATGAGAGCAGGCCCAACACGTGACCAGAATAGGGAGAGGGAGGGAGAGGGAGGGAGAGCCTCCCCTTTGCTTGCTTTTCCCAATACTTTCCCCATGTTCTCATGCAAGAATCCTGAAAAAAAAAGAAAAAAAAAACTACGCATGGAAAGTTAGGATAGCCATCTATTAAAATTTTAAAGTGCCTAAAATAAATACAGGATGTAACATGCATTAAATATATGGATAATCTCATTAATGAGAAATTCTCAAAAAGAAAATTTGTTTTAAACAGTTTAGATTTAAGGTGGGCATTTTATATGCATGGTCGGAAGGAAGTTGCCGGTGGGTGGATTCCGATTTCGGAGGCAGAGCAAAATACAGAATACGTTTCCTCCTCCTCTTCCAAGCTATTATGTATGTATTTGCAAAAAAAAAAAAAAAAAAGAACAGTGGAGTAAGCGAAATCAAACTTTCATTTTTCCAACCCGCCCCAAGGCCGCAGCCCCACATCACAATTCACATGTTCTGAAATAAGAATAGATATTCTTCCTCCTCCTCCCTTGGAACCGAAAGTCTCTTCTTTGTCTCCTCCTTCTGGCGTGTTTGCCTTTTCTTCTTCTTCTTTTCTTCCTCTCTTGAAAGGAAAAAGAAGGAAAGGTTTAAAAACAAAACAACAACAACAAAAAAATAAAATTAAAGAAACCCTCCTCTCTTCTCTTTCCTTCTTCTTCCCCATGATGGAAACAATAGCAGTGGCACCATCATCTTCTCATTCTTCTTCTTCTGCTTCTTCTTCTTCTTTCCCCCATCACCTCCCAATCTTCTCCTCTCGTTCTGTTATGCATCTTTCCCCTCTCCTCCCCCGTAATTGCAATCCTTCAAGACCCACTTATTTCCCCCCGAGCCAAAATCCCATCTTTTCCGCCAAATTCAAACAACCCGCCCACACCCATGTCGTACTCCGCCGCTGCCTCCTCCCCACCTCCCCCTTCCCTCCTCTCCCTATCTCTCACCGGAATTCAAGCTCGGTCCTCCCCCGGAGATCCCGTCGGAGGCAGCCCATCTCAGCGGCCTTCGAGCGCTTCACGGAGCGGGCCATCAAGTCGGTCATCTTCTCCCAGAGAGAGGCCATGGCCCTGGGGAAAGACATGGTCTTCACCCAGCACCTGCTCTTGGGCCTGATCGCCGAGGATCGCTCCCCCGATGGGTTTCTCGGCTCCGGCATAACCATCACCAGGGCGCGCGACGCCGTCCGCAGCATCTGGAAGGACGACGACGAATATGCCGCCGCCGCCGCCTCGGCCGGAGTTCCCCCCCGCTCCGCCACCGACATCCCTTTCTCTGTCAGCAGCAAGCGCGTGTTCGAGGCTGCAGTGGAGTATTCGAGGAGCATGGGCTATAATTTCGTGGCTCCCGAGCACATTTCCATCGGACTCTTCACGGTCGATGATGGGAGCGCCACTCGGGTTCTTGAGAGGTAAGGAGGTAATCCTTCCTGATAAATTAATTTATTTTATATGTCTGCTAAACTAAACTAAACTAAAAATTACACTTCTTAATGACTTAGTAGAGAAAATATAATAATAATAATTATTATTTTTGTCCTTGAAACTGTTATTTATTTGGTTTACTTTATTTCTCTATTCTCAATTTGATTCAACTGTTTACTTCTAGAAAGAAAGAAAAATCAATATATATATATATATATCTCTATTTTCCCCACATGGCCTTATTTGGCCCTTCTTCCTATAAGATTAGGAAGATGAGCTTTGGGAATTGAACTGCTCTGTTGTTGCCACTAAATTCTCATTTTTGCTATTATTAGCTTTAATTTTATCCTAGAACTGCATTGTTCATAGCTTATACTCTTTTCCATGTGACTACTACTTAAAAGTATTTTGAGCACGTTTTCGCTATGAATTATGTCCTTTATACTTTGGTTATAATTATTATTTCAACGGTAGAATTTGGTTATTATTGACGTTTTCCTCGCAAAGTTTTCTAGAAAATTATCCAATTGAATAAATTCATAAAAGATTTTTATGTTAACTATTTTCAGTAGTTTTATTGGTGTAGATGCTATGTTAGAATTGGGGAAACTTGTTCTCATTTATAATGCACGAATAGGGCTGACCATATTACTTTGAAATGAGAGTTGTATCCATTTATTATCTCAGAAAATCCTGAGTCAGAACAAGTGTATTAAGGTTGACAGATTTACATCTAATTGTGTCAGCGTGAACATGTATACATTGAAATTTGAAACTATATAACTAGTAACAAGAATTAAAACACAAGTTATTGGTGAGCAGTGGCATCAATGTGTGTTCTTTGATGACAATCTAGAGTCTGACAATTAGCAAGGGTATTTTGTGTTTAACATATGATATATGCTCTCACCATTTACCTATAGAATGTTTTTAAGATTTTGAGTTTTTATTTTACAGGTTGGGAGTAAACATAGATAACTTGGCAACCGTAGCAGTCTCCAGACTCCAAGGGGAACTTGCCAAGGATGGCAGAGAACCACCAGTAGTTTCTAAAAAGACGCGCGAGAAGTCCTCCATTGGCAAGGCCACTGTTGCCAAGCCATCTGATAAGCAAAAGGGTGTGCAGCCTGGCTTTCTGTTATTTCTTGATTTCTTTTCTCACAGTGATCTTACAATACATTAACTAGTTGAGCTCTTTCTGTCAGGGAAAAGTGCATTAGCTCAATTTTGCGTGGATCTTACTGCTCGAGCTAGCGAAGGGCTTATTGACCCCGTAATTGGCAGAGACATTGAAGTTCAGAGAATTGTTCAGATCCTCTGCCGAAGAACCAAAAACAACCCAATTCTTTTAGGTGAACCAGGTGTTGGAAAGACGGCTATTGCCGAAGGGTTGGCCATTAATATTGCAAATGGAGATGTTCCTATTTTTCTTTTGGTATGATTTTTTCCCTCCTCTCTCTCGCTCTCTCTCATCTATGCATGATCTTTCTTAAAGTTCTCTCTTAAAAATCAATGCACTCTCAGATTTATTTGGTTAAGATTTTCTACGTACAGGACAAGCATATCATGGCCTTGGATATAGGTCTATTAATGGCAGGTGCAAAGGAGAGGGGAGAATTAGAAGCAAGGGTTACCAGCTTAATCAGTGAAGTACAGAAAGCAGGTTGCAAATATGTTTGCTTTGATATGACTTTTCATGTATTTCTTCTTCTTTTTTGTTTTGGTCCTCATGATGTTTCTATTGTCGAAATACAGGTAATATCATTCTTTTCATTGATGAAGTTCATACACTCATTGGATCTGGCACTGTTGGAAGAGGGAGCAAAGGATCAGGTCTTGACATTGCAAACTTGATAAAGCCAGCACTTGGGAGGGGTGAGTTACAGGTAATGCCCTTGTTGGATCTCTCTCCTCTACAAGTAATGTACTTGTAGCTTGCCCATGTTTTTCTTGAACTTTGGGAAGAATTAGATAAATTGTGTTGTGATGCTTAATATTCTTCTGGCTAGAAAATGGTTAACTCTTAAAGAACCTCTAAATGGGCACTCTCTTTTTGTCAGTTCAAGGAAATGAAGGTTTTGGAACCCCTAACAGAGGCTTCCAAGAGTACCATTATATAATGGATGAAACCATTCGAGAATTGTGTTTTTTTCACATCATAAGATGGGAAATGTTGATTTTGATGGAATTTGCTAGATTAGAGACTATCAGGTTCATCATTTGGGGCTATCAGGTCTTAAGCTCCGGACCAAGACCTAACCTGTTGGGTTTCGACTTGGAGTCTTGGACCCAGACCCAGTAATTAACAATTGGGTCCAGTCATCTCTCAGCTCTGCCCACTCGTGGCCCTTCTTACCATCTCTTGTCAGTACTCAGTAGGGTTTCTTTTGGGGGATCTAAACTGGCTGCTGCTATTAAGAGTGCTAATTTTCAAAAATGCCTAAAAGGATTCATAGGAATCTAGAGTGCGAAGTATACCAGTATGTTACATAGGATGGATTTTTTTTTTTTTTTTTTGCACCCTTTACAAAATAGAAGTTACATGTTTTATTTGAAAACTTCTGATTATTTTCATGTGGCCAGTGTATCGCATCTACCACGACAGATGAACATAGGAAGCATTTTGAGAAGGACAAAGCATTAGCTCGTAGATTTCAACCAGTGTTGATAAGTGAGCCTAGTCAGGTAGCCTTGTGGCTCTGATTTATCATTCTAAATAAACTTTGGTGTTCTATTTATGTATTTTAAAGATCTTGTGGTATTCCGTTACATTTCCATAGGAAGATGCAGTAAAGATATTGTTGGGTTTACGGGAGAAGTATGAGGCACATCATAGGTGTAGATTCACGTTGGCAGCCATAAATGCTGCAGTATACCTCTCAGCAAGATATATTCCTGACAGATATCTTCCTGATAAAGCCATTGATCTCATTGATGAAGCTGGAAGTAGGGCCTGCATGGATGCATTCAAGAAGAGGAAGGAACAGCAAACATGCATACTTTCAAAGTCACCAAATGACTATTGGCAAGAAATTAGAGCTGTTCAGGCAATGCATGAAATGGTAATTGGTCTGGGTCTTGCTCTGTAACAACTGGCTTTTGGTATAATTAGTTTAAGTTGCATACATCACCAAACCCATCTCATGTTATTTTCAGGTGCAAGCAAATAAATTGAAGTACTCCTTAGATCAAGGAGGCACTGATGGTCCTAATGTTGCTGCCATAGAGGATGACATTCCAGAGTACCCTATCTCTTCCACATTAGACAATGTTGAGTATGATACTGCTCCTAATTCTTATAAGTGATAAGTAATTTTAACACAACCAAATTCAATGTCAGTGGATAAGTTAGACTCATGGTTCAGCTCTCTCTCTCTCTCTCTCTCTCTCTCTCTCTGCAAATAACAGATAGCTAGGGATTTCCAATTTGGGTAATTTGACCTCTATGGTATGCATTGTTTTGAAAATCTGAAGCGTATCGCAAATCGTTCATACCCATGAATCAAATCAAATCGTTCATATGATCGCAAATCTTATGATTCTGTAATTTTTCTAATAAAAATAAAATTTAATAAAAAAAAGTAGTTATTCATAATCCATCCATTTTCCCTTTCATAGTAGTAGAAATACAATGACAAATAAGTCTATCAAACTATCATATTAAGAACATCATGACATATTAATATATAATAAATTATATGTGCAGATAGTTAAATAAGTTTAAGGTATCAATATATAGGGGGATATTCAAGTGCATCCATCCCTCACCATTTGTGGTGAGGGACACCCCTTTTGGGGAAGTTTCAAGTACAAAAGAGAAGTACAACTTGAATATTGTCCCAATATATATATATATATTTATTTTTTGTTGTCTTTATATCAAACTATAAAAGTAAAAATAAAATCCAAACCATCAATCTGACATACCAGGTTGTTTCTTGAAGTTAAGAAAGTGTTCATGAAGAACAAAACAACAACAACAAAAAAAAAAAAAAAAAAAAAAAAAAAAAAAAAAAACGAAGAAGAAGATTTAGATAAGCCCCAAATATATAGTTGGATGCTTTTATCATATGCATGTTTTTTTATTTATCTCTAAAACCACCTCAAAAGGCGTAAAAATTCATTAGAGGTTTTGTTAACTACTAAATAACTTTTTGAAAGTAAAAACACTAAAAGAAAGAAAGGAAAAAAGAAAGAAAGAAAAAGATAAAAGATTATTATATTAACTTATTGGTTGTAGCTATTTTTGCTCAGCTGAATTGCTTGAATCATAAAACTCGATGAAATGAGTATTGGATCTTAAGATTCACACTTGATCTTAAGATTCATCTGTACATAGGATTCATTGCATAGATACGAATTATTTTCTTTAAGATTCTAAGTATGAAGGATTCTAATAACAATCATAGTATGTTATATGGTTTTTTCTAAATGTAAAAATGATCTTGTCTTAGACTCTGTGGTTGCAAATTATGCAGTATTCTCGTAGCTGAATCTAATTGCTGTTTTTGATGTCTTGCAGAACTGTTGTAGTGGGTCCAGATGAAATAGCAGAAGTTGCTTCGCTGTGGACAGGGATCCCAATTCAGCAGCTTACTGCAGATGAAAGAATGCTTTTAGTAGGTCTTGAGGAGCAGCTTAGAAAGCGTGTAATTGGCCAAGATGATGCTGTCAGTGCCATCTCACGTGCAGTAAAAAGATCCGGCGTTGGTCTTAAGGACCCTGATAGACCCATTGCAGCAATGCTTTTTTGTGGTCCAACCGGAGTAGGGAAGACTGAACTAACAAAAGCATTAGCAGGATGCTACTTTGGATCAGTAAGTATCTATATGTGCCTTTTTCTGTTTAGTTAATCTTCATCTCACAAGATATTCATACATGCCTACTCTTCTTTTCTTGTGATTTGTACACTGTGGGTCACACTGGTTATTTTATACTGTTATCATTGGTGTTGCTTATGCATCAGAGTCTATTTTGGCTCCTCATTGACCACACATACACATACACTGCACCTATTTAAGATTTCAACCGTTCACATGGAATGCTTGGGCATTATTTGAACATTAAGCTTATCAAACGATCCTAATGAACCACTGTTTATCAAGTGGAGGTTCCAATAAAAAAGAAATTGCATCAGATATACACTTAAGAAGAAATCAAGTGTAACTAACAGGTCATACTTCATCCACAATGTGGTCTATGTGCACAATCTGGAGAGCTGTGCATGTATGCAGCACACACTAGATGAGTTGCCACTTGCCACAACATTAAACAGTAACAGTGGAATCTCAGCTGAAGCTCAAAATAAGTGATAGGAAATCCTTTGTGTTTTTATTTTCGTTCAAAGAATCATGGAAAATTGTCCTGAATGCTTAATATCCTTTGTGTGTGCTACTGTAAACTGATTTTGTATCACATAGTTCATGGATACTACAAATAAGGAAGTTATTATGAAATTGGTCTAACAAGTGTATCTAGAATGGAGAAGTCAGGTAACATTTAAGGTTGTGTTTTTTCTTTAAGATATCTTGTCAAGCTTTCATCTTTTAACTGCAGAATGTTGATGGTGGAAGTTCTGGGTGAAGAGTTTCTTCTCACTGCTTGTTGACAATCTTTCCAGTCAATCAAAATAGCAATGATCTGATGTCTCTGTTTAATAAGATGGGTCTGTTTTTTACTGTTTTCTTCTTATTCAAAAGTTGCCTGTGGGGTTGAGGATGGCTCAAGTTCAAAGATGAAGCCCACCTGGCAATTGATCAACTAAGTGGTCATTGATGATGAGAATGTGTGATTAGGATTCAGATGGCCATATATGGCTTGGCTCAGGAAAGCCAAATAGGTCTTTTGGCATTCATATGAGCACTGGCCATTGGGGCCCTGGAATTGACATAGATGGTAGAAAGGAATCAGTTTCTCATGATGTCAGGCTTCAGGTCTAATAATGTATATGTTTGGGTGGG
Organism: Umbellularia californica; assembly: GCA_028538565.1. Taxonomy (NCBI): domain Eukaryota; kingdom Viridiplantae; phylum Streptophyta; class Magnoliopsida; order Laurales; family Lauraceae; genus Umbellularia; species Umbellularia californica. Next base: position 81,473,204 of record JAPQWN010000005.1, read on the forward strand.
ATATAGAAGGAAATAGATAGTCATTAAGGTATCTTGAAAGTTATCAGCAGATTGAAAAGCATTTTGTTCACTGTTGTAGGCTGCACTTTGTGTATTAATGTTATGTGGGAGATCATCATCTTTGGATACATTCCCAGCCAGGAATGGTTTTCAATGTTTCTGTGAAGAATCTCTTTGATGTTTCAGTTACTCCCACATTCTGATTCAGAAACTAAAGCCATTCAGATAGAGTTTCCCTTTTTCTGTTGTGCCTTTTTACAGCTTATTGATAGTTGTTGGTAGATGCTTGTTCCATTTGGTATAACTATAAGCATCAAACCTTCAGCATGAATCTGTTTCCAAGAAAAGAGTCAAGGAGAAGGGAAACGTGACTTGCAGAATCTTTTAGGCTCAATTAATTATGATTGCAAAGGAAAAGGTGTTCATGCAATAGCCTAATGTGTGGGTATTTTTATTTTTTTTCTTCTCTGTGTGTGTGTGTGTGTGTGTGTGTGGGTGGGTGGGTGGGGGGGTGTTATTTGTTATTGGGGTGGACCCCATTTCTAGAGTAGCCTTTGGCAGGCTATGGTGGCCATTTTTTTTTTTCTCTTGGTGTTTTGGCTCTTTCTTGCAATAGAAACCATTTATCTTCTAGTAAAACAACAAACAAAAACAGTGCAATCTGAATGGGCATTGAAAGTTTCTGTTTCTTGTCAAGATACTGCTAGCTAGACGGTCATAGCTAATGTCATTTTCATTGCTCTTATTATTATAGGAGGCAGCCATGCTGCGGTTGGATATGAGTGAATACATGGAGCGGCATACAGTGAGCAAGCTAATAGGATCCCCCCCAGGTTATATAGGCTATGGGGAAGGTGGCACACTGACAGAAGCTGTTAGGAGAAGACCTTTCACAGTGATTCTTCTGGATGAAATCGAGAAAGCTCATCCAGATATCTTTAACATCCTCCTCCAAGTTTTTGAGGATGGTCACCTCACTGATTCTCAGGTGTGTACTGTTGAAACTCTACATGGAGATTTGATTAGCGCTTGGTATTGTTGAGTTGATTTTGTGCAGATCATGGAGCTCATTTATATTGATCGACAGTTATTTCCTTCTCTGCCGTTTTTAACTTTTACGAGCAATGCTAGAAATTTGATTAAATAGAGATCGAAAAATTGTGAAAGTAGAAAGTGGGAACAAAGCCCCTACTGCAAGACTCCACTGTAGGTGCTCCTTTAAATTTGTCCGAGTGTTACCTTCTCTACTAACATGAGCAAACGAAGAGCTCAACCTCGAGAGAAGTGAAAATCTTCCTCAATAACAGAGGGATGTCTTTATGGTATGGAATTTACTTTGGGCATCCAAGCAGCTATCTTACCTCTACTACTTTTCCACCAAGGAGGGAGGGGTTGCCTTTGTAAATACTCCAAGCCATATCTTTTGAGGCTTTCCTTCCACCCCATTTGAGTCACCCCAAGCTGCCATACCAGAACACTGGATCTTCCACTGGTACCATCATCATTATCAATGATATCACCATCGGAATTAATTTCCACAACCGAGACAAATATTGCTTACATTTCAGAGCCTTAATCTATGCCACATCCACCATCTACAACCACATGTCAATCTCTCAACAAATCAGCAATAATAGAACCTTGAAACCTATCCATTAAGAAGGCCCATTTACAAAGATGCCACTTTCTCGAAAGTTATTCAGAATGAACCCCTATTTAGTGAAAGAAACATTTGCCTTTTTCATTTCAAATTCTTCACGAGAGAGAAATGTGCCCAAGGACCAAAGCATCCTTCTGTTATTATTGAAGAGTTTTCCCAATCCATGGACAGCTTGGTGATGTTCAATTCATCTTCCATAAACTTAGATAAGTCGCCAATAAAAAAAATGATAATAATAATAACAACAACAACAACAACAACTAAGGTTAACTGTGCAGTCACGAACATAGCTGTATGAATCTTCTTGTTAAATATGCTACTTACATTTCATTGTCTTACAATCTCTACAATTTGAGTCATAAAACGTGGGCAATACATGGCTGCTCAATCAAAACAGTTCTTGTTGTCAACCAGCAACCATATGATATAGGTGCCCTTTGGTTGACTAAACTGTTCATCTTCCTGGGTCCCATCTGGAATAATGGGTGCCTAAATTAGTGTGTCCAACAATCAGTTGATCATGGTTAAAGCCGTGTTCCACATTTAACAAGGAACAACTCAGATGGTTAGAATTTTCTTGACAGGTAAGTGGTAAGACCTTGAGGTCGCGGTCTTTTGTCTTCTTTCCTAAATGACCCCATCACATGCATGGTTTGGATCACTAAAAGGTATAACCTGGATGTACAGATTGAAGAGAAAAGTAAATGCTTAGATCTACATATATAGCATATATTTTTTAAAGTTCATGTCTACTCCCTGCTTTTGGCCCTACCCCGCTTCCTGCTGCTTTCGGTAATCAAGGACATGCATGTGAGACATGCTAACCAGATAAAGACCGTTTTTTCATCTGGCACAAGAATGGCTATACGAGACTTGTGGCTTTATGGTGGTTCCGATGGTCTTATCAAATGCACAGGTGGGCTCTGGATTAGGAACTTATCAAAAATCAGGGGCTGGCCCCTAATCGAAGTTTGCCTATGCATCCAGTAGGATCCTACCGAGATGCCACATGTCTTGGGTGATTTTGCACTTCTACATGCATATATAATTCTCATTCTGAATAGCGTGATTCAACAGGGACGAAGGATATCATTTAAGAATACATTGATCATCATGACATCAAATGTGGGGTCTACTGCCATTGCGAAGGGTAGACGTAGCACCATTGGTTTCTTAATAGCAGATGATAGTGAGTCGAGCTCATATGCTGGGATGAAAGCCCTGGTAATGGAAGAGTTAAAGGCATATTTCCGGCCTGAGTTGCTTAACAGAATAGATGAGGTCGTCGTGTTTCATCCACTCGAGAAAACACAGGTTTGTGCACTTTCTCACACCTTTTATTTTCATTTTTTTTAAAGCAATGGTCTCTTTTCAATATGATAAACCCATCTGGAAATATATTGTGTATTAGAGGAAAAGGAAACCTGGTTAGGCCCTGATATGCATATTTAGTTTATATATTCAAAGTCATATTTTTATTGTTTGGAGTTTAAAAGTAAGTGCTGGCATTTCTGGTTTTAACATAAATCGCATGTTTATCAGGCCCAAGAAAAAAAAAAATACAGGTTTTAAAGAATTCTTTGGATGTAAAAGACACCCTTCAGGGTTCTTTAGATTAGCCCTAATTGATTCAAACCAAGCTGATCTCAACTTGACCTAACCCAAAAATGCACCAACAACAGAATTTAAACACGCCATTGCAAAACACAGAAAGTTTTAGCTCCATCAACTATGAGTCACTTATACAGATCAATGGCTGATAGACCAAGGTTGGAACCATATGGCACTTACATCATCAGTCCAATAATGACAGAAAGTTAGCAACTAATGTCAATACAGTATCTAATATGCCATAAGTGCTGCTCATTTCAATAATAAATTCAACAATGATGCAGAATTCACTTATAGCTGTTTGTGCAGAATATTTCTCCTTTCACACAATGTTTCTGCCTATTAATCATATGCAAATCTTTTTATCCAAAAACTGGTTCTTAGAGTCAGTGTATTGTGGAGACTTCAGATCTAACTGTTAGTGGGAGGCGCTTTGGAATATAAGAAAAGCGTGAGGGAGAGAAGCTCCAAGTGAGAGCATTATGACATGTTCTACTTCACATTATCAATTAAGTCATTTATTGGTTCAATCTTTTCAAAAACTTTAATGAGAGTATTTCTTATATAAGTCCTTATACAATAATATTCAAACTCAAAGCAATTTGGGCCTTTCGGGGGCGTCAAAATGTGCCTATAAGCAATTTTCTGACCAGTTCTGCACTGCCTCTATTTAAATGCCTTTTATTGTAAATCTTCCAGGTATTAGGACGTTCTTATATTACTTTTCTTTTCAGATGCTTGAGATTTTGAGCATAATGCTGCATGAGGTAAAGGCAAGGCTATTGTCTCTTGGAATCGGTCTAGAGGTATCGGAAGCAATCATGGACCTTGTATGTCAACAGGGCTATGACCGAAGCTATGGCGCCCGACCTCTAAGGAGGGCAGTCACCCACTATATTGAAGATGTCATAAGTGAAGCACTGCTTGCAGGAAATTACAAGCCCGGGGACACTGCCATGGTTGATGTGGATGCTTCTGGAAATCCATTTGTAACTAACCGGTCAGATCACAGTGTTCATTTGTCTGATGCGGCATCTACATTGTAAGTGAAATCCATGTCTTATCTGGAGCTGTAATTGTATTCAAGCCCCTTCGGGGTTATTTTTAATTTTTATTGTTGTATAGTAATAGGTGACAGATCCTGTATATATACAGCGAATTAAAGCTTCAAATTATTCTTTCGATGGAGGCCCAGAAGAAAAAAAAACCTAAAAAATTAAATCACCAATTCAAACCAAACTATTGTCTTCTTTAGTTTCATTTTCTTATTATTTCTATTTCATTTGTCAGTGGAGTTTCCTTGGTTTCCATTAAATGCTAACCTTTTTCTTATGCTTTTCCTTGTTTTTTTTATTGAGAACTAACGGTGAGAGATATTTTATTAGGGGGAAAATATATATATATATATATATATATATATTTGTGTGTGTGTGTATGAGGGGGCCTCTCCTCAGCTCATGCTGAGGAGACCATCAGCTCACCCACGTGTGACTTGCTGAATTCTATTCAGCCCAAAAATTGAATTGTGCCCGCCCTTTTTTTTTTTTTCATTTTGGTTATGGGGTGCATCTGTCTCAAAACCATCTCCCGTTCGTCTCAAACTTCAGCCAATGTCAAACAGTCAAAGCGTCTCCTCTCACACTCCTCTTTTCTTCTCCGCCCTCTCTCTCTTCCCTCTTCTCTCTCTCTTCATCTCCAAAACCCTACTTTAACCACTCTTGAATCCCGACCTCATCAAGCTCGACCTCCTCGAGCTCTTCCGCCAGAACCACTGCCTCCTCACCCTTTTCTCTGCCACCTGTCGTGAGCCTGGGTACCGCACCGACTACTCCCTCTACACCGAAATCATCTCCGCCCTCAGGGAACGGCATGCCATCCGAAATCAACCGCCTCATCGCAGATATTATCGAGGAGGGCTTCTATGCCGGCAATAGCCGAGGGCTCTGCCGCCTCCTCCGGACCTTGGTCGCTTGCCACCGAGCGGCCAAATGCTGTCATTGATTTGTAGAAGAGGACCAATCGAGGAACTTCCGAAACAGATCTGTGATCTGTCCAAAGGCAAATAGCAATCCATAGCTGAAGAGCGTGGTGAGGGCGGTCAGATAAGGGATTGTGATCATATCGACTAATCGATTGATCCGACACTAGAGAGTAGTGGTCACAGGATCTGAAATCGGGTCAAACAGAGAGAGAGGGGTTTATCGCAGCCAAGATGAAGAAGAAGAAGAAGAGGTTGAGATGGTTTTAGCGCTGCAGAAGATGGAAAGAAGAAGAGGAAGGGAATGGATTTGAACTGAATGCGTGGAAGTCATAAAAAATAGGCAAATGGGACTGTGGATCACTAGAACGTGGAAGATGCCGGAGGGTTTATAATGTTTCTTATTTTGACTCTTCAAGAGGATGAGATGGGATGAGTGTTGTGAGGACCATGGTTAGGTGATATGGGATGTTGATGTTATGTCATTTGGATTTTGATTTTGATGATAATAGTGGTCACCACCTGTGTTTTGCGCCTTTCTTCTTGTACAAATACAATCTCCTTTTTAAAAAAGATATTTTATGAAAATAGTTTGGCATGATTCTAATAAGAGAATTCCTGGATCTTTTGATCATTGGTAGGGCAAGTTGACATGGAAGTGTTTTTAAAGATCTCCTGTTGGCTCTTTTACCACGTCCCTTGTCTCTTAGTAGAGTAAATATTGAATTCTTTTTTTTTTTTTTCTGGTAAGAAGTTGTGTAAATATTGATGAAGATACTGCAGCTGTAATTTGTAAAGGTTAGTGAGAAATCTGCAAATATGAGAATTTCTCATTGTCTGGAACAAAACTTATATCAGTATCACTGAGGATTTGTGTATATGGATGCAAATGAGTAAGTTTTGTGGTTTGTTTAAACTTGGTGGATCTGGACCTCATATGGGGGTGTTAAAAAACTTGGTGGATCTAACATTCTAACTCATATCCATTTTCATATATCTGAGTTCATTCCTTGGACGTAGATGTAGATGTTTATTTGTAGGAATAATATAATGCAAGGTGGAGATGTAGATGAACTTGGGTTTCTAACATTTTATTTTCTAAGGTGATGGCTAGGTCCCTATTTTTATTTTTCATTAAAGAATGACTATTTGATGACCTTCAAACCCTTGTTTTTCCTTCTTGGAATTCAATTCCTGCAAACAAATAGCCTCTGAAAACTTCAGCAGTAACTTTTGATAAAGAATGGTGGGAATTCTGTTTCTGTTTTAGTAAAGGAATAATTATAGTAGGTCTCACATGCTAAATTGATGGAACCAGGGTAAACCACCCACAAAAATTTTAAATTAGGATGCGGCAAATTTTTAAATTAGGAATTACGAGTCATTGCTATGTTCTTGAGGTACTGTAACCATTTTACCAATTCATGGCAAACAATTAGGTCCTATACTTCAACCCCAGAGACAGCGAAATTGATACCATGTCTCTAGTTGGGGACAATGTTGCTGAAATATGGTTTACACAAATGGAAATCAACGATGAGCAAGCAACGGTGACCAAGGCTCACAGCGGGTGGCAGAGAAGAGGGTGAGGGTGAGGAAGCAGTAGTTCTGGCGGAGGAGCTCGCGGAGGGCGGCGAGGAGGTTGGGCTTGATGAGGCAGGAGAAGAGGGGCGGAGGTCAGTGGAGGAGGAGCCGGTGCAGTACCAGGGCTCATGGCAGGCGGCGGAGAAGAGGGTGAGGGTGAGGAGGCGGTGGTTTTGGCGTAGTAGCTCGTGGAGGGTGGCGAGGAGGTCAGGCTTGATGAGGTTGGGATTGAAGAGTGGTGAAAGTAGGGTTTTGGAGATGGAGAGAGAGAGAGGAGAAGAGAGAAAAGAGAGAAGGCAGACAAGAAAAGAGAGTGAAAGGAGAAGCTTTGAAATTGGCTGAATTTTGAGACAGGAGATGGGTTTTGAGACAGAGGCCCCCCATAACCAAAATTAAAAAAAATGGGCAGGCACAATTAAATTTTTGGGCTGAATAGAATTCAGCAAGTCACACGTGGGTGAGCTGATGGTCTCCTCAGCATGTGTTGAGGAGAGGCCCCCTCTATATGTATATGTATGTATGTATACACGGAAATTCTCTAAAATGCCCCATTTGAAAGAGGGCGTTTTTGCCCTCTCATCCTATCCAAAGAATGTCAGCCACGTAAGAACCCACTACCCAAAAGCATTAAATTCTATCAAAATCCAAAACTAATACCGCCTCTTTCTCATCCCTTGAATGTGGTGACAGAGAGTTGTTTTGAGTTATTTTGAATCTGTTTTAGAATGTCCAAAGTATCCATGTGCAATTTAATCTGGGGAATTCCTCATGGATTAATGAGGTTCCAAGATGGGGTCCACTTATGAAAGATCCAAAGCAATCAAGATAATTGTCCCCATCTTTTATGGAACCCCACAAAGCGATCAAGTTTCCTCTCCTTCTGCCAATTTGTCTGCATGTACATTTTCCAGTTCCTTGGAATGTGAACAAATCTGACATCAATTAGATTTGTATCTTGATCTCCTTAATTATTGGTTGCAATCTCCGTGGAGGCTGAGAGGAAACTTGAACCCACTTAATAGCATTGAGCTACGATGCTTCAATAATCGAAGGTCCTACGTATGCTTCTTTGAACTCTTTCCTTCTCTTAAAGCTTTTGTTTAAGCTCTGTTTGAATCACCTAGGTGGCCAATTGGACACAAGAAAGGCAGGACTACTTCTACTTCATTATTTATCGTTCCCCACCAATGCCAAACAGCTCAGATTTCCGAGAGAACTTCTATATGTATTGAGCCTCCATTCTCCAAGTGACATCTCTATCCAACTTGAGACTTTCCTCTGCGGTAGACTCATGATGGTGGATTCAAACTCCCTCTGAAGGTCCCAAAAGGTTATTCCTATAATCTCCTATGCTCGCAATCCCCATTGTGCTTTCTCCAATCCATACGTCTTTCCGAAATCAAATTCTACTTCCATTTCCCACCAAAAGTCTATAGTATCTATCATTATTTTTCCCTACCTAACCTTGCTTTCTTCATCTCCTAGCTTGATTACATCCTTCCCAACCCTTGTACCCTTCCAACCGGTATAATTTTCCTGCCTTCAACACCACCTATACTTCTGGCCAACATGCTCAAACATTTTACTGCCTCTGGAAGGAGCTGCTGTTCTCATGCAAGGAAGTGCTGCTGTTCTCTTTAGTCATTTTCTTTTTTGTTTAAGCAGCCTTTTTGTTACTATTACTAGGACCGCATCTTCTTCATCCTTCCACTTGAAACTATTTTCCAAGTGTATTTCCTTCCCTTGTTTAGATGTCGTCTCAGCACCTCCTGGAAGGATTTCTGAGGCTGCTGCCCCTCTGCTTTTGCCCTGTTTGTACCCTGGTGTCCCTTTTTCAGAATGCTTCTCCCTGTGCATGCCATCACCCTCTTTGCACCATGACCATCCTTCTCAGTTTCATTGGCTTCCTTTTCTTTAACCCACTTTTTCTCTTAAATTTCCTTTTATTTTGGACTAGTGCCAGCAGTGTTGCTCCCCAGCTTCTTACCCTGCTGCACAAACAAACCATCCATTGTCTTCATGGTGAAACCTCTCTTTCTTGCTGTTTGCAGGCAATGTCGGGATTGCAGTTAAATTGTATGAGACAGATTTTCAGCTGCTGCTTGTCCGTTAAAAGGAGAGTTTTGCGGTTCTTGAAAACCTTTTTCGTTTTTAAATTCAATTACTTTTTCACATCCATGTTTCTGTATTTTTCACAGATAAAGTTGCTGGTCTCTACAAGCCTAGTATGTATTAAGGGCGTGTTTCTTTAATAGAATTTCTGATGGGAATTTTTTTTTACATGATGACATATTGTCACTGGCATTTGCAAATGCCTCATTTTTTTCCAAGCATTTGACAATTCCAATCACTTGAAAGGTTTTAAATGACCTTTGGGAATTCAAAATTCTCAGCTCCTTTGCATTTTGATGGAATTTCTAGATGCTTAATTACAAAGGAACATCCAAGAATTCCTCCTCATCTAGGAATTTAGAAATTCCCTAAACAGGCAAGAATTCCTTGAGTTCTATCAAAGAAACAGGTCCTAAAACTGAAGAAGACATGCCCCTTAACGATGACCGACTCTACAAGGTGAAAGAGATGGCTAGTGACACCTCTAGATCGAGTGCACACTTGGGATTAGACTCAATTCGTCATCCAATCACTAAGAGCCTCTTTGTTTTCATAAAACACAAAGAAATTTATGGTATAGTTAGCTCAATGGAATGATTATTAAAGAGGTGAGGGGTAAGGATAAAAGGTAGCAACTTCATAGGATTTGAATTACTAAGATGACGGCTGGGTGTTCATTTCCTAGCTTCATTTGATCCATTTTTCACTAAAGGGGAGACTTTTTTCCTCTGATGAGGGTATCCCCATGGTATTTGACATGACAAGACTAATCCCCTGGGTGTACGCACGACTCTGCAATGAGTGCACCGGTGTAGAACACATGACAGAAGCAAACCCACGCCTTAAGATGTGCAAAGGGCAGGCTAGTTGATGGTCATTTCTTTTATATTAACATTTACTCCTCCTTATCTGACAACTTAGAGAAATACAATCACAGGAATTAAGGGGTTTTTTTTTTTTTGGTTTATATTGAATACATATGGATTCGTGGTCAAATGAGCTCCATTGTAAGGTTTAGTGAAGAAATATGAAGGGTGAATGATATAAGGTGGCAATCTAGATGAGACCTTGACTTTCTTAGAATTTGAATTACTAGGGTGATAACTGGGTATTCATTTTCCATTTCTCCTTTATTTGATTTTCATTAGAGGGGGGGTTATTTGATGGTCATTTTTAGATATTCACATGTGATTTTTTTTTTTTTTTTTTTTTACCACTAATAAAAATAAAGTCCTAGGAGTTCAATTACATGGAACAAACAGGCTCTAATCATCAAATTTTGAAGGAATGTCGCTAGAAACGGCTGGAATCACATATGCGGATGCTTTGCAATTGTCCTTCATCATTACCTGCAAATGGAGCATGAAACCCCCTTTTAGCATCCATCGCAAAAACTCTGATTACAGCCGGGTTTGTAGATAAGAAACCCAGTTTCCCACACAGCATTCATTTAATAAATAAACACAATGCAGAGCAATATTCTTGCAACACTTGTGCTTCAACTCAATAACCCTCTTTGCCACTGTGGCCTTACAGCTATCGGGCTTTTTTTTTTTTTTTTTTTTCTTTTTTTCTGTATTCACAGATGCTTGCTAAATTTAAAATGATAAAAACAAGTATAGTTGTTTCATGGCAGGAGAACAAATTTCAATCAAGCCAATAGAAAACAGATCGACATGAGAAAGAAGACGTGACGTCCAATAGCCTTTTTGTATGAAAAGCAAAGGTCATACTACAACGGGAAGTACCAATAAGAACATGTCCAGATCAGAGACAACTTGCAAATAAATAATTATAAATTAAAAAATAATAATAATAATCATTTGCAGTGTGAGTTAGCAGTTCTACACCGGTCACATGAAGACCCAGCAGAATAGGCCAGTTTTCTGGAGCTTTTAGATCATGATCAAGACGGGTTTCAAATACATTAAACTGCTGCAGTTGGAAGATGGTTGTTAACACAGAATTTAACCAATTCATTCTCAAAGGCGGTCTCTTATTTTGTGGAGCCGAAGAACACCAGGTTCAAAATGTCAAAGCTACTATCCTATGTTTTGAAGCAGTCAACTTCTTTAAGAGAGAGGTGATCGGGCTAAGAACGGAGCAATCGTTGCTTCTTAAGTTCTCAGAAATAATGGGGTGTAAGGTTGGGAAGCTGCTAGCTTTGTACTTAGAAATGCCGTTGTGCTCGGGTCGGGTAACGACATCTATGTAGAACACAGTTGTGGAAAGGGTTGAGAGGAAGCTGTCGACATGGAAAGCTGATTACTTGTCTATCGGAAGTCGGGTCACCCTCATCAAATCAATTATGTCCAATCTGCCAGTCTATTACTTCTCTATCTTCAAGTGCCCAACTTCAATTATAAAGATATTAGAAAGGCTGCAGAGAGAATTCATATGGAATGGAATTGGTGCTCAGAATAAGTTTCACTTTGTAGATTGGGATTCCTTATGTAAACCCAAGGAAGTAGGAGGTCTTGGTATTAGGCCTCTTAAGCAGATGAACCAAGCCCTTTTGGGCAAATGGTTGTGTAGGATAGGTGATGGATCAGAAGAGCTTTGGAGAAAGTTTCTGGAATGGAATTATAGACTTCCAAGACATGGGCGAGAAGTCCAAGAAGCTCCAAAAAAGTCGTCTGCAATTTGGAAAAGAATCCTCTCCCTTATGAGGCTTCTCGTGGAAAACGGTAGATATCAAGCTGGATTGGGGGAGAGAATTCTCTTTTGGAATGACAAGTGGATTGGAGACAGGTTAAAAGCTCAATTTCCAAATTTATTCAAGGGTGTGCAAGATATGGAAGCAACAGTCAGCTCTTATTTGAATACAAGTGGGAGACCAGGTGGTGTGGTGCCCGATTTTTAGAAGAAATCTAAAGGAAAATGAGGAATCCCAATTCACTTCATTCCTTAACTTCATGAACGATGTAAGTATTCAACATAGAGGGGAAGATATTAGGGTATGAGAAGCCTCAAATAATGGATCTTTTTCAGTATCCTCCTTCAAGAAATTCCTTAATATTTTTGGGGAGAGAAGTGCATTGAGCACCATTTGGAAATTTAAGGCTCCCCCAAGAGCGCTAGTCTTCGGGTGGTTGGCTCTTAAGAATAGGATTCCTATTATAGATTTCTTAAGAAGGAGAGGGATGACTATTGTTAATGGCTGCCCTTTGTGCTTGAGTTATGAGGAATCTGTGAACCACCTTATGCTGAATTGCAAAACAGCTCGGTATATCTGGATGTCAGTGGTGGGATGGTTTGATTGCTGTTAGGCCCTCCCTAATTCTCTTTTCGAGCTCTTTTAAGCTTGGAAGACCCCTATCGGTGACTCCAAAGGAAATGTGATGTGGAGATTATCTTTTCTGGCAGTGATCTGGACAATATGGAAGGAAAGGAATTCGAGATGTTTTGAAGGGATAACTTCTAGCGAAAGCATTTTGGTGGAGAAGTCAAAAGTTTCTTGTAGCTCTTTAGCTGTCTGTCAACCCATCTTTTAGAGGATATTCCTTACAACAAATAGTGTATCACTGGAAAGAGTTGGCCTTCTCTAACACAGGGCCTTAGTTTGTTGTTTTTTGTGTTGTCTCTCTTAAGTTTTCTGCTTCCAGTCTTTTATTGTCAGTACTTATCTCTTATATTGTTTGCTCTTTTTCAATGAAAGTAACCTTTAAAAAAAAAAAAAAAAAAAAAACCTTACAAATGTCTGATCTCTTTGGCTTGTGGGTGTGGATGTGTCTGGTTTTCTTCTTTTGTGAAATTTTAATCCATACAGAAAAACGAAGGCCCCATCTAGATCCAACCCAATTGCCTTACACTCAATTTACCTGTAACTCTGTTCACACGCATCTGTAATGGTTAAGAACAAATAACTGTCACAGGAAACTTAGGTTATCTAAAGCACATGAACCCTCACTTACTTGTGAGCCAAGTTATCTGCACTCTCTGTGCAAAAATCCAAACAGGGTCAAAGGTAGAGCGGTAGAATCCACTATTGTACATAGGAAAAAAAAATCTGCAGTCTTGCTGAAACCTCATTTTGATACTATGGAAATCAGTTACCCTTCACTTAGGTCACCCACAACTATACTGGTCATCCAAAATTGCTATTGCAAAGAACAAATTGATCCAAAAATAAAAATAAAGATAAAGACCCTCAGAACTCGGTTTATCCAAACGCAAGAGCTAAAGGCTTTCACATAACTCTGGTTCTTTTGCACAACTCCGGTTGCCCGTACTCAATTTAATCGAAGGGACTAAGGCATACAGTCTAAGTGTCATGGGATCTACCGCCGCAATGATTGAAAAACCCAGCAATTGCATAGATCTAAAACGGCCCATCACCAGAAGGTGGCAGTCCCTGAAGAGTAAGTCCCAGCCGGACAGCAAACCAGCACTACTATTCTGAAAGATTTATGGTAATGAAATATCAGTAGAAATCCAATTCTGCTCCACACGATAGAAATGTACACTAAAACAGTATAAATTTTGCAGCTGTTAAGCTCCCTGGCTCAAGCTGACAAATCAGGTTCCTCTCCAGTGTTCTTCATTTTAACCAACAAGTTACACTCACTGAAGAATGATATGCTTTGGAACAGTGATGCAGCAAAATCGACAATGCTCATGTACATATACAGCGAATGAGCGAATACAAAAGAGCAAATCACATAGGAATTATGTGACTTGTGCTCTAATTAGCAACAACAAAACAGAAATGATATAGTTGAAGGATGGATCCTCAGTTTCTTCTCACCACACCATGTAATACGGGGAATTCACTAACATTACCAACTTCCATTTAGAAACTCACAACAATGTGTTGTATCAGAGTTACGCGTAGTTGACATCATTGTTCTTCACTTGATGGAAGAGCTATACCTTGCTGGAAAACTATGATTTCACTTTTATCTAAATATCGAATATAGTTGGGACATTTCAAGTGACAGTACCAAGGTAGAAAGCATCCCAGTACATAAACAGATAAGGGAGAATAACGCATTTCACGATTTTAACATTAGAGGATATGACATAACAAAAGCAAACCCATAAAGGATCAAGGAGCCTAGATGCCTAGACAAAGGTACAGATGCATCCGGTCTGCATGATTATGATTAAATTAGTTGTTCAGTTGGACACCGTTGAAGAGAATTTATGAATGCAACTGAATATGATGAAGCATTGATAAGCGTTCAGAGTAAATACTTCATAAAAATAAAAAAAAGGAGGTACACAAGGAGATCTATCCGGAGAGAGGAATTTATGATACCCAGATAACAATCACACCACAAGCTTGCTATGATCCCCAGCAAAATTCATATGGTGCTTCTAGCCCAGCTTCTATTGTACAGAATAAGAAATCCCACAGAAGGCTGCTACACTAATCTTGTTTCAAGAAGCTATTGCTTGCCAAAGTTTTCTCTGCAGTCCCAGAGAACAGAACAACAGAAACCCATCTCTGGGTCATCTTGGCTTCTCATGCAGCTTGAACCCAAAAACCCTCGGCACATAACCTTGGACTGGCTTTGCAGGTTTTGCAGAAGGGTATGTCATCAAGAATAGATGTGGGAATGTTGTGCCAATGTAAGCACCATCCATATCTGAAAGTGTCTAGAATCAAGGTGGCCACCAACAAAAAGTGACTCTGTGTGCGCACGCGCGCACGTGCGTGTGTTGTGTGTAAATTTTCAGAAGGAACAGGGACAAAATTTGCAAATTAGGATATAGCATATGGGGTCCCTTATGATCAATCTGACCGCTCATACAATCCTCCTATATATGGCACTAACAGTAACACCAGCCCACCACTGATGCAGACATATGACCACCCTAATAAAGTGGTATATTGACACTGTCCAATTGATATCCACCAAAATTAGATTAACTATAACTAAAACTAAAACTATGAGATCGAGACATAGAATTATTTAATTTTTTTTTAAAGAGAATTATCTCCATTAACCGTTGCATCTAGTGGGCGGTGTGATTACCAAACTAGATTTTCGCTAGCACAAGTGTCGTTTCAGATTTTTAGTGAACAAAATTGACAGGAAACTTCCTAAAAGAACAAAATAATAAATAGAAGGATACTGCTCTGGTATTTGCACCTTGGGAAGTACAAATCCTCACATTTTGGACAGTAGATCTTGACAGAACCACTGTGAGGGATATCTGATGAACCCACAGGTAAGCATGGCTGCCCTCCACAAAAAACTCGAGGGCATCTTCCAAAATCTGCTCTCTTATATTTATCATGCTGCAACATATCCAACTAAGAATTTTAGCCTCAAACAATGTATCTATTAAAAAAAAAAAAAAATCAATGATCAGGAGAAAAGTACCATTGCATTTAATCCTTTGCTGGTTACGATGTAACGAGCATGTATGAGACCATATAATAATTCGGCTGCTGACTCAATTTCACTGTGTTCCTCACCATCTAATTCTCCTGGAGCACAGCAGCATGTTAAGGCATAAAAATAGTAACAAAAAACCCCTCATCAGAAGACTAAAAGAAAATAATAGAGTGAATTTGAAAGAAAGAATAGCAGCAGGTGGGAGCAACCATATTTTTGAAAATCAAAATCGTGTCGCAAATCGATCATACCCATGAATCGAATCAAATAGTGAATAGTAGGATTTTTTTATTTAAAAAAAATAGAAAATAATTAAAAATTAAAAGGAAAAAAAAGTAGTTATTCATAACTATCCATTTTCCCATTTATAGCAGTATAAATACAATGAAAAATAAGTCTACCATACAATTACATCAAAAACATCATTAAAAATATTAATATATAATAAATGATATGTGTAAATAGTTAAATAAGTTTATGGTATCAATCGATAGTTATTTTTTATTATCTCTAAATCAAAATATAAAAGTAAAAATAAAATCCAAACTATCAATCTTATACAATAGGATATCTCTTGAAGTGAAGAAAGTGTGCATCAAGGAAAAAAAAAAAACTCATAAAAGATTAAAATAGAAGAAGATATAGACAAGCTTCATACGTACAGTCGAAAACCTCCCCAAAGTCGCAAAAACTCTTAAGATCATTCGATAATTACTAAATAACCTTTTAAAAGTAAAACTCTAACAGGAAGAAAGAATAAAGAAAGAAAACAAGGTAAACGATTGTTAATATTAACTAATTGGTTCTAGTTATTCTCGCTCGGCCGAATCGCTTGAATAATAAAATTCGATGAAACAAGTATCGATTCGTAAGATTCACACATGAATCCTAAAATTTATCTGTAAATGTGATTCGTTGCATAGATACAAATCGTAGGATTTTGATAACTATGGGAGCAACAATGTGAAGAAGACATCTTCTGAGGGTCATCTAGGAGAATCCTGACACTACACAGAGGAGGGTGGGATGTGTTGTGTAGTGTAGGTCCCCACATGGTTTGGGAGATGGGTGGAAAGCACCCCAATCCAATCACCCTAGCCTTACCTGCAAAACCAGCCATTCATAGAAATCAAGATTTACAGGCCCCCACAATAATCAGTAACTAATATAAAAAAGTGCCGATCTTCTGAAAAACACCATAAGCATTTTTAAAGTGAATGAGAGCATGAAGATGTCCACACCATACAGCATACCACTGAATGAGTCGCTATCCAAGATCATGTCTAATGCGTAGTCGTAATAGGGAACCAATCCTTGAAGTCCGCACAAATTGAAATCGTCCTGTATATAATCCTCGTCAACTTCACAAAGCAGTTCATTTCCTCTCAACCCACAAAACCAAGATATCCATGTTGAGTCATCTCCCTCAGAACTGCTAAGGTCGGTCTCCTCACTTCCTGTGCCTGAGAGTTCTTCAAAAAGTGCAAAAATAATCATATATAAACTGCAGTCAGAAAATTAGTGCCCCAAGATATATAATATTGGTGGTGGTATCACAGTATAAGCCACAAAGGAAAGAAGCAATGCTGGAAGAAGAAAACCAATTGCTCCATAAACTCTGAGTCATTATATCACACAAAACCAAGAAGCAACAAGAATGATGATGATATTTCACATCTCGATTAGTCGGAAAAGATAACTAGAAAATGATACAATATTTGTGTGTTGGACTTGGGTAGAAATGTTAAATGGCATCCAAAAAGCCTACTACTTGCTGGTTTGTTTTGGGAGTGTGTGGGAGGCCCCGACTGTGCTGCTCAGGCTCATCAGCTGCTGACATGTAGATGTAGTATTTCTAGATGTTGTAACAAGGCAATTAAAATCCTCTCCAAAAGCTTATTGGAGAAGAGAGTTGAAGCCCCACATTGAATGAAATCAGAAATCAGAATTCAGAATTCAGAAGAAGGGTTTTTTTTTTCTTTTTCTTCTTCATAACTCTAACTACTACAACTAAAACTTTCCTGATTATCAGAAATCATGAAAAACAACTTTCTCTAACCAAATGCATTCCAAACACATGCAAATCTTAGCGGGTCAAAGGAAAAAAGCAAAACAAGGCTTCGTGCCTGAAAAGGTACATCTTTTCTTTCGTGCAGAAATGAATCCGCCGCCTTCAAAAGATGCATCTTTTTCGACAGAATTCTCCATCAAACATGCAATTGCCATCATTTTTGTAAGAAACACAGAGAGAGAGAGAGAGAGAGAGAGAGAGAGAGAGAGAGAGAGAGAGAGTACCCGGCGGAGGGGAGGGGCCCCTGGGCTTGGACTCATTAAGCGCGGCGGAAGTAGACGCGCCCTGGGGCTGGGGGAGCTTCTTCTTGGCTGCCGGGTTGGAGGACGGATTCTTCGCGGGCTTGGGGTTCCCGCCGCCGGCAGCGTTAGCGTCAGGGTCAGGATTAGGGTTAGGGTTAGGGTTAGGGTTAGATCTGGAGTCGGCGGGTCGAGAGGAAGCTCCATTTCTGGGCATTGTCTAATCTTCTGTGTAATTGCGGAAGTTGTGGTGGGGGGCCGGGCCAGTCCAGTCACTCACTCAGTCCCTCCTCGTCCCTCGCCCCTCCCGCACTCCCTCTCTCTTCCTCTTCCTGTTCCTCTTCCTCTTTTCTCACGAAAGTTCAAAACGCCATGGCCACAAACTGTGCCCCACTTCCTCTTCTAGGGAGGGTTAAATAAAATTTAAAAAAAAAATGAAAAGAAAAAAAAGGAACAAGCCCTGTGCCTGAGAGAGAGAGAGAGATATATATTAAATTATTATTTATTATAATTATTATCGCTTTTTTTCCCCTCCCTCTTTTGTCTTTATATCTATTTATGGGTTCGTAAAGATGCCACTGGTTGTGACTCGGCCGTGTGAGTCTGACTCCCCACATCTAGGGGTGTAAATCTGGGCCGTGCCGGCACTGAAGGAGGGCCCAGCCCGGGCCCGGGCCGGGCCGGCACGGCCCACGTAATTACACGGGCCGTGCCGTGCCTGGCCCAAGGGCTCAGGGGCCAGCCCAGCCCGGCCCAGGGCACGACTCTGGTCGTGCCGTGCTGGGCCGGGCCCTAGTCGGGCCTGGGCCGTGCAGCCCGTGGGCGGCCCACAATATTTTTTTTTTAAATTTTTTTTTTTTAGGTTCTTTATGTCTTTTTTTTAGGTTCTTTAAAAAATATGTCTTGGACCAATTTCACTAAAATAAAGAAATTAAGAGAAATAACAAGTAGAATAACACTAATGATGTTTTGAAAAAATACATCAAATAAATTGTATTTCCTTGAAATTTAAGTTACAAAAGTTCAAAAAAATTACAAGTTTGAACTTGGATCAATATATATAATGAAATTCAAACCTTCTAATAAATGAAAAAGAATTACAACTTTAAAAACCTATGATACATTCTAAAAAATAAATTACAACTTTATAAACCTATGATACATTCTAAAAAATAAATTACAACTTTAGAAACTTATGATACATTCTAAAAAATAAATTACAATTTTACAAACCTATGATACATTCTAAAAAATAAATTACAAGTTGAAAGCCTATTATACATTCTAAAAAAATTATACTATGATATATGTAACCCTGCTAGCTCGTCTTCTATCTCGATCTCATCATCATCGAGGTGTTGTTCCCTATCATGTGCTTGATACCAATCCCGTAAGCACATGCAGGTCTCAACGGTTTCTTCTGAGAGCATAGTCCTCCTAGGGTCAATAAGGCGCCCACTTGCACTAAATGCTTGCTCTGATGCAACTGTAGACGCTGGTATTGTTAGAATATCACGGGCTATGGCGGAAAGCACGGGAAACTTAGTTTCGAATGATTTCCACCATGCCAAAAGATCAAAATCATCTTCATCTTCATCCTCGACCACAATAGGATCGCTCCCCAAGTACATTGTTAATTCATTAAGGTTGTAAGATCCTCCGGAAGAAGAGGAGTTACTTCCATGAGATTTCTTCAAAATACTCCAAATAGCCTTCTTTTTTCCTTTATGTACTTGGGGAGGGCCTGTTGGGACCGTGGGTGCTATCGATCTACCTAATCGGGTGGCATAATCCAAATAAAGTGTTTCTAATTTTGTCTTAATTGTTGTAATGTCATTTATATTAGTTGTATTCATATTAGAGTTTATTTCATCAAGAAGGGTTTCTACACCCTGTAATTTCAATCTAGGGTCTAATATAGCAGCTATACAAAATGTTAAAGGAGCTATTCTCCAATATGATGAAAACTTTGCCTCCATTTGTATACACATGAGTTGAAAAATTGGAAAATCTCTATACTTTTTAAAAGTAATACTTATTTCAAAAAAATGGGATAAAGCTTGATTTAATGTGGGATAATATACCCCAGAAAAAAACAATGTTGCATCATGAAAAACTTCTAAAAAATCTCTTATTATCTCAAGAAGGGTCCATTTATCATCACTTATAAAAATATTTTCATGCTCCAAATAAAGTTGACAATATTGATTTAGTGCCATTTTATAGGCACATGATTCTTTTAACATTTTATAGGTAAAATTCCATCTATGCTTTACATCATATGATATTTTCTTTGGTCTTAGATTCAAATTTACACATATGTCCCTCCACCATTGTTTTCGCGAGGGAGAACAAAAAATGTATCCTACAATCCATTTAATAGTCTCTAAATCATCTCTAATTAATTTCACCCCTACTTGTACAATAAGATTTATGATGTGGCATGCACATCTATTGTGAAATAGATCTCCATTTAAATCAAGTTGAATTGATTGTTTTATTAACTCTACTGCGACATTGTTAGTGCTTGCATTATCTAAAGTTATAGAAATTATTTTATTTTCAATTCTATATTCTCTAAGTTTTTCAAGGATGGTGGACCCTATCCTAGCACCAGTGTGTGGAAATTCTAGCATAGAAAACGAAATTATTCTTTTCTGCATCACCCAATCACTATCAATAAAATGTGATGTGATTGCAATGTACCCCAGATTTTGTTTGGAGGTCCATAAATCTGAAGTTAAAGCTATTTTTCCAGGTATATTTTCAAAAACATTTTTTAAATTCTCTTTTTCTTTCAAAAAAGTTTTTATTGCATCATTTCTAGCAGTAATTCTAGATATTCTTTGCCATGAAGGAACAAAGGCAGACCTCAAAAATCTTTCAAAACGTCGATCTTCGGAAAGTACAAATGGATAATGGGAAGAAACTATATACTTAATAAGTTGATATCTAGCATTAGTAGGGTCATAATTGAAAATTCCTAAACCGCCAGATGAATCTGTTTGAGAAAGTTGTGTTTGAACCATCCCACGGCTCCCACCTTTTCCCTCATCGTTAGCGTTTTTCGCTTGGTCGCTTAGACACTTTTTCATGTGTCTATTAAGGTGCCCAGTGCCACTTGATGATTTGGCACTGAGGAGATCTTTGCAAATTTTACATTGTGCCTTTTCCTCTGTTCCTCCCGTGGGACATGGGACAGTAACTTTAGTAAAACAATTCCATACATGAGAAGTCAATCTTGATTTTCTCTTCTTTTTAGTTGCAGCAACCGAAGACGATGCTGGATTTTGGGGATTATTGCTATCTACTTCTATGTCCTGATTTTGATCTAAATGAATAAATCCAGGATCTTCCTCATTTAGAGAGAAGTCAAGGTTGAAAGGTTGTGATGGTCCAGCCATTTTTCTAAATAAAAGATAAAAAAAATTTTGATAAATAATTATGTATAATGTGTTGTTTGTGATAATTTATATAAGAAAGGGGAGAAGATGTGACTTAATATATAATATTACTATGTATATTATTACTAAGTAAAACTCAAAATTAAAGAAAATAAATACCTTTATGAGAGAGGCTGAAACTTGAAAGGGAGAGCTAATGGAGAAGTTCTTCTTAGTTGAATCCTCCACTTTAGAGAAGTCACCCTCACTCTTCACTTCTTAGAAAACTTTGTATAGAGAGCTTAGACTTTAGAATGAGACTTAAGAGAGCTTAGAGCCTTAGAACTTTAGAGGGAGTGTGAGAAATGAGAGAGTAGATGAGTGTAGAGAAATGAGAGAGTAGATGAGTGTAGAGAAATGAGAGGAATAAGGGCTATTTATAGAATTCTTAAGTGATAAAATGACATAAAATACCCCCTCATATGACCGTTTTATAGCAGTTGGGGGGGTATAATGGTAAAAAATGATCAAAAGACACTAATACCCTCCCATATGACCGTTTATAGCTGTTGGAGGGGGTTAAAAATGTAAAAAGACCTTTTTTTGGGAAGTGGGGGGGATTTTTTGAAAAAAAGAGCCGTTGGGCTCTCTGCTGGCCGTGCCCGGGCCGGGCCGCCCGTGGGCCTGGCCGTGCCTCGGGCCGGGCCGGGCCGCCCGCGGGCTCTGGGCACTGGCCCAGCACGGCACGGATTTTAGCCGTGCCGTGCCGGGCCGTGCCTCGGGCCTGGGGGACCTGGGCCCAGCACGGCCCATCAGGGCTTCCGGGCCGGGCCGGGCCGGCCCGTTGACCAAGTCAACGGGCCCAGGCACGGCCCAGGCACGGTTTTTTCGTACTGGGCCCGTGCTGGGCCTGGGCCGCCCGCCCATATTTACACCTCTACCCACATCCAAGGATGTCAAATGGGCCGGACTGGGCTGTTGCGGTCAATGGCCACGAGGACTATGGCACGGTCAGCTCGTTTTGGCACTGTACTAGATGGGCTGACCTATCCACAACGATCGGCCAGCCAGACATGGCCCACGTAACGGCTAGTTTTCATGTTGAATTTTATCCCCAACATTTGATATTTTTACTCATGTATAAGTTTTTTATTCTTTTTTTTATTTTTATTCTCTAGAAAGATTGTAATGTTTTGAAGGTAATCTTATTTACAAACTATCAAGAAGTTAAGATCCAAATGGTTTTCTTCTAGTGGAGTAGATCGAGTTTGACCGAACCAATTAAATATCTTTGTCATTTTCCTTACTTGTTTTAATTTTGAATTTTAATACTGAAAAGGAGAAAATTAATCGAGAAAATAAATTAAAAGAGGCACGCCGAGCACAGGAAAGACGAACGCACGGCACGGGCCAACCATTTCCAAGCACGGCCCGTCGCGGGCAGTGTTGTGCTAGGGAAAAATTCCTGGTGGCACGACCCGCTAGATGAGATGCTAGCACGGCCTGTGGGCCGTTTGTGCCAAGATCTGGGAGGGCCGGTCGGCCCTACTCGGCCTGTTTGACATCCCTGCCACATCAATGATTTCATTTCCTTTTAAATCTCATTGTTATTATTTTTTCAAAATTCGGAGGGCCCATCGGGGAACATCAATGCTTCATAGATCGGCTTTACACTACAATTACCGAGAATGGGCCTATCTCAATCCGCAAGGTCACAGTAGGTAGCCTACCATACATGTGGGACTGCTGCCCTATGCCCACGTAGGGGTTGCCCATGGTGATGTGACGAATCATGATTGGTCCACTCACAATCACCGTAGGAAATCCCTCAAATGATCTCGATTCCAATGTTTCATTACCATCAAATTAAATCTTTTGGATTTTTACCAAAAGCATCCATAAATATTACTATACCTCCAAAGGCATTATTAAATACATGTAATGTCCAAAAGCATCTTATACAACATACTATTATTTTTCTGTGACCAAATTGCCCCTCTAACCCCTTTCTCACGATATCAAGACTTGATTTTGCAACATTGATACTTGACTCGGCACATTAAAGTATTTTGAGGCTAGTTCACCCCATTTTCCCGTGACATTGAGAATTGATTTAGTAGGGCATATAGAAGTATTTCGATGCTAGTTCAACTCCTTCCTCATGACATCGAGACTTTATTTGGCATAGCACATTAAAGTATTTCGAGGTTGGTTCAACCCCTTTCTCAGGACATTAAAATTTGATTTCGTGACATCAAGACTTGATATGGCACATTGAAGTATTTCGAAACTAGTTCAGCACATTTCTCGCGACATCGAGACTTGATTTGGTGCATATAAGTATGTCTAAGGTTTTTTTTTTTTTTTTAATTCTCGAACTCACTAATTTTTTTTTTTTTTTTTCTATTCTAATTAGCCCTAGATCTGTCAGAAGTAAAAGCGCCAATCTTTTATTAAACATCATAAGGGTTAGGGATTTTTACCAAAAGCATCATCAAATATCCTTATACCTCCAAAAGCATCTTTAAATACATGTAATGCCCAAAAGAATCTTATACAACATACTCTGAATTCTCAGGATCAAATTGCCCCTCCAACCCATTTCACACGACATTGAGACATTGAGACTTGATTTCGCTACATTAAGACTTGAATTGGCACATTGAAGAATTTCGAGGCTAGTTCAACCCCTTTCCTACGACATTACGACTTGATTTTGCGACATCGAGACTTGATTTGGTAGAGCACATAGAAGTATTTCAAGGCTGGTTTAACTCCTTTCTCGTGACATCGAGACTTAATTTGGCAGGACACATTCAAGTATTTCAAGGCTAGTTCAACATCTTTCTCGCAATATCGAGACTTGATTTAGCACACTGAAGTATTTCGAGGCTAGTTCAACCTTTTTCTCAGGACATTGAGACTTAATTTTGCGACATTAAAACTAAATTTGGTTCATTGAAATAATTTTAGGTCAGTTTTTTTTTTTTTTTTTCAATTCTCAAACTCATTAGTTAATTTTTCCCTTTTTTCTCACTAGTCCTTAGATCCGCTCTTTAGAATTTTGTAATTCGAAGATCAGGAGATCTAAGGGCTAATGAAAAAAAGGCAAAAATCAACTAGCAAGTTTAAGAATTGAAACAAATAAAAAAAAAACCCTTAAATATATTTCAAATGTGAGAGACAGAGATACAAAACATCTATAGCAACCATGTCAATTTATTTTATTTATTTACTTTTCCTAATTTTTCTGATTATAGATGGTGATTTGAGCCGAACCTACCAATTTTTAAAATCTTGCTGTTGATAGATATATATACACAGAGTTTGTCTACATGGACAAACTCATGGACAAAATTTGGGACAAACTGTCCATGTGGCGCAACGTGATTGGGACAATGCATTTCAACTTTTGAGAGAGCCCAATCACGTTACGCCACGTGTACAGTTTGACCCAAATTCTATTTATAGATTTTGTCCAAATAGACTTTTTGATATACAAATACGTATCTCTTCAAAAATCTTTTATGAGGTAGGCCCGAATGCCTGATCGATTACAAATAGGGCGAGCCTGGTCCGGCCCATTAACATCCCTGCCCAGTGCCAGTACCCACCCATTACCCAATACCAATCACACAAGTGTTACCTGCAGTCTGCAGCGTATGATGGAGCGTTAGTTAATGCGGTGGGCTCTCCGGAAGAGAACAAGAACAAAAACCCTTTCTAAAACCCTAAAACCTAAAACCACCCCCCTGTTCTCGTCCCGTCCGGCATCCTCTCGTAGTGATAACGGGGGAGAAGGAGGAAGGAGAAGCCATGAATCTTGCAGAAATCCCAGGCCGAGGAAGATCCCTGGTCGCTTCCCAGCACATAAAAGCAGGCCAGATCCTCCTCCAGGATTCTCCAATCCTTCTCTACCCATCAACCCTCTCTCCTTCCATTTCCTCCTCCTACTGCTCCAACTGCTTCCGCAATCTCGACCCTTCGTCCTCATTCCCCACCTGCCCCACCTGCCCCAACAATCAGACCACCACCCCCGGCAACGTTGCCGTCTCCTTCTTCTGCGGGCCCACTTGCCGATCCTCCGCCCTCGCCTCCTCTCACTCCCCTTGGGTCTGCAGGTCCCTGGCCCTCATTCCCTCCCTCCCCCACCACCTCCAGGCACAGGCCCTCTTCCTCGTCTCTGCCTACAACCTCGCCTCCGTCTCCCCTCCCTTGTTCTCCCTCCTCCTCTCCCTCCATGGCGATACTCCCTCTTCCTCCTCCGACTCCATGCTCGCCGCCCTCCACTCCTTTGTCTCCTCCCTCTCCCCGCCTCCCCTGGCCCCATCCACTCCTTCTGGAGCAGCACCAACAGTGGCGTTCTCAGCCGCCCTCACCGCCGCCCTGCTGGCCAAGGACAAGCACAACGCCTTCGGCCTCATGGAGCCCTTCTCGGAGGGTGCTGCCAACGCCCATAGGTCCGTGCGTGCCTACGGCATCTACCACACCGCCTCCTTCTTCAACCACGACTGCCTTCCCAATGCCTGCAGGTTCGATTACATCGACGCCAGAGACGGGAGCAGCAACAACACTGACATCATCGTCAGGGCGATCCATGATATCGAGCAAGGGAGGGAGATCTGCTTGAGTTACTTTCCTGTCAATTGGAGTTATGGGGACAGGCAGAAGAGGCTGTTGGAGGACTATGGATTCGTCTGCGACTGCGACCGCTGCCAGGTAGAAAGGAATTGGAGGCATGATGATGACAATGATGATGAAGTTGGTGGCGGTGGTGGTGATGATGAGGGAATGATGGAAGAGGATAGCAAGCACCACCACGACAACAGCGACAAGGGGATGGAGGTCACAGAGGAAGAGGAAGAGGAGGAGGAGGAGGATAATGATAATGATGATTTCCCCCATTCTTATTTCTTTGTGAGGTATCTGTGCCAGAGAGACAACTGTGGAGGGACTTTGGCTCCCCTGCCCCCATCAGATGATAATGGCATGCCGGCAGCATCCAACACCTTGGAATGCAATGTTTGCGGGCAGTTGAGCAAGGAAGAAGACCGATGTGGAGATGATCGTCATCCCGAAGATGAGAATATGCTGGACAACTGAGCTGAGCTCCCTATTCCCCTTGTCAGAGGTGCTGCTTTGCTTTCATCTTCTCTTCTCTGGTTACTCAACTGTTGTTTGGTTTCTCCTTTTGTTCTATAATCATGTCTATCATGTTTTCTCTTCTGTTTCCTCAACAAGTATGATAGATTCTCGTGCTTCACCCCAAATTCAAAACGTAATCTAATTTGGCTTGGAACTTGGACGATGTCCACTTGTTTCAGTCAACTTGGCCAGGCCAAATCCAGATCTACAGACAGATGTGAATCTTCTATGAAAAGGCTGGCATTTATAAAGGGGTAATCTATTCTAAACAGAACATGCTTGATATGGACAAGTTATCTGTGTGACCTACACACAAATTGGAGATGTGGATGTGGTTATAGTAATCTAGATCACACGCAGGAGAAGGCCATCTTAACCTTCTTGTCAGTGCCTTGCCACGCAAATAGAGAGTAACAAGGACTATCAACATCGGCATTAGCCCAATGCATATGAATGGTGATGGGCGCGATCTATCGGTTATTGGATCCTCCAGTGAATGGTACTGGCCATGTGTTTGGGCCTGTGGTGAGCCAGATAAAGGTTTTTCTGTTTGTATCTCATCGTCACATGATTGGATGGTAAAATAATCTCAGGCAGGCTAAAAAATTACATCAAATCACTCTTACTTCTCTTTCCTTTGCAGTATTGCTCAGTGGTTCCCAGTTGATTAAAACAAGACTACCACCTATTTCCCTTTTTTTTTTTTTTTTTTATGTTTCCTTTCCCTTTTCGCCTTTTTTTTAATGGTCTGTCTCTGAGTTCATTGTGGTGAGAGTTCAAGGGATCAACTGGTCATTGTGGTGAGACCTGAGAGTTAAAAGGGATCAATTGGTGCATGGTTCCAATATATAGGCATGGGTGGATTGGTGATTGTTCAGACGGAACGTTGTTTTTATGTGAGGCTTCTATATTAGAAGGTTTTATTTTTTATTTTTTGCTGGTAAAAGCTTCCATATTAGACGTTGAAGTTGTAAAAGGCATCCTGCATTGTTTTGAGCCAGGCTTTGGGTTTTAAGAATCAATTTCAGTAAGAGTACATTATCAGTAAGAGTACATTAGTAGGTGTTGTTGGAACAAATTTGGAGAAATTGAACAGTTGGTGTGTAAAATGAGTTGTTTATTCTCTCTCCTGATCAAGTATTCAATTGACTGTATCAGGTGCCGATCCAAGATCAAAGACCATGTGGGATCTAGTGATGGGAATAAACGAAGGTAAATTTACATATTGGAAGAGTGGGTACTTTCTCTGGGCCGTCGCGTCGCCTTGGTAAAAATCATCATTGATTAACCTTCTACTTCTAGTGTATTATGTATGGCTTTTCAAGAGGATACCTGTGCCTGTGGCAAAGGGGATCGAGAATTACATAGAGACTCCCCGTTGACAAAAAACCAGAGTCCATGTTGAATGTGGTATTGAAATTGAAAAGAGGAGGGGGATTAATCGATTAAGAGTGAGATAAATCATGGATAGAAGTTCGAGACTGTTATGCAAATGATGGTAGAAGCTCAAAGAAGAAAGAGGGTACGGAGAAAGGTGATAGTGGACTATATTTATATATATTCATACATGGGAGGTGCTCCTATGAGAGACACTCTCACCAAGTTTATGAGAGATTGGTGGGGGGTCTTCACTTCCATAGCCACTCTCACCAACTTAAATGCAAGGACCCCAAATATGAAAGTGAGGGCCCCCACCCATCTCTTGTAAATTTGGTGAGAGTGTCTCTCATAGGAGCACCTCCATTCATATATATATATGGAGAATATTCATGTGCATCTATCCCTCACCATAGGGTGAGGTACACTTCCTTATTTTCATGTGCAAAAAGGGAAAGTGCCATCACCTTATAGTGAGAGATAGATGCACATGAATGTTCCTCTATATATACATATATATATATATATATAGAATATTCATGTGTATTCATTCCTCACCATAGGGTGAGGGACACTTCCATAAATGAGGATTTTCAAGTACAAAAGTGAATTTTCAAGTACATAGGGTGAGGTACACTTCATTGTCTTCATGTGCAAAAAGGGAAAGTGCCCTTACCCTATGGTGAGGGAAAGATGCACATGAATGTTCCCCTATACACACACACAAAAAAAAAAAAAAAAAAAAAAAAAAGAAAAAAAAAATAAGGGGGTTTGGAACTCCTAGGAACTAGCAGGGCCTAGGACGAGGTGTCATGGCTGATGGCGGAGTCCAATTAACTTCGATTCTCAATGTTGGCTTAATTCCTTGGATTTAACGGCAAGGACTTAATTGAGATATATCAAAATTGTCAAAGGTTAAGTTTGTCTAAGGTATGGACCTTCACACCACCTTGCTTTAGAGAACTCTTAGGTACCATTTGGGAAGGAGGGAAAATTGGGGGGAGGAAAAAAATGGGGGGAAAGTGGAGGGAAAATGACAATGGATGGTGTTTGGGAGGGGGGGATTGTGGGGGGAAAATTTGTGTGGGGGCCCACCTTAAAACTTTCTCCTAAAAAATGTGGGGAAAGTGGAGGGAAAGAGGGGAAAATGTGTCCTTTTACTAAAATGCTCTTTTCACCATTTTATTAAAATGCCCTTTTCACTTTTTCACTTTTTCATAAAGCAAGGATAAATTGGTAATTTTCTCTCTACCTCACAAACAAACAAAATCCTACTTTTTCACTTTTCTTCCCCCTACTTTTTGACTTCCCAAACAGAAGGAGGTAAAATTAATTTTCTCTCCCCTCTCCTCCCCCCTTCCCAAATATAGCATTAGGTATCGTTTGGGAAGAAGGTAAAATGGGGGGAGGAAAAAAAGGGGGGGAAAATGAAAAATGAGGGTGTTTGGGAAGGGAGGAGAGAAAGTGGGGGAGGGAAAAAGAGTGTGGGGCCCACTCAAAAATTCCCCCACCCACCCCCCCCCCCCAAAACAGGGGGAAAATGAGGGCAAAAAAAAGGAATTTGTGGGAAATTACTAAACTGCACTTTTTGTCCAATTGAAACTTTTTCAAAAGCAATGGTAAAATGATCTTTGTCTTTCTACCTCACAAACAAACAAAATTATACTTTTTCACTTTTCTTCCCTCTACTTTTTGACTTCCCAAACAAGAGGAGGTAAAATTAATTTTCCCTCCCCTCCCCTTCATTTTCCTTCCCCCTCAAATTTTCCCTCCCCTCCCCTCCCAAACATAGCATTAGGAACCAAAAAGATTTTAAAAATGAGCTTCAAATTTGTGATCCATTAGATAATTTATGTAATTTCAGAAAAAATGAATTAATATGTACCTTCCTTTTTTGGGTGTTTGGGGAATTTTGTGTGAACTTGAATTTAGGCTTGCTCATGAACGAGAGGTGGCTAATAGATCACCTTTCAACTTTTGCCTTTTTTTGGGGCTATATTAGGCTGCTTGTCTTAGAGGGATATTTCAAATTTAGTATATAAGGATTGATCTTTGGGCATGTAGGGTGCCAATGCAGTCAATGAAGAGTGTTGGCTTTGACTTTAACCTTTATATATAATGCTTTAAGGTGTTAACTCCATTGGATTGAGTTTTGTATAACAAATTGTCATATTCAGTGAGTCACATTGTAGGTATTAATATTCTCCATGGGAAAAAAATGTATGATTTTAATAAATAAATAAACACTAGCACAACAACCGTGCTTAGCACGAGCATGTTTAGTTGTTTATCAATAACTGAAAAGTATATTTAATTATTTTTTAAGAAAAACTCAAATTATGCAAAATCATTCTCAAATACTTGTGACAATGATTCGGTGACTATGATGGGGATAAAAATGAAGTTCTAATAGGAGAGTGAAAAGTGGGAAGAAGAGGTGGTTACGTATAAAGTGGAGGAGATATGTGGGTTATATGTTGGAGGTGGAGGAGATGAATGATTACATATGGGAAGAAGTGAGGAGATATAGCTCCTAGTCAAGATCATAAGTTTTGGTCAAAATTATCTTCAAAATCCATGGATCGAATATACTATAATGGATTATAGCATAAGATGCCCATAATTCTTCAGAAGATTCTACTAAAATCATAGTTTGTAAGATTTTGCTGACTTTGTTACTTAGGTCATTGGTCCACTTGTGACTTGTGTTCTAGGGATCCTCCTTTTTTTCATATTGCTGCTCCACCGAAACTGACTGAGAGGCAAAAGCACATCTGAAACCATTTGGGAGCTGCTTTGTGTCCTGCTTATCGATCCTCCGCTTCCATGGAAGCGCTGGGGCAAATGCTGATGCTAGGCACTGACAAATATCATTATCGGGTTACTACTATAATGTGGAGAGGTATTAACAAGTAGATTTTCAAATTTTAGATTCATTGAGTTATTAATTGGAAAACACCACAGAAAATAATTTGAATGACAAAAGAAAAACAACAAAAGAATATATTTTAAGTGCTAAAAAATATATAATTCTATAGAATATGGAGATTTTAGGAAAATATCACATAGATTCTTCTCAGGTTTGATTGTAATATTAATTTTTCTTGATGACAGCAGGCTGCTAATGCTCTGAATAATATCTGTTATTAACGCTGTTTTTTTTTTTTTTCAAACACCTGCAAATATTTAAGAAACTCGCTGTTGGCATGCCTTCCAATCAGATTTTTGTATTGGTGTACTTTCTTTCTCATCATCGGATGCTGATCCTCTTCTTGGTCTCATACAGTAATATCAAATGGTGGTTTGATGGGGAGGGAAAAGTAGGAAATTGTAATTGCATGTAACCACGACACTTGTGTGTCAATTTTATTTATGATTGTGATTTTTGTTTTTGGTAGGCACTATTGCTGCACCAAGTGAAGTCTATGTAAGAACTTTGCTGTGGTGTGTATTGAACCACTTTGTATAGGAAGACACAAAGCTTTGATTTTGGAAAGATAAAAAAGTGAAACTTCCGATGGTCCATGCCGGAAGAGGTGACCCTAGAAATAAGAATCCTTCCCCACAATTAACATATGAGAATACAAACCAAAGTATTCCTCGTGTGATGCGAGAGAGGCTTTAACGAATTTTGACACGCGTAACTTGCTGCTTGGGTGTTGGCATTGAGATCATGCATGATTCATGAAGGTGTCATTTTGGTGAGCGCAAGTAAGACCTAGGATTTTAAATATCCTTCCTTTGCCTTTGTCCAACACGACCTTTTTTACTTTTCCATTTTTTCATTTTTATCAAGTGAAAGTCGAAAGTAATAGCACATCTAGCTAGAAACTCAGACTCACTGAATTATGACAACCCAGTTGTATCATGTTTAAAGTTCAGCTGTAGACAACTGTCATTGGACAGTCTGGCTTCTATTAGAAGGTTCTAGGTGAGTCTATAAATAGACAAGCTGATGTAAATGTAATCTATTTGAAAACAGGGAAATTGAGAAATCACTTTTTATCTTCCTCTTTTTATTTTTGTTCTTGCTCTCTTCAACTTGGTATTAGAGCCCTTGTCAACCAACGTTGTGTACGATCTAAGTCTCCATCAATACTGCCAAGATTCATCAAATACTGCTAGGATTCATCGAATACCGCCAAGATTCATTAGGATTTGTGAATACTGCCAAGACGTGTCCTATTCTTTAGTTTTGTGAAGTTCTCTACAATCTTCTCACAGCTTCTTGTTACTGCTAAGTTTCTCTTCCCTATCTTACTCTGTTATCAATTAGTTTCAGATCTTGATTCTACATTCTCAGATCTACACTTTTCTTTGCTTTCAACATGACGTCTGCTATGCTTAGTTCTTCTTCTTCTACTCATACTCCCACGTTTCTGATCACTAATATCAGTAGTCTCATATTTGTTAAACTGGACAGTCATAACTATCTCTTATGGAAGTCTCAGTTTCTTCCTGTCTTGAGAGCAAGTGGTTTACTAGGTTTCATTGATGGATCTTATCCTTGTCCATCCGAATTTGTGATTGATTCTAATGGAAAAATCACAAATGAATTCAATCCTCAGTTCTCTGCCTGGATCCAACAAGATCAAAATGTCCTATGCTGGATTAATGCTACACTTCCAAAAAATGTTTTGGCTCATGTGGTAGGTCTCGGTTCTGCTCGTGCTCTTTGGATTGCCTCAGAGCGCAGTTTGCATCTCTCTCTCGATCTCATATAATACAATTGAAGACTCAATTACAGTCAATTAAGAAAGGTTAAGAAACCGTCTCTAAGTACATACAATGAATTAAGCATATTTTAGATAGTCTTGCAGCTGTGTCCAATCCAATCGATGATGAAGATCTTATTTTGTATACTTTAAATGGATTGCCATCAGAATTTGGTCCTTTCAAGACTTCAATTCGGACTCGATCATCTCCAATATCAATTGAAGAATTACATGTAGTTCTACTTTGTGAGAAATTGAGCATTGAGAGCACACAGTCAGTGCCCATTGATTATGCTGCTACAGCATTTGTGTCTTCTAAATCTGGTGGTGCTGGACGACTTGATTCCTCTACTTAAAGTGGTAATGGGCGTGGAAATGGACACTCCAACAACAACAATAGAGGCGGATGCAATCGAGGACGACACTATATTAACAAAGGTGGTCGTGGTTCTCCTAGGTCATCTTCTCAAGCATCTTACAACAGAACATGTTGTCAGATATGCAACAAAACAGGTCACACTGCCTTACATTGCTACCACAAGAGGGACTACTCCTACCAGGGCAGAAATCCTCCATCTCAACTCGTAGCAATGGCCACTTCTTACAATCCAATATCTGAACAGAACTGGTATGTTGATTCCAGTGCAACCAACCATATAACCAATGACTTGCAGAGTCTCTATTCATTTAAACTACCAAGGCAAAGACAAGGCGTCTATAGGAAATGGACAAGGTTTGCACATTATGAACACTAGTTCTTCTATGATTAACACCACATCTAGCTCCTTTCACCTTGATAAAATACTTCATGTTCCCTCTATTTCATCAAATCTCTTATCAGTACATCAGTTTACAAAAGATAATAATTGTGTATTTGTCTTTGATTCTGATGGTTTTTTTATTCAAGATTGTCAGTTGGGGAAGATTCTTTTCCGCGGCTTGAGTAAAAATGGTCTCTACCCATTTCGAGTCTCTTATCCTACTTCTGACATTTCACCTACTGCTGCATTTATTAGCGAACGAACATCATCTACAGTTTGGCACAAACATCTTAGCCATCCATCAATTTCCACGCTTAAGAGTCTGCTTCTTGCTCTTCCTTTACATGGATCAACTGCAATTTCTTTTTGTGAATACTGTCAGTTTGCAAAAAGTGACAAATTACCTTTCTCTTCTTCATCTACTGTTTCCCATAAACCTCTTGAATTGATTCATAGTGATGTATAGGGACTTGCCTCCGTTGTGGCAGAGGGTTGTTTCAAATATTACATTTTGTTCATTGATGACTTTACAAAATATACCTAGTTTTTTTTTTTTTCCTTTAATGTGTAAGTCTGAGTTTTTCTCTGCCTTTCTTTCTTTCAAATTATTTGTTGAAAATCTGCTTTCGTTAAAAATAAAATGCCTTCGGTCAGATGGTGGTGGTGAATACATGAGTTTACGATTTCGAAGTTTACTTAAAACCAGTGGTATCATGCATCAAATCTCTTGTCCATATACCCCTGAACAAAATGGTTGTGATGAAAGAAAACACAGGCATCTAGTTGAGACAGGTCTTACACTTTTATTCAATGCCAGCATGCCACTCAAGTATTGGGCCGATGCCTTTGCTACTACCACATACCTCATCAACAGACATCCTATGAAGCAGTTACAGCTCACTTCCCCTTAGCAAAAGCTTTTCAAGCATCCTCTTGCTTCCTCCTCTTTATGGGTATTTGGTTGTGCATGTTATCCCTGGTTACGACCTTACACACCTCATAAACTAGACCCTTGATCCAAAAGATGTGTATTTCTTGGATACACTCTTAATTCATAAAGGCTATAAATGCTTAGACACCACTACAGGCGGATTTATATATCTCGACATGTTATCTTCAATGAAGAATTTTTCCCATTTCAGCAGGCTATGCAGTCTTCTTCTTCATCCTCCACACCAGAGTCATCCCACTCCTCCTTTACACCTTTTCTATGGCTCTCCTCAGTTTCCCACTCTTCATCCATTCTTGGTCCCATTCCAACTCTCAATTCTAATCCTAAGACAACATCTATTTTGGGCCTTATTCATTCAACCCATTCCCCACCTACCTCTCTTACAACCCCAACCAGTTCCCCAAACTTATTGCCAACTACATACACCTCAGTCACCTACTATTGCTACGTATTTACCCATTGACCAGTTCACCTTATCCCCTTGTCCTCCACCACATGCTAAACTGAAGCTATATTACTTATTGAAAAGTCCAATGCACCTCCATGTCCTCCTACCCTTGCTTCTATAGTTGCCACAACATCACCTTTGCCTACAACTAGTTTACCTGTCAAACCAGCTCCTTCCTTACCATCTTCCTCTAATGCCCATCCCATGGTCACCAGGGCAAAGTCTGGGATTAGCAAAAAGAAGGTCCTTTCTGCTACCAAACACCCTGCTCAACTTCCTACAACTTCCTATTTTTATAGTGTTGAACCCAGCAGCTAACCGAGGCTGCAAAATCTGTTGTACGGCGACAAGCAATGGCTAAAGAATTTTCTGCTCTTCAACGTCAAGGAACATGTAGTTGGTCGCAAGTGGATCTTTAAAATTAAACATAACCAAGATGGTTCAATGGCTCGTCACAAGGCAAGGCTCGTTGCCAAAGGTTTTCATCAAGAAAAAGGAATAGATTACACAGAGACTTTTAGCCGAGTTGTTAAACAAGCTACAATTCGAGTGGGATTAGCCTTTGCAGTTCATTTTAACTAGTCCTTGCATCAATTAGATGTTATCAATGCCTTTCTTCATGGGATACTTCAGGAAGACATTTACATGACTCAACCCCAAGGCTTCACTAATCCTTCTTATCCTCACCTTTTATGCAATCTGCACAAATCCCTGTATGGCCTTAAATAGGCGCCTAAGGGCGTGGTTTGACAGGTTTTCTACCTACCTTTTTGGATTCGGTTTTTCGTCAACTTATGCTAACCCGTCACTCTTTATAAGATGTTGCAACGGCTCTCTCACTGTAGTTCTGCTCTATGTTGATGACCTGATCATAACTGGTAATAACTCCAAGTATATCTCTACACTTATACTTCAGCTTGGGATGGTGTTTGAAATGAAGAATCTTGGACCTCTTCATCACTTTCTGGGAATTGAGGACACTCGAACACTATATGGATTGCTTTTGTCTCTATCCAAGTATGCTAAAGATCTATTACAGAAGAAATCCATGCTTGACTGTAAACCATATACTTCTCCATGCAACTACAAAAGTTCCACATGTATTCACAACTCCAGTCTCATGTCTAATCCTACACTCTACAAGAGTATTGCAGGGGCTCTCCATTACTTGACCTTGACACGATCTGATCTCTCATTTGCTGTTAATTAGGCTTGCCAGCATATGCATTCTCCTTCCAAGGCTCATTTCATTGCTTTGAAACAGGTACTTTGATATATCAAAGGCACACTCACCTATGGCATTCAAATAAGGAAAGGGAGCCTTCAATTAAATGCCTTTTCTAATTCAAACTGGGTTGGTGACTATGACTGCCGATCGACAACTGGGTTCTGCGTTTTTCTTGGTCCTTCACCAATCTCTTGGTCATCTAAGAAACAAGCTATTGTTGCTCGGTCATCCACAGAGGCGGAATATCGATCATTAGCACACACCACTGTTGAATTATTTTGGCTTCGATCATTGCTAAAGGATCTACATATCTTCCTTCCTACCTGTCCCACTGTCTGGTGTGATAATATTTCTGCCATATCACTAGCCTCTAATCCGGTTTTCCATGTTCGCACGAAACATGTTGAAGTTGATTACCTCTTTGTTCGTGAAAAAGTACTTCGCAAGGACATTCAAGTTAATTTTGTATCCACTCATGATCAGATTGCAGATGTGTTTACCAAAGGTTTCCATCCTAAACGTTTTCAATAGCTTCAACCCAAACTTCTGGTTACAGCCACTCCCATCAGTTTGAAGGGGGGTAATAGCACATCTAGTCAAAAACTCAGACTCACTGAGTTATAACAACCCAGCTGTTTCATGTTTAGAGTTCAGTTGTAGACAGCTGTCATTGGATAGCCTGGTTTTTATGAGAAGGTTCTAATAGAGTCTATAAATAGAAAAGCTGATGTAAATGTAATCTATCTGAAAACAGTGAAATTGAGAAATCACTTTTTATCTTCCTCTCTCTGTTCTCTTGGAGCTGCGATTTTGCAAAGCATTAGCAGCTTATTGAAGGGGGGCTGAGATGACAAGAAAAACCAACCATTGAAATTAGAATATGATCGAAGTTTTGTTGAGAACAGTTCATATGCTCATTACAATTTTACATCAATGTGATGTCATTGTTGGCAAAATCACAGGGGCTGCTTGTCTTCAGTTAGAATTTATTTCACCAGCAAAGGGAAGGCATTGGAAAAGGGTCTTCGAGAATGGCGACCAATTATCTGTCACATGGGAGAGTCATTTTTTTTTATCCTAGGCCGGTGGCCTGGAAACTATGATGTGATGCTAAATGTTAGCATCCACTCCTTAGTAGGATGATTTTCTCCTCTGCATCAGTGCCGTTTGTCATGTACAACCTGCTGAAATTCAGAGGGACAGTCCGGATGTGCACTATTGCATGAGGGCTGAGTTGGGGAGAACATTTTCCCTCTTTTGTATGGCATGCTTTATAACCAACCATGACTCTCTTTGCCAAGCTTGTGATTTGTTCAACCCATTCTCTTTCATGTGAAGATGTTAATTGCAAACAAATGCCCTTTGCACTATATATAACACTATATTTATATATATACTAGTGGAGCCTTGCACGTGCAAGGAACATACTCTTTTAATATGATAATCTGAAAAAATAAAGTCATTGAAAAACTTAATATTAACTATCCCAATGGAGAATGACCAGTTTACATATAGCTCGTTTTTTTTGGCAAATTAAGTAATCTACAATCACTCATTGTTCTTATGAAATTTAGTAAAAGTTTCAATAGAAAAAAGTAAGAAGAAGATTGAATAACAAGATATATGGAAATAAACTAATTAAAAAAAAAGTTGGTCACCAACCTTGTCTGGCCATACATAATTAGGAAAAACACTCACCAATTTCAATATAGATCGATAGTCTGGCCTATTTCTCATTAAAATTTGTCTAAAACCTAGCACCAAATACATACCAAATTCAATAAAACAAAATACTAACCAACCAAAATAGTACCAAACTCATAGCTTTAAACGAATCAACAACAAATCACAAGGATTCCAAGCAATTTTTGGCATTCTCATCTCTTCCTCTGATAAGCAAATCGTGTCTTTACAAGCATTGGGATTGAAGTTGAAATTTTCTACACATGAAAATCTCAACTGATTTGAGTTCTTACAGTGAATGAACAAATTCTTCAAACACAACCCTTTTCGTGATCATTTGAGCTAAGCATTTCATCGAAATATAATAATACTAGGTAGGCCCACAGATGTGTAGTTCTCTTTGATTATATATATAATAATACTAAGTGGGGCCCACAGATGTGCAGAGAAAAAGCATGACAAGTTCTTATACTAAGTGGGGCCCACAAATATGTAGTTCTCTTTTTCTATATATATAATATAATAATACTAAGTGGGGCCTACAGATGTGTAGATGTAGAGTAAAAGCATGACAAGTTCTTCTACTAAGTGGGGCCCATAGATGTGTAGTTCTCGTTTTATTATATATATAATATAATAATACTAACTGGGGCATACAGATATTATAATAATACTAAATGTGGCCCACAGATGTGTAGTTCTCTTTTGTTTTATACATATAAATAATATAATAATACGAAGTGGGGCCCACATATGTGTAGTTCTCTTGTATTATATATATAATATAATAATACTAAGTGGGGTCCACAGATGTCTAAATGTAGAGAAAAAGCATGACAAGTTCTTCTACTAAGTGGGGCCCACAGACGTGTAGTTCTCTTTTATTATATATATAATATAATATAATAATATTAAGTGGTGCCCACAGATGTGTAGAGAAAAGGCATAACAAGTTTTTCTCTTTTATTGGGACCCACATATGTGTAGTTCTCTTTTATTTTATATATATATATATATATATATATAATATCATAATACTAAGTGGGGCCCACAGATGTGTAGAGAAAAAGCATAACACTTTTTTTCTCTTTTATAATAAGGGCATAAATATTATATGATTATTATTATAATATTTGGGAGACGCCACAGGGGTGTAGTGAAAAAGTATGCAACTTCTCTTCT
Source organism: Umbellularia californica (assembly GCA_028538565.1). Taxonomy (NCBI): domain Eukaryota; kingdom Viridiplantae; phylum Streptophyta; class Magnoliopsida; order Laurales; family Lauraceae; genus Umbellularia; species Umbellularia californica. Next base: position 81,511,680 of record JAPQWN010000005.1, read on the forward strand.
ATTTTATAATAAGGGTATAGATATTGATTTTATATTATATAATAATAATAATATATTATTATTATTATTATTATTATTATTATTATTATATTATATTATATTATAAGATTTGGGGGTGGGCCCCATAAAAGTGTAGTGAAAAAGTTTGTAATTTCTCCTCTTTTATAATAGTATATAAGATATAAGATAAGATAAGATAAGATAAGATAAAATTGTAGATAGATTATAATATTTGGGGGTGGGCCCCATAAAGGTGTAGTGAAATTGAAATTTCTCATAATAATATATTATTATATTATATTATACTATTTTGGGGGTGGGCCCCACAATGGTTCAGTGAAAAAGTTCGCATTATAATATTTGGGGTTGGGCCCAACAAAGGTATAGTGAAAAAGTCTGCAATTTCTCATAATAATATATTATTATATTATATTATTATATTTGGGGATGGGCCCCACAATGGTGTAGTGAAAAACATTTTGCAACTTTCCCTCTTTTATAATAGTAGTACATAGTAGATAATAGATAGTAAATATTTGGAGGTAGGCCCAACAATGGTGTAATGAAAAAGTTCGCATTATAATATTTTGGGGTGGGCCCTACAAAGGTGTAGTGAAAAATTTTACAATTTCTCAAAATAATATATTCTTATATTATATTATAATATTTGGAGGTGAGCCCCACAATGGTGTAGTGAAAAAATTTGTATGAGATAGATAGATAATAAGGGTATATATATTATATTATATTATTATTATATAATATATGATTATATTTTATTATAATATTTTGGATGGGCCCCACAGTATTGTGGTGAAAGAACCATGCAACATAGCCTCTTTTATAATAGTAGATATAAATAGATAGATAGATATAATATTTTTGGTGGGCCCGACAATAGTTGGGTGAAAAGATACTATATTATTATTATTATTATTATTATTATTATTATATAATATATTATTATTATAATATTTTGGGTGGGCCCCACAATGGTTGGTTGAAAAAAAATTGTAACTTTGTCTCTTTTATAAGAGTAGATAGATAGATATAAATATAGATATAGATATAGAAGAGTATATATATATATATATATATACATATATACATATATACATATAGGGAAATATTCAAGTGAGAACTAGTTCTCACATATTATGTGAGAACTTTTTTGTAGAGTCCAACTAGCAACCCATCCAAACCTAGCAACCAATAGGAAACCCCTTGATAGTCATTAATCCCAAAGATTGGCACACATCCAAATGGACTGAACCGTTGGATCGAGGGTTGAATATTTTTTTGAATATGAAGCCATTAAACTTGTGGGCCACGGATGAAGGGGTTAGGGGCATGGGTTTCGGATTAAACTTGATACATGGGGTGGTCTCACATAGATCTTTCCATCCCCCTTGGTCCCATCCCAAAATGGAGCCCACAATTGGGCCCGACAAAAAAGTTCTCATATAATATGTGAAAACTAGTTCTCACTTGAATATTTCCCATATATATATATATATTCCCTGGTTTTTCAACGTCATTTAATACATCAATACGGGACCTCTCCCCTGGTGTTTGCTGCTGCTGCTAATACTACTACTACTACAAATAATAATAATAATATAACACTCATCATGTTGTCGGGTAAGTTTGTGAAGCTTCATATTCAAGCCTACTGGCAGCGGACGGTCTAATCTGACATGCAGCTCTCTTTTATCACTACCATATACAACAGAGAACATTTTAACATTCAAATATAGGGTCACAAGGGGGCGTAAATTATATAATTGTGGCAGCTCGGGCAGTCTTTTTTCTTGAAATCTCTAATCCATCTATCTATTTTGCTTGAATAATGCTAACGAGGATTACCGCAAAGGATGGAGACTTGAAAGGCATGTCGTTGATGGCTACAATTTACTGCTCGATTCATTGAGGAGGAGAGGCAGGGCCTTGCCAATATTAATGAAGCATCTGCAGGTCAACTCAGCAATGCATACTTCTCCATTCCCCTGACGAGCCTCATATAAGGAGATGGCACTTTGAAAATTTGTAGGGAAAGAGAGAGAAAGCATTGATAGGATCATTATGTACATGCTTTACAAACATCATGTGGTTTTTCAGCGCAAATTATGGGCTTTGTTATGTTTGGTAATGTCGATTTAAATTGCGAGAACCCATTTTAGAAACCATTGCCACTACCCCTCCCTTGAAAGATCTCCTTTACAGTCACGGGACTATCTTGTGCACTGTATGGCTACTATACAGGCTGGCCCTCCCATTGGATCTGAGATCAAGGGATTTATGAACATGATACGAAAATGCAAATCCCTCACTATAGGCCACACAAATTAAACCTGCACTGAACTGTCAGTGCTGGTCTCTCAGGTGTGGAGGTATCACCCAAAAGGTCACAACTGTTAATAGTGCACATGTAGTTGCAGTCATGCAAATGAACGATGCTGCTCAGTCTCGCAGGATCCATGACTAATGTTGGAGATCATTTTGCCACCAAATGCTATATTAAAACCGAGTATCAAATCTTACCAGAAAGCATGCAGGGGAAAACAACACCACTTGTAAAGAAGCATTCATCAAGAGAGAGTCAACATATCACCATACACTGTTTAACTCCTTTTTATTTCAGTTTAAAATAAAATGGGCAGGATGATAACATAAGAATCAGGCCTTAAGGGCCGCTCCTGCTTTGACAAGCTCCTCAAGTTTCTTGCTAATTTGTGCCTCTGTCAGGCCATCTAAACGAACACATCTTTCGACACCCATGTCTGTGCCAAGAAAAATATAGGATCAGAAAGAAGGCAACATGAAATCAAGCCCTCATTGAAACACAGTAGTATGCAAGATAAAGTTGAATAAAGAACAAGGTTTAAAGTCAAACTTTAAGGCCAATCGCTGTACCCACTCAGGTATTATAACCCCGACAATCACTTGGGCACTTTCTCAAAACATTCCATTGTACTCAATTTTTCAAATACTTTTGCATTTGACCAAGTTTCGTTGGGAATTAAGTAGGACCAAGTTGGCCTTTTTGTTTTTTGTTTTCCCTTTTTGACCTAAGTTCTTTTATGTGGACGGCGGATTCAGATGCGGGGCACGTAAGACAGAGATGGAAGATGGAGGGGGTAGGTCAAGGAACCCTGAAAATCTTGGGCTCACGCAGAACTCCCTATCTCAGGTGAGGAGAAGAGAGAACTGGGGGAACCCAAAAAGCACTCCATTTTTCAATAATATTCAACTCCATAGCCAAGGAGGCTTTACATTACTTAAATAGGAGAAAACATAAACCTAGAACTAATTCGAACCATCCAAATGCAGTGATGGCCAGGATTAAAACAGTTAATGTAAAACAACTTAAAATATAAATAAAACTCTTAAGCATGATAGAATATGTGGGCCGGGCCCAAAATGATTGGTCTAGATGGATGGGCTGGGCCTATTGGTTGGTCAACCCATGGGGGACCATGGGTTTGTCCTACATCAAAACTCCCCTTCTTGAGAGAACTCGACCTCTAGTTTTGTAAATGTCCTCCAAGATCGAAAGTCAATTGTTCAAACTTCCAGTTTTCTGCTTGATCTTCATTTTCTTTGCATGAATTGGAGGCTTGACTCAATCTTTTCATCCATGTAGAAGGCGAATGGAGGCGTGGCTTCTTCTAATGTCTGAATCTAGCATTGGCTTATGATCATACAGTCAAATGTATCAGTTGTTGATGTTGTATCAGTGGATCACAATCTTTGAAAAATGATAGTCCATCTAAAAAGAAGAAATCAATGTGGGGAATGTCAATGACTTGATCTTCTTTTGCAACCTCCTAACCATTAGCCTTTTCATCTGATGATTTAATTGTCTTTTCTGGAATTGGGCTGATGATGACATTCATTAGATGATCAAAGTCATTGCGGACCATGCTCAACTTTCCAATATTCGTAGCTTCTTCATTTTTTATGCTTGCACTTGTTGATCAACACTGTCAGTCTCTTTGTCATTTGAATCCACAACATGGACTTTTGTCATTTGTGGAGACTTTTCCTCTTGCAACTTAGCTTTCCGCATGTGATAACGTCTTAGCAAATACTCAACACGAATTGCCTCCCACAATACTTCATACATGTCCTTGTAGTTCTTCATATTTTCCCATTTGCTTGGTCTCAAACCTCCGAGAAAATGTTTCAAGTCATGTTCTTCATTCTCATTTAACCCACATCTTGCAGCTTTGAAAATTCATCGGAGTACCCATCAACTGTCAACTTTCCTTGTTTCAAATAAAGGAATTTATCAAAGTAGTCTTTATTTTTAGAATACCGATCTCCATATTTATATGCATAGATGATTCTTTGCGTATCATTGTAGATTTGCAATGTCAGATTGTTGGCAATTTCATCTTGACCAGGATGTAAATGGAATGTAAAATCTAATGCGCTCTTCGAAAAATAGGGTGACCTGTTGTGAAGATTTTACTATTAGGAGCGCGTGGGCGAAGATGGATCGCCAATCAGAGTCAAGATGCGCAAGATACCACAATGCAAAGATGGAAGGATGAAAACTATTTGAATTTGAGGCCCGTACGCATGTCTTGGCTCAATCAATTGTTGTTGACTGATTGCTTGAATTGAATTCACTTCTTGGCTCACAGGTGAAGAAACTCACTTCGACAAAACATGGATTCGTTTGGAGTAGCCCAAAAAGTAAATATTGGGCCTGGCACATGTCACTTGTCTCCTCTGCTTGCTGCTAGCTTGACACTGGTGCCCAAAAAAAAGAGCTTGGAGGTTGGAGCGCGGTCCATGAGGCTTAAATCTGGAAAGATGAGAGACGGAGGTGTGATGAGGTTCATTCTTTTTCAATGTCGACAATTGATGAGGGTGATTGCATCGATGGCCGAAGCAAATTGAAGTGCGACGAGATGGTCGAGGGCTTTTGGCAATGGCGATTTCGCTGTTGCATTTCGCCTGCTGGTGTGTTGCGGTTTGGCTGTCGTAATCCGGTGTTGGACAAAAAGATGAAGGCGATGACTGTCGCCGTGGTGCACGGTATGCTCCTGCACGCTTTCTTCTCTAATTCTCTATCACTGCTTTGTTTTTCCTTTTTTTCCTTGGCTTGAGAACTGAAAGAAGATGGATTCTGGGATTTGGGAATGGAGATGGGTTGTGGGTTTGAGTATGGTGGGTTCTCGGTAGGGTTCAGCTAGGGGATCGGGGATAATGTTGGGATTGGAATTAGGGTTTGAGCTCTCTCTCGGTTAAGGTTTTTGGAAGTGAGAAGTTGAGGATGGGTTTTTGGTTTTGGTCCTTTCTGGTTTTCAAGGATTGGTAAAGATGGGGCTTTGGGTAATAGGATGGAGACGAGATTGGGATAGGTCCAGGTGCTAGGTCGAAAATGGGTTCGATTGGAGGGATGAGGGGTTCTGGGTGGAATGAGATTTAGAGTGGACAATGGCCGGCTGTTTTCATTTGTGAGCTTGGCACTCGGCAAAAGGGATTGTGCTTGGATGGTGTTCTATTTGTGTAAGAGGGGGTTTTGGGGGAAAATATGAGTTTCTGATGTTCGGCTACCTAGCAGGTCTTGGGCTGTTGGTGCCAATCTGCTAATGGGCTTTGGGTTTTAGGGCATTGGGTCAGCATTGGATTTGGTGATATGGGGCTATGGATTTGGTCACACACATCTAATCACTTTCAATGAGCTCAGTAGGATTTGTAAACAGTAACAATGAAAGTTCCAATAAATGTTGCAGCAGAAAAAAAAAGGTCTTAAGAAGCAGTAGCAAGCTCTGTTATTCAGTTACTAACACGGTCAATGTTAATGTGTAGACCAACTCCTTACATTTACACCAAGGACAGGATGATGACACATTGACAAGCCAAATTATACTATATTAAGCTAATTTCAAAGGGTTTTCAAGCCACTTTTGATGGTAACCTCTAATTTTAACCATTAGTTATAACTACTCTATAACTTACCCACATTTTCCTCCCACTGCCAACATGAAACCACTCAAGTCTTTATCCCACTTTTCACTCTTCTCAACGTCATTTCCATCCCCAATCTCTTGTATCCTTTCTCAACATATTCTCTTTTCCTTCTCACCTCAATTCTTTTACTTCATTTCTACTCTGTGCTCTTGGATTCAAAATAGAGGTACCTCTATTCTTTTATGCTCTATCCATACTAAATCGTTGTTAGTAAGTATTAGAAGATGATTTGCGTGATTTGTTCTTTTTATTGATCTTTACACATATTGCTACAAATTTTTAATCGGTAAGCCTGTGCTTAGCACAGGTTATTGTTCTAGTTTCTATTATAGAAATACTAGAAACAACAAATTCTTATTCAGTTTATAGCAATGCAAAAAAGGGTACTGGATTGAGTAGAAAAGCCAGAAGTTACAGAACTTGGATGCATATGAGTCTATGACTGAGTATGAAATAACAAATTGGATTTACAGAGAGGCATTAGTTGAACAACATGGTGGTTGTTGCTGTTAAACACAATGACGTAGGAATTATCCAAAATGCAATGTTAAGGGAATAATTTCAAATGCAATTTCCATCTTTCAAACCCCAAAACATGAGCCTTTTATTAGTTAAAGAGTCTAAAAGGGAGGCCATTCCTTCCCATAAACAGAAAGAAATACAGTGATTATGATGGAAGAAAGATTGGTTCTCCCTCTCTTCCCCTCCATAAAAGGAAGCAACACCGGTACTGTGCTTTGAGGTAAAGATAAATGTTACATGAGGATTAAATAACAAGTAAAAAGGGCAAGATGACATACATGTAGAAACCGACTGAAACGTGTTCCTTAAAAAAAGTCATTTAGATAATTTATTGGATGTCAACTTTGAGATTCTATTTAGCAATTTGCTGATACAGTACACTATTAACTCTTGCCAAACAGTCTCTACCAAAAACAAACAAACAAACAAAACAAAAACTCTTGACAAACAGCTGCCTAGTAACTTCTTAAGAAAAAGGTAAACCTACAAATACGAAACCTTTTGTAATATATTAATACATTGTTTTCCCATATCTCTTTGAAGATTATTTTTTTCCTTTTACTCTCTTTAAAGGGGTTTCAATCACACGACTCTGTTTTTAGATGTTTTAAATAGGAGTCACACTAAACAGCACAACCACCTCATTTGGGACAGCAAGGATAGATGGGTTTGGTCGTGTATTAGGGGTATGCTCAATATTAAGTCTGATAAAATTAAAATTTTCATTTGAAAGGTCCCGGTCAAATGATCCTAGCCCTTAATTTTAGGTCCTCAAAGTGTGATGGCTATATGTTGTTCAATTTTTTTAGTAACAAAATCCAAAAGTAGTAAGAGGGGTAGGTCTGTTTTAGGGATGCCAGTAAGTAGGAGCGTGCTGAAGAATTTGTCTATATATAAATTTGTTCATCATCATTTACACGTATCTAGACCTTGGTTGGATTTACATTTCCACTCCATTGGGTCATTGAACCAATCATCCCAGCAACCTTCACATGCACAGTCTCTACAGTCGGCTACTAAGTCTCAGAACAGGATTTGTAAAACTCTTGGTTTCCCCTGTTTTGCCAACTACTCTTGAAGCTTTGAAATTACTAAGCACACGTAATATTAAAATCATTTCATTTTCACTTTTTAGAAATACAAGGAAAAGAATTTATAGTACAACTTCAAGTTGAGACGGATCAATATTATAAACAAAACATGAACCAAATAAAAGCTTAAATAATTTATCACACCTTTAATGAAAATTTTCCATGTTTTCAAGTAAAAGTTGTAATTTCTTGTTCAATGCATTTACTTTGCCCCCTCCCAATAGGAATTTTCTGGTTCAGCCCCTGAATCTCAGAGTAACAAGCTTTACCATTCAGTTACCGATATCAGCCAACTTTAATGGATAGACCATAACACACTATGTTCATATTCATTTTCATGGGTGAAAGATGGTGATCAACAAGGGAAACCAATATACAAATGAAGAAAATACAAGAAGACAGCCGCCCAAGGAGAAACTCTATGCAACCCCACTAAAAAGATTGGAAAATACAAGCCACCCAAGGAGAAACTCTATCCAACCCTTGCTTAGCTAGAACATCTGCCATACTATTAGCCAGGATAACTTAATGACGGAACACTACATCCATACAAGAAGACACTCTTCAATCTCATTCTAATAAAATTGGAATCTCCATGGCTTAGCCCTAGGTTGTGAGACCCACATCACTACATTAGCCGAATCCCTCTCAACAATCAATTTGCCTAGGAATGAAGCCAGAAAGTATGAAGAGCTTCTAGCAAAGCCATTATCTCAGCCTCATTAGACTCCTTGGCACCCACATGCTTGGAGAACACTAGCACAACTTTCCCCTTATGGTTGCATAGAACTCTAGTTCCAGCCGGCTCCGGTTGACCTTTAGCCGTTCCAGCCGGCTCCGGTTTACCTTTAGCCACTCCATCTATATTAATTATTAAACTTTAAAATACCATGAAGAGCAGAGACCAATGGAGCAAATTCACTACCTTTCTCAACCTTCATGACATGCAAGCTTCCCAATTGAAAATGATATCATTCACATTGATGTTGACAAACTCCTTTTTAAAAGAGGCCCCACTTTGCAATCCTAAGACACAACCGAAGATGAAGTGCCCTTAAAAATCCTTTCAATCCTTTCCTTCCATATTGTCCAAAGAATCACAAAGGGAATGATTCTCTAAAGAATTAAGTTCAAATCCATTAAAAGGCCCCCCATCCCCAATATTGAACCGCTCTAAGAAAGCACTAAGCCAGCCGCATCTATTAAGGAAATGACACCATAAGAGATATGCCACTTCACAATAAACAAAAAAGATGATTTATTGACTCTGCGTCCCTCCTGCACATGATACAATTATTCGAAACGTCATCTAACACCTAACCTCTGCTCCTAAGGTTAGATATCAACACCTTTTCTACAACAACCAATCAGAAGAGGGCAGCAACCCTAGAAGGTACCAGCCTCAACCACACTAGCGCACTAGGACGATAAGGTTGAGATGGCCCCTCAAGAGCTAAGAAAAATGCCTTAGTCGAGAACTTCCTTACACATGATGGCTTTTAGATTCGAGAATCCTTGCATTCCCTGCAAACAAAAATGTTTTTTTAAGTGGTACCTTCAAACAAAAATGTTAGAAAGAAGACTCAACAACTCCCCATGCTAGACCTCTTCAAGCTGACAAAGAGTTCTCCTAAAAGACACTGCCCAAGATATATTGTTTCCCCTCAGTTCATAACACTGTCTAAAAGAGGACTCTCTATTGGACACCACTCTAAACACCCGAGGAAACAATCCCCCCATAGCGCCCACTCTCACTCAATCATCAAATAAAACCTCACATCCCTCCTCAACAAGAAAACCCACCCCTTCGGAAAAAGTATCCCTTTACATTTGACTCCTCCATAAAAGAAGAAACGCACACCCAAAGACCAAACATATGAGATCTAGGAACCGACTTAGGCAACCATCCCTGTTTATCCTCACCATATTCAACATCAATGATCCTCCTCCAAAGAGCTTCCTTCTCCTCCCCAAATCTCCACCACCATACAGGTAACAACACCCAATAATACTATATACTAAGCTGAAGGATTTTGGATTCAATTTTGACCGGACTTTCGATTTTGAGTGGAAGTTACTTTCAGTTTTTATTACTATAGCATGTTCTCTCTCATGCACTCCCCCATTCATACGACTCTCATCTACCCCACCACTTCTAATGCAACCCACTCACACGTATAATTCTATCTCTTTCTCTTCTCTCATCAACCACATGGTATTCACTCCCTCCTTTCTCATCAGCCACAAGTATAGTATATTTGATTTTGATTATCTTGAATATCATGATTGCATCTTTCACATAGTATTCATGAATTTGAATGTATGATATTCATTCGCTCTCTCTGATATTTAGTTTCTTTCATTTTTAGAACTTTATTATGATGTCCATTTTGAACTTCTTCGTCATTTGCATTACTATAAACTTATTAATGTTTAATTGTTCTATGAAGTGATGTCTACATTTATGAATGCTTAATTTGCAAGATAGATTGTTTGTTTTTTAATCTATTGTTGTTTAATTGTTCTATGAAGCGATGTCTAAATTTATGGATAGTTAATTTGCAATATAGATTGTTTATTTTTTAATCTATTGTTTTTTAATTTGAATTGAACGTGCATACCCGTGCTTAGCACATATTTTTTTTGCTATTTTTTATTATCCAAATCACCAAGACCCGAACCACCACCCCATTTTGGCTAAACAACCTCACTTCATTTCATTTAATGCAACTTCTTCAACTAACTTTGTCCTTCCATCCTGGTGGAAACCGTTTTAGGCATCTTTAATGTATAAGAGAATGTTAGCCAAACTTGCTTTGATCAAAGTTATTCTCACCATATATGATAAGTATAGTATCTTCCACATGGATAATTTCTTTTCAATCTTTGCATTGAATGGATCCCATAATGCCTTTGACCTCAGGTTAGCCGTTGGCCCAATCAGAAGCCCAAAATACAACACAGGAAGCTTCCCCACTTTGCAGTGAATTCTATTTGCTAAAATTTGAGTGAGCTTTTTGCACAGCCTATCCCCAGAAGTTGACATTCAGGCATGAAATTAACTACAAGCACCTATAAGGTGGTGTTACGGGAAAGGTCAAGAAATCTTAAAGAAACAATGGATTCAAGTACCTTTTTCTGCATGAAAGTTCTACACCATTCTCCCACCCACCAAAGAACAATTATCATGCCCTAATAAACATAGATAATACAATGTGTATTAGGAGACCATACCATATCGTGCCCATATTTGAGGGTCCACTCCACTGCATTCACGGATCAGTATGGGAAATTTGGGATTCAGAGTCTTCAAATCTTTGTAATTCCTGTGAACGAACTCCCTGTATGGAAAAAAAAAAAAAAGTCATATAAACCCAAGAAGCATGACTACAGTCACTACACAATAGCCGGCAGGGTCTTTACAGCAGTCTGTTACCAACCGTTTGATGACATATGCAGGGCAGAAATACAATCTCCATTCTTAAAGCTTGTCTTCATAGTTCATTTGGATTGATATGGGATATAAGGGAGCCAACTGAACAGTGATGCGGCCATGGAGAAATCCCCCCTGTTCTGGTAAAATGAGTTTTTATTTTTATTTTCAATTAATGGTCACTTTCTTAATCAAAAGATGTCTGAATGGAGTGAAAATGGGTCCTTTGGAAAAGTTATTTAGTTATTGTTCTAGCAAAGCTCAATTTGTGCAATTCTAAATAGGAATTGAGAAAGTCATGGCTTATTCTCTCTAGGGCCCGTTTGTTTGCATGGAATTGAGTTTGAATTCCCGTGATTTCTATGAAACTTATTACTATCGAAGCAACTAAAATTGAAGAAACAAAAGGTGAATATCCACAAATGGCCATCAAATAATCAGGGTTGTATCTACATCTCCACCTTATCTTTCACTGCTCGCCTCCTTAGTATTCCTTCATTGTACCCATTTTACCATGAAGATGGTGTGACGAGATCGTGGGGTGTTCTCTTTTTCTTTTCTTCTTTTCAGTCTTTTGCGGTCATATTATGCCGTAGAAAAGGGGTTGGAATTGAGACGTTGGATGTTGGTTCAGATCAGAAACTCGATTGATTGGAGATGGAAGCATCATTTTCTTGTCATCGACCGGGAAGGAAATGGAAGAAAGATGCGATTGCCGAACAAGAGTATTCAAAGAAGACACCGCTGATTTGGGGATCTAGACACGCGCAGGGAGAGAGAAGATGGATGGATGAAAAAGTGTTTGGGATTAGAATAGATTACAAAAAGGCTCCAGTAATACCTGGCTTGGGCGCTTGCAGGCGATGTTTGACAGAAGAGGAAACGGAGCTCTTTCAGATTTCGAGACAAATGCCCTCTCCACGCCATCTTTCTCTTTCTCTATATCGGTCGAGTAGGCTGTTTCTTTTCGCGTAGAGAGAACACCACGCAACCAACACACTCTCGGAGGGAGGAGGAAGGGTTTCAGTGGTTTCTATTTATTGATCCACGAGCGCCAAGCCTCGGAAGAGAAGATTGCAATCCCAAACAATGTTCAGTGGGCCATCCAGGGAAGCCCAACGCCAACAATGTCAGTGGACTGACCTCCGGTGAGGGTCGTATTTTTATTTAAATAATTTTAAATACATTTATAAATAAATCCATACAAATAAATTATAGAGGAATTTACCAAAAAAATAACTTTAAGTGGTTACTACACCAAACAAGGAATCCGTATAGAAAAAAATGCCCTTTTTCACCATTTTTTTTTTTTGTTTTTTGTAGTCGCATTCGACCTTTATTTTCTCAATCGACCCTCACCATAGCAAGTGAGGCTCGCATTCGATCTTGAGCACGCATAAACTCTTCATTTTCTTCCTTTTTCCTCGAGTGTCCGATAAAAAGAAAAGATGACTGGAAGATTTGCCACTTAAAATTATGTTTTTGGTAAAATCCCCATGATTAAATCAAGAGATAATAAATAATGAGGGAGTCAAATAAAAAGGTGATAAATGACAAAAAGTCAAGTAATGATTTATAGGCAATAAAGTGTTGTTTCGAGTATATAAAAATGTTGAGGATTGGAAGTGTGGGTGCCCACTGGCTGGTCATGATTTCACTCAATCAATTTGACAAAAGGAAAAAAGAATAAGAATTTCTTTTTATTGAAATTGCCCAATCATGAAGAGAAGAATCCTTGACTAGGGCTAGGAGAGCGGGAGTTGCTCTCCTTGTGATTCCCAAAAAGAATAACAAATTTATTGTTTATAGTTGACCTTTGTAAAAAAAAAATTATTTTTTATAATTTAATATCATCATCTCTTTTTTTTTTTTTTTTTTAAATTTGCTCCAATTGAATTGGTTGAATGATCAATTACAATGTATCTTTTTGTCAAAACATCTATTGTAGGATCCAATAGTTAATTCAATAAATAATTTTTAGATAAGAAGAACACGGTCCCTAATTTTTTGTTGGATAATCAAAATAAGACCGGTTTGAGAAAAAGCAATGATTGTTTGTTTAGCAACTTTACTTATATGGTGAAGTGAGGTGAAGCCTCCGTTGAAGAGGTAATAAAATATAATGTTATGACCTTTTGTCTTTAATTGCTTGGTAAGAATAATTTTTGATATATGAAAATAGATAATTTTTTTGTCATTCAGTTACTTGAAATTTTTATATTTTTGAAATGACCCCTCATCTCTTGGACCACAGAACGGGCATGAGACCGACCGACCCTCGTGGTTCAACCATGCGTACTATCTCCCCAGACCTTTCACACAATAATAACGAAAACTAGCATCTTCAGAATCAACGGCTAGGCTGGACTCGGCTGAGCTGAGCTGGAAAAAGATCCCTTCTCCTTCTCTCTCTCTCATTGCTGTCGGAAGAAACCCCAAAAATCTATCATCTATCCATCGTCCCCATATCCCATCACCTATATGGATTTCACCTCCGATTCCATGGCAGAAGATCGAGGCTTCCGACCTCATATAACGTCTGCAATCGTTGCAGAAGAGAGAGATAGATAAAAGAGAGGAATTGGTTGCATGGTCTTTTTTTTTCCTGCTTTATTTCTTTCTTTCCAAAATTTGATCTTGCGGCTTCTTCTGAAGCATCCGGGAAATGGATCTCGAAAGACCTGGCTTTTATGAAGAAGAAGAAGAAGGAGGAGATCAGAAAGGGGAGTTGTTTGGCTGCGGCAGAGGATCCTCAGCAATTTGCTCGATCTGCTTGGAGTGCGTTGTCGATCGAGGGGAGAGGTCCATCGCCAAGCTGCAATGCGGCCATGAGTTCCACTTAGGTCAATGTTTTTCCAATTTTCTCCTTTCCTGCTCTGCTCTGATATGCTTTTTGCATTCTCTCATGTTCCATCCTGTCCCAGGGACGTTGTTTCTCCATTTGGAAGTCATTATGATAACTACCAGTCTACTTTTAAATGGAACTAATTTAACTTAATAGGTTTGTCCTGCATGTATGTCTCCCTTATTTTCTTGTGGGAAAAAAAGGGTGTGAGAAGTTATGTCTGTTTCGATGTGGGACCACTTCATGCCATGTTCCTGCTTTGGTCCATTCATCCTATTCATTTCCAAGTTGGTGCTGCTGGTGCTCGCTTTTTCTTAAATTATATTGTTGGGAGAGTAAATGTTTTCGACAAATGATCTCCTTTTCTTTTCCCTACTTCCATATTTAATATATATATATATATATATATATATAGAGAGAGAGAGAGAGAGAGAGAGAGAGAGAGAGAGAGAGAATTAATGATAAGAAAGCACCTATTCCATGTCCATAGGGAATGCAAGGATTTAATCTTTTGGATTTTGTGATTTGTCTTTGCATTGGTCAACAAAGTCCTCTAATGCTCTGAAGATATTCCTTAGTTCTCGCTCCCAAGTATACACATGCTAAATGCTACTACTTATGTAGACAAGTTTTCTCCTATTAGTCTCATGAAGAGAGAAAAAAAAGGGGAAAAAAGATAAAGAGAGAGTAGCATTTGAAGAGAGTACCTATGATCCTGCTGATTTATTTTCCTTGAAGGTTGGAAAATAGTTGGGATATCAAGGGCTCCAAATGATCTGAAAAAAGTGTGCAGGTCACGGTTAATGGAAGTAGACTCTTCTTAGATTGCATCAAACAACTTGTTGCGTTGAACATTTTTTTTTTTTTTTTTTTTTGTCCCTCATTTTTACTGTTTCTGTTCTTTTGCCAGACTGTATTGGTTCTGCATTCAATGCCAAGGGCGCAATGCAGTGCCCTAATTGTCGGAAGGTTGAAAAAGGTCAATGGCTATATGCAAATGGATATCGTTCTCTTGCTGAATTTAGTGTAGATGAGTTGGTTAATGAAGACAACTATGTTGATCTGACTTACTCTAACCTGGTAAGCTGTTATCTTAAGATCTCTCTCTCTCTCTCAGAAAATTATTAGTTTCCAAGATACTACCATTCATCCATCTAGCAATGAATTATGTGGTAGACAGTAATACTAGTTGCAGCAGGCATGTTAACTATTGTCGTCCATCATTAGAATCCCATGGAAGTCTATAAATGCGTATTTTTGTGAAGTGAGGCGTTATGTTTTCCTTCTTTTTGAATGGTTTTCTTTGTCTTGCTTTGTGATCTCTCTCTTATGCTGATAAGCTTTTTCAATAAAATATCGGTTACCATTAAAAAGAATAAAATCTAGGACAAGGTTTGGTGGGATTAAGTGAGTCCCTATGATGCCTAGATATGGCATGGATACAGCAAGGGACATGCCATGGAAACGGTAAGGACACAGATTTTACATATAAAAAGTGAAGTATCGGATACGCTACAACACGATACGCTACCTATTATGAAGCATCTGTGCATCATCGGTGAGTCTCCATTGGTGATGTCAAGTGATTCCATTACGCTTTACAATGAGCTCCTGTACTTAGCAATTAGCATGAAATGGTGTGAAATTAAAAAAATAAAATAAAGAACAGCACCAAAAAGGGTGGTATTAGTAGAAAAGAGCACCAAAGAAGGAGATATTAGTAGACATTAATGTTTATCTCATCCCATAACCACTCAGATTAAATCCGTGTCTACTTATATCTCCCTGGCTGGTGCTGGTTTCTTTACCATTTTCATACCATCTAGTGCTGGGTTATCGGTTAAGCCTAGTGTTAGACCCCGTCCCGAGTTAATCAAGATTAACTCTAATTAATTGAAATTAATGCTAATTAATCATAATTAATTAAGCTAATGATGATTAATGACCAAGCGTGATGAGATTAGTCTCAAATGATTGATTTAGACTTAATGAAGTGATAATGAATGAAATTAAGGTAATTGAGTTGGTTTTACACTCAAACAAAGGAAAATAAGGACTTTTTCATAAGTACGAATTATCGTGTATTTTGTCGAATACGGTCACTCTTGGTACCGGCGTGTGTATCTTGAGGAGTACGTCAACTTTTATAGTAGACTTGATTGCATTTGACCTCAAATGGATCAAATGAGTCTTCAACTATGATGCCCAGATACGGCACAGATACGGCAGGGACACGCCATAGACATGGTAAAGACACGGATTTTACATGTAAAAAGTGAAGTATCGGATACGATACGACATGATACGTTGCCCATTTTGAAGTAACCGTGCATCATAGGTCTTCAATTGAATCAAAGTGTAAATGAGAGGAGCTAAGGGGACTTAAGTGCAAAATGCTCCCTTATATAAGATGAAATGAACTCAACAATGAGTTCATCCAACTCATTTCCAGCACAAGAGAAAAGAAGAGCAAACCCAAGACTCATTTCTCTCTTGTTCTTCCATTTTCTTCATCAAACCTCAAGATTAAGGCTTGCATGTGTGTTTGGAGGGTGCTGACTTCATTCTCTTCATCTTCCTCACCTTCCTTTTGGTTTCTTTGGAGATAGAGCTTGAGGAAAAAGGAAAATCTCTTTCCACTATAGCTACAAGTAAGTGGTTGCATGTGTTATAGGATTTTCAAGTTGGATTGAGTGGTTGTAGTGAGTTTCTAGCACACATAGCGTATAGGAGTTGTGTTTGTGATTTGGTTTTGGTTCCAGGTTGAAAGAAGATTGTAATTTGGGGGCTTTTCATCTAAAAATCAAGCTAGACAAGGGCTTGAAGTTAATTGATCTCAAGCAAGGCAGGTATAAATAATATTTATGATTAGATGCTAGTTACCATGAGTTTTGTTTTAGTTTTTGTTATTTAGAATGATTTTAGCCTATTCTTAGAATTCATTTGTTTGTGTGGTTGATTGATTGAAGAAGAAGATTGGGTATGAGTTTATGGAGTATTGGAGGCTCAAATTATGTTTAAATGGCTTTTGGAAAGACTTGGAAATGAGTGGAAAAGGTGGGAAAACAGTCAGTGCAGGAACAGAACTTTACAGGTTCTTAATTGAAAATTTTGCACTCGAACGTTCGAACTCTTGGCTTGAACGTTTGAACTCTTGTACTGAACGTTCGAAATCTTGGCTTGAATGTTCGAACTCTTGGCCTTACTGGTTTTTGGCTCGGAACGTACTACACTTGAACGTTCGAACTCTTGGCTTGAACGTTCGAACTCTTGTCTAAACGTTCAAACACTTGGCTGAATGTTCGAACTCTTGGCAGACCATTGAACTTGACAGATTTTCAAACGGCCATAATTTTTTATCCGTACGTCGGATTTCGGAGTTCTATATATCGTTGGAAAGCTTTTGGAATTTAGAATCTAATGGTCTATAGTTCCAATTAATTGTATGACTCAAAATTGAGTACGGACTGAGGTGATTCTATTTGAATCAAAAACTATTTCCTTGCATGTAAATAGGTCTATAACTTAGCCTTGAGGCTAAATAATGTGATGTTCATCGTGAACTGTACCTAAACCTTCATAGGTGTTAACTAAGGTTATTTTAATGTACAAATTTCAATTAAAGTGATGTCATCGACAATAACACGTACATTAGATAATGAACGTTTTACCTGAATGTTTGGTTTAGGAGTCTGAATAGATTTCTTGATTAGATTTGATTAGATTTCCGAGTCTGGCGCTGCATAGTAGTTTACTAAGCTTGTTAATGAGCTGAAATGAATTAATGAAATGCGTTATTGAATTAATAAATAATTAATGAATAGTTACTAAAGGTGACAATGAATTAATGAACAATCCTACTACAGTAGATGGACTGGGGTGTTCCGGAGCTCCGTGGTGATGTCAGTGATCTTTGATCAAGACACTGGTAGATCCCACACATTATGGATTGAAAAGTCACTCAAATGATAAGCCACCTAATAATGAGTAATCACTGTAAATCAATGAAATGAATGAATATAAATGAATGAACATGAATGAATGCTTCCTTTTAGAAGAACTGAAATGAAATGATACTATTGTAGTTGCCAATCTAGTACTCATTATTATTTGATTCCAATTGTACAGGTTGTCGTATTAATTAGAATTACTTAGAACTGATAGTTGATTATAGAATTGTTCAATTGGCAAATTAAACAAAATGGATATGCAAGGTAGTATGTGTTATCATAGATCTGTATATACATTGTTGAACCGTCGTGTTCAAAGTGTCATTGATGACATTACAAGCCCAATTGCCCGTGCCGGTCATGCAGAGGCCGCGGCACCAGCGGAGGAGGCCAATCTGATACCTCCAGAAGGATTAATCGAATGGACATAAACCGGAGTGTGAGTTGGATTGGAAATTATTTTGGAGAAATGTTTAGGATGGACTTGTTTAATGAACTAGAATGTTGGGATTTCATTTTGGAAAAACTTTTGTATATTCATTTTGGAATGTAAATAGTTGTAATCTTGCATGATATTTGAATATGCAAGTGTATGACATGAATAGGGATATGAAATGTTAATTGTATGTATATGAACTTTACTTTTTGTGAAGGACGCATATAGTTTTACTTGTTTCGTCAATGTATATATTCTGCAAAAATGTACATTTGACAGGTACGAATGATTGTTATCCCTTGTGGATTTTGTTTTAACTTCGGTTAATTCGGAGTGTATAGGAGTAAGTATGGACAGCGTGGTTTGTCCGGATTGATCGGATCTCGGACCTGGGTCGTGACACCTAGTCTCATAGTGTTGCAATTTCACCAACATTTTTATCACTTTCAGGCCTGTTTTGAAGCCATTTTGGCTTCATTTTGGGGCTACAATTTCTTGAACCAAACTACCTTGTTTTGGACCCACTTGATGCCGTTGCATACTACTTGTGACCTTTTCATTCGTATCAGCTTCCATCCTGACAAAGTACCTATCCACCTTTAACTGTTAGGCTAACAGTGTTAGCTTGGATGGCCAATCATCACTCATCAATGATAATCCAATCAAATCTCTTTACCTCTCTCTAATCATTGCCCATTAACAACCAAAAAAAAAAAAAAAATTTCTGTCACTGCTGCTGACATTAACTGAAGTTTGATTTGTCACACATATACATGCATTCTTCATTCCATCCACAACCGCCCTTGTGTTTACCTTGAACAAATACCACTTAAAGAATGCTAGAGTAGTTAGGAGATTATGGAAATCCTCGTGTTGCACCCCCTACCATTAAAAAAAAAGAGATTAGGAAGCATTTTTTTGAAGATTCACATGGAATCAGCATATTATTTGAGAAATGTTGATGCATTATTGTGGATTCCTTCTATAATCAACCTTGCCGCAGTACGTTGTGGGTAGGGCTCTCTGGGATACATTGCATGTTAGCCTTGTTGGAATGGTATTATTACTGGCGAAGGACGAGGGATGATGTATAGGAGTATGTTCAGACATGCCTTATTTGCCAACTGGACAGGGTCGTGTGGGCAAAAACCTTTACCTGTTTTGAGAGCCCACAGGAGAGTATATCCAGGGACTTCACATCGAATCTGCTGAATGTGGGGACGACTGGCCTTTTGTGGTGGTGGTAGACTGATTCCCAAAATATGCTATGTTTATGCATACAATTGCAGAAAGAAGGGGAGATAGAGTAGGATACTAGGATTTTTGCATATCATTTGTTGTTAGTATGGTTTTTGCTTACTAATTTTATTTTCAAACAGTCAATTAGTTAAGTTAATTTAAACATTATACCGAACCCAGGAATCCTAGTTTTCTCTGCATTTGTCTAATCGGACACCTCATACCTATATCAGATTCTGATACACACGCCAACAGTCATGCAACTTAGCTAACTAGCCTTTTTTTGGCTCTGGTGGGTGTCGATGACTCTTCTGAAGATTTGAATATTTCAAATCCAATTTTTCTCTTTTGGTAATTGAAGAAGGATGGAGATTTTCAAATCTAATCAAATTTGGTCAAGTGGGGTTGCTGATATTTTGACCTTGGAAGGGGTCCTATTTGGATTTGATGTATTGACTGCCATGCTCTTTGTTAGTAGTGTCACTTAGCTAGGTATAGTGATATGAGGGGATGTTGCTCCTAGAATTGTTGAGACATGTCTGGTTCTTTTAGAACTAGAAACCAAGGAGAGTCACTTGTAAGAATATTTCAAAAATAAAAGAAAGCAAATGATAAATGAAATCTTCATAAACCAACTGGGAGGATCTTGGGAATTTTTCTTAAGTCACCTGTATGACATCATGTTTTCCTTTTCTTTTATTTGTAAAAACAAGTTGTTCTAGAAAAATAGGTTTCCTCGATGAGTTTACAATGACAATCTCTCTCATGTATGCAAGGACAGGAATTGAAGTCATGCATGGAGACATGAGAGTTGAAGACCTGGCCTCTATGATTCTTGGTTTGCACAGTTGATCAAATAGTTACTTTTGGGGATTGATTGTGATTGTTAGATTTGGATGAGGCTCCAAAACCAGTCTGAAATACCAATTAAAAATCTAATATGTTATGCTAAACCCTCATATAAATTTGGTTTTGTATGCTGGCACAAGCCTTGATCATATTATTGTGTGTCCATTCATGATTGGATTAACACTATTATAGCTTTGATAAGGAAAAAACATCCGACCTTGATCTGGGTCTAGCTTAACGCCCAACCATTAGAGTAAATTACTAAATCGCTTGAAATTTAGGGAGCCAAAATGACATCTTAGTATAGAATGGGTTGGCAGCCCTATTATGTTCTTATATTGTTCTGTTTTGTGTGATCAATTTTTTATATTTCACAGTTGTCAATGCACAAGCTTATATAATTAGCATTGTGGTTATTATTCTTGTTATTATTATATATGATTGGCTTTTTTTTTAATGTTATTATATCTTCTTGTTGTCCGATTCCTGTTAGTGCTCCCGAGTGAATCTTGCTTTGAATCATAAATCATTCCAGACTTGGGCTTGCATGACATGATTGAGATATCATTAACTGAACTCTCTTGCATAACTATCCTTTTGATTCTAGTGTCCAGATCGATTAATTACTCGATACCCATATGAAGCACAGGAATAAATGATTAATGGCTCAGAGAACTATTTTGAGGCTGTACTTGTCCTGCCTTTCACTGTATTTCAAAGCTTGAGTATATAGTTATGACTCATAAAGTGTTCATTTTTGTTTTCTTTTCTGTTTTCATTTAGTGGATATTTTCGTGTTCTTAAAGTTATTCAATATTTATGTGGCAACAGGCTGTGCCCTTTTACAATTGGAATGATTCTGTGTTATTATTCTTTGCAGCCATTTGGATTTCAGTGGTGCCCTTTTCGTGGATTCATGCATCTATCATCATTGTTTGAGTAAGAATGGCTTCTTTCTGGATTAAGGTTTAAATAAATTAGGTTTCTAGATTTATGTCTGTGTCAATATGCATTTCCAACAGATCATCTTTTCTGCAGCGTTAAGCTGTGCTTCATTTCTTAGGTTTTTATTCATTTTTATTTTTATTTTTATTTTTTATTTCACTCAGAGAATGCTTTTCATGCAACAGCTATGTTTTATAAGCTATGATGTCCAGATATGGACATGGGTACGGACACGGACATGGGGAATGGGGATTCGACACACCAACTCAAACACGGGGTGTGACATGGATACGGATATGGATATCATGTGACACCGATTATTTTTAGTATGGCCCTCCTAACAGATTAAGCCCATATGATTAATGGAAAGAGTACTCTTAAGCTGCACCCATTCTTGCCGTACATCTATAAATGATACATGCATAACTATTAGAAGCGAGTCCTTAAAAATCTAAATTAAGATGTTGTTACTAAAAATCTCAATATGAAGTGGGCCAATAGACCCTGAAAATTCCCAGCTTTTAAAATAGAGGGAGGGAAAGAGCTTTCAACTTTTCAAGAGGAGGGAAATATAATATAAAGAAAGAAAAGGAGGACCTCATATATGACATGACAAGAAAGACTATTTCCCAATCCAGACAACATGGGTTTTGACTTTTCAGTATTAAAATAAAACAAAAGGGGCTGATGTAAAAATAGAAATACTTGTAACATGGCTTTTGAATAGTTAATACTCAAGACGGACGTAAAGTGGGCTGGATTCTTGGGCTATGTGGTCTTAAAAGAAAAGGAAAAGAGGGCTAAATATAAAACACTGAAATGTAAAGGGCCTTTGCCCTTTACATTGTCGACCATAGATTCACTGAAAATTAACAGTGAAGAAGCTAGAGGAGGAGCAGTACCTGGCAGCAGCAGCACCAGTCGAGTAGCAACATGCAGCAGAACCAGTCGAGCCACAGCATACAGCAGCACCGTCAAGCAGCAGAAGACCGCACTAGTAGAGCAGCATCAGGCAGTAGCATTCTCTGTCGAGAATCGGTAAGCCACTGCTGCTGCCGCCGCCTCTTCGTCTTCTTCTTCTTCTTCTTTTTATTTTTTTTTCCTTTCGGTTGCATGAAAGGGGTTGATGGAATGGTCGCATGAAAGGGGGAAAAGGGTTAGGGTTTTTTCTCCTTTTGAAACAAAATCAATGAAGGCAATTAGATGAGTTCGGATGAAATTTCATGTTTCATCCTATTTCAAATGAACCCATTCAATTTCACTTTTTTTTCTCATAAAAGATGAGATAGCCGTATCTGCATTATATGGGCACCGTATCCC
Source organism: Umbellularia californica (assembly GCA_028538565.1). Lineage (NCBI taxonomy): Eukaryota > Viridiplantae > Streptophyta > Magnoliopsida > Laurales > Lauraceae > Umbellularia > Umbellularia californica. The sequence continues at coordinate 81,534,295 of JAPQWN010000005.1, forward strand.
AGCCGTATCTTGCGGTATCCCATACCCAGATCCGTATCGTAATGTATCGGCACGGGTACCGTAGGTGAGATGTTGTATCCGGGTATCATAGTTTATAAGTCATAACCACGATGCTTCACCTTACTTGGCATTGTCAGCATTTATGGCTGATTTCGCTTGATTAGAATCTAAGGTATTTGAGTTTCATCTTTGGCTATCCATTGTATTTGAACTAATGTTTTAAAACGGAACCTAAGGTTGAACCACTTGACTGTGTGGTGTGATCCAAACTGGTCTATTCTAGTTTGATGGAAAAAAGAAAGAAAGAAAGGGAAAATGTTAAACTTAGTGCCATTTGTTAGTCTTTCTCACGTCCCGGTCCCAAGCTTGGATTAGGAGAATGAGTTAAGTGGAAGTCAGCTATAAAGGCTTTCCTTAGTTATGGATTCTACTACTACGTGATGTGATAGGACCTAGTTGAGATGGGGCAAGGATCAAAAAGCGTTTGCTGCGGGTGTAGCTGCTGGTGGCCAAAATGCCACGTAGCTGTAGTGGCGATATGTAGCGGTGCAACGGTGTGAATTGAAAAAGTTGTCAATTTTTTTTGAAAATATATAAAAAAATTCAAAATATTGGAAAATGTTAGAATTTGATGCCTTTTTTTTATTATAACTAAGATAGAGGGTTGTAGTGGTCCATTCGATACATAGAAATTCTGTATCGCTGAATTATTATTAAAAAAACAATATTGATCTAATTCTTTTCATGCATTCATGTTGGTTAGCTATACTTAGTTAGATTCTATCATGCATTTCTAAGTTCATAATTCAAATAAGCAATTTAGTACAACTGTATATAACAAAGGGTATATAAATTATAAAATAATGCTTAAATGAAGTTCAAAGTTCAAATTTAAAGTCCAAACCAAATAACAAATTACCTTCATCAAAACAAACAATGTGTTTTTGTTGAGTATAGAGAAAAGAATACCTCTACCAAAATGGGTGTCTAATAGGATGTTGATGCAGTAAGATCCAAGAAGAAAAGGACCCCCTAGTGGACCACACCAAGGAGTCTTTCCCATTAAGTGGTTTCCCTAATTAGATTGGTTTAAATTTGTTAAGAGAATATTTGATTTGATTATATTAGAGATTAATTAGAGTAATTTAGCAATTATGCAGTAATTAGGATTTTCCTTATTTAGTCTTTCCTTTATTATAAATAGAGGGGAGTTCTTTATTGTAAGTAGACTATATTGATAATAAAATTTTAGAAGTTTATTGTTTACTGGAAGAACCGTCCAATCTTCGATGCCACGTGGATTATAGCTACCGATTTCCAATGTCTTAATCCGATCTTTACGAGAGATATCAGGCTATTAACTTGCCGGAGTTGAGTTTTTCCAAGCCGGAGAGAGTTGATGCAGGTTGACCCGCAGGCCCTTATGGACCCTCTTGATGGGGTCCACATGATCTCTAATTTTGAGATCCCTATCATTAGTTTAGATAGTCTCTAAATTAGTAAGTTGCTTAGTATATTTATTTACTTCCTAAATCTATTTTGATTAAGATTAGGTAGTTTCTTATTTTAGGATGTCTTGGTTATTAAGAAATAGTGTTACTATATATAGAGGAGACCGTTATTGTAATGCTTATGATATAGTTTTAATACAATTCAGAAGTTCTCGTGAATGAGTTTTGGGTATTTCCCCTAAGTGTTCTTAGGGTTTTGAGTCCTAGGGCTCGATCTCATCGTTGGAGGTGTAGATCTTCATCAGATGTATTGATTGTAATTTGGTGAGATCATGTGTTTTTTGGTGTTCTTTTAAATATAGAAGGGTAGAAGAGTGGCGTAAAAATGTTATTTGGAGAGAAAAAGAAAAGAAATAAGTCTTATTATGTATTTTAAATTTTTTTGGAAAGTAAGAATTTGTCTCACTCCACAGCAGCCTCGTAGAGCGGTGCTAAATTCCATTTCGCATAGCGGTCTTTACCGCTACCCCCAATATAGCGGCCGCTATTTTGATTCATAAGTGAGGGGCATCTATTAGAAACAACACAAAACAAAGTTGCTATTTTGCTGATAGAATTGCATAGATTTTCATACCATTCGGCATGAGCGCAAGTGAAGAAGGTAGACCATAGATTAAGATTTGCTTCTTGGAATGTAGACACTAAGAGAAAAGCTCGAAATTGATTTATATTATCGAAAAGAAGAGGATAAAAATAGTTTTCTTGCAAGAGGCCAACCAAGTGGAAGAGTGGGGAGGCTAGAGATTTAGGAGAGGTTTAAGCTTTTCATACAGCAGAGAGGGGAGCGACCTGGTCTGGAGCCACGTCCATTTAGCCTTACTACAACAATGTGATAGATTTTGATCTCTGGGGTTAGTTTTAAAACAAAATGGTGGTTTAAGTTGATGAACAGGACTAGCGAAAAAATGGAGACAAACCGTTGAATACTATGTGATTATTGAGTGCCACTTAGATTGAAGGATCATTTTTATGAGATGATAGTCAGACGAGCTTATTCATGTGGAGATACATGCTGGGCAATGATGAAACGGGAAGAATCTGAACTCTGAAGTTCTTGAGGCTGAGATGCGCATGTTAAGGTGATGTTTACATGGATAGCATTAGGAATGGATACAATAGAGGAACCAGATAGGGACCTTCAGTAGATGAAAAAAAAATAAATAAAGAATGTCATATGAGATGGTTTGAGCATGTCCAGAGGGACAGAAATAACCCTATTCACGTGTTAAAGGGTTATAAGTTTTAACAAACTAAGAGAAGGGTGAGACCAAAGCAAGGATGAAAATAGTGGCGGCGGCAGGCCGCCGCTATGAAGTGGGCGCTACATAGCGGTTTGATTTGAAATACTCTCTAAAAAAATCTGAAAAAATTTCAGAAAATCCAGAAAATTGTAAAATGAAATAAAATGTGGTTCTTTTGCAAAAGTAAGAAAGAAAAGGGGGTGTAGCAGTGCCCTCAATATATGAGGTCCTGTATCGCTGTATAAATAGAAAATAATAGTAATGATTAATTTTTTCATTTGTATTCATGTTTCTTAGTCATACTAACTTAGAAAGTAATGAAAAGCTAATTAAAAAAAAAAAAAAACTAAAACATGAAATAAAGGCATTAGACTTAAGAGTTAGGTTTGAACAATCAATACTTCAAGCCTTAAGGTTCAAGGTTCAAACTTCAAATGCAATCAAGTGAATAAAGTAATCAACACTCAACAGTTCAACACCAATTTAGAAATGACAAAGAGTAGAGAGTTGGTGAAGGAAATAAGAATACCTTGGTCACCACTCAGGCACTCACCACCAAAAGGAATGTTTACCAAGATTCAAGGCATGGTTATCCCCATCATCCCCATCAGTGTTATCATTTTTATTGGTACCATATTGCATTTGGTATTGATGAGCATTGGGATCCACAAATCCAAAGAAGGCAACCGTATCATCGTAAGTTGGAGGAGGTGGAGGTGGATATCTATTATATTGCATTTCACCATAGTCACCATATGAGTAGAACCCTGAAATAGAAGATTGTTCTTCTCCTTGTTGCAGTTGACCTTTTGGAAAATACTGTGAAGGTCCTTGTTCACTATAACAAGGGTTCCACGAATCACCCATGAATATGATGTCACTTCTTGTCCTCCAACATCTCCACCCATATTTCCTTGTTCATTACTACTACCTCCAGGAGTAGGTGGAGCAGGTGGTGAGACTCTCCGACGCCGTTGATAACCATGGTTTCCTTCCATTATTTCTGGAAAGTCCCGTACCTCCTCTACAGGAATGGCATCTTCCTAATTGTGTTGGTAGTATTCACTAGTAGCACTTGTCCCACTAGTGTCTCCTGCTCCATCTCCCCCATCTCCATCATTGCTACTCGAAGAGACAGTGCTACTTGTCCTCTCAGAAGATGACACAACATGAGCACGACCAGCAGGTTCTTTCCCTTTAGATTGTGGGTGCGGCTGTGCACTTGTGCCTTCTCCTCCAAGTGGGGCACCCTCTGCCTCATCCATTTCTTCATCAAGCAAATCTTTAACCTCCTCTTGAAAGGCTGGATCTGAATCTAGCAATGGATCCTCTATCTCGGCTATCCATGGGAGCAAGGGATCATCTTCTCTTAATATGCAATCCAAACTAATAGGGCAATAGCTCGGATCATCCATTGCCTTCCTTTCTTTCGTTCTGTTTCTCAACTTCAAATTGTAATGGTAATACACAAGTTTGTTGAGTTTTTGCATGGTAAGCCGATTCCTGGACTTTGCGTGGATCAAGGAGAAAGTGCTCCAATTCCTTTTATAGTTTGATGAAGTTGTAACTTGACTAAGGATGCGAACATCTGCTCTCCTTAGATTTGGAGTATCCTCTCCAAAATTTATCCACCAATTAGCTGAAATTTAAAATAAACAAATAAAATTAGATATTCCTTAAGTCCTTCCAAGTTGCAATCAATTGAGAGATGAATAACAAAAGAGAGCTAGCTTGGGTGATTGGGTCTTTTGTTCATACCAGGTGGCATCTTTCTAATCGCCCTTATTTCAAGAGGGTCAGCAAAGCCTCCTCTCCTTTGTTTGTATGTAGATATCTACAATGTGAAAATTCGGAATAAATCAATAAACCATACATGTTTAATGGACCTATCTTAAGCATATATATATATATATATATATATATATGTCATCTCAAATCTCAATCACTAACTCACCTATTGGATGGCTTGGATTTGATCATCAGCTCCCAACAATTTCTTCAACACTTGCCTTAATCCTACGGTTCCTACCCTCAACTCCGTTTCTATTGCATCGTTGTGGTGTTGGGCATTGGGGTAGTAGAATTTGGGATTAAGGAAATAACCTACATTGAAAACAAGTTGAAATGCAAAATGATTAAACATCAATCAAAGAGAGCTAGCTTGCTTTAAAAGCATCAAATCGTGATATTGTTATTGAGTACCTGCAGCATGCAATGGATGGTGCAGCTGGTCGTTCCATTGGGCATCAATAATCTTTATATATTCATCATGATATCCAACGTTTTCCATGATAGCTTGCTTAGCCCGATCCATTGTTTCATATATATATCCCATTGTCGGCTTATCATCACCATCTACAAGCCACAACACTCTAAATTTGATTGGCATTCCGTTACTAAAAATATTTTTTTTACAAAAATAAAAAAATCCGAAAATAAAAAAAGGAAAAAAAATGAAAAACAAGGAATATATGTTGGAATGATCTATGGGAAACATAGATCTAAAATCTAGGAGCCCTTTTCAAGACATTCGATTGGTATTCAATTACTAAAAATAATTTTTTTTACAAAAATAAAATAATCCGAAAATAAAAAAAGGAAAAAAAATTGAAAAACAAGCAATATATGTTGGAATGACCTATGGGAAACATATATCTAACAATATGAAACTATTTTCAAGTTGTTTCATGAGTTTTACATAAGTGGTAATTTTTTTTTTTAAATAACATAAATTCGAGAATAAAAATAACAATATATATAAAAAAAAAACAAAAGATATGCATGCAAGATCAAAAGGAAGCATGGATCTACAATAAAACAAGACAATGATGCCATTATATTGTGATTCATAGTAGTTAGAGAGTGATAATCTCAAAAGTTGAAAAAAAAATCACATACCTAGATGAAGAATCTTGTTTAGATTCTTTAGATTCCTTTAAATAGTTGAATGTTGGTGATTTGGTGGCAGGAAATCTTGAAGAAATGGACTTGGGAGTCACTTGGGACCACAAGGAGGAAGTAACATCAGAAAGGGAGGGTTAAAAAACCCTAGAGTCGTCAAAAGGGGGTTTTATAACCCCCCTGATGCCGAGGCGGCCGATATATTGGCTGTAGTGTGGCGGTATCCGCCGCTATGGCCGATATATCAGTCGCCACACAGACATCCTTGGACCAAAGGGATGAGTGGAAAAGTAGTACTCACAAATATGCGAGTTAAATAAGTAAATCTATGAAGACGTGATGTTGTTGACCCCATGATGTAGATTTAATGTTTAGAGGGTATCAGTTAAAGAGGTTAACTCATCTTGATGTGCACTTTAGGAGATGAATGCTGAAGGATATTTGATATTCCTCTTGGAGTGCTATTTTTATATCTTTCTCTTGTATTTTCACTCTTCCATGACCGGTATCTTATTACTCTTTCCGCACGTATACAGCGTGTGCACACAATGTGTCTATATATGTACACAGAGAGGGAGGGAGGGAGGGAGGGAGGTGCTTGATTTCAGGGATTACATTTCCCTTATTGCAGTCTGTTCTGAAACTCAGAAAAAAGGTAATGTGTTGATTTCAGGGATTACATTTCCCTTATTGCAGTCTGTTCTGAAACTCAGAAAAAAGGTAATGTGTTCGGGGTCATATTGCTTGTACATTTTGTGTCCTGGCCCTTGTTGTGATTAATAGATGTTGTGTATGTAAGCTGCATTTATGGAGGTATGAGCTTTAATGTTCTTAAAGTTCTAAACTGTTCCCCATTTCAAAAAAAAAAAAAAAAAAGGTTCTAAACTGTTCCGACCATCATGCCTCCTGGTTTGTTACAGATACTGTAATTACACTTGTATTGTGTAAAATTATCCATCTAAAATTAATCAATATATGATATATCTATCAACAAGTTTTATTTTCAGGCTTCCTTGAATAATACTAGCACAGATGTTGGGTTCTTACACTACCTATGTTACTGTTATTCTGAATAAGCAACTGTGTTACTCTAGTTCTTCGTACACCATTACTGTCATACAGTGGCGGATCCAGGATTCAAACTCACTGGGGGCACGATTAAGTAGTGGGGGTCCGGGGGCAACGGCCCCGGATTTTTTTTTTTTTTTTTTGGGTTATTTATATGGGACGAATATAATGTAATAGTTTCAAGCAATAAAACAACGAAATCTTTATTTATCACAATTGTTCCCTATGAGTTTTCATATTCTGATGCCCTAATAGTTGAAAAATGGGCCTAATAATATGTATAAAGAATGGGCCTAATATTTTTTACTGGGGGCCTGGTTACATGTCATTGGGGGCCTGGTTGCATTGGGTCTAACTTATTATATATATATATATATATATATTTTTTTTTTTTTTTTTCCAAAAATTCACTGGGGGCCCAGCCCCCCAGTGAATATGCACTGCATCTGCCTCTGCTGTCATATGGGATTGAGATGAAAACACAAACCTCTGTTTATGGGGATTTGAATTTGTGTGAATTTGAAGACACATGCCAACCTCAGCACATATTGAGATGCCTCTTTGCTATATGATGTCTGATGACTTCTAACCATTATGTTATAGTTGTTTGATACTTAAGAGTTTCAAATATTATAGTTAATCTGCACAAAGGGTAATTATGTTACAGTTTTTTTTTTTCAATTCCTTCCCCCTGAAACTTCATGTGATGGATCAATCATAATGAGCAACCATCATCAGAAACTAGGAATAAATTTTAAAACTAGTTATGGACCTTCCTCTTTATGCTGGTCTTTATGTGATTTTATTTGGTTATGATCTGATTTTTGTTTTTATTTCAATTCGATTAAATTGAGAACTTTCCTTTTGCAGTGAAGGGGAACCCCAGCCAAATGCTTGTAAGAACTAAGTACATTGCTTCTATTTACATTCACTACTTACCTGCTTTTCTTTTCACCCAAATTGTGTAACATTTTTTTCCCTTTCAACCAAAGATCAAGATCTCTTAGGAAGCACAGCATTTGGGGACCATTCTACTGCCTCGAGCAGCACTCATGTGTGCCCATATCTTGCTCTCCATAGGCATCCTCGTGCTATGCATCCCCAATCTTCAAATTCTGGTGATCTTGTTCATGATGTTACTCCATTTCATCGACATCCATCTGGATTAGGAATATCGTCATCCAATGATGTTATAAACTCCCAGGGATTCTCTGCAACAGAGTCACGCCAGCACAACTGGCAGCAGGCCTCTCTTCCATTTTCTGTGCCTGGCACCATATTAAACAGTGCAGAGCAGCATGCATCCCAATTAGCTTCAAGGCTATCAAGGAATGACTCAGCTGGCCAGCAGAGGTTAGGATCCTTTGTTCACCCCTTCCACATCTCTCATGGGTAAGTGCAAGCTTCTAAACAAACATCCTTTTCTTAAAGATACTGTGCTGCACTTGGGGCTTTTCGACCTTATTGTAAACAAGGCTGTCAAACATCACAGGTCTGTCTTGCATTCGGGAAGCAATTTAGTAGCCTCTTTGACACCCACCACCGTGGGGGATGCTGGGAGTCATACTCGACACAGTGGTCATACATATCAGCAGTCTGCACCATCTTCCTCTTTCCGAAATGCCCCATTCCCGTCCATCAGGAGAGCCAGGCAGAGGGGTTTAGCTTTTATTTCTTCAGTAGGCTCCAATTCCTCAGTTGAAAACAGCGGCTTCTATGGGTTCTCTGTCTCTTCTGGATCTGTGAATAGGAGCCACCAAGATGGGGACAGTATTGGGAGGCGCTTTGATCGGTTATATGGATGGGTTAGAGAAGGATTTGCTCCATTACCATGGATTCCTGTGGATGGGGAGCCTTGGTGGTGGAGCCCTTTCCATCCCAGCCAGAATCCCCAAACAGGGAGTGCAGATTCTATTAGTAGAAGTTACTTCCCACACAGGGTCAACGTGGAGAGAATAGCACAAGGGCGGCCGGAGAACAATGCTCATCAACGCCTCCCTCTCCCTAGGATGTCCCATTTCATGTGAAGGTGCATCTGCTGCATGGGCCGCTTAATGACTTGCGGATTGCTCCTGTTTTTATGCTGTAAATTCCCATGATGCTGAAGAACTGCTTGCTTGGACAATGAACTATCCTTTAACAGTTGTCTCAGATTTGATTTGCTGAACTATGTTGATGGGACGATTCTATGGTTCTTTCAGAGTGCAGATTCTTATGGATATGTGAATTCATGGCAGGTTTGGCCATAAGGTTCATCAAGTGGCTAGGAGCTTTGACAAGTTTGACATGCTACATATCCCTTATAGGCTATGTTTGCTCCTTGCCATCTTGGGAGCTGAGATAATAATGGTTTTAAAGCCATTTTTGGCTTTGAATCCTTTGTACTTGGATGCCTCAATGAAAAATAATCTTTCAAAACGGGAAATAAAAGATCGTACGAAGAAAATTAGATGGTTGCGTCTCATTTCTGAGATAAATGACGGATTGAAATGAGTTTTTTTTTTTTTTTGCCTTCCTGCGGTATCAATTGATTGTGGGGGGCTCCCATCTTAATAACCTGATTATTTAGCTGTTTACTCAGTCAGGAATGAATTGTTCACTTGGCTCTGTCAGATATGTGTCCCTATGCTAATTAAGATGATGAGAGTATAATTTCCAGAGCACCTAGGAGTCAACTTTCCTGTCAACTGCTCCCATCAATAGCCATGGCCCATGAAGCCGCTTCATGTTTCTTCAGCACTTTCAAAGTAGGGGAAAAGATCTAGTTGAATCATTATGTGGGTATTGGATAATTGGGAAGAGCAGAACTATTCGATATACAACGACCAAGATTGAATGGGGTTTTTTCTTTATTAAAAAAAATCAAATGTATTAGAACTTTACTTAAATAGTAGGGCGGGGCGGGGCGGTGAGAGGCAAGTTTAAGTATTTTCCACGTTACTATTTCTATAATATTATAGGATCATGAGATATCTCACATCATCGTACCATTATTGTATAAACACCTCTATGAAAAATGGGGCTAGCTCTCCTAAGCTCAAGTTTAGAGTAAGGTAAGCTCAAATGTGTGGTGGGGCCCACTCGGGGACCCGCATGGGGATGGATAAGGGGGAATTTCAAGGGACTCCCTGGGATCCTCCTCTAAAAAAAAAAAATATCAGTCACAACCGTGATTTCTATCATATCGCCAAAAAGTTTAATGGTCAATAGTTCATTCGAATCGATACATAGTCAATCCAACGGTCTAGTAAATTCGGATTTGACTGAAAGTTGGTGGACATGTGCAATTTAGAGGGGTTATGTGTTTGATTCATTTTTGGTGGACCAAAGATGGGCCCCACAAGCATGAGCTGACGAAATTTTCTTCTGAGCTTGAGCTTAGGAGAGCCTTGCTCATGAAAATTATTAAGACTTCATAGTGTTAAACTGTTCTGGGGCAATCCTTTTTTATTTTTGTTTTTTCTTAGGGCTACATTATTAAGAATTCGAATTCACGCCCTCTAACCCCAACATACAGCACAGGTCGAGAAAACGGGTTTTTGCTTATTATATTATATAATGTAGGTGTGGGCTGCGAACAATACATGTGAAACGTGCAGGAGAGAGACACCATGCGATCCGGATCCGGGATCCGGACTCGTTCTAAAAATGTCATCGATCGTGGTTCGTGTGTTCTCCTCCTCTTTTTCATTTACGGAGAGTTTTTCTCAGCAAGAAGGAGGGGAAGAGAGAAACTGAGAAATGGCTTCTTCTTTAGTCGCTTGTCAGTCTCCAAGCCTCCTCTCAGTCTCCTCCTCCTCCTCGTCGTCGTCGAAGTCGAAAACCCTAGCCCGAGGGGGGAGGAGCTGCAACAGCAGTCTCTCAATCTTCCTTCCACCTTCTCTCTCCTCTTCCTCCACCAAACCCCGTAAGGGAAATGGGGTTTCCGCCCTTATCCTCCGTCGCCGTCGTCCGCCGGCAATTGGATCGAAGCCGATCGGCTTCCTCTCTGTCCGTTGCTTCTCGGGTACTCCTCCTCCTCCATTCCTACGGTTTTGGTTGTTGGTTAATTAATTAATTAATTAATTTATCTTTTGCATCTTGTAATCTCAATCTATAAGTGTCGGGACTCGGGAGTGAGTGAATGAATTGACAAATTGATTTATTTACGGAGCTTTTCATTCCCGTCCTGGTATCTGAAAATCGCAGCAGCCATGATAGCCCAGGCCAATCCTCAAATAAAAATCCTGCTTGCTTGTCATCAAACAACCAAAGAAATAAATCCAAGTCTTGATTGATTGAGAGTAAAAGAAGAAGAAGAATCATCTCAAACAATCACTAGTAAAAATGTGAAATATAATATTCTTACTTTTGGAATCGGATGCAGTTTTTATTTTATCTTTCTTTTCTTTTTTTGGAGGCTTACTTTCATTAAGCCAAAAACATCAAAAACCCACTTTTTTTTTCAATGAAGGCAGGCATCCCCGTTCCATTAACCTGTCAGCACTAATCCTCCCGGCGCTTGCACTCACCCCACAAGTGCACCAGCTAAATCTCGAACACATGACCCCGGTTGCCAAACTTTAGATGGTTATTGCTCAAGCACTAGTTTGACGGTGCTTTTATCCATTCTATTCAATTTTGTCGAATTTGTTCTTAAATTTAAAACCCAAATAAAAAAGAGCATGGTTCCCCAGGGGCCTGGCATGATTCAGCAAATCCCAAAACATAAGATTCCCAAATTCAACATAACATTCAAACATAAGAAGAAACCCCATCTCCCAAACCAAAATTGCGAGATTGGAAGACCAAAAATCCTACATCCAAAGCTATGAGAAAGCTCTCAAATTAAAATGCCAAACAAAGCCCCAAAGGCCATTAATTAGAATCCCCATGCCCCAAAATCAAAAGCATTGACACCTTAAAAGTTTTAACTGAAAATCAAGAACTATGAGAAAGAGAGAGAAATTTATCTATCTTAGAGTGAGAAATATATATAGAGCAGTGGCTGCTGCTGCTTCTACTATACCCAACTCCTTTGCCGGGATGGTTTTTAAAGGCTAAGGAGGGAGCTGGATGGGGAAGTACGATGGGAGGGAGGGCTGTGGTACCATCGCTTGAGAGAGAGAGAGAGAGTTCCTACCATACTTTCAACGTTCACTTTCCACCATACTTTTGACCCTCTTCTTCCTACATGCTTTTGGAAATGAGTTTTTTTTTTTTTAAGCGAAGTTGGTCAATGCTTGCTTCCCAGAAGTAGAATTTTTTTTTTTATAACTTTCCTAACTTTAGAAAATATTTTAAAAAATCTAATGACCAAATTAGCTTTTGAGGACTTTTGGGCTTTTCAAAAGCATCCCGAAAAACATTTTTTAGATCCCAACTAAACCCTCATGTAATCCCTTTGTTTTCTAATATCTTCCTACTTCGTAAGAATAAAATTTGAAGATGAAGTTTAAATCAGTTGGATGGAAAAGCATTGATACGATCCATCTTAACTTTAGAAAAAATTTAAGAAAAATCTAATAACCAAATTAGCTTTTGAGGACTTTTGGGCTTTTCAAAAGCATCCCGAAAAACATTTTTTAAAGCCCAACCAAACCCGCTCATAATCCCTTTGTTTTGTAATATCTTCCTACTTCATAAGAAAAATATTTGAAGATGAATTTTAAATGAGTTGGATGGAAAAGCATAGATACGATCCATCAAATGATCCAAAGTTATCATCCAGTCCAGTTAAGCCTACTTTGTTCAATCTCTTTTCCTTCTCTTTCATGTCGTACAAGCCTTCACACATCATAGTTGTTGTTGTTGTTGTTATTAATATTATTATTATTGGTAATAGTAAAAGTATGTTAAAGATGATAGAAAAGAAACGCATACAACATAATACAACGGACATGACCCATTACCATACAATTAGACAATAAAAGCAAAGAACCCTAATTCTAGATAAACACCATGCTTAGCTAATACATCCAGGAGCAATACTTTGGCTGTTCAGATTCAGCTGGTTCTTTAGCCAACCTTTAATTTTTTTATCCTCACGTAACTTACACCTCTAAGATCAAATATGTCAGTCATCAAGAAGTTAAATTGCTTTGATGCAGATTCACTTCAATCTATGCATGATGGTGATGACAGTGTGTTTATTTTGATATTGATTCTTCAGAGACAATGTGATTGATGCATGCCTAGGGCATCAAGACGAGCCCAAGGTCCTTGGGCCAGACCCAGATACATTGTAGGGCTTTTTTATAGGGCTTTTTTCTCCAGAAGTCTTGTTATGTTAAAGTTGACTTGTTGGAAGTTTTTATGTTGTTAAGCATCTAGTATAGGAGTCTTGGTTGCGATTAGCTACAGAATCGGAAGTTGGAGTCCAATCCCCTATTCTTAAAGATGGGCTCAATTAAGGTGTCCATTTAATCCAATCGACGCGTAATTAGGTCCTTTCGAGGGGGTTATTCAGCTACCTATCCGATGAATCGGATAAGTGACGATCCATTTTCTGACAAGGTTGAGCCCAGTAACGATTTTTTTTTTTAGTAACAGGGATGGATTGCAACCAGTGCACATCTCTGAGTTAAGTTTATAAATACGTGTTGGTAGTAACCATTTCAGGAAAAAAAAAGGATTCTTTTATCTTCTTTCATTCTCACATTTAATAAAAACATGTTCTTTCTCTCACGTTGTTGATGTGCTCAGTTCTTTGGATGAACTCCTAGATCAAGACTGGTTCAAAGCTAGGCTTAGAGGTGCCTTTGATTGGGACGACCCTCTTATTCAAGCTTAAAGCTTGGGATTTGACCATTGAATTAAATCCATAGTGGATTAGCACATTCCATTGCTGTCCGGTCTTGCATCAGTAATTTATGATTTCTAAGATATCTTCACTTTCTTGTTGCTTTGAAATCAAATCTTTGATATGTATATTGTGTTTTCTTTATGTTAATATTTGTGCAGCATTAACTCCAGAGCTGAAATCCACCTTGGATAAAGTTGTCACATCACATAAAGTAGTCCTCTTTATGAAAGGAACCAAGGACTTCCCACAGTGTGGATTCTCAAACACTGTTGTACAGATATTGAAGTCCCTGAATGTGCCTTTTGAAACATTGAACATACTGGAGAATGAATTGCTACGTCAGGGATTGAAGGAGTACTCTAACTGGCCAACATTTCCTCAACTTTACATTGATGGAGAGTTCTTTGGTGGCTGTGACATCACAATAGGTAAGGGCATATCGCCTTTCGATCGCTATACATGCCAATTAACAATAGTAGTATCATGAACCGGGGTTTTATTGACTTAAATTCATTTTATCAGTCACTACTTTTACCCATGACAAGTAAAGTGTAATTGCTGGAGATGCAATGGCTGCATTTGCACTGTGAAAGTTTCTCAAGTGACAAGAATGTGATCTCTCTGTTAGCTATACCTTCAAATGATAGTTCATGCATTCAATTGCACTGGGAGTGGTTCATTTGCAGATGAGGATGTGTACGTGTGCATGGCTGTGTGTGTGAGAGGGAGCACTTGTCAGGCATTTCAAGAGAGATAGATTCCACTTCTTAGGCCTTTCCGAACAGAGCATAATGGCAATAAAACATAATGGCTATAATGGGTCATTGAGTTACCCCCTAAACCCCACTCTTGTGGTTATTGTGTTGTCCTCAAATCTCATGTCTCTAGATGCAACAACATTTAGGGCCTGTTAGTTCGGATGGAACTGCATACATGGGAATTCATGGTCAAATGGGCTCCAACAAAAGATTATTAAAGAGGTGGATGAAAGACAAAAGGTTATATATATATATATATATATATATAGGGAGGTGGGATGTGAGGGCCTCTACCTTATCTCTCATAGTAAGGTGAGAGTGTCTCTCACAAGAGCACCTCCCATCTCATAGGAGCATCTCACACACATGCACATATATATATATATATAATCCATATCCTATATATACGGGGGGTCTTCAAGTGCATCCATCCCTCACCATTTTTGGTGAGGGACACCCCAAAAGGAGAAGTTCCAAGTACTAAAGTGAGGAAGTTACACAAAAAATGGTGAGGGATGGATGCATATGAACATTTCCCATATATATATATAATCCATATCCAATGCCAACAACTTAAATGTGAGGGCCCCTTCCCTTATCTCTCATAGGAGCATCTTTGACTTTTCTGGGATTTGAATTATTAGGGTGTTAGCAGGGTATTCATTTCTCATCTCCCCTTCATTCATTTCCATTAACGGGAATATTATTTGGTGGTCATTTTTTGGATATGCACATTTGTTTTTTTGGTTTTAATTACTTTTAGAATACAAGTCGTAAAATGCCTAGAAATACTAGTACATGAAACAAGCGGGTTTCTTAATGAAGAAACAATGGTCAAAGTATTTCCTTCACGGAATGGTCGGGCTTGATAGATTTTGCATATTCAAGCAAGCTTTAGAAGCCCTTTCATGAGTCTTTATTGTTAGATTGTTTCTCTTATACTACTGGAGTCATTGGGCTTGTTTATTGTAAACCCTCTAATGTATGTGGCGGCTACCTTGTTATGAATTATTCCTGACCTTGTCTAAACTCTGCCATCAATCTACAACAGAAGCATACAAGAGCGGGGAACTTCAGGAGTTGCTGGAGAAAGCAATGTGCTCTTGATGACGTCAAATCACTGGTAGATGGCCTAGCTCTGATCTCCTCTCCTGCTATTCTCGTAGACTAAACGTTGGAAGAACTTTGTGCTATGGTTCTTTCATTTTCTTACAATGGTAATGATGTAATTACTATTACATTATTAATTAAGAAATTGTATTTCCATGTTTTCATGCTGCAATTTGTATTTCATATTTTCATGCTATAGTTTGTATTTCCTTAACGGTTACTGTGATTTGGACGAGAGATTTGTGACCGTCAGAAACGTTGGTAATATTGTTCTCTCAATTGTTTAAAAGTTGTGTTGGAATAATCTTTTATTAATTACTTGAATATGAACTTGTACTCGAGCTAAAAATCTATGGAATCCATCTTAAACTATTGGTACACTATAAAAGTGCAATAAAATTCAAATGCAATGCCTCTTAAACGAATCTGAACCATTTCTAAAATCAACAATATGGTATTCACAGCTCTGGAGTCCATCTGGAGGGTCATTATAACAGCGGGCAATTTTTTTACTATTTCAAAATATA
Organism: Umbellularia californica; assembly: GCA_028538565.1. Taxonomy (NCBI): domain Eukaryota; kingdom Viridiplantae; phylum Streptophyta; class Magnoliopsida; order Laurales; family Lauraceae; genus Umbellularia; species Umbellularia californica. The sequence continues at coordinate 81,550,195 of JAPQWN010000005.1, forward strand.
CTGTGGAAGATCTTCATAATTTCAGTAATGACAAATGTACTCTTTGAAGTCATTACCACAGATTTGCCTCAATTTCATTAAGTACTCTAATTTTTTTTTGAGGATTTTACAAAAAAAAAAATCCGTACAGAAAAATCACCTTGTTTTACCAATTTTTTTTTTTTTTTTTTGTCGCTATCGACCTTTATTTTCTGTGCTGAGGGTCGACGGCGAGCCTCGCTATAACAAGTGAGGGTCACCGTCAACCCTAAGCAGCATAAACTCCTTATCTTCTTACCTACACTTCAAAACTTACTCTAAAAAAAATCCTCGTTTTCTTCCTTCCTCCTCTCTTCCCCAGACCCAATCCAATAATGAAGAAATCCATATAAAAAGCTGTATTTTCTGCAACTCTCTTCAATTCCCTTCCAAATCATAGATACCAAACTCCAATTCTCACTCACTCTCAAAGATCTTATATTTCTGTGTGGGATATTCTCTTAGTACTGAGATTAACTTAGTTTCGGTAAGTGTACCAGTTAAGCATGTATTGATCTCGGTCTCTGCATCTCGGCAATGGTGCCTTGCATCTTGGCAATAGTGCCAGAGTGCGTTCATACCTGATTTCAGCATCATATTCACCTCGGTTCGGTTAACCGAGATGAGTATCGATGTTTAATTAGTTACAACCGCATTCCTACAAAGGTTCGACCACATTGCGGACCGTGGTGACAGATAAGACGAACGCCGGATAAGGACAAGGAGTTACCTTTATCCGAAGGTCACGTCAGCAATCCCTGAAAGAACGGGATCCACATCAGGGCATGGTCCGATGGGACCCTCCCTCCACCTACCTCCACGGATTCAGAGTATGGTCCGATGGGACTGTACCTCCAACTACTAGTATGGTCCAATGGGACTTCCACCTATATATATATAGGGAGATAATCCTGAAGAGGTACGCAATCTAAGGCAATCTCATGCAATCTTACATATATGCAACCTTACCCATATACTCCAAACTCTCCCTTTTTCTCTTTGTCTGGTTACTGAACTGACTTGAACATCGGAGTGCCTTTGTGTAACACCCCAAATCCCGGAGCTCATCAGGACCCGGGGCCTTACTATAAGGAAATTATAATCACCACATAAATCAAGTTATGCCAAGGAACTGAGCAATGCATCAAATTTCAATTTATTTAAAAGATCAATTAAATAGAAGAGAAGTAATAACAAGTTCACTAATGAACCGATTCAACGTCATTAAAGAAGCAATCAGTCACTAAAATTCTAAGTGTTATTCTTCCATCACAATTATAACGCTCTCCCATCAGCCACGCATATTGAAGTCCAATGGCTGATTTCCATCGTTGCTAAGCTCCCCCAAACATTGTGCACTTGAAGTGGGGCAAACCACTCATCATATAACTGGTGAATAATATTCCAAATACACAAGTCATTACCAACATGATTCATTAATAAAAATGCAGAAGAGTCCATGATATGATGACGGAGACCTATAAAAATTCTCTTATCATTTACTGAGGTGTCATATTCATTCCTTAACTTTGGTAAGTTCAATCATCCCAATTATGGGTTCTTATAATGGTTTCAGAGTTCAGTTCCTTTCAAAAGGAAGTCCTTTCAATAAGCTATTCCAAACTCCCTCTATAGGAGGTTGGTTCAATAACCATTGTTTCAATCCCTATCCACCTTGTTACTCTATATCCACAGGGGGTTCATTGATCAATCAATATTCAGAGTAACTATCAGTACTGATGGTCTAAATATGGTATCACTGTTTTAAACCATGTTTATAATAACATGTCCTAATCACATTAGGATACAGTCATAGTTCTTTTATGTTTATCATGCATATAGGAGTACCATAATAATTCATATTAATTATTTTGATGTAGGGCTAGCCCCACACAATTGGGTTCATGTTTATGTATGCCCCACTCCAAATTCAGAAATTTGGACCCTCTTATGTGGCACTGCCATTATACCTTAGTACTAAGTTTTTCATTACAATTATAACCATTCATAAGAATTTCAGAAGTTAAAGAATAATTCTGGTATTCAATTGTTTGTTTCAAAATCATGAACCATGGTTTGGGTTCCATGAACATGTATCCATAGGAGATAATAAGTTATACCATTAATCAGGCTTATACTAAAGTTTCCAGCACCTTAAACAGAACTAATAAAAAGACAGTTACAATCTATTATAATTTATGTGATGATAAAGGGTTGAAATGAAATTTTTGCACATGATGAATATAAAAAGAACCTTTGAAAAGTCAAGGAAATAGCCTGGGCACATGTTAAATTATCTAACACTGCAACTTAAAAGAGATGGGAATGACGATACACCGCTTTGTACAGTATCGTCATTCTCATAAGAATGGTCTCACGCCCATAGCTTTGAATAACAAGGGATTGTGGGTCCCCAGTGGTCCAAACGACATGGGTCCAGGATCATCCTGGTCGCCCATCAAAGAAGAAGAAGATGTCTGGTCTCGATCATCCATCAGATCAATAGGTTCCATTTATACATGTATACTTTATGCAGTACATGTACTCTTTCTGCCTAAACATAATGGTATAAAAATCCAGTGGGTCCCACTAATCTGATCTAAGATCAGCCCTAACATACAAGGTTGCCTAGGGCTAAGCTGTCATACTAATGGTTTGGATTCACCGTCAAACATCCTTACTGAGTCCTACAGTCTCAACAAAATTCATAAATAACCATTACGGTTAACAAAATTGAAGCTTCTACATAACTAGGCAAATGTGGCCCAGGTCTCATGGGACCACCACCATCCAGATCGTCCCTGGGCCCTCTTCAAAATGTGGGGTCTTAATCTGTGATTGGCTTAGGTAGTGGGTCCTAATACAAATGTCGACCAAACTACCTAGTAACGTCTCTGTTGCAAACGATTAAATAGATGGGGGCCCAATAGGGACACTCCTAGGGGTTCACCACCACAAGGGTCGCCCAGTTTTAGATGTGATCGAGTGGGCCACCTGGTCCCACTATCTAATCCACTGATGAAACCCAAAATCCCCAAAATGACACTGCATGAATGATTTGGACTCAGATGGGGCCCAGTTTTAAAAAAGGCCAACTACACCTTGGTCGCCCAAGGGTGGGCTCTTTGATCCCTGGGAGTGATCCCTGATCAGGTGGGCCATGTGATCATATTACCTAAATCGACAGTTCATGTGTCTGTTGATTTGGTTGAAACCAGGCCACTGCTTTGGTCTCACCTGATATCATCCTCCACAATTGAGATAATAAATATAAAAAAGTATCTAATTATCATATCCAACAGATAAAATAATCATAATCAATTATTATTTTGATTAGGAGATCACAGATCTTGGTCAAACCACAGATCCCCATAGAGAGGTGGAAATTTCATGATCTGTCCATAACCGGATCTTCATTCCTTGATCATTTTTGGGTTATTATCAAGATCAATGGAAAACAGAAACCCAAACATCCATAGTTTTCTGTATGCTTGAAAATATCACTAACCTCCTAGTGTAGCAGATCGTGGCGCGGTTGATGTGGGATCTCGAGTACTGCATCCACTAGGCCTTCCGGCTTCTTCTTCTTTCTCACGAGTCTTGTAGGTCTCTGTTGATTTTCTAGGGAAATCCTCTCCACTCTGGTTCTCTCCTCTTCTTTAACCAATAAAAGCATCGAAATAATCAAAAGAGCTAATAAGAGAAGGTAAAAAGATCTGGGGATAACTCCAGATTCCAGTCGTTAGAGCCACCCCCCAGGTTTTGCGAAGGAAATCCCCCTTCAAGGGGGTATCGTTCCAACCACTTAACAATAACAAGGGCTTTAACGGGTTGGAAACAGGTTAAGAAAACCCAATGAGTACAACCCAACCCAAGCCAGTATCTAATGGGCCAGAAGAATATGGGTCTAATTTGGCCCAGGTATCTAATACCTTATGGGCCAGGCGAATTTGGGCCCAATTTGGCCCAGGTTATTACATACTGCCTTCCTTAGGAAATTTGGTCTTCCAAATTTAGTACATACCTGGTGAAAAAAGGTGGGGATACTTCTTCCGTATTTCCTCTTCAGGCTCCCAAGTAGATTCAAGCTGTTTATGATGTTCCCACAGAACTTTGACTAGTTTCACTGTCCTACTCCACATAGTTCTCTCCTTAGTTTCTAGAATTTGCACCGGCCGCTCCTCGTAAGATAAATCTGGCTGCAACTGAATCGACTAATAGTTTATCACATGAGAAGGGTCAGGCTGATACTTCTTGAGCATGGACACGTGAAACACATTATGTACTCCAGCTACTTGGGGCGGCAGTCCAAGGGCATAAGCATTACCATCGCTGACACGCCTAATGATTGCAAATGGTCCAACATAACGTGGGCTCAGTTTTCCTTTCTTGGCAAACTGCATAACTCCCTTAGTCGGAAAAACTTTAAGAAAGACAAAATCACCCACAACAAATTCCAATTCCCTCCGACGATTGTCCGCATAACTTTTCTGTCGACTTTGAGTGGCTCTCAATCTGTCTCTGTTCTTCTTGATATTGATGGTGGAAGTTTGAACCCATTCAGGACCGAGTATTCTTCCATCACCGACCTCCTCCCAGCAAATTGGAGAGCGATAGTTTTGACCATAGAGTGCTTCGAATGGTGCCATTTTGATGCTTGAATGATAACTGTTGTTATACGCGAACTCAATAAGTGATAACTGTTCATCCCAACTATCTTGAAAGTCTAAAGCACAAGCCCTCAACATATCTTCGAGGGTCTGATTCGTCCTTTTTGTTTGTCCATCAGTTTGCGAATGATATGCCGTACTGAATCTCAACCTTGTGCCCATCGCATTTTGCAGTTTCATCCAAAAATTCGATACAAATCTCGTATCCCGGTCAGAGACAATAGATACAGGTACTCCATGCAATCTCACAATCTCTTTTACATACCTCTATGCCAAGTACTCCATAGTTGTCTTGTTTTTAATGGGAAGAAAGTGTGCCAATTTAGTCAACTGGTCTACAATTACCCAAATAACTTCATTGTTTCGAACAGTCCTTGGAAAACCTGAAACAAAGTCCATTAAGATATGGTCCCATTTCCATTCCGGTATCGGTAATGGCTGAAGCAGCCCTCTAGGCTTCCTGTGATGATCCTTTACTTGCTGATAGGTAAAACACCTATCCACGAATTTAGCAATGTCATTCTTCTTGCCGACCCACCAAAATTGTATCTTCAAATTTTGGTACATTTTTGTGCTCCTCGGATGGACGGTGTAGCATGTGCAATGTGCCTCCTTCATAATTTCATCATTGATTTCTGGAATGTTTGGAACACAAAGCTTATTCTTGAAGTACAATGTACCATTGATGATAGAAAAATCTGGCTTGCCATCCTTCCTATTGAACATCTCCATTAATGCTGGATCATCTCTCTGGCGATCTTTGACCTTTTGGATCAATTCAGGCTGGACACTGGAACTCCCCAACCATACCATAGTGTTGATCATCCTTGGGTTTACATTCAAATAGCCGACTTCTTCCATCGATGTCTTCTAAGCTGATAACGAAGTCATCTGTGCAGATTTCCTGCTTAGAGCATCAGCAACTACATTGGCTTTACCTGGATGGTAGAAAATAGAGAAGTCATAATCTTTCAGGAATTCCATCCACCGCCTTGGTCGGAGATTCAAGTCCTTTTGAGAGAACATATATTTCAAGCTCTTATGATCTGTATACACCTCAAAATTTTCACCATACAAATAGTGCTGCCAGATTTTGAGTGCAAAGATTACTGCAGCCAATTCTAGATTATGTGTGGCATAATTCTGTTCATGAGACTTCAACTGTCTAAATGCATAGGCAATCACTTTACCGTGCTGCATAAGCACGCACCCTAAACCATGCAGTGATGCATCACAGAATATCACAAAACCTTCGTTGCCAGAGGGGAGGGCTAAAACTGGAGTTGTAGTTAGTTTATCTTTTAGCATCTGGAAACTTGCTTCACACTTATCGTCCCAAATGAACGGTACGTCCTTCCAAGTAAGTCTGGTTAATGGACCTGCTATAGAAGAAAAACCTTGCACAAATCTTCTATAGTAACCCGCTAACCCTAGGAAACTACGGATGTCAGATACGGTCGCCGGTCTCTTCCAATTGGTAATAGCTTCGATCTTGCTAGAATCCACAGACAACCCTTCACCTGAGATGATGTGGCCCAAAAAGCCGACTTGTTTTAGCCAGAAGTCACACTTACTCAGCTTAGCATAAAGCTGGTTTTCTCTCGGCAGATTAAGAGAAGTGCGCAAATGATCCCCATGATCTTCTTTTGACTTGGAATAAATAAGTATATCATCTATGAATACCACAACAAATTGATCTAGGTATGGTTTAAAAATCTGGTTCATTAGCTCCATGAACACCGTTGGCGCATTGGTTAGCCCAAAAGGCATTACCAAAAACTCATAATGTCCATACCTAGTCCGGAAGGCTATTTTAGGTATATCTTCTTCTTTTACCCTTAACTGATGATATCCTGACAGAAGGTCGATCTTTGAAAAGTATTTCGCACCCTGCAGCTGATCAAACAGTTCATTGATGCGTGGAAGTAGGTACTTATTCTTGATGGTAACCTGATTCAACTGGCGATAGTCGATACGCATTCGTAAGGACCCATCTTTCTTTTTAACAAATAAAACTGGCGCTCCCCATGGGGAGACACTGGGTCTAATGAACCCCTTTTCTAGTAATTCTTGTAATTGTTCTTTGAGTTCTTTCAACTCAGTAGGTGCCATACGATACAGAGCTTTAGAAATTGGTGCAATCCCCGATACCAATTCTATGGCAAAGTCTACTTCTTTAACCGGTGGCAAACTGGGCAGGTCATCCTGAAACACATCAGGAAATTCTCTAACTATGGGAATTTCTTCCAGTTCAGACTTCTGCTTCTCTTCTGTAACAAAAGCTAGATACCCTTCATATCCACTCTGCAATAATTTACAAGCTTTGATTGCTGAGATGACTGTCATGTGTACCGACCTTCTCTCTCCTATGACACACACGTCCTCAAACTCTTCTAGATTAAAGCGAACCAGTTTATTAAAACAGTCCAGTACTGCTATATACTTTGCTAGCCAATCCATTCCCAAGATGATGTCAAAATCATTCATAGGTAGCATTATCAGGTCAACCGGCATGTTAGTTTCATTGATGATAAGTGGACATTCATAAAATATAGTGCAAGTGCTTAAGTGCCCTCCAGTGGGAGTTGATACTGTGAATGTTTGATCTAATGTAGAGGGTAGCTTATTCATTTTGGAAGCAAAAACATGTGACACAAAGGAGTGTGTAGAGCCATAATCAAATAGAGTATAAGCTTTAACATTGGAAATTAGAATCATACCCTCCACCACATTATTAGCGGCCTGAGCTTCTTGATGAGTAATAGCAAAGACTCTGGCCTTGGGTTGCTATCTCCGCTGATGCCCGCTATGATTGGGTCGACCATGATTGAAGTTCTGCCCTTGAGGCTAGTTTGGCTGTCCCTTTGGCTGATTGTACTGGTTCTGAGCATTGTACTGATTTCTTACTGGTGGGTTCTGCTGATTTGTCGGGCGGGGATTGTCCTGGTACGCTTGTTGCTGATTCTGCCGGGGTGGTTGTTCTCACTGCTGCCGCCTATCCCTATCCTGTTTCTTTGGACAATCTTTGATAAGGTGGCCAACCTGACCACATGCAAAAGCACACACCTGTAAACCAATGGTATTCTTCTGTGTTATGGTTCTTTCCACACTGCTGGCATTTTACCTTTTTATCTAGTTTCTGCTTTTTTGGTGGTGCACGGTTACCCTGGTGGTCCCTCTTAGTCCCTGTTGCCTTAGCCAAGACTGTCCCATTCATTTCAGCCATTGTTTCCTCCGATATAAAGGCTCTTTTTAAGGCAGCTGCAAAGGTAGTAGGTTCACCCAGTTTCACATCCTTCTTGATATTTGGCTGTAGCCCTTCAATGAATCTGTTCCGCTTCATCTCATCAATGGCTATTAATTCTTTTGCAAAGTGAGACAATTCTGTAAATTTGTTTGATTATTTTGCTACGGTCATATCCCCTTGTACCAAATTCTGGAATTCTCTCTTCTTTCTTTCTCTGATATGCTCCGGGATAAATTTCAGGATGAATTCTTTCTTAAAGAATGCCTAGGTGATTTCATTTTCCGGGCCTTCGAAGATTTTCTTAGCGGCTTTCCACCACTTTTTCGCATCTCCTTCAAGTTTGAAGGCGGCCAAGATTTTCTTCTATCGGTCTGTACACCCCATCACTTCGAATATTCCTTCCATGTGTTCCACCCATTTGTTAGCATCCCAAGGGTTGGTAGTTTCCTCGAAACTCTTAGGTCGAAATTCATTGAACCGTTTGTACAAGGTGTCTCTTTCTCTATCTCTACCTCCAGCTACAGTTCCACCTCCCTCTCTAGAAGTGCCTGCTTGGACATCATTGTTTCCACCTTGTCGTGCTGCCAAGGTTGCAATCTGCTCTTGTACCTGACTATAAGCCATCATGAATGATGCGAACATCTGTCAAGCATATTCTGGCAGCTCGGCTTGTCTTCCAACATGGTTTGGGTTAATGCCTTGATTGCCATTGAGGTTCGCATTCTCATCCTGGCCATCATTAACATTCTAGAAGTTCTCTTGGTTGTTTATATTCCTTCCCCTACAAAAAGGTTCACAATTTAACACACAATCACAGACAATGAACTTTTACCTTACTAATCCCCCCCTTATAACGTCCTCACCACGTATCTTAAGGGTTGCTGAGTATTTTATATTGCTCAAGACCATGCTTTGATACCACTTTGTAACACCCCGAATCCCGGAGCTCATCAGGACCCGGGGCCTTACTATAAGGAAATTATAATCACCACATAAATCAAGTTATGCCAAGGAATTGAGCAATGCATCAAATTTCAATTTATTTAAAAGATCAATTAAATAGAAGAGAAGTAATAACAAGTTCACTAATGAACCGGTTCAACATCATTAAAGAAGCAATCAGTCACTAAAATTCTAAGTGTTATTCTTCCATTACAATTATAACGCTCTCCATCAGCCACGCATATCGAAGTCCAATGGCTGATTTCCATCGTTGCCAAGCTCCCCTAAACATTGCTCACCTAAAGTGGGGCAAACCACTCATCAGATAACTGGTGAATAATATTCCAAATACACAAGTCATTACCAACATGATTCATTAATAAAAATGCAGAAGATCCATGATATGATGACGGAGATCTATAAAAATTCTCTTATCATTTATTGAGGTGTCATATTCATTCCTTAACTTTGGTAAGTTCAATAATCCCAATTATGGGTTCTTATAATGGTTTCAGGGTTCAGTTCCTTTCAAAAGGAAGTCCTTTCAATAAGTTATTCCAAACTCAATCCATAGGAGGTTGGTTCAATAACCATTGTTTCAAACCCTGTCCACCTTGTTACTCTATATCCACAGGGGGTTCATTGATCAATCAATATTCAGAGTAGCTATCAGTACTGATGGTCTAAATATGGTATCACTGTTTTAAACCATGTTTATAATAACATGTCCTAATCACATTAGGATACAATCATAGTTCTTTTATGTTTATCATGCATATAGGAGTACCATAATAATTCATATTAATTATTTTGATGTAGGGCTAGCCCCACACAATTGGGTTCATGTTTATGTATGCCCCACTCCAAATTCAGAAATTTTGGACCCACTTATGTGGCACTGCCATTATACCTTAGTACTAAGTTTTTCATTACAATTATAACCATTCATAAGAATTTCAGAAGTTAAAGAATAATTCTGGTATTCAATTGTTTGTTTCAAAATCATGAACCATGGTTTGGGTTCCATGAACATGTATCCATAGGAGATAATAAGTTATACCATTAATCAGGCTTATACTAAAGTTTCCAGCACCTTAAACAGAACTAATAAAAAGACAGTTACAATCTATTATAATTTATGTGATGATAAAGGGTTGAAATGAAATTTTTGCACATGATGAAGATAAAAAGAACCTTTGAAAAGTCAAGGAAATAGCCTGGGCACATGTTAAATTATCTAACACTGCAACTTAAAAGAGAAGGGAATGACGATACACCGCTTTGTACAGTATCGTCATTCTCATAAGAATGGTCTCACGCCCATAGCTTTGAATAACAAGGGATTGTGGGTCCCCAGTGGTCCAAACGACATGGGTCCAGGATCATCCTGGTCGCCCATCAAAGAAGAAGAAGATGTCTGGTCTCGATCATCCATCAGATCAATAGGTTCCATTTATACATGTATACTTTATGCAGTACATGTACTCTTTCTGCCTAAACATAATGGTATAAAAATCCAGTGGGTCCCACTAATCTGATCTAAGATCAGCCCTAACATACAAGGTTGCCTAGGGCTAAGCTGTCATACTAATGGTTTGGATTCACCGTCAAACATCCTTACTGAGTCCCACAGTCTCAACAAAATTCATGAATAACCATTACGGTTAACAAAATTGAAGCTTCTGGATAACTAGGCAAATGTGGCCCAGGTCTCATGGGACCACCACCATTCAGATCGTCCCTGGGCCCTCTTCAAAATGTGGGGTCTTAATCTGTGATTGGCTTAGGTAGTGGGTCCGAATACAAATGTTGACCAAACTACCCAGTAACGTCTCTGTTGCAAACAATTAAATAGATGGGGGCCCAATAGGGCCAACTCCATGGGGTCCACCACCACAAGGGTCGCCCATGGGTCAGCTATCAGATCCATAGATCAGATGTGTGATCGAGTGGGCCACCTAGTCCCACTATCTAATCCACCGATGAAACCCAAAATCCCCAAAATGACACTGCATGAACGATTTGGACTCAGATGGGGCCTGATGGGCCCAGTTATAAAAAAGGCGAACTACACCTTGGTCGCCCAAGGGTGGGCTCTCTGATCCTTGGGAGTGATCCCTGTTCAGATGAACCATGTGATCATATTACCTAAATCGACAGTTCATGTGTCCGTCGATTTGGTTGAAACCAGGCCACTGCTTTGGTCTCACCTGATATCTTCCTCCACAATTGAGATAATAAATATATAAAAAAAATCTAATTATCATATCCAATAGATAAAATAATCATAATCAATTACTATTTTGATTAGGAGATCATAGATCTTGGTCAAACCCCAGATCCTCATAGAGAGGAGGAAATTTCAAGATCTGTCCATAACCAGATCTTCATTTCTTGATCCTTTTTGGGTTATTATCATGATCAACGGAAAACAGAGAAACCCAAACATCCATAGTTTTCTGTATACTTGAAAATATCACTCACCTCCTAGTGTAGTAGATCGTGGCACGTTTGATATGGGATCTCTAGTACTGCATCCACTAAGCCTTTCGCCTTCTTCTTCCTTCTCACGAGTCCTGCAGGTCTCTGTTGATCTTCCAGAGAAATCTTCTCCACTTTGGTTCTCTCCTCTTCTTTAACCAATGAAAGCATCGAAATTATCAGAAGAACTAATAAGAGAAGGTAAAAAGATCTGGGGATAACCCTAAATTCTAGTCGTTAGAGCCACCCCCCAAATTCTGCGAAGGAAATCCCCCTTCAATGGGGTATCGTTCCAACCACTTAACAATAACAAGGGCTTTAATGGGTTGGAAACAGCTTAAGAAAACCTACTGAGTACAACCCAACCCAAGCCAGTATCTAATGGGCCAGACGAATATGGGTCTAATTTGGCCCAAGTATCTAATACCTTATGGGCCAGGTGAATCTGGGCCTAATTTGGCCCAAGTTATTATACTTTGGCTGAGTGGAGTCAAGGTCTTTGACTTCTGTTGCTCTTTCCTTTTCAAGTTCCAGGCATTCATCTAATTTTTTCCAAAAGCTCTAGATCCACCTAAATAAGCCCGTAAATATCTAGGCACTCACAATTTCATTTGCACTACTTTGAGAGAAGAATAAGGAAAATGATGAGAAAGACAATGGAAGACAGCCCAATGGCCACTAAACAATCTTACTCGGTCCATGATGACGATGCTCCCTTGGTAATCCTCACCATTGCCTGAGTCGTACTCCCATAACTGCCGCCGCCGCCTCTGGACGAAGAAGAAGATTTGTCGGGGGTGGAAGAATTGGGAATCCATCTTTTATCACATGTGGCGTTTCCAATCTTCGCCTTGAAAGAAACAATGGAACGGTTGTAACAGAGATTGCTAGTCCCACTCGCTTTAGAAACAACAAACATCTTTATAGAGCTCCCATTGAAAGGAATCGCTCCTTGGAAGCTATTGTTCTCTAGATAAAGATACTTCAGACCCTTCATCTCAGATAGGAACTTGGGTAATGTTCCATTGAACTGATTAGAGCTCATATCGAGGTGAACCAAAGAAGGAATTGTAACCATTGAATCAGGTATCGGACCTGACATTGAATTCGAAGAAAAAGACATTTTTTGCAGTGAAATGTGGTCCCCAATCGAGTGGGGAATGAGACCTGAGAGCTTATTCGAGCCGAGATTGATGAGTTTGGGATTTGAGAGTTCAGTTAGAGATATTAAGGCATGAGCTCCTCCATCGTTGGATTGGATTTGAAAAAGAGAGGAAGAACGAAGAAGATGAGGAGTTTATGTCAGCACATGGTTGATGGCGACCGTCACTTGTTATAGCGAAGGTGGCCATCCACCCTTAACATAGAAAATGAGGCCGATATCGACCACACAAGAAAAATGGTAAAAAAAAAAAAAATTGGTTTTTTTTGTACGAATTCCTTGTTTGGTGTAAGTTTGGCTAAAGTTCCATGTTTGGTGCACTAACCACATAAAGTTATTTTTTTGGTAAAATCCTCTTTTTTTTATGGGCATTTGGTCGGAGGTCCCTCAATAGTGGTTGTTATTGCAAACGGTCAATGAATTAATTTCGTAGAGGTAAAGGCCCTTGCACCACTTCATATACTTGAAAGGACAATAAGACCCTCATAATCTCTTATCTCTTTATTAATAACACTAAGCCTAAAATCACGGTAATTTGCCAAAGAAGGAATGAAAGCGAGAAATTATGGATTTTGAACATCGGGCATAAGGAAAAGAAGGGAAAGTGAATCAGAGAAGGAGACAATTTGTTAGGTGGATCCTAGCATGGATGGGCATTGATCCACAAATTCATTTAATTAGACATTCATGATTGTTAAATTGGTGAAAAACATCTCCCCAAAACTGACAGTACCAAATATAAAGATCTACCATCCATTCGTTGGCCATCGACCAGGTGATTGATATTGCTCAATCAAAGCCAGTGTCCCCCAAAATGCCCAATTCATAGTGGGGCACACCAGCTGAACGACCTTGATTGGAAGCATTTGTGCCTCGTATCCAATTAATTTGTTTTAGTTCTCTAGAAAAATTTGTTCTAGAATTCAGATAAATTTGTCCAAAAACTCAAATAAATTTATTCCAAAACTCAGATAATTTATCCAAAACTCAGATAAATTTGTGCAAAACTAGGATAAATTTGTTCCAAAATTATCTGAGTTAGCAACATATGAATTTGTCTGAGTTTGTCACATAAACTCAGATAAATTTATAACGAATGACATGACCGGATTGTACAGAGGTCCTTTAATATTGTCATTTAAGACCTTTTGCAATAATTCCAAACTCAGATAAATTTAGAAAAGGATGAATCAAATCCACAATCTCATAAAAAAAAAAAAAAAAAAAAAAACTCCACTCTCAACCCTTCCTTCAAGTCCAATCACAAAAAAAAAAAAAAAAAAAAAAAAAAAAAAAAAATCTAAGATCCTTAACTAAATTTTCACAAGAAAAAAAAAAGACCCAAATCTCATAATACTACCAGAACGCAGTTATTCTCACATCCTGGCCGATGAGTATCCTCGTCATTAGGAGTGATGTCACCTCCTTTAACTAGACCAGCACTCAAGACCAAAAGAACAAGAATCAACCAAGAACACCACTTGTGGAAATCCATGAATTTCCAAAATCTAACACAAACAGGAATTGGAAGAAGAAAGAGAAATCCAGGAATTTCAAAAAATCATAAAAAACTAGGAATTTTGTTCTCTCCCATTTGAATTTTGAAACTTTATCTAAAACTAGGAAATAAAATCCGTTAGAGGTGCAAATCAGTCATGAAATATCATATTAAGGAGCTTAAAACTAGGGATTAATTCACAACATAACTTCAGACGGTTAGAAGGGTAAATCAGTCATACAAATGTATGAATTGTTATACTTAAGAACCTCCGCCTAAAATAAGTTTAGGCGTATGGACTAGAGGCCTTAACTGAAACTCATGTGAATTAGAGGCCTTAAACATCAATATTAAGGGACCTCTCGCTAATTTTCTCTTTTTTTTATAGGAAATGTAAAACTCATTATTGATATACACTCAAGTACAAGACTCTCACACGATTTTGAAACATTAAAAATCCAACAATACAATATTCACATCCTTTCACAGATCTAGCAGGTTAATCTTTGGGGGATTGTTCTGGCAAGAACAATATTGGGACCGTCCGAAGTAAACTTACAAAACAAGTTTCCTAGGGTATTATCCCCCGACGACACTCAGTGGGGAACCCAGTATTTTTGTTTGAGGGGTGCAGGCTTTAATAGGTAGTTTGGTTTTGGGTGCGAACTGAGAATCTTCATATGGACTTTGTGGGTGGACCCACGATTTTTATTGGAATATTTGAAGCACACCGTAATTTAAAGGTTGCAACTGCATGTACCCACGTGCTTGTGCCTAGGTCGGCCTCTCGCAACACTGGAATATCTGGGTAGTATGATGCCAAACACGCCTTATCATTCCTGATTGAAACTTAGAGAATATAAAGGTCGAAATTGTAACTTTGCTATAGGGCTCATAAAATTTCAGCCCATATGGAAAATAGAAAGACCCCTTCTTTCAATTTCTTGTGCAGAGTGCCAGCACACTCATGGTTGCTTGGTGGCCACTAACCGGTTGTCCGCTGTAGCCAGAGAGAAAAAACCAAAAAAAAAAAAAAAAAATTCTTGTGCGGACTGGGACATCTTTTTCTGTCTTCAGGACCAGGTGCACAAGACACCAGTCAAGTCAAGAGTCCATCCAGTTATTGGGCCAACACAAGCCTAATCAGCCTGACGGCCCTTTGGCAGGACGGGATAACATTGGCCCACGATGGTCAGACCCTCGTGGTGCCTTGAGCATATATGGGATGGAACTCTTTTGCCTAGTGCGCATTTAATAATAAAAGCTTACTAATTTGGTTTTCTGTTAAGATACCACAAACCCACAAACCAAGAGTCGTACTGATCAGATGTTATTATTAAACATGTACATTCATCCTTTGAATATGAGATGGATGGATCTCTCTATCCACAAAAACATTACCCTGTGATTTTGGGAACACGGAATTTAATTGGATCTGTAAAGTTGGGAATACGGAATTTAATTGGATCTGTAAAGTGCCACATGATTGTCCCCCCACCCCTCGTGACGTAGTCATGTAGATATAGTGTAGGTGGGGATGTAGTGTAGCCTGTTTTTTTTTTTTTTTTTTTTTTTTTTTTTCAATTGGTATTCCAGCTTAGCGGGGCTGGGGCTCTTAATCCACTGGAGAGGGGGCCCTCGGAAGAGGTGAAGGGTACTCTTTGGTGAAGGAAATAGACCTCTGGTGAGGTATCAGGGTCCTGTGATGAAGGAAGTAGACCCGGTGAGGTATCAGGGTCGTCTGGTGAAAGAAGTAGAACCAGGTGAGGTATCAGTATCACTGACCTTGAATGAGCAAAGGTGCCCGCTGGGTGTCCTGGCTCGTCCCTGTTCCCTCGTGATGGTGACACTTTTCAGCAGATAGTCTCCCTTTCCACTCCACCAGCCATATCCCACCTTAAATCTTTGATTTCAAGGAACGATGATGGTCTTTTCTTTTGCCTCCCAATGACAAACATATCAATCAATACACAAAGAGGAGGATAAGATATATCTCAAGAAGAAAGAGGATAAGATATATGTCCTTCCCCGTCCGTCGACGTCTTTCCTCTCCATTTCCATTTCCATTTCCATTTCCTCTTTTGTTGATCAAAATATGAAATTCATCAATATCATCAACAATTCACTCACAGACTCACAGCCTCTGAGTAAAGAGATCTGCAACAGCTTCCGCCAAAGAGAACAAGACTCGCGACAGCAGGGAGAAGAGCCTCACCAAATGCGTAAGAGAAGGCATGTATTCCAAATCTAAATCTGACCTAATTTAATCTCATTCAAACTCATGACATGAAAGATGTTAAAGATCGATGCGATGGAGGATCCAACAAGAATGAATGGAAGTATGAAACGTCGAAACTGTATCTATATCTACACACACGTATAAGTAACTTAAACATGTGCGCGCGCTGACATTGGTAGATGAGTACACGTTTCACTCTGCTTGAGGTGGACGGTCGTCATTGTCCACCACCTTATCGCATCGCGTTTGCAGAGAATCGGTACAGATCGATGAGATGATGGAGTGACTACTTCTCCTCTCGTCATTAATTTCTCCGTTACAAGAAGAAAAAAAAGACAAGAAAAATTCCTTCTCCGAGATAGAAAAGGAGAGGGAAAAAAAGAAAAAAAAAACCCCAGAGAGAGAAAATTACTAGAGGTAAAAGAATCTCATTTTTTTTTCTTCTCTTCTTGTTATTGTATTGTATCGCGAGATATTGGCCGTACTTTTCGCAGCGCCACGGCTTCCACATGACATGACATTGATGGGCATGACCGTTTCAGCGAGGATGGGGTTATCCTAAATTCCTAATCCTATCCATTCACGTCACGTCGTGGCAATGTGAACTAGAGGTGTAAATCTGGGCGGGCGGCCCAGGCCCAGCACGGGCCCGGCACGAAACAACCGTGCCTGGGCCGTGCCTGGGCCCGTTGACTTGGTCAACGGGCCGGCCCGGCCCGGCCCGGAAGCCCCGCTGGGCCGTGCTGGGCCCAGGTCCCCCAGGCCCGAGGCACGGCCCGGCACGGCACGGCTAAAATCCGTGCCGTGCTGGGCCAGTGCCCAGAGCCCGCGGGCGGCCCGGCCCGGCCCGAGGCACGGCTAGGCCCACGGGCGGCCCGGCCCAGGCACGGCCCGCAGAGAGCCCAACGGCTCTTTTTTTCAAAAAATTCCCCCCACTTCCCAAAAAAGGGTCTTTTTACATTTTTAACCCCCTCCAACAGCTATAAACGGTCATATCGGAGGGGATTAGTGTCTTTTGATCATTTTTTGAACCTTTGTAACTTAAATTTCAAGGAAATACAATTTATTTGATGTATTTTTTCAAAACATCATTAGTGTTATTCTACTTGTTATTTCTCTTAATTTCTTTATTTTAGTAAAATTGGTGCAAGACATATTTTTAAAGAACCTAAAAAAAAGACATAAAAAACCTAAAAAAAAAAAAAAAAATTTGTGGGCCGCCCACGGGCTGCACGGCCCAGGCCCGACTAGGGCCCGGCCCAGCACGGCACGACCAGAGCCGTGCCCTGGGCCGTGCTGGGCTGGCCCCTAAGCCATTGGGCCAGGCACGGCACGGCCCGCTTAATTACGTGGGCCGTGCCGGCCCAGCCCGGGCCCGGGCCGGGCCCTTCTTCAGTGGGCCGTGCCGGCCCGGCACGGCCCATATTTTCACCTCTAATGTGAACCCAGCCCAATGGCGAGAAGGGACAATTTCTTTTTTTTTTTTAATACCTTTTCCATTAATAATAATAATAATCCAATGACCATCCATCCTTATCCCATCCCACCCCTCCCCTTTGATCGATCCAATGAATCCGGTAAAATTTTGCTGCAGGATATTAGGGATTAGAGAATAGAGAGACTTCATAGTAGATAGAGTTTTTTCATCGTGACTCGCCGCAACTCTCTGGAACGAAACATGTGTAATTGTAACTGCCTAATTGGTATTAGGGCCTGTCACTCATGCATATGCACAAATGCACAATCAAGCGTTTGATTTGGTATTGTCCCGGGCCTGTCTCCACCCATTAATAGCTCCACATGGAAGCCTGATCCAGGTTTTTTGGGGGCTCCTGTAGGGTATTTGCTGCCTGAGTGAGTCTGGATCTTCCGAGGCACGCCTATTACGTGGAACGCTAAACACATACTCGGAACTCCATTGTGGAACAGGTAATAAATACTCAGGACTCCACCATGGGGCCCTCATAGAGGAAATCCATACCATTCACGATGAATTCCATTCTCTCCAAGGGCATATCCTCAGATTTGTGGGTGGGTCTGACCGTAACATTGAAGACCTGATTGAAAATGTGACTGGGGCTAACTTGACATCACTACAGCTGATTTGCCATTAAAAATAAACCGCTTTTCCATATTGTGCTCAACCGGCTGGTGGGATCTGCTCTTATTGAACTTAGATTTTAAGATATCATTGACGCGGATGTGATTCATATTGAATGATCCAGATTATCTTTACGTGGACGATCTAGATATGTGTTACCTGGTTTCCTAGGATAGAATGGTCCCGATTCTACGTTCGAGGAAGTGGTATTATACTCACCTTGAATCAAGCAAGCTCTTTCTTTTTTTTTTTTTCCTTGGCCCTTTCTTTATTTGCTAAAATTGTAACATTTTACATCTCTCTTGTCAGATTTATATATATATATATATATATATATATTTTCTCTTTTCTCCTTCCTTCCTCTTCCTTCCCCTTCTCGTTGTTGTTAGAGGATGGTTAGAAGAAGAAAGTACTCAATTGCCATTATTCCAAGAAAGCTTTTGCAAAAGAGGAAAAAAAATAAAAATCAGACGAATAGGGGTTTTGAACACTCTATGCTTCAAAATCATTACTTCGAATCTAAAGTACTTCAATTTGGGACTATAGCTCAAGCATAGGCTTCTCACAGGCCTCCTTTACTTTGAGATGGTTCCACTCCCAACTAAATTGATCAGCTTAGAGGATGATGAGTGCCCGGTGCACTTGCAAGATTCATGGGCACCTTACAATATTGGTGATGTGAATTTAAATTCAATCTTTTAATACTGCAAGTGCACAGCTGTCCTTTTGAGACAGTGGCAAGTACAAGTCGAATCCCACAGGGAGCACTACTGAAATATTTTTTTTTTATTAAAATCTGAATTTTTTTATAATGAAAATAAAAATAAATCAAGATTTGAATGAAAGATAAAGCTACTGTGCAAGATGAACGGATAACAATAATGATAAAGGTAGATCAGAGCAACAAAGAGTCCATTAATTAATTTCAATTCTTAATTCACATATTTTAATTTAGTCTTTTGTCTTGCAAAAACTCAGATAAGAAACAACTCAATGTTTCTGATCTGGAAGATATTTTTCTTTTAAAATTCAACTCTTAAGCAGAAGAACCCAAGATCTCCATCACCTCATAAAAATATAAATTACTTTGAACGTCAGTTAACAAATTAAGCATAAAATATTAAAGGTATAAAAACCTAAGTATATTTTATCAAAAGAAGATTAACTGACCAAAAAGAAATTTATTAAAAATATAAAGCGGAGGTTTGCCTGTGGCGTGAAGGCAGATCTATTATTCTATTAAACAATGCATCATGGGGACAAAAGAATTAAATTAAAGACATAGAACAAAAAAAATTGCTTAACTTTACTTTGTGTTCCGATCCAAAAAAATCTACTCATCCATTGCAAAAGATATGATTATCATTGAAAACTTCATAGCAATTATAATTTTCTCTCACACTCTTCTGATCTAGTTATGGAACAGGGCTCTAGAATACCCACAGATGTTTCTTTTCTTTTCTTTTTTCTAGAGAGAGAAAAGGTAGAGAGAGAAAAGAAGTAGGGAAGAAGAGAAAGAAGAGAGAATACTTAGGGACGTCCAAGGGGAGGGAGTGACTCTCTATGCTACTTTTTGGTTCCTTTTATTTCTCCGGTCATCTATCAGATACATTGAATCTAGACACCTTCTCTATAGCTTTGATTTTTCTTCATTGATAAGGTATATCTCTTATCTTTTTTGAATTTGAATGAGGTGGAAGCTTCTGGAAACCTCTAGGTGGATTGGCTAATCTTCAGATGGGGTCTCACAAGGGATGTGTAACAATTGATTATCAACGGTGTGGATTTAATTGCAATCCCGTCTAAAAATGAACATGAAAATCTCCGGGCCCATAACTTTGTCAATATAGCTTTGATTTGCACTTTCTTAGGCTCCACGGATATCTACTTTGAATAACCTTTCCAACGATGAGTAAATTTCGTCGATTCGACGGTCAGATTAAAAGTTATGGCCATTGAAAATGAGTTATCCTAAGAAAAACATGATTAACTTTTAAAATTTGATTTGTAATGGATTCTATCTCTATATAACTTTCATTTTTAAAATGACATTAGATGTGGATGATTCAAACTCTTCTTCTTCTGTTCCAATCAGAATTTGTACTATTTGAATTATCCATTAATAATTTCAAATTTGCAACTACTGTGGACCCTGTCATGTGGGACATTTCATCTGCTTGAATAGTGGGCCTTATGAGAAGTCTTCTACTGTAGTTAGGACTCTTTAACTGACATGATGAGTGAACCCCTCCTTTGATTAATTTGCATATGACTTGTGTGTGGGGTCCACATGGTGGATTCTTCAATTTACTTCAATTCAGCAATGTAGGGCCCGAGATGACAATGTGCGCTTGAAAGTGGGTTCTATGATAGAGGCCTGTAATTCTCATTTTCTATACATTCTAATTCAACACATCAAATACTGAAGAGTCCAAATTGAGGTGGGACCCACCCGGACATAGTTCTACTCCAACTGGGACTATTCGGAGAAAATTTGCAAAACATTCTAAGTTAACGCAGAAAATGTATGAAAAATATAAAATTTCAAGTTCCTACGTGAAAATGCATGAAATAATGAAATTATATGAATAATGATGCAATTCACCTAATTAAATTCCTAATTCATCCTAAAATGATACGTAAATTTGCAAATTCATGAACTCAACACACCCCCAACCAGTATTTTGCTAATCCTTTAGCAAAAGTTGCGAGCAAAAAGGTTTGAAGTTTTTTGACCTAATCTAAGAAAAGAAAGTAAATATGAAAACAAAACCACTTTCGTTGGTTTTCTCGCTTGCATTTAGCGTTGCAACAAGCCCTTAAACTCCTAGGTTCCCCCTAGTGGATGAGTTGTGCCTCGTGAGGGTTTGCAGTGAATATACCCACAAAATTCTTTTTTTTTTGTTGTTTTTTTTTTTTTACAAAAGATTTTTAAAACCTATCAAAATCCAGGGAAACTTCTACCAAGAGAAAATCTATAGACACTGACTATTCTCGGTTCTCGGAATTTTCAAAGACAAATCTTAAATTCGGTTCACCAATCCTATCTTTTGGTCAAAAATCCTCGAAATCATGCTAATTGATCGTGCATGGTGAAAAGTATGTATACGTAATAAGCATCGAATGATCCACCAAGAATCTTCGTGAATATATATATATTAAATTCTGGGTCGCCTAAATTTAGCAAAGAAAACAATCTTCCTCTTAAAGCAACCATGACGGCTTTCGCACTACTGTTTTTTCAATGGCCATAATTTTTTTTTCAAACACGTACATGTGACTGTGCAATGTCTAGGTTCTTTAAGCTTTCTAACTAATGTATGTAACGAGTATTAGGCCAGTGACTCCCAAACCAGATAGCTTTAGGGCACTAGGTATGTAAATACCCCTAAAGGTTTATTAGCTCGAGTTAAAAAGGCTACGAAACCGAAATTAGTCACAAAACTTTTTATTCTTTTCAAGACTTCTAAACACTTTTTTTATTTTTTTTTTTATTTCAATTTTTGTCTTTTTCTTCTTTCTTTTTTTTTTTTTTTGCCGTCCTGAACAATGGGCAACCCTTTTCATGTATCCATCCGTCGAACCAGGAAGCTCTGCACTAAGGGTCGATTTTCCTTTTATTTTTTTAATTATCAAACAAAAATGAAAATCATAGCTTCACATTCAAAACCTTGAAAACGTATACAACCTGTGTAAAAGTGAGGGATCGAAATTCAGCACTTTTGCAAAAACTCTTTCCGTAAATAAAATAGTGAACCATTGTTTTCTTTTGCCCAAAATAAATATCTTCAGCCAATAAAAATTCTCTCGGAAGTTTCCCTCTAACAATTTTTTTTTTACTCCTAAAAAACGAAAAAGAAAATGTAGAATGAAAATTGAACAAATGATCATATGTTAAGTTCTAACTCACACCCCCAAACCTAAATTCAACATTGTCCTCAATGTTATGCATGCATGTGTAACGCGAAAATGAACAATAAGGAAAATTGGAAGATTTTACCATGTGGGATGATTGCAAAAGAATGTGATCAACCAGCTCAATTACCTTTCAAAATTGGGTTGCCTCCCAAACAACGCTAAGTTTAATGCTGTCATCCCGACGTGACAAAAAAAAAAATGATTAGTCCTGGTAAATTGAATCTGCTAGAAGGATATCCTCAATGTTTTTATCCTTCAGTTCCAGAAAAGGTTTCAACCGTTGATCATTCACTTTGAAAACATCCCATTCTTGGGATTTTCAATTTCCACAACACCATGAAAGTAAACATTCCCGACAATGAATGGATCAGTCCAGCAGGTTCGTAACTTCCTTGGAAACAGGTGTAACCGAGAGTTATATAGAAGAACTTTCATGCCCGGTTCAAAGGATTTTCTTAAAATTGACTTATCATGGTTCAACTTCATTTTTTCCTTGTAGATCTTGGCATTACCATAGGTATCTTTTCGAAGTTCTTTCAACTCATTGAGTTGCAATTTGCGCAGAGTACTCACAGTGGGTAAGTCAAAATTAAACTTCTCAATGGCCCAATAAGCTCTATGCTCCAATTCAACAAGCAAGTGACATGCCTTCCCATAAACCAACCTACATTTGGACATCCCAATAGGTGTCTTGTAAGCGGTTCGATAGGCCCACAATGCATCTATCAATCGCAAAGACCAGTCTTTCCGAGTGGGATTGACCGTCTTTTCTAGAATTTGTTTAATTTGCCTATTTGGAATTTCCGCTTGGCCACTTGTTTGTGGGTGATAAGGTGTAGCAACCATATGGGTGACAGGATATTTTTCCAACAAATGCTCAAAGGGACGGTTGCAAAAGTGAGTGCCTCCGTTACTAATGATTGCTCTAGGGGTACCAAAGCGAAAAAAGATATGATCTCTCACGAACTTAATCACCACATGGTGGTTATTCTTGTTTGTCGGTATGGTTTTTACCCACTTGGAAACATAATCTATTGCCAGCAAAATGTAAAGATTTCCAAAGGAATTTGGAAATGGCCCAATGAAGTCAATTCCCCACACATCAAAAATTTCCACCACAATTATGGGATTCAAGGGCATCATGTTCCTTCGATTGAGCTTGCCAAGCTTTTGACACCTCTCACAGTTCAAACAGAAAGTGTGGCAATTTTTAGAGATAGTGGGCCAGTAAAATCCACACTGCAAAACTTTTGCGGCTGTCTTTTTCGAACTAAAGTGGCCCCCACAAGCATAATCATGGCAGAAGGAAATGACCGAGTAATGATCATAATCAGGAATGCATCTCTTGATGATCTGGTCCGGGCAGTACTTAAAAAGATACGGGTCATCCTAAAAACAGTACTTGACTTCAGCTAGAAATTTTGATCGATCATGTTTTGACCAATGGGTGGGAATCTCCACTGTCATAAGGTAAATAATTATATCTGCAAACTAAGGGATTTGGGAAATACTGAGCAATTGTTCATCAGGAAAATTTTCATTTAGTGAGACCCCATCTGATGGCTCTAATGGTATTCTCGAAAGATGGTATGCTACAACATTCTCACATACTATTTTATCTCTTATTTTTAAATCAAACTCTTGTAGCAGAAAGATCCATCGGATCAATCGGGCTTTTGCTTCCTTTTTGGACAGAAGGTATCTCAGGGCTGCATGATCCATGTAGATGATGACTTTGGACCCTATCAAGTAGGACTTAAATTTCTCCAAGGCAAAAATCACAGCTACTAATTCTTTTTCAGTGATTGTGTAATTTAGCTGTGCATCATTGAGGGTCCTACTTGCATAGTAAATCACATGAGGTAACTTCCCAACCTATTGACCCTAAACAGCTCCAATAGCAGTATCGGATGCATCAAACATTAGTTCAAATGGAATGGTCCAGTCAGGTGGCTTAATTATAGGGGCTGAAGTTAGTGCCTTTTGCAGTCTCTCAAAAGCCTTTAGACATTTCTCATCACATTCAAATGATGCCTCTTTTGTTAGCAATTGGCATAAAGGTTTAGCGATTTTACTAAAATCCTTGATGAATCGACGATAAAAACCAGCATGGCCCAAGAATGATTGAATCTGCTTAACTGATTTTGGTGGTGGCAATTTAGAGATCAAATCAATTTTTGCTTTGTCCACCTCAATTCCATTATAAAAAAAATGTGTCCCAGAACTATGTCTCTTTTTACCATAAAATGTCACACATTTTGAACCATTTTAAGGGGTTATTGATATTAAAGAGCTTCATTTAGTGTCATATCATGATTTTATGCATTTTTGATCTATTGAAGTACATTCATGCATAATTTGCTAAAAAATCACACTTTTTGCATTCATTCATGAAACCTGCCATTTTTGGAGATTTATTTTTGGAAAATCAATTATTTTGGGTGCATCAAGAAGGGTCCCATGCATCGTCCATCTAAATTCCTTAAATAAAATTATTCTTGAATCCATTTATTTTAATTTGTGTAGGAGAAATCAAGAATGGGACCCACATTGGTGAAATTTGAGAGATCAAGGGTAGGACATCTTTCAAGGTGGACCCACATATCTTAGTATTTTTGGGAAGTTTGAAAAGTCAACAATGGAAAAGCTAGATTTGTGATTTCAAGATCAAAAAAGGAAACTTCAGATTTGGTAAGATCTAATTCTTACTAAGTTTGAAAACCCAAAAATCAAGAAAGAAGATCAAGAAAGAAAAGTGTGCTAAAATAGTTGACTAGTCAATCAAAGAAGTTTGGAAGCAAGCCAAAGATAGAAGGGGAGTCAAGAAACAAGGAAATAAATATCCCAAAATCCATTTGGATGTCCACATGGGTCCCACACACCCCATTGCACAATTAACATCCCGTATGTGCATAATTATTTTCGGATTTTTCAGAGGCAGCAAGATTAAAACGATCATAACTTTTTATCCAGCCATCGGATTGGTGCAATCCATACACCGTTGGAAAGATCTTTTCGAGCAAATATCTTTAGAACCCAAAATTTTGTCAATCGGAGCTAAAACGAGGAAGATATGACATCTGAAAGTTAGTGCTATAATTTCTACCCAGGATTGCAATTTTGCACATGAAAGCACCAAAAATCTCTCACTCACCTTGCTAATTCTTTGAAGACTTGTTGGCCAAGGAAGGGACTTGCCATACAAAGAAGATTGCATGTTACAAACTTGGAACAAAGAAGGAAAGAAAGAGAGCAAAAATCTATAAATTGAAGGCATAAACAATCCCTTTCCTCTGATGCTTTAGAATTGCTCACCTCTCACTCTAGTGAATTTCATACCATCTCTCGTTTTCTTGCCTTTCCATTTTAATTCACCAAGGGGGTTCTTTCCAAAGGCCATACCACCAACCTTGTGGTTTCAACTAGAATGTTTTTAAACATCCTAGTATGTAATCTTGTTTTTTCAGTGTTATATTCCTTGTAAAGAATTTCCATGCTAGTAAATGAAGTTGTTTATTTTAATTTGTGTTCTTGATTTGTGTATCTCTTAATATTAGATTTGTGATCCATGTAATAGGGTTAGTTCTTACTTTTGGTTAAATATTTTTAATTGGCTTGGAATAATTACTAATAACTCACCTTAGCATCCTCACAATATACCTTGTTTTCTACGGATACATGGTATTTTTGGAGGCAATACAATGTGAAGTTGAAGTGGTTTGACCAAGAAAAATTTAAGAATCCAAGTCTGAAATTTATTTATTAAAAAGTGAGGATTTATCATTCTCAACTTGGATTGACAACCCAAGTTGAAGAATGGGACCCTAGGTTTGCACTTCTAATTTTTTTTAGGCCCAAGATTGAGAATTAAATTTTAAAGAAATAACTCACCACTTTTATATTTCAGTTTTGTTTACCTCCTTTGATTTATGCACACCATCTTTATTTTCTGCATTTTTTTTTATTTTTTACACTTTATCTTTCTATCTTCACATCAATATGTTAGAATTATGTTACCGTTGAAAGTGCATTAGTTTTCATGCATATATATTTTTTCCCATCTTTTAAACATATGTGGTAGTGTAATTTATTTGAAGTTTTGAAATCAGATTTGAAAGTCTCATGAGTCTCATGTTACACGCCCATGCATTTTTGTCCCATAATTTTTTTTGGAAGATTGCATCATCATCATCATTCTTGTAGATTATTTAATTTAGGAAAGTTAAATTTCATATTTACATTCATTTAGAAAGTGCATCATTTAGATTCTTATCTTAATATAGCGTTTAACTTAGGAAAGTTAATTGGTTCTTAATCTAGTGTAGGTTTCTAATCTTAGGGAGTTTGATTTTAGATGGGTGATTTGTTTCCAATTTTGATTGATTTGATTTGATATATTTTTTTTAGGTTGATTATTTTTCATAACTTGTTTTATTTTCCAATTTCGATTGTTGGTTTTAATTTTAGGAAGTGATATTTTTAGAATATTTTCTAATTGGATGTTCTAACGTGTTTTCTATTTTGCAGCAACTTGATCTTTTTAGATGTAGAAATCTAGTTTTAGGATTTTCTTTCTTTCATTGGATTGTATTTAATTCTTTTAATTAAAGTAGGAATGGTTGTAATTAGTTTTTAATTAGGCTAGTTTTAGATTTCATTTAGGGCAGGTACAAGTTGGAAAACCTTAACTCAATAGCTCCCTGTGGATCGACCTGGTCTTACTAGATTATTACTACAATCGCAACCTACACTTGGGGTCTGATCACTCCTAATTTAATACTAGATTCTTTTCTTTGCATCTTTCAAGTACCAGGGACAAATGATGTAAGCACTCATCAAAAGAATTGCCAAAAACCGAAAAACCATCAATGAAAACCTCAATGAATCTTTCTACCATGTCAGAAAATATGCTCAACATGCACCTTTGAAAGGTGGCCGGTGCATTGCATAGCCCAAAGGGCATGCGTCCGTAAGCGAAAGTACCGAACGGACAGGTGAAGGTGGTCTTTTCCTGGTCCTCGGGTGCAATTGGGATTTGATTGTAACCGGAATAACCATCAAGAAAACAATAATATGCATGATCGGCTAGCCTTTCAAGAATTTGATCCATGAATGGGAGGGGAAAATTATCTTTTTAAGTGACTGAGTTTAACTTCCTATAATCAATACGTACCCTCCATCCAGTCAGTATCCGAGTAGGTACCAATTTATTGCCCTCATTTTGAACCACTGTTATTCCTGATTTCTTTGATACTATTTGAACTGGGCTCACCCATACACTATCAGATATGGGGTAAAGTACCCATGCATCGAGTAATTTTAAGACTTCCGACTGAACCACTTCCTTCATTGCAGGGTTCAGTCGCCTTTGTGGTTCACGAGAAGTTTTTGCATTTTCTTCCAAATGGATTCCATGTTGGACCACAGATGGGCTAATTCCTTTGATATCCGCAATGGACCACCCTATAGCTTCCTTGTGCTCATCCAAAATTTTCAAGAGTTTTTCCTCTTGGACTGGGTCTAAGTCTGAAGCTATAATTACTGTAAGGGTTTTTAGCATGCCTAAAAAAATACATTTTAAGGTATCCGGCAATTGCTTGAGTTCTAACATAGGGGGCTTTACAATTGATGGGACAGCTGGGGAGGTAGATGGAGTCAGAATCTCATGCTTCGGGTGCCACTTGAAGCAATTTGTGGACGGGGTTGAGTCTAACAGTGCATTGACTTCCTCAATATGTCCATATACATTAAAATCACTTCCAAAGTGGACTAGACAAGCCTCTAGTGGATCTTCAAGTTTCAAATGGGGTAAGTGATTTTTCACCAATTCATGGATGTAACTAACTTCAAAAACTCCATCATCCTCATCAGGAGGTTGCTTACTGACATTAAAAATGTTTACTTGGACTATCATAGTGTCGAAGAAATTTGCATTACTCCATTCCTACAATTGATTAAGGCATTTGAGGTGGCAAGGAATGGTCTCCCCAAGATTATTGAAATTTTAGTTTCAATCCCAGATGTGTGTTAATTTGGTATTCAAAACAACAAAATCGACAGGAAACACAAAGTCTCCGACTTTGATAAGAACGTCTTCAACTACCCCCTTGGGGTATCGAATCGATGCATCAGCCAATTGCAAGGTCACATGGGTCTTTTTCAACTCCCCCAAACCTAATTATTCATAAACAGAGTACGGAAGTAAGTTCACACTTGCACCCAAGTCTAGTAAAGCTTTCTCTATGTGATGGTCCCCATCTGGCAAGAAATGGTAGGACACCCTACGTCTTTGTATTTGATCGGGGTTGGACAAGAAATGATTGAGCTAGCTTGTTGGGCTAGAAAAGCCTTCTTGGGCACATTGGTAGTCCTTTTGAAGGTGCAAAGGTCCTTCAGAAATTTCGCATAGGCCAGAATCCGCTGGATAGCATCAAGTAGTGAGATATTAATCCTCACTTGTTTAAATACTTTTAGCATTTTATCCAACTGAACAGTTGATTTTTCTGGGCCTAGTATCTAGGAACATAGGTACTAGGAGTGGGCTCACTAGGTGATGGTTCAACATTGAATGAGTTCACTGGTTCTAATATGGTTTCAGCATTCACACTTGGTTCCTCAGTTTCTACTTTCTCACTTGATTCGTCATTAGGTTCCTTGGGTAGTTTGACCTTGTTATCCACCTGTGTACCTGACCTAAGAGTGATTATGGATTTGACATGTTCCGGGCCTTTTCCTTTAGGGCCCGTTCATATAATAGAATTCCAAGAATTCTTGTTTGGGGAATTCTTGAATTCCTAGACAAGGTGGAATTCCAAAATCCTCCTAAGGGCATGAGCATTTTGGAATTCCACCAAAATGCAAAGAAGGTGGAATTCCAGGAATTCCTAAAGGCTAATTGAGACTTATCATGTGCTGGAATTTATAAATTCTTATAAAGAAACAGTGGGTTTGAAAATGCAAGGGGACATGATGTCACATCATGTGGGTTTGAAAAACCCCAACCACTAGAATTCCAGTCAGGAATTCTAATAAAGAAACAGGCCCTTAGGATCATAAACAACTTGGCCCTTAGGATTAGGTTCGGGTTGACTAGGGAAGGTTCCCTAGCTTGTCTCTGGCACTGATGGAGTTGGCCAGTTGGCTCATCTGATATTCTAATTTTGCAAGGGTTTGAGTGTGGCCATTCAAAAGTTGAGCAGTACTCTGAGTCAATTGGGTTGTGGTTGGAGACATGAGTTATTCATGGTCTCTTCTAAAGAATCTACCCTCTGGGTCAATGGACTGGGGTTGAAATTAGGCTTCTGGAAACTGGGTGGGGTATTGACCTGCGATTGATTGGGCTGAAATTGAGTGGACTGAGATGGGCCACCTTGAGTTGGGCATTTGGTCCAAGAAAAGTTCGGGTTGTCCCTCCAACTTGGATTGTATGTGTTAGAGTATGGGTCATAACTCTGACGATTATCAAAACGAGTGTTTTGATATAGCGCATTCACCTCCTCCACAAACTCGGTCTGACCCAAAGTTATTGGGTCAATCCCTCCATTCATGGCCTGATTATATCTTAATGACTCCAAAGTGTTTGGAGTGGGCTTTTGGTTCAGCTCTAAGGCATCTATTCTCCTCACCAGTGTGGCCAATTTGGCCACTGCCTCAATTTTGGGTTCAATCTTGAACATCCCCCCTTTTTCAGGAATGGTAGGTTTGATGGGCTCCCTCTTGATAGGGGTCCACTGCAATGTATTTTCAGCGGTTTCTTCCAAAAACGTCCAAGCTTCTTCTGCTATTTTCCATGTAAATCTCCCACTACAGAAAGATTCCACCATTTGTTTGGTTGGGTAATCCATGCCTTCATACACAATTTGGACTAATTTGATTTTTTCAAATCCATGGTGGGGACACTAGATTAAGAGGTCCTTGAACCGTTCCAAATAACTATAAAGTGTCTCCCCTTCCATTTGATGGAATCCATTGATGGTTTGCCTAATCAAAGCTGTTTTTTGCTTGGAGTAGAAGTTTTTGTAAAATTCTTCGACTAGCTAGCTTAGCCTATGTAGTGATGGACCCGGCCTGTAAGGTATAAAGCCAAGTTTTAGCATTCTCTTTTTGGGAGAAAGGAGATAATCTAAGTTTAAGGGCCTCCTTAGTCATGTGATTAATTCTCATGGTCCCACATATGTCCTCAAATTCCCTAACATGTTGATATGAGTTTTCATGGTCTAGCCCAAGGAATACTGAGAGCGTCTGGATCATGCCAGATTTCAGCTCAAATGTGGCATTGGTCTGAGGCAAGGTGATGTAAGACGGTTGAGTTGTCCTGGTGGGGGTACATGTAGTCCTTCAAAGTCATGGGTGGGTCCACTTGATCAGCCATTCTAATAATTTCTTCAAAGATTGAATACTTTCAGACAATGGTTAAGGCTAATTCAGGTTCTATCTTGACTAACTTTTTATTCTTGCGAACCCACAATTTCTCTCTCTCAGATCTAGAGCGCATGCATCGGGTTCAACCTTAAAGAAATGCAAGCCTAATCTATATACGGGGCCCTAATGGTCTTACTAGATGATGCACAAGCAGTCAAGCACAAAGATTGAGCACAAGAAATTATCCTAGGGTTAGCCTAACTCACTAAACAGCTCCTAATTGGTTTGAAGAGTGCACTAAGGCCTCCAATCCAATCTTATGAAGCCAACCAAATCGACCAGGTAAGTCCCTAGGATGAGTGGTGGGGTCACAATGCATTTGACAATGGTCCCGCTTAAGAACCAAACTCCTAGAATAGAGACTGCCACCCTTTTTAGTAGGGACAAGAATTATCGAGACGTCGACTTGACCAAAGAGTGCAATTGGTGCAACCTTTTGTGGTCTTCGTCCTAATGAGCTTGAGTCCTATGATCTCGTTTCTACTTTATTTTAATTAATGTTTAGGTTATTATGTAAGAGGTGGTTAAACCTAATTGGCAAGGATCTGGTGATGAAATCAAGTTCTTATCTTATATTGGTCAATTGCTTTTAACTATGTGTGTGGGGTCCAGTTTACTTGGTGTGTCAATCACACAATCATACTTGTTGAAATTTAAATCACCCAAGCCCCACTTGCAAGTAAAAGATTTGTGGGGTAAAGTTTGGAAACTCTTACAGCGGGCCACGCTTCTTTTTTTTTTTTTTTGGAAAATTTTGCAATTCTGAGAGCAATTTTTTTTTAGCAATTATGAGAAAAACTTGTTTGCTCAAAACGAATCCACGCAGTTTCCTACTTTTGTGCAACTCTCCTCTTACCAAGGTAACCTATTCAAAAGAAACTATTGTTAGTAAATCCTAAGTTAACACATCAACTCAAAATTCTATCTTATCCTAATTTAAAAAAATAAGAAAATTCAAAAGACACCAAGTTAATAAAAAAAAAAAAACTCTATCAAAGTGGATTTTAAGTTATTGAAACAAATCAAAAATTCTATCTACAAATTAAAAAAATTAGAAATTCTAAATTATCCAAACAAGTGTCCATATATGGTTAGAGTTTTCAAAAAGTTTTCAATTATAAGAAATCCAATCTCAAGTTTCAGATTTTAAAACTCTAACTAATCTAAGCAACTTAAGAGATGGAATTTTAAAATTTCTAACTACCTAATTTTAGAATTCAAAGGTTAGCATATTAATCAAAACAACTAGTCCTAATGATTTTAAACTCTATCTTACTAATTATAATCTAATCAAGACATTAGTTAAACCAATCTAAAATAAAACTTTTTTTTTGTTTTTATTTATTGAAATTTGGAATTAAAAAAAAATCCTTCAAATTTTTTTTTTGGTTTTTTTATTAATTAATTATTCATTCCGAAAATTCAATTAATTATAAAAAAAAATAAAAAAAATCAGAAAAGTCAGAAAAATTAGCAAAGTGAAATACTAACTAATACTAATTGCAAAAAAGGCTACTAATGCAAATTAGATGACTAAACAACTAATGCAACCTAAATTTGAGCATGCATATGAATCTAATAAATTTTTTTTATATTTGCAATGGATTCTATATCTGTACAACTTTCATTTTGGAAAGGACATCAGATGTGGATGATTCAAACTCTTCTTCTTTTGTTCCAATCAGAATTTGTACTCTTTGAATTATCCATTAATAATTTCAAATTTACAACTACTGTGGACCCTGTCATGTGGGACATTTCATCTGCTTGAACAGTGGGCTCTATGAGAAGTCTTATACTGTAGTTAGTACTCTTCAACTGACATAATGAGTAGACCCCTCCTTTGATTAATTTGCATATAGCTTGTGTGTGGGGTCCACATGATGAATTCTTTAATTTGCTTCAATTCAGCAATGCAGGGCCCAGGATGACAATGTATGCTTGAAAGTGGGTTCCATGATAGAGGCTTGTAATTCTGATTTTCTGCACATTCTAATTCAACATATCAAATACTGAATAGTCCATATTGAGGCGGGACCCACCCGGACAGAGTTCTACTCCAACTGGGACTCTTCGGAGAAAATTTACAAAACATTTTAAGTTAATGCAGAAAATGTATGAAAAGTATGAAAATTCAAGTTCCTAAGTGAAAATGCATGAAATGATGAAATTATATGAATAATGATGCAATTCACCAGATTAAATCCCTAATTCATCTTAAAATGATGCGTAAATGTGCAAATTCATGAACTCAACAATTGGAGCCGGAGCCCATAGAATGAGACTCACTTAATTATTAGGAAAAAAAAAATAATAATAATATATAATTGAGACGGATCATGCTTTCTTTTAAACAATAAATGCCCCACACCAGTCCCACCGAAAGCACTATTGTAATTGGTGGCCTGGTTTTGATTTGCAATCATTAACTACTCAACCCATTATTCCTTCCCCAACCCAAACCAAGCCAAATCGGATCTTGGACTTCTCAATGAGTCCTAGTGCTCCGAGCCCAAGCATGCCCTTTCACACCATATAAATGGAGATACCCAAATAAGCATATGCCCCTTCTCATTTCAATCACATTCGATGTGGGACTCTAGTAATGAAGTCTAAATTGTTCTTTACCATTTTGAAAAACTCAGCATTCCCCTGTAAATTTAAAAAAATTCTAATAGTCCCCCATAATTTTGAAAAACAATTCAAATAGTCCTTCAAAATTTTAAAATTTTAAAACAAAAAGGCCAAGTGTTCAGAGTATTGGAAATGCACTCATGAGGGTGTCTTTTGACTTGAACCTCGACTTAGCCCAAGTGCATTGAACCTTATACATATATATATATATATATATATATATATATATATCTCGAAAATATTCATATGCATCCATCCCTCACCATGTTATGGTGAGGGACAACATAGTAAGGTTGACTTTATAACACATCTGAACCATCCACACACATGGAATCCCCTAAAGTACACAAGACCCATTGAATTTTCACATATCCAAATGGATTTGACTGTTGGATCGAGGGTCAAATTTTTTTTCCTTTAATATAAAGTCATTACACTTGTGGGCCACGGATGAAGGGGTTAGAGGCATGAGATTAATCCAAATTTGATGTATCGTCTCATCCAAGATGTCTCTTGCCATCCTCCATAAGTCCCATGATCAATGGGTCCCTAGGTGAGCCCCATTAAGTTTGTCCCCCATATATATATATATATATATGTATATATATATATAGGATAATATTCAAGTGCATCTATCCCTCACCATTTTTGGTGAGGGAAATGGTGAGGGATAGATGCACTTGAAGATCCCCCATATATATATATGAGTAGGGCTCTTCTAAGCTGCAACTTAGTTTATCCTAAGCTAGAATAGTGCTGGTCCCACAAATCAAAGCTGATTATATCTGTTTTTTGTATGATGGAACTGAAAAATCCAATTTTGATTGAATTTATCTTAATTTTAAAGACATTCATCATTCAAAAAACAACATAATTGACTTTGATTTGTGGGACCAGCACTGTTTCATCTTAGGATAAACTAAGCTTCAGCTTAAGAGAACTGGTCCTCACATATATATATATATATATATATATATATATATATGTATGGAAATTCTTAAAAACTTCTCATCAGAAATGAGCATAAACGCCCCTTTTTACTTATTCAATTAAATGATGTCACCTCATAAGTAGGTTACATGATTGGATAAATATCGATGCCTTAAAACTTGTTAAAAATAGGGAAGAATCAAGTTAACCATTATAAGAGTATCGAATTTCTCTCCTTGCCTCAAAACCAAGAAAACAAATAATTCTTGATTGGAAACTTGTAAGAAACAATATCCCTTGTGGGGCCTAGGGATTTATTAAATGAATGTCATCAAAGAAGATTTAAGGGCCTTGGATTTATTATAGGAATGCCATCAAAGAAATCTAGGGCTTCATGCATATCATTGGGTTATGATTTTTTTATGGATTAATGCCACATGGCAGGCCATGTAAATTAGAACTCAAGCATTTGTGAAATAGCAATGTTCATTAGGTTATTATTTTTTATGGATTAATGCCATGTTGTGGGCCATGTCAATTAGAACTCAAGCCTTTGTGAAATAACAATGTTCTATGTGGGGCCTGGGATTTATTAAAAGATTTTAATGAAAGAAAAATCGTTGTGCTTCCATGCATATTGTATGAATGCAATTGGTTTAAAGGGGAAAATTAATTAAGTTAGTGGGACTGCCTAGTTTTAAGGAGATGAGATTGACCACCAAAGAAATTGGATAGGATATTTAGCTAGTTTCAAGGAGGAGATAATGGAAGTTGAGAATGAGCCTTTAATAAGATTCTTAAGCTAGATGCTTATGTCAACATATAATTATGATTCTTAATTCTCATTGGATGTTAGGAAGGGGCATTTGGGGAGTTTTCTAGCATCCCTATATATATTATATATATTAAAGCAAAGGGGGAGGTGGGCTATGAGGGGTGCCACCTCATCCCTAAAAAGTCTCTCATTTCAAAGAAATATACACAAAAAACCCACATTATTTTAAGGTGCAACTTCAATTTAGGCTACTCTTTCTTTCCTAAAACCTCTCTCATAAGAGATTTTTATGAATGTTTGAATTTGAGTCATATTTCTTGCCATTATCCAAATTATAAGCAAGTCTTTATAGTCGGTTTGTTTTCTTTTCCTTAGATCTTCAATCATCGATGGATCCCATATTAAATATGTTTTGTGGGCCCTACCAATGAATGAAATCCAAACTGTTGCTTATTTACTCTCCTTTCAGTTTTTTTCCCTAAATGGATGGATCCAGTAGTGGGCACCAATCATATTAAATATATTTCAAGATTGGACTTCAGTATTGGATGAAATCCCAATGGCCTTCTCTTAACCCCTTTTTTCTAATAGTGGGGCCCCACTAATGGAGGGAGGCAAGCCTGTTGGCCGTTGTCTGGTTTCTTAATGGATGCATATCAATTAGTGGGCCACACACATTTAACTTATTTCTGCAGTGGGATCCACTCATGAATTATGCATAGATATTAGTTTTCTAGGTCAATATGTATCCGTAGCGGGCAATCAGATCAGACTGTATCACAGACAAACTTAATTTCTTTGATAATTGTTAGGATGTGATGTGTGTGCATGAGTTAGAACTATTAGAAACATACTATGATGACTCATATCTATATCCACGTACACTCATCCCATTCAATGTAAATCTTTTAGGTTTTTTTTCTTCTCTTACACTTGTTCGGCCCCCCTCTCTTTCAAATTTTTTTTCTTATACTATCAATCATCTGTGGGGCCCAACTATTCAATCACCATAAATCCAGATGTGGTGTGTGGCCCATTGAGGATGAAATCATTTGATTTCTATTTCCTTTCATCTTATCCTCTATTTTTTCTTCTTTGGATGAAGAGCCATCAGTGGATCCCACACGTTAAAAACATTTCAAGGGTGGCCCCCACTAATGGATCAAACACGTTAATTTTTTTATCTCTTTCTTTTGGTTCTTTTTAGTAAATGTAGATCCATCCGGTTTGTTTTCTTTTTCTTATATTTTCAATCATCAATGGTATAATATATCCATAAATGAGATGGTTGTAATGGAAAATGCCTTCAAATTCAAGGGGTCGTCATATTATGTAAATTTACTTTATTTTATATTTATTTTATCTTAACAATATTTCAAAAGAATTCTTAAATTTTAACATATTTTCATTTTTCACCCGGGCTTAGCACGGGACTTTATTGCTAGTATTATATTAAAGCAAATGGGGAGGTGGGCTGTGAGGGGTGCCACGTCAGCACTTATAATTTCTCCTTGCAGAAAAATACTTGTAAAATCACATAGAACTTTGGGTTTAATGTGGGCCACTACACTCCTCCCAACAAGTTGCTCCCTTAAAATCTCAACCCAAACAAATCTCCTCAAATCCCCTCCCTTAATCCTATGAATAGTTATAATCTTAAATCTAATCTCTTAAATCTAGATCACACTACTATTTCTAGCAACAAAACTCCTTGGATTTGTTCTCCCTAAAATCTCGATCAATCCCATTTTAAAGTAAACCCTATCTCATTTTCCTTACAAGATTATAATCAACTTTATTTAATAGAGATATGTGGGGCCCACTTTCATGGTGTTGGCAGTCGGAGAGAATGGGTAGGACTAAATTATCATGATCTGAGAATATGATCAATCATCCACATAAAGTAGAAACAACAGATGGATTTGTGGGGACCACTTTGATCTCCCGATTGATAGACACCTTCAAAATGCACCACCATCCAGCTTGGTCCATCAAACCAACAGCACGAATGTTTTTTGCAAAGAGAAAGGTCTCAAGGAGTCCTTGAAATCCCCCAATCACCACCCTTATGTGGGTCGCTAGGTGGGACCCACTACAAACTTGAACTTACCTTAACCTAAGCTTTAGCTTAGGAGAGATACCCCTATATAGACACACATTCAAACTTGTGTAATGGTCAATGGCTTTAAATTCAATAGGTCATTATGTTATGTAAGTTTACTTCATTTTATATGTTAAAAGATTCTAATATTCAAAGATAATAAATTTCTTTCTTTTAGACTTATTTTATCTTAATAATATTTTAAAATAATCCTTAAAATTTTAATATATTTTTATTTTTGGCCTGGGCTCAGCACGGGCGTTTGTTGCTAGTGTGTGTGTGTGTGTGTGTGTGTGTGTGTGTGTGTGTGTATATATATATATAAGTAAGGCTCTCCTAAGCTCAAGCTTAGGAAAAAATTTCATAAGCTCATGCTTGTGGGGCCCACCTTTGGTCCATCCAAATGAACCAAACACATGGCCCTCCTAAATTGCACATGTCCACCAACTTTTAGTCAAATCCGAATTTACTGGACCATTGGATCGACTATGTATCGATCAGAATGGATTATTGACAATCAAACTTTTGGGCATATATGGAGATAATAGAAATCACGGTTGGTGCTGATTTTATGTAGAGAGGAGGATCCCAGGGAGTCCTTGAGATCCCCCCATCTCCATCCCCATGCAGGTCCCCAAGTGGGCCCCACCACACACTTGAGCTTACTTTATCTTAAGCTGCAACAGTGTCGGTCTCACAAATCAAAGTCGACTATCGTTGTCTTTTGCATGATGATCGTCTCCAAAATCAAGATAAATTTAATCAGAATTAGATTTTCCAATTCCATCATGCAAAAAACAGATATAATCAAATTCGATTTGCTATTTTCAGCTTAGAAGAGTCTTGCTCTCTCTTTATATATATATATATATATATATATATCTATATATCTATATATATAGTAGGGCTCTCCTAAGCTGAAGCTTACCTTATCATGGTTTAAAATAGCGGTATCGGCCGGGACAAAAAACCGATATGATATCGGTATCGGTCGCGGTTATGGTCTATCGCGTTCGTCGCGGTGTGAATTTTTCTTTAATAAAAAAATACAAAAATATTCAAAAAATCCAGATATTAGAAAATACTGGAAAACAATATTTTTTTCCATTAGTAACAACAATAAATCAAAATATCAGTCACCTTAAGTCATGAGCCCCATCTGTGTCGCTGACTCACTGTCTTCTCCAGTATTTCATATAGTGCAACCACTATTTTGTC
The DNA here is from genome assembly GCA_028538565.1 of Umbellularia californica. Classification (NCBI taxonomy): domain Eukaryota; kingdom Viridiplantae; phylum Streptophyta; class Magnoliopsida; order Laurales; family Lauraceae; genus Umbellularia; species Umbellularia californica. The sequence goes on from JAPQWN010000005.1 coordinate 81,588,550, forward strand.
TTATGATTAATTTCTTAGTGTAAAAGATATGAAAATAAAGATAACACATCAATGATCATTTAATGTTAACTCAATTATCAAATAAGTTGTGAAATTCAAAACCATGAAGATAAATCATAAAGCACTTGGACATTAAAAAGTTTATGATTGACCTGAAATTTGGGGGGACTAGAGAGTAGAGAGAGATTGATGAGTATGTATGAGTATGATACCCTAATTCCAAGTGGAGTGTCGCGCAGGCTCGATATCATCGTCGTCGTCAATTTTTTGGTATGGGTTAAAAAGATATGCTCCCCAAAAATGATTTATTATAATTCAAATATTAAAAAATTCAAAATCATGTGTATGAGTAGATCTATCATCTACACACTATTAATAAGCCATTAAAACAATTGTTCTCCTCTTATATGGATTTTGGCTAAACTTTATTCTAATTGGAGATGTGGTTCAATAAAATTGATTGATGTTCTAAAATTAATCAATTGATCAATTTGACTGTAAACCTTTTGTCTATTAAAATGAAACTTGTCAAAAGCCCACATATCTTGATTTTCTATTGGTGGGCACCACTGTGGAGTCCATAAGTTACACACGTGATGGCCATTTAAAAAAAAATGGTAAACACGTGACGGACATTTAAAAACAAGAAAAAAATGGTAAACACGTGATGGCCATTTCGAAAAAAAAAAAAAGAGAAGGTAAACACGTGATGGCTTATGGCTAGTTGATGGAATCATTAAACAAAAAAACCTAGGGCCTTGCCCTTTTGTCATTTCAGTTGGGCACTTGGGCGGTCGGTGCACATCAAAACAGCGAGGGAGGGAAAAGGAAAAAAAACGAAGAAAAGAGAGGGAAAGAAGAGGAAGAGGAAGAGGAAAATGAAAATGGAAAAGAGGGAAACACGTTAAACGAGAATAAGAAGAAAGAGAACAGGAGGAGAAGAGGAGGAAGAAGGAGAGGAAGAGGAGAAAGGCCAAACCTGTAGAGCGCCGGTCCGCGACGATTGATGACAACGGGATGACTATAACTGCCAATGGTGATAGAGCATCCCCCAGGTACGCCCATCTCCTCCCTGTCTCCTCTTCTTTCTTTCTTTTTTTTTTTTTTTTAATTTTTTCTAGAATGTCTGTGGATGGAATTGTGCTAGAATCAGGTTTTTTTTCTCCACTGATGTGTGTTTTTCTAACCCAAAATCTCCTTCTCTCCCTTTCATTGTTTTCCAGAAATATCTCTCATTAAAAAAAAAAATAGGGACCGTTATGACCGATATTTTGAAAATATCGGCTGATACGATTTGATATATAGGGTGCCCGAGTCCGATATCGATAAGTTTTCATTTATCGGACCGGTACCAACCGATACCGGTTCGTACAATATGAACCGGTATCGGCCAATATTTTAAACCATGAACCTTATCCTAAACTGGAATAGTGCTGGGCCCACAAATCAAAGTTGATTATATCTGTTTTTTTACATGATGGAGCTGGAAAATCCATTTCTGATTGGATTTATCTTGATTTTGGAGACGATCATTATGCAAAAAACAACGATAATTGAATTTGATTTGTAGGACCAACACTATTTCAGCTTAAAATAATGTAAGACTCATCTTAAGAGAGCTGGCGCACGCGCGCGCACACACTCAGATATATATATATATATATATATATATATATATGGGAGGTGGTCCTGTAGGCACATACATGGATGGGGCCCACCTTATGACCCATCCATATTGACCACTCATTCATAATCCCCTTGTAGGCACTGAATCATATGAATTTGCATGGATTCGAATGAACTAGACCGTTGGATTGAGGCTCAATTTTTCTTTTTTGAGATAAAGCTATTAAACTTGTGGACCATGGATGAAGGGGTTAGAGGTATTAGATTGACTTTAAATTTGATATGTAAGTTGGCCCCACTTGGATCTTTCAGTCCCTCTTGTCACATGACCAATGGGGTCTCACGGTGGGCCCCAATAGGTGGTCCGCACCGTAAACTGTAAGGATGGTCCTTATGTATGGGCCGGCTCTCCTAAGCTGAATCTTATTTTATCCTAAGCCGAAATAGTGTTGGTCCCACAAATCAAAATTGATTATATATATATTTTTGTATGATAGAACTGGATTTATCTTGATTTTGGTGACGATTATCATACAAATAGACAATGATAATTGACTTTGACTTGTGGGACATCACTATTTCAGCTTAGGATAAAGTAAATTGTAGCTTAGGAGAGCTGGCCCATATATATATATATATATATATATATATATATATATATAAGGCTCTCCTAAGTTCAAGCTTAGGAGAAAATATAGTAAGTTCATGCTTGTGGGGCCTACCTTTGGTCCATCCAAATGAACCAAACACATGACCCACCTAAATTGCACATGCCCACCAACTTTCGATCAAATCCGAATTTATTAGACCATTGGATTCACTATGTATCGATCCGAATAGACTATTGACCATTAAACTTTTGGGCCTATATGGAGATGATAAAATTACGGTTATGGCTGATTTTTTATAGAGAGGGTGATCCCAGGGAGTCCTTGAAATCCCCCCATGCAGGTCTCCAAGTGGGCCCCACCACACACTTGAACTTACCTTATCCTAATCTTGAGCTTAAGAGAGCTGACCCCTATATATATAGGATCAGAGGGGATGAAAAGATCTATGTGAGATCACCCTAAGTATCAAGTTAGACCCCAACCCCATGCCCCTAACCCCTTCATCCATGGCCCACAAGTTTAATGGCTTTGTATTAAAAAAAAGATTCAACCCTCGTTCTAACGGTTCAGTCCATTTAGATGTGTACCAATCCTTAGGATCAATGACTGTGAGGGGAGTCCCAATTTGTGCATGGTTTGGATGGGTTGCTAGGTGGGTCCCACCAATAGTTTTCACAGAAGCATGGTGAGAACTATTTCTGAATATTTCAGATATATATAGGGAATGTCTCCCCTGAGCTGCAGCTGATACAGTTGGTAAGCTGAGACGTGCCAATAGAGCAAGTGGGTTTCGTTCCCTTAAGTGAATAAGCGGATTTCGATGGCCCGCTCTTTTTTTGGATTTCCCTCTTCCAAGACCCAAATCTAGCCATTCTCTCTCTCTCTCTCTCTCTCTCTCTCCCCTTTCTGAGCGAAAACTCCCATCGGATGCTCTCTTTCGCCTCTTTCAAGCTCGTCATTCTCTCTCCCATAAGTCAGCGAAACCTCCCATTGGAATGGGTCTCTCTCTCCCCTGAACCAGCGATGGAAGCTCGCCATTCTCTTTCGTCTCCCCTGAATATGGTCGCCTCCCTCCCTCCCTCCCTCCCTCCTCTTTCTTCTAACCTAACTCGAGCTTGCCTCTAGGCTACAGACGACCCTTCTTCTCTCCTCCTCCCCTTTCGACCAACAGCCTCTGCGCCTCTAGACTGCGCCTCCTCCCCTTTAGACCAACGGCCTTTGCGCCTTTGGACTGCGCCTCCTCCCGTTTCAACCAACGGCCTCTGCGCCTCTGGACTGCGCCTCTTCTTTCGACAATGTCGGGGCGATCAGAAGCTGTTTAAGAGCTCTCTCTCTCAGCGAAACAGTTGCAGGGCTTGGGCAATCGGACTGTTTCAGGCGATTGAGCGAATGGAAGCCCTCTCTCTCTCTCTCTCCCCTGTGTCCGCAACACCTCTCTTCACCTCTGTGTCGCTCACTATTGTCTCACAAGGTATGCCTATAATTCTCATGGTGTATTTTTTTTCTGATTCATTTAGATGTTCCAGATCTAATTTTTTTTCATTATTTTTAGTTGTGGTAAAAGGGCAATCCATCACACACACAATGTAACGCCCCAATTCCGGATACCGAGAAAACCAACAAGGTACCCGAAGTTGGCGCGCTACTTCCCAGAAAATCCGAGAACTTCCAAAATCGTAGGTCCGCAGTGAGGTCCAATTAAAATTTTTTGACCCACTTATAAACAATGGTTGAAATTGCGGAAGCATAAGGAATAAAGCAGAAGTATATAGTATCATGAAAGGTATATCAAATGTAGCAGGGCTGAAGTCCAGCCTAAATCTCAAAGTATAATTAAGAACATGTTTATAAACGTATCAGGCTAACTCCTTGCTCACCACATAAAGACACTCAAACCCAATAAAAGGATAAACACTCAAGCCCTCGATGCAGGCGCTCCATCCTCCAGCTTGACCTCCTGGTTGGTTGGTCCCCAACCATAGTCTCCGGCTATGGGCTCCTTGATGAGCGCGTCGTCCTCATAATTGGGGTCAACACTTAAGCACCAAGAATGGGTCAGATCTAATGATCTGGCAAGTTATAGTATACAAATAACATTGGATGTCTGCATAAAATGAGTAGAGATTGTAATATAATTAATAAGAATACCAAAAGTACATAAGCTAGGCAATTGAGCAAGATAGGCACTTAGAATCAAGAAAATAAGATAAAAAAAAATCTAACAACACAACGTCGCACATTCACATGAGCTGAATACTGTGGGATATTATGTCGTGGGCCTCCCATACTGAACACAGTCGCGGTGGGAAAGTCTCACCAATGCTGGGGATAACTAACCCCGCAAATCACTCATCAATATCAAACACTCATCACTCAAGAGACCGGACCCGGTATCACACCGTCCGTCTAAAACACAGCTCACCATGATTGCCCACTCAACACTCATAAATAGCTCCTACCAATGATGATCAGTCAACAGGCTGAGTTTAGAACAACTAAGTGAATGTTCGTGCTGACTCATGAAACCAAGGTATAGGTCTGTGTCTGTCTAGGCTTGCCTTGCATAAGCATGGTTCTATCAAATCCTTAAGAGGTCCAAGTATCAATTAAATACCAGGGAACATAGTCTAAGTCCAATTATTGGGGCCATACTAAGGCCCACCAAGCCATGGCAGTTTAAATAGTTCAGGAGAGATCACCAATCTCAATCTAATATTAAACAATCTATACTCATAAAAAATGAGTTACAAGTCCAATCACAACCACCTCCCCATCCTAGGGTTCACACATACAATTTAGGTTGTATGAGGACCCGCCTAGACACAAACACGGCTCAAGTGCACCCAATCACATTACCAGGTCACCTCTAAGTAATCATAGGTTCAGGTCCTTCATTTTTCATTTAAATTAACAGGTTTAAAGCTAGAACAAGGACATAGAAGTGCCATTAATGCAATAAGTGAAATAAACTCCAAGTAATTGAATCAAAGGGAATATCAAAGGTCCAATCCTAAGTAATGGCCGACACTCAAGTCCAGGTCCATTTCAGTTAATTTGATTTGATCCTTAAAGGAAGCTTCAGATGTCAATGTTACTGTATTTGGTGCTCCTGAAGTTACGGGCATCTTTGACGACATTTAAGGATCGAATTGATGTCAAATCTAAACCCTAGACCTTACTTAGTGACCCCACAAGTCAAAGTTGAGCCACACCGTTGACTCGTGTTTGGCACATTAATGGAGTCTCTTTGGGATGGTCAATGGGCCCCTACCTTAAAAATAATTTCCCTTTTCAAAATAAACCAAGAAACTAATCCTTAGTTTATTAAACAATCAAGGTCCTTAACCCAAAATTCTAGAAACTAAAAGGGTCAGTTACACAATTAAACATAAAAAGGGGTAAAGTACACAAAAGTGGTGGCCATGCTTTTCCCTACTCCCACAGACCACTGAAACCCTCCATCTCTTTTTTCTCACTTATCCACACACATCATCACCTCTACAGGTTCCAGCCTTTGCACAGAACCAAGTTCTGCAACAAAAACACGACGCCAGCAACCAATCAACACTCGGATAATGAGTCCCACTGATCAAGATTCAAGATCAGTCCCCACCACTAAGGTTGCCCAGGGCCCTCTACAAGATGTATGGTCCAGATTTCCATTGGTGACCCACCTGGGCCCCACAGTCTCCAAAAACCGAAATCCCTCTTTTTTTTTCATTACCGCCATGCCCCCCTTTGGGTATTTGGATGGTGGACCAAACGGGGTCCACCTAACATGAGTCCACATTCCTAACGTCGCCCCACCATGTCCGGCCCGATGGACGAACCAGATCTGTGATCAGATCAACCAGTGGGTCCCATAACCAACTGAGCCACTGATTTTTCCTAAAACACGTCTTCTCTCTTTGATCAACCTAATGGATGGTGGGCCAAGGGCGTCCACTCCCTATGGGACCAGCCCCTCTAGGGTTGCCCGTGGGTTCCCTTCTGGATCCACAATCAAATCTAGCATCAGGGGCCCACCAGGGTCCCATGATCACTCACACGCAGGATCCATTCCATGGTTCTGTGTTTGGGGACTGCTACAGGTTTGTTCCTTCGTTGCCCTGGGTAGATTTGAGTGGAATCCCACTCCAACAGCCTATCCAATCACCATTGACCCATCAATTTTTCAAATGAGTAAGAAATCCATCCATTAATGGCCAAAACTCATATAAACAAGCTCATAGGTAAATCTAAGCATTTCTATCATAATATGAATAGAATTTCAGAATAAAAAACAATAAACATGCATTTTATGCTAGTGTGTATATTGCACTTACCTTAAATCCAAATTTTCAAAGGTAAATGGCAAGAAAAAGCAATCCAAGCTATCCAAATCTCTAATGGCCTTCTCACACCTAAACCAATCCAACTCCTAGTACCCAATCCACGAGAGAACCATGGCTTAGAAAGGAAATCTAAAAAGAAATGAAATCCTAGAGAATCACATGGAAAGTGAACTAAGGAAGGAGCCTTACCTTGGTTTGTAGAGGAGGAAGAGATGAACAAAGGGAAGATTCCTTAAGAGATTGTAGTAGCAATAGTAGGAGGTGGCTCCTTCTTCTCCTAGTAGCTAGGGTTTTAGGTTGGGTTCTAGAGTTATGGTTTTTGGGAAATGAGAGGTAAATGAGAGTGAATATATGGTTCAATTTCTAATGCAATAGTTTGGTTTATATATAGGTTAGGGTTTGGTTAATTACCAAAAGGGGCTTTGGGTGAAATAGAGATGTAGATAAGGACATCGACAAAAGGGGTCTTTTGGTAGGGTTCTAGAATATTCTCGAGTGTGGAAAACCCCTCCCATAAGGTCTTATTTACTAGTAAGAGCCTCAAACACCTAAAACCTTATAAAATTTAGAAAAGACACCCTATAGATTCTATAAACTACACAATAGGTCTAAGTCCTATAAAATAGGCTAAAACTTAGGAAAATATCTATCTACATTTACTAATCCTATAAATTAGTACAATACTACCACTACTATCATAATTAATAGTATTCAAATTCAAAATGAGGGCCCACCCTCACACACAAGATTTTTCTGCTACAGAGACACCATTTGTAGGACATTGCACGGAGGTCAGCAATGTTTTATACCATAGATCCCCATCCCATTTTTTGGATTCAATTTCATTCATTCATTATTTGATTGAAGCTCATAGTTTTTGGTCATCCAGACCGTTGATCGGGCTTGGTTTCATGGAGGTTGGCCAAAGTTTCAATCTTTTCTGGAAGATCCCAACTATCCAATACTTGGTACTTTTGCTTGATGACCTACTGAGAATTTTTTTTTTTTTTTTTTTGGTCCTTTCTGTTAGATTAGACCTTGAAGGATTAAAATCATCTAGTTTTTGGGGTTTCCTTGATACCCCTGTCTGCAACTGTGTATGGGTTTAGATATAGTTGTGGTAAAAGGGTAATGTAACTGTGTATTGGTTTGGATATAGTTGTGGTAAAAGGCAATGTAAGACTAGAAAATCCAAATGAAATTTAGATATAGTTGTGTATGGGTCTGCAACTGTCTAGCTGTGAACCATTATGGATGCAAAGGAGTAACTGAAACACTTTTCCCACTTCTTCTATTGTCCAATTCAGTAAGGATAGTGAACGTTTCCTTTGAAATGGGGTGGCTAAAGGTAAAAAAATCATCATTTATTTATTTAATGCAGAAATGTAGATAGTCAGTACAAGAAGCATGCTTGAATGTATAACTGAATTAAATTGTAAAGAATCTGTTCTAAGACTTGGCATCGGGGATCTGTATTGAGAGAGGGGAGGGACGATTGAGTGCTTGGTGGTGCCCAAACCTGCCCTCTTTAGTTTTCTCTTTTTGTACCTCAATGCTTTGTAGTACTTGAAGGGTAGTCATGTACAGTCATCTGAGCCTGTAAATCAAGAGGGGTGAATTCATTGGATATGTTATGGTAGCTGCTCTCTTGGATCTCCTTAGCATTTTATTATTATTATTATTATTATTATTATTATTGTAACGCCCCACCCTATACCCATGCATGATATTGTTCGTTTTGGCCCACTGGCCTCACGGTTTTGCTTCTGATGGGCCTCAACCCATCAAAATGCCTCATAAAAGGTAAGGGTGTAAGCTTTATATATAACCCCATTCACTTTCCTCTCTATAGTCGATGTTGGATTCCGGGGCGTCACAATCCACCCCCCTTAAGGCTGCACGTCCCTGCGCAGTAGCCTGCCAGTCCCTATAGCCTGCCAGCCCTCTTGGCCCGCCCACATGAAGACCCGCCCACTTGCACCAGACCACGGCAGGGGACCCACACTCGAACTAGTCGAGAGTCGGCTATAATACCATTTGTAACACCCCACCCTATACCCATGCATGATATTGTCCGCTTTGGCCCACTGGCTTCACGGTTTTGCTTCTGATGGGCCTCAACCCATCAAAAGGCCTCATGTAAGGTAAGGGTATAAGCTCTACATATAACCCCATTCACTTTCCTCTCTATAGTCGATGTAGGACTTCGGGGCGTCACAATTATTATTATTATTATTATTATGCATTAGAGGTTTAGTGAATGACTGGAGTAACTGTCTCAATGTTTGCATAATCTTTTACAAGCATCTATGATTTTTCTATTTTGAATTTCCCAAGATACCGACATTAGAAAGCAAATGTTCACTATAATTTAATTTGATTATTGCTGTGAAACATCATTCTTATGATAAGAAATCCAGTAAGGATAACTGAAGTTCAAGAGGAATAAAACACATTATAACTAATTACTATTTCATTAGCATTTGTGGGGATTTTTGCAAAATTTCTCAATTTGTTGATGTTAGAAATTTACATTTATTGCTGTATAACATTGATTCAAAACCATGTTCTCAGTTCAGTATTGCTTACACAAGTCGTCAACAACGTCTCCACTAGGAAAATTAGAATTGGCGTCTCCACTAGGAAAATTAGAATTGGTGCAAAGTGCCCATGTGGGTATGGGTATATGATTTTAAAGACATCCCGAACAGCCCATAATCCGGGATGAAGATTTTGGAAATGTTCAGATTCACATGTAAGTGTCTATAGATTCCAACTTCTTAAATTATTATATCTTTCCGCTCCAAAATTAATTTTGCATTTGATATGAATTTGTGTGTAGGGAGAAGAGGCTGTGGGTTGTTAATTTGGATGGATGATGTAGAGGCAAATTATACACCAGACCGACATATTGGACATGTGCAAACCGAAAATAGAATGGCAGAAACTCGAATGTCACTTGAAGAGATGACACTGAAGATTAAGCATGAAATCCAACTTTTGAGAGAAAGTGTAGAAGCTCAGCATTGCTAGAATCTACACCAACATTACCGTAGCTATATGCTAATTATTTTTCTACTATTTGTTGTATATGCATGGGGATCAGTCATGTGTTAAATGATGTGTAAATATTTCCCACATATGTACTCTTTGGGTTGAACTACACTTTTGAAATTATAGTGGGTTTTGAAATTCTTGTATGCATGTTCTCATTTTGTATACAGCCATGTGTTAACTCTTCTGACAATTGGCTTGTACGAAATTGATTCTGACCATGCAACTGGGTAGTAGTTAATAAATAATCACGTGTGGGGTGCAAGGTGCATCAAAGGGCCCAATATGTACTAATTGATGGAACAAACTATGGTGTTCATTGAGTCCATGTTAGTGTTGATAGTCTAAAAGTTCACTCCCTGTGCAATGTCCCCACTAATAGGAAGTTTAGGTTTTATCTTATGAATCTCTAGACAAGTGATTCAGATTTTAGTGTCTTGATTGGGAACTCGTGTAACATGTATTTTTTTGAAATAGCACCCTTAGTGACTAACAATATAATGTAAAGCTTATGGGCCACAAGACAAATGATGTTGAAATGCTCACTCCAAGTGGTTTAGTTGAGTCCCGAACATTTGAAGCCCAACTTCAAGTGAGTTTCTTTCTACAATTGGAACAAGTGCACGATTGTGTTGGAAAAGTGCACGAGTTAAAAATGAGGCAAAAGCGATTGTTTCCTACCGAAAAATAGCAGATTTGAAATGCCTAGATTGCTTTCTTAGGAACTTTCATACCGTATTGTCCTTTAACTTTGAAATGAGGTTGCATGCTTAGGAACTTCTCTTCATCACATTTCAATTGAGGAACAACATAATTCTTAAAGTAAAAAGTACCTTACCATTGTAAGTCATAGCATTTCTTTGTCAGAGCTTTCTCTACTTCCACAGTTAGAATCAAGTGATTGGCTTGGCTCAGTATCAACAAACCTGCAATATTTTGTTATAAGTAATAGTTTTATATGCAACATGGGATATAACAAGAAAACTTACATTAAATTGTTTACTTGTTCAACAACACCGGACAGTATCGGTTGTCATGTGATACAACGCGCTTGTTGCAACCCTTACAAAGACGCCCTTTTGTTGCATTTTCCTTCGACGATTTCAGTCTCTTTGCGCGTCCTTTCGTCACAACATGCGACGGCTCATGATATTCAACCACATTACTGTCCACAAGTCCTTTCCCTTTATCAATGCTTGTATCTGTTGGGTTGTTTAACGTAACCTGACTTAACTTCATTTCCAATTCCGTATGGGCATTAACTAAAATGTTGAAACCTTCTCTAGAATTACTAGCGATGTTAATAAGCCCTGCAAACATACATCACAAGTGACTATGTCGAGCCAAGCATTGGTTAAACCGGCGGATTCACCTTATTCAACAACATCTACAAAAACATCTTTTGTAACACCCTTCGTCCATCGCTTCAAAATGTAACATTTGGGTAACCACAGTATAGATAAATGCTTCAAGACAGACAATACATGACAACAATGGATGGCTTCAAATTCAAACTTGTTGCAGAAACAATATGCATGCAACTCGTCTCTTTGCCATGAAATCTTTCTTTCAATTTCATTTTCATCGAAATAATTTTTCACAACAAACTTACAGCTCATATCATCCTCGTACACAAGCTTTTCGCCAAGTGACATGGTCATGAATAACTCATCTTGAAACTTATAAAATATGTTCCTTGTGTATACTTCGAACATTTGCTTTTCCATTGGTGAACGTGTCTTAATTATAGGCTTCCCATTGCTGTTCTCAAAATCCCTTTTCTTTTCAAGATACCTTAAACGTTCAACCCTGGCATAAAAAAACAATATTATATCAAGCAGAGAATTCTTGTACTCTATATACTGCTTCACAAATGCATTCATGCTTTCACTTCTATGAGTGGTTGACATGCCACCAAAGAAATTTTTCTTTAAATATGCCGGAACCCACATATGACGAATCTTAAATATATCCGCCAACCAATCATTCTCCAAAAGCTTATTATTTGTTATGATCTGATTCCAAAAACTCTCAAGTCGACAAGAAGTGTTAAAGTTATGAACAATTTTTTTTATCTTCTCGATCAAACCCTCATTGTTCTATCACGATTGGTCTACACCAAGGCTCAGTGTTAAGCCCGTACTTGTTTGCCCTAGTTATCGATGAGATTACAAGACATATTCAGGATGAGATGCCGTTGTGTATGTTATTTGCAGATGACATTGTTTTAGTGGATGAAACGAGAGAAGAAGTGAATGCTAAGCTAGAAGTATGTCGGGAAACGTTAGAGACAAAAGGGTTTAGGCTAAGTCGATGCAAGACGGAATATATGGAATGCAAGTTTAGTCATAGTAGGACACTTGGTAACATAGAAGTAAGTTTGGGTACACAAAAGATTGTAGAGAAAGAAAACTTTAGGTACCTTGGATCGATGGTGCAACAGGATGGAGGGATTGATACTGATGTAAGTCACAGGATTCAGGCCGGGTGGACCAAATGGAGGAGTGCTTTGGGGGTCTTGTGTAATCGGAAAGTCCCCCTTCAAGGTTAAAGGAAAGTATTATAAGGTGACGGTAAGACCAGCGTTGTTATACGGATCAGAGTGTTGGGCAGTAAAGCATAATCATGTTAAGAAGATGGAAGTTGCGGATATGAGAATGTTAAGATGGATGTGCACGATCACAAGGAGAGATAGGATTATGAATGAGGAGATTAGGGGCAAAGTAGGAATAGCACCGATTGAAGATAAAATGAGAGAAAATCGACTAAAATGATTCGGCCATGTTAGAAGGCGTCCAACGGAGGCACCTGTTAAAAGGTGTGAAAGTATGGAGATTGCCAGAGTAGGAGAGGGAGAGGGAGACCCAAGAGAAGTTGGAAAGAAACTATTAAACATGACCTTGCCTACATGGATCTAACGGAGGACATGGCCCTAAACAGATTTGATTGGCGTCGTTAAATCCATATAGCCGACCCCACCTAATGGGAAAATGCTTTTAACGGAGGCACCTGTTAAAAGGTGTGAAAGCATGGAGATTGCTAGGAGTAGGAGAGGCAGAGGGAGACCCAAGAAAAGTTGGAAAGAAACTATTAAACATGACCTTACCTACATGGATCTAACGGAGGACATGTCCCTAAACAGATTTGATTGGCGTCGTTAAATCCATATAGCTGACCTCACCTAGTGGGAAAATGCTTGGTTTGGTTTATCAAACCCTCATTGTAAATATGAACCCCACCTAAATTCATAGGCAACTTATCTAAAATGTGCCATAGGCAATACCGATGTACAGTGTTTGGCATGACATTCTCTATAGCTTTTATCATTGCTAGATCTTGATTTGTTATGATTCCCTTTGGTGGACTAAATGACATGGCTTTAAGCCATGTGTTAAACAACCACTTAAATGACTCTGTTTTTTCATTTGGTAGAAATCCACGTCCAAATAAAGTCGTTTGCCCATGGTGATTGCAACCTACAAATGTTGCAAAAATAAGTTCATAACAATTTGTCTTATAGGTTGTATCAAATGTCACCACATCACCAAACAATTTGTCTTATAGGTTGTATCAAATGTCACCACATCACCAAACAATTTGTCTTATAGGTTGTATCAAATGTCACTACATCACCAAACACGTTGTATGCTGAATGAAATGCTCTGTTTGCGCAAAAAACGTGTGTTATCTTTTTTTGTGCATCCCGCTCAATGGTATATGTGAAACCATTTCTCATCCCTTTGCAGTTTTCAAAAAGTTAAAATAACAACTGCCCATTTAGCCCCCTTTTCTTTTCCTTTTCATCCCAGTGGTGATTCTTGACATCCATATCTGTAAATCCAATTTTGTCAAGTCCCCCAGATTGTGATGCAAACACTTGCATTTGTTGTTTGCTTCACACATTTGCTGAATCATATGTATTTATAATTTATTGCTTTGATCCTGGCACTTCACAATGTGACCCCAACATAAATCTCTTACTAGGAGTAGGGGGCATGAGAGTGTTGATGAACAAATTTGGATACCACATAACCACCTGACTTACCTATTTTCACTTGCAACTGAGTCTTACAATCGAATCTTGTTTCCATTTAACATCTTTGAACAAGTTCCTTATCAATCAAGTATTTATCATCTGTTTTACCCTGCTTTAAACAAATAAATCGCTTCCATACAACCTCCCCATCTTAGCCTCTATTAGTAGATTTTTTTCTTACACTAAATCTAGCAAGCTTTCCGTAACCATTGTAAAAGTTACGTGCCTCATCTAAATCATCAAAATGCATACCCAACTTTGGTGTCATGTTTTCATCAATAACTGGATAATGGACAACTACAACAGTTGAGGAGGTCATATCCATATCCAATCTGGACACAAATAATTAAAATTGGTCATAAATAACAAACCAAAAGAAAGGCAACAGTTTGACTGATATAACACTAACAAAAGTATTTTATTATTTTTAAAAGAAAATGAGGATACAAATGAGGTATCACTCTGTGATGCTCTGGCTAAACAATTCACATGTCGAACTTGGACAAGTTGGCTTAATGTACAAGATTTTGATGATGTAAGCATGAAATTTCTATGATTATTTTTTATCCTTTTATTTCTACCTTGGTGATTTTGATCTAGTATTCACTAAACAAAATTCATCTGAATGGGCACAGGGGTGGGAATAGGAAATTGGGTAGTACTTCACACAAAATTTTGTCCTAAGCGTGATAAACTTGGATTTTGAAACCCATTCCAAAACATAACATAAATTACGTTGATTTCAATTGATACTATGAGCTAAATGAGTTCAACAGTTTATCATTGGACCAATCAAATACAGACAAAAAATCAGTGAAAAGGTGTGGGCACCTTAGGAGAGGCAGCCCATTCATATAGACATGGAGCCACACCAGTAGAATTTTGTCATCAAACAAAGCATAGTCCATCAAAATTAGGGCACTACTTAGATGAGCAATTTTATCACGAAAAGATGTGTACCATTTGATGGGTTCATGGTTCTCAACACAAAAGAGAATTTTTTTGATTCTTTCATCATATATTACTCTATACCAATGTATCATAACAACCAAACGAATACCAAACCAAAACATCCAAGCAGTTTCGCATTTGAATTTTCATTATGCCCATCTATGGCTCTAGTAAGGGCTTATATTCTTTGGGAGCTCTCATAGCTTTGTGTTTACATAATCTTTAGTCATTTAGCCCAAAAAGAAGTTGAAACTAAAATCTTATTCAGGTTTCAGAAACATCTAAATGAATCAGGAAAAAAAAAAAAACCACCATGAGAATTGTAGGTGATGATGTCAAACTCTGGTTCGGACACCACCGGTCAAGTAATAATGGTAATCAATGCAAATTAAGATGAGAGAGGGGTTTATAGTGGTTCGGTCAGTGTGACCTACGTCCACTTTCGGAAAGGCTGAGGATATTAATATTCAAGGGTTACAACTTAGGAGAGAGAGAGAGCTTTGCTAGTAAATAATAATTGCCTGCCCCTCAAGTACCGAGGGGCTTTAGTATTTATAAGCTTCCCCTAACAGATGGGGAGACTTCTCAGCACGGTTCACGAGGAGCGTTCGAGGTGTCCTCGACTGGCGAGGCAGTTGCGATATTCTCCGCTGGACCTGGTAAGAGCGGGACGTGGCCTGACTGCTTCCGAAGCGCTCCGGACTGCCATGACGTGGCCGGGCATCGTGGATACGGGCCCGGACTGCAAACGGATCTCCATTAACTTTGGGCTTTGGCTCATGACAGATCGGGCCAAGTTGGGCCGGACTCATCATTTGCCCCTCAATGCCCCGCGCCCAAAACAGTTTTGAAAGGGGGGCATTTTGCATATCTGGCTTCTCTTCTATTCAAATAACTGTTGCCGCGCTCCTCTCCCTGCAAGCTTCTTGTGCTCTTCCCCGGCCCTGAGGAGAAGGATTTTTGGGAGAGTCCTGTGAGTATGAGACTCCTCTTATGTTTGGGGTTTCTTGAAACCCTAGGCTATAAAAGCCCTCTTCCAAAGAGGGGTAGTTATCCTTGCCTTTATCTCCTTTAACTTGAGTGGAAGAGAAGAAGCACCTTTCACTCTTTCCCATCCATCCTCAACAGTTCCCATTCTTAAGAGAAGAGACCCTCCTGCTAACTGTGAGAACCCATCTTCAACTTTCATACTTCTTTTTGTTTTTTTTTTTTTTATCCTCTGTTACTTCAACAAGAAGAACAATGGAGAAGACACACTTGGACTATGAGTGCGCTGCCGGCGCCGGTGCGAGTGGCATGGGTGCTGCTGGCGCTGGCGGCCCGGACGACATCGAGGGCGACGGCGACGCCGGCATCGCGGGTGCAGGGACGGACCACGCAGGCAAGGGCCTCGCAGGTGGCAAGGTGGTAGCGCCCAACCTGGGCGGCTGCGTGGCGGGCGTGGCAGCGCCAGGCGCCGGCGCGCGCGTGGCAGCAGCGCCCGGCGGCGCCGGCCGTGTGGCGGCGCCCGGCGTCGGCGCACGCGGGGCAGCGCCCGACGTTGGTGTACGCGGGGCAGCAGTGCCCTGCGCAGGCGGCCGTGTGGCAGCAGCGCCCGGCCTGGGCGGCGGCCTGGGCGGCGGCGGCAGGGCGGCGCCCGGCCTGGGCGACGGCGTGGCAGCGCCCGGCCTGGGCGGCGGCAGCAGGGCGGCGCCCGGCCCGGGCGACGGCGTGGCAGTACCCGGCCCGGGCGGCAGCGGCAGGGCGGCGCCCGGCCCGGGCGACGGCGTGGCAGCGCCCGGCCTGGGCGGCGGCAGCAGGGCGGCGCCCGGCCCGGGCGACGGCGTGGCAGCGCCCGGCCGGGGCGGCGGCAGCAGGGCGGCGCCCGGCCTGGGCGACGGCTTGGCAGCGCCCGGCCTGGGCGGCAGCGTGGTGTCTGCTCCGGGTGGCAGCGTGGCGAGCGTGGCTCGGCCCGGCGTCGGCGCACGCGTGGCTGCTGGCGCGGAGGGCGACGGTGCGGCAAGCGCGGGCGTCCAGGCAGGCGTGAGGCTGGGGGCCAAGGCGGTTGTGAGTGCCGCGGGGCCCACTGGTACGGGCGTGGTGCGCACGGAGGCGCCCAAGGGCATTGGCGCCCTTATAGGGTTGAAGTCGAAGTGTTCGGTGGTGGCGGCGTGCGAGCGGGGCCCTGCGGGCGAGGGCGCAAGTACTAGTAATGTATCTACCAGAATTCTGCGTCGTCGCAAAAAGTATCAAGGGAAAGTCGTAGTTGAGGAGGCCGGATCTAAAGTGAGTACCACTTTTAGTGTGCTCAAAACTGACGGTGACCTCACGAGGGTTGCTGTAAGTATCCCACCCACCGTACTGTGCCGCCGGGCCGAACCAGACGAGCCAGCATGCGATGACTCCTCTGGTGATATCGTGATATACGAAGAGATGATCGAGGCCGGGTTAAGATTTCCAATACCTTCCCCCATTTGTCGTGCTCTTCACTATTTTTCCTTAACTCCGGGGCGATTAGCACCCAACGGGTGGAGAGTTATGCTCGGATTCCTTGAGCTGTGGAGGAGAGTACATCAAGAGGACGCTTCTCCTCTCGAGTTTCACGCTGCTTACAGTTTGATCGAGTCCCCAGCCCCTCACAGGGGGTGGTACTATTTTACCCCTAGGGGTGGAAAATTGCTCACGGGATTACGTTCAAACTGTCACGATTGGAAATCTCGCTTCTTCTTCATTGGTGGAGAGTGGGTTGCAGAGTCAGATCGACCTTTGGTACCCACCCAATGGATCGACGCTAAGAGACTAGGTACATTTTCTGATTGCTTTCTTTCTGATCGCTTCCTTGTTTTTATGCATGTGCTCACTGTCAAGTCCTCATTTGCAGATCCTCCCCTTCTGTCCACGGAGCAGGAGCGCAAGCTGCAAGCGGTGAGAGATCACCCTGACAAGGACTTAGGAGTCCTTCTTCCCAAGGAGAGAGGCAAGACCAGTGGACCTCCTACTGACTCTTCGTCTTTGGGTAGTACCGGCGTATTCCATCCGGGATCGACTTCAAAGAGAAAGGGTAAGTCAGTTCAACTTTAGCAATGTTTTGTGTGTTTACCTGATATGCCGTACTCCAATAACGCTCTTCTTTAATAGGCATAGAGGTAAGCAGAGAGATGATTGGAGCCCGCTTTTCGACCCGCTTTTCGGGTAGGGGTACCCCTTCCCCCAAGGCGGCGAGGACGAAGGACGTTTCTCCAAGAGCCTCTCCGCCAGCGACTCGCGTCGAGCCCCGGGTGCCTCCTCCTCGAGTGGCTTCACCCATGGTGTCTCCTCAGGCTGGGATTTCTTCCGCCAAGACTGCTTTCCCGCAGTCTTCCTCTTCAGCTACACCTCCTGCCCCTCCACTGTGTCCTCCACAACCGGACCTCTCTACAGGGGTATCGGCTAGGACTGGTTCCATGCTGGGTCATTCGTGGGAGATGCGGGAACGGCTAGGGAGATATGTGCTACCGCATGAGGCTTCTCGGGTTAATGCCCTGGGCACCGAGGGGGTTATTGACTCATTTGTAGAGGGCCTGGCTCAGGTAAAGATTCCCTATTCTTTATTCCTTTTTCTCCAGGCCGTTACCCCTTTATTTCTTTTTAACCGTCTCATTCCTCGTCCCTTATCTCTTCAGGTCTCTACTGCTTCCATCTGCTTGCTGTCGAGAGCCCAATCTTATGGTCAGATGAGACGAGAGAAGGAGGCTATGCAGCTAGAGCTCTGCACTGCTCAAGAGAGGATTACTGCTTTGGAAGCCTCTGGTAGGGCTTCGGGGATTGATCTTGCTGCGGCCCGTGAGAGGGTGAGCGAGCTTGAGATCGGACTTTCAGCAGCCACTAAGAGGGCGGCCGAGGCAGAAGTTGAACTTTCGAAGACCTGTGAGAAGGCTTCGCTCAATGAGGCTGAGCTTACGAAGGCCCGTGAGAGGGCTTCGCTCAGTGAGGCTGAGCTTATGAAGGCCCGTGAGAGGGCTTCGCTCAGTGAGGCTGAGCTTGCTCGTACCCTTGAGAAGGCGAGGCTCAGAGAAGTTGCTATGGAGGCAGAGATGAAGGCAGCGAACGAGAGAGCTTTTCAAGCTGAGAGGGACCTACAGATTGGCCTTGCAGATGCCTTCATTGATGGCTACGAGGAGCTTCGCGAGAAGATTTCGGCTGCCTTTCCAGACATTGACATATCAGGCTTTGTGCCTATGGAGGCGCCTGATGATGGTGGCAGCAGCTCTGATGACGCTGAGTACGACGCAGAGGAGGATGATGAGGAGGGGGATGAGAGTGATTAGAGCATAGGAACTTTTGCTTCTGTTTACAAGCCTGATTTATGCAACCTTTTTGTAATGAAAGTAATATAATTTTATTTATCTATCCATTGTTTTATTTTGAACAATGCTTTGAACAATAAAAAGTGCAACATCAAGTACCTAAACAAAAACCCTAATCCACCCCGTTCCAAATCTTCACTGGTAGTACCTCTTCAAGTGCTCTGCATTCCATGGATGAGGTAAGACCTTTCCTTCAGAGCTCTGGATTCTGTAGGTGCCCGGTCTCACCACTTCTATTATGAGATAGGGACCTTCCCAATTTGGTCCCAACTTTCCTTCCCGAGAGTCCTTTGTGGCGAGGATCACCTTTTTGAGGACCAGGTCTCCTGGTTGGAAGGAACGAGGCTTCACCCTCGAATTGTAGTACTTGGCCATGCGTCGCTTGTACTCCGCATTACGGACCACAGACATTTCTCTTGCCTCCTCTAGCAAATCGAGGTTGAGGCGGAGTCCTTCCTCATTGGTGGTAGGGTCGTAGTGGTGGACCCTTAGGGAATGTACCCCTATTTCGACAGGAATGACCGCCTCAGTCCCAAAAGCAAGAGAGAAAGGGGTTTCCCCGGTAGGCGTACGTGGCGTAGTGCGATAGGCCCATAATACCCCCGGAAGCTCGTCGACCCACAGACCTTTTGCTCTTTCGAGCCTTGTTTTGAGGTTGCGCAGGACTGTTCTCACCATCACCTCTGCCTGCCCATTTGCCTGGGGGTGTGCTGGGCTAGAGTGAGGCTGCTTTATTTGAAGGTCGGCGCAGAAGGAATTGAGTAGCCTGTTGTCGAACTGTTTGCCATTGTCACTGACAATGGCGTGAGGTATCCCAAAGCGACAGACCAGGTTTTTCCAGATGAAATCCTTCACCTTCGAGTCTGTTATCTTTGCTAGGGGTTCTGCCTCCGCCCATTTTGTGAAATAGTCTATGGCGACGACTATGAATTTGCACTGGCCTCTACTCAAAGGCAGGGGGCCCAAGATGTCAATGCCCCACTTGGAGAAAGGCCATGGGCTGAGGATGGTAGTCAGCTCCTCTGGTGGCTGCCTTGACACAGTGGCGAAGCGTTGGCACTTGTCACATTTCTTGGTGAATTCTTTGGCGTCTTTTACCATGCTTGGCCAAAAGTACCCTTGCCTAAGCGCTTTATGGGCGAGGCAGCGTCCTCCAGAGTGATTTCCACAAATCCCTTCGTGAATCTCTCTGAGGGCGTATTCAGCTTCTTTTGGGGAAAGGCAGCGCAGCAACGGCAGGTTGTAACCCTTTTTGTAGAGTACCTCTTGTAGGATGGTGAACTTAGAAGCTCTCATCCTGAGTTTTTTGGCTTCCAGGGGATCACCTGGGACTGTTTCTTCTTGGAGGTACGCCTTGATGGGGGTCATCCAGTTCGATTCGGCCGTGGTGCAGTTGACGCTAGTGGTGTCCGTATCCAACTTACTTGGCTCGAACTGGTGCCCCATGAAAGCTGGTTCCGCATGTGAGGCCTCTAAGGATGAGGCGAGCCTGGCGAGTGTATCGGCTGCCATGTTGTCCCCTCTTGGGATGTGACAAATCTTAAAGTACTTGAACTGCTGGATTAGTCTCTTTGCCATGGCAAGATACTCCTGCATCCGTGCCTCCTTTGCTTCGAATTGTCCATTTACCTGATTCACTATCAATTGTGAATCACTGTGGGCGACGAGGTACTGGGCGTCCATCTCAATTGCCAACCTCAAGCCAGAGAGGAGGGCCTCATACTCGGCTTCATTGTTCGAGGTATTGAAGTGGAGTTTTACCGCATACTTGATGGGTGTACCATCTGGGCTGCTCAGAAGGAGTCCTGCGCCACCTCCTTCACTTGTCGCGGAGCCATCAACATACAGCTCCCAATGAGGCACAGAAGAAAAGTCTGATGTCTTGGTAAGCATCTGGTTGCCAGGCGAAGAATCAGAGGTTCCCGGGGCGTCGGGAGCAGAATTCCCCACGTGTCGGGGCGTCGAGAGAGGATTGGGCGCTAGCAGAAGTCTGGGCGCCGAGAGAGGAGCTCTGGGCGCCCACTTCAGTTTGGGCGCCCAGAGGTGTCTGGGCGCCCACTTCAGTCTGGGCGCCCACTTCAGAGTCCTGGGCGCCCAGTGATGCTTGGGCGCCCGGGGGAGAGGTTGGGTCTGCCGGCAGCAACATGGTGGGGTCCTCTACATGTGTAAAGTCAGCAACAAAATCAGCCAGTGCTTGTGCCTTGATGGCGACCCTTGGTTGGTACTGAATATCAAATTCGCCCAATTCTACTGCCCACTTGAGGAGTCTCCCCGATACGTCAGGTTTTGCCAAAACTCTCTTCAGAGGTTGATCAGTGACGACGATGATTTTGTGGCCCTGGAAGTAATGATGTAAACGCCTTGCAGTAGAAATGAGGGCGAGCGCCAGCTTTTCCAACTCTGAATATCTGACCTCTGCCCCTCGGTATGCTCTGCTCACATAATAGATGGGTTTTTGCACTCCACTATGGTTCGTAATGAGAACAGAGCTCACCGCCGAGGGAGAGGCAGAGAGGTACAAATACAGCACTTCCTCAGGCGAAGCATGTGAAAGGAGAGGAGGTGTGGCCAGGTAGGCCTTGAGCTTCTGGAAGGCATCCTCAGCCTCAGATCCCCATTCAAAAGCTTTTCTAAGAATTCTGAAGAAAGGCAAACACTTATCTGCAGATTTTGAGACGAATCTGTTTAGTGCTGCAATTCTTCCATTGAGGCGCTGCAGCTCCTTAGTCGATGATGGCGACCTCATGTCCAGTATAGCCTTGATTTTATCGGGGTTTGCCTCAATCCCCCTCTGATTGACCATGAAGCCCAAGAACTTCCCTGATCCCACGCCGAAGGCGCACTTCTCGGGGTTCAGCTTCATGTTATAGGTCCTAATAACACCAAAGGTCTCTTGAAGATGACCGATGTGATCTGCTGCAGCCAAGCTTTTCACCAGCATGTCGTCCACATACACCTCCATCGTTCGCCCGATCTGGGAGTGGAACATTCTGTTCACCAGGTGTTGGTAGGTTGCTCCAGCGTTCTTTAGTCCGAAGGGCATAACCCTGTAGCAGTAGGTGCCCTTCGGAGTGATGAAGGATGTTTTTTCCTGGTCTTGAGGGTGCATGCTAATCTGGTTATATCCAGAATAAGCATCCAGGAAGGAGAGAAGCTCGTGTCCCGCTGTGGCGTCGATGAGGAGGTCAATCCTGGGCAGCGGGTAGCTGTCTTTTGGGCATGCCTTGTTGAGTTCGCTGAAGTCTACGCAAAGGCGCCACTTCCCGTTCGCCTTTTGGGCATGCCTTGTTGAGTTCGCTGTGCCTCGGCGCTTTTGACGGGCGTGGCTCCTCAGGATGCCTCGCCTTCCTGGCATAGGCTTTCATGGCGGAGAAAGACTCCGCTAACCCTCCAGAGATGGTTCGGATTTCTCCAATAGGGTGCTGGTTTTCGGCATTGTGAGGTGGCGGTGGCGCCTGCCCCCTACCAGCAACATATTGGCGCAGGTGTCCACGCTGGATGAGATCCTCAATCTGCCTTTTGAGGTCGAAACAATCATCAGTGTCATGACCGTGGTCACGATGGAAGCGACAATATTTGGTCATGTTCCTGCGGTTTGGTGGAGATTTCATTTTCCCCGGCCATTTTACTGCAGGATCATCTTGTATTTCTAGCAGAATGTGCCCAACGGCAGCATTGAGAGCCGTAAAAGTTTGTTGGGTTCTTGGCGGAACAGGGCCGAGTCGGTCTCTCTGGGGAGCAGGACCGAGTCGGTCTCTGGCAGGTATCCTCTCGGTTCTGCTCCGCTTATTGCTTGGCTCCCTCTTGTCGTCTCTATCGTGCTTTCCTTTGTCCGCCGCTCTGGAGGACTCGCCTCTGGAGGACTCGCCCCGCATAGCCCTAGTAGCGTCCTCAGCATTCATATATTTCTGGGCCTTCGCCAGTAGCTCCGTCATGCTCTTTGGCGGGCGTTTCATTACTGAGAAGTAGAAACTGGAAGGACGGAGGCCTCCCAAGAAGGCTGTCATGGTTACCTTGTCATCGGCTTCCTCAATCTGAAGTACCTCCTCGTTAAAACGAGTGAGGTATGCCCGGAGACTCTCATTACTATCCTGCTTTACACTCAGCAGGTGTGTGGCTGGCTTTTGGTGGCGGCGTCCTCCAATGAAATGTGATACGAAGGACCTGCTTAGCTCCTCGAATGTGGAGATGGAAGCTGGGGCGAGATTGGAAAACCACTGTCGGGCAGAACCCTTCAACGTGGTTGGAAACGCCCTGCACATAATCTCCTCCGGGATACTGTGCAGCTGCATTATTGTTTTGTAAGTTTCTAGGTGATCCAGCGGATCCTTTGCTCCATCAAAGGTTTCCATGGATGGCATCTTGAACTTACAAGGGAGTGGATAGTTCACCACGTCAGGCTTGAACGGTGTGTCCGTTCGCCTGACTAGGTAATCCACGGTCTCTGGTGCGCGTGCCTTCATGGCGTTGAAAACATCGCCTAGTTGATCTTGCATCTCTCTGAGCTTCTCGTCCCATCGGTTGGGGGCTGCTCTGCTTGAATCGTAGAAGTAGCTCGCGCCTTCCAGCTCCTGATTCTCACTTTCCCCTTCCTGGAAATGAGGATCCTCCCCATCAGAAGCGGAGGGAGGATGTGAAAATTCTCCGTGATTTGACCCTCCCGGAGGTGGGGGTCCTCCTGGAGGTGGGGGTCCTCCCAACTGGGCCCCGCGGGGGGCGCCCTGGGGATGGGCGCCAGGGTGTACACCATGGGCGCCGCCAGGGTGTACACCATGGGCGCCCTGTGCATGGGCGCCCGGGGCCTGGGCGCCAGGAGCATGGGCGCCCGGGGCCTGGGCGCCTAGGTGGGGAGCTCTTCGCTGTCGTGGAGCTCTTTGATGCTCCGGGCGTGTGCCTCCTTGCGGTACTCCTCCGACCGCTCCTTGCCCCGCGAGCATGAGTTGTAGTATTTGATGGTTTTGGGCTACCATCTGTTGCATAGTCTCCAACATTAGTTGAGGAGTGGGAGCAGGAGCATTCGGGCCAGGATTAGTCAGTGGAGGACCATCCTCGCCCTCCTCGCGTCTTGTCGATCTGGTGGTTACCATAATTTGAATGAGGGTGAAAACTTTTTGTACGTTCCCACAGACGGCGCCAAACTGATGATGTCAAACTCTGGTTCGGACACCACCGGTCAAGTAATAATGGTAATCAATGCAAATTAAGATGAGAGGGGTTTATAGTGGTTCGGTCAGTGTGACCTACGTCCACTTTCGGAAAGGCTGAGGTATATTAATATTCAAGGGTTACAACTTAGGAGAGAGAGAGAGCTTTGCTAGTAAATAATAATTGCCTGCCCCTCAAGTACCGAGGGGCTTTAGTATTTATAAGCTTCCCCTAACAGATGGGGAGACTTCTCAGCACGGTTCACGAGGAGCGTTCGAGGTGTCCTCGACTGGCGAGGCAGTTGCGATATTCTCCGCTAGACCTGGTAAGAGCGGGACGTGGCCTGACTGCTTCCGAAGCGCTCCGGACTGCCATGACGTGGCCGGGCATCGTGGATACGGGCCCGGACTGCAAACGGATCTCCATTAACTTTGGGCTTTGGCTCATGACAGATCGGGCCAAGTTGGGCCGGACTCATCAGTAGGCATACCTTGTGAGACAATAGTGAGCAACATAGAGGCAAAGAAAGGTGTTGCTGATACAGGGGCGAGAGAGAGAGAGAGAGCTGATTTAGGGGAGAGAGCTTGCATTCGCCCAATTGCCTGAAACAGTTCGATCGCCCAAGCATTGTAACCATTTCGCTGAGAGAGAAAGGGGAGAGATGGGAGAGAGAGAGAGAGAGAGAGAGAGAGAGAGAGAGAGAGAGAGAGAGAGAGAGAGAGAGAGCTTTGAAATAGCTTTCGATCGCCCCAGCACTGTCTAAAAGGGAGGAGGCGCAGTCCAGAGGTGTAGAGGCTGTTGGTTGAAAGGGGAGGAGAGAAGAAGGGTCGTGCGCAGTCCAGAGGCGAGCTCGAGCTAGGTTAGAAGGAGGGAGAGAGGCGACCATATTCAGGGGAGGCGAAATAGAATGGCGAGCTTTTGTCGTTGGTTCAGGGGAAAGAGAGGAGAGAGAGACCCCTTCCGCTGACTTATGGGAGAGAGTGGTGAGCTTTAGAGAGAGAGAGAGAGAGAGAATGGCCTATTTAGGTCTTGGAAGAGGGAAATTAAAAAAAAAAGTGGGCCATCAAAATCCATTTAGTCACTTAAGAGAACGAAACTCACACGTTCCGTTGGCATGTCTTAACTTACCAATTGTATCAGTTGCAGCTCATATAAGGTGGGGGCCCTCACATGTATATCTAACGCCAACTTAAATGTGAGCGCCCCCACCCTTATCTCTCATATAAGATAAGAGATCTCTCTCATACGAGCATCCCCCCCCCCCCCCCGACGCACACACGCACGCATATATATAGGGCCAACTCTCCTAAGCTCAAGCGTGTGGTGCGGCCCACATGGGGATGTGGATGGGACGGAGTTCAAGGAGCCCCTAGGATCTTCCTCTTCGCAAAAAATCTGCCACAACCATGATTTCTGTCATTTTCATATGGGCCAAAAAGTTTGATAGTCAACAATCCATTTGGATCAATACATAGTCGATCCAATGGTCCAGTAAATTCGGATCTTAGTGAAAGTTGGTGGACATGTGCAATTTAAGGGAGTCATGTGTTTGGTCCATTTGGATGGACCAAATGTGGGCCCCACAAGTATAAGCTTACGAAATTTTCTCCTGAAGCTCAAGCTTAGAAGAGCCCCTCTCTCTCTCTCTCTGTATATATATATATATATATATATAAGAAAAGCCCGCTTTTACTTTTCTAGCAGGCTATGGCAGGGATACCCAAAATCAGGGAAGTGAGCTTTTAGGAAAGTTGACACCACCATGGAAACAGTAACTACAGTTGGCCATAAGCATAGAGATTTGAAAGGCTGTGGATGCTATTGAGTTTTGGCACCAGGTTCCTCGTCATGGACATGCTGCTATCTGGCATTTACGTGTGATAATACCTCAACAATCATATCTGCTGAATCCACAACAAATATGTCATTTGCATTTTTGTATCCGTTACACATTAATGTTTAACTAATCTTGCCGAATGTTCTACCAAAAAAAAAAAAAAAACACTAATCATGCTGAATGAGGGATCATCCAATATCATGTCCAAGGGCCACAGCAAATAAGAACTGCAAAATATAATATAAAAAATTGTAGCAAGCCGATAATCAAATAATCAAGAGGTACAAAGAAAGCCATCAAACTAGTCTCAGCTGAAACAGCGCACCTAGAATAGATTCTCTTCGTACTTCCTCTTCTTCATTATCAGGCGAAAGAAGAGAGAAAAGGCAGTAGCGTTTTTGGTAACTGACAAAGTCTGCCGCCAAGTGAAAAATAGGCCTTTATTAGTTACAATACGAGCAGCAGCAGGAACATTCTCTCTTACTGACCAATTAGTTCCCAAAATCCAGATTATTAACCACAACTTCTACTAACAAAAATAAAAGGACCCACACAAACTTCCAGTTGATGACTGATCCTTCTTGATATTTACATCTACAAAAGAGAAGATGTATTAACTAAATGGCTCAATCTGGACAGACATGCATGTAAACTGTGATCCCATTGGAGGGACCTGCAACACATTTATTTGCGGGAGATGTATGCAACAACAGCATTGGGCAAGTCCATCCTTATATTCCCTCATCTTCATGGTACAAATACAGGCCAAGACCAAACCGTGCACAGGCCCTGCAAAAGGCTATTTCCTCTGCTGCTGCAACAGGGTCTTCAGTATGGCCATCATCTGCAGATACAGTTCCAACGGATTCACGGTGCGCCTGTGATAATAGCATGTTAATAGACAACATTTACTCAATGAAACTAGAGAAAATTGTCAACGGCTATATAATTTTAGAAAATTGTGCATCTTTGTTCAACATTTATGCAGTACCAAACCCAAAAAAAGGGATACAAATTTGATTGTTAAATTCTCAACAAGGCGTGTTTCAATTAACTCAACAAAAGACTTTCTGATTAAGTTTCTACAAACCTTTCATGCCCTTCATCCCTATGACCTCATTGATAATAGGGATTAAAATTACTTCCTTCCAATTTGTCTTCTTCCGTGGGAATCCAGGACATGCTTCTAGCTACCAGATCAGTGAGGAATTGTTCACAAATTATCCAAGAGAAAGTAGAAACACAATATAATGGGAGAGAAATTCTCATCTTTGGAAAGGACTCTTTCTTATATAGTAGAGTTTGTGACAAGGAGTCCTTATCCAAGCTTATCTCAAGCGACAACAAAACTCCATCTTCAGAGAGTACTGCTAAAGCAGCTCAACCTATCCCTATCTGGAATTACAACGGATTCATAGGCCATCCAACCAATAGCCCATATTCAGGCCCATGAATCAGCCCATTTGTCAGACCCATTAAAAAGGCACAATTAGCTCTGTTTGATACCCCCTCAAACTGATGCTGGAGAATAAACCTGCAGTAATTTTCTTGTAAAGAATTGAAATCGATCACAAGGTAGAGCCTTCATGAAAATATCAGCAATCTGGAGATTTGAAGGCACATGTGGAAGAGTAATTACTTCAAGATCAAAGGGTTGTGTATAAAATGATAATCCACTTTTATATGTTTGATGCGTTCATGAAACACTCGACTGGCTATGATTTTAAAGCACTAATATAATCCAAATTAAGTGGTGTAGGATTATTTTGAGGAATCCAAGCCCGGAAAGGAGGCCACGTGGCCACATAAATTTGGAGCAAGCAGACATCTCTACATCACCGTCTACACCAACAACATCACTGCCTACACCATCACCTTCAACTATTCCTTCTCGTGGAAAGAACGGCGTGTTTCTCTCGTTCCATTGCTACCAACAACATCACCGTCTACACTGTCACCTTCAATTGAAGAACCAAAGAAAGAGCAAAAGGAGGATATGAAGGCTGACATTGAGAAGCAAGATCAAAGAAATGAAGACGCGATGACAAAGTTAGATGATACATCACGTAGCACTCTTGAGATAGATGGTGCTTCAATACAAGTAGAAGACAAGGAGCCTGAATTATTTGTGAACAGTGGTGATCAAAAGATGCTAGCACCAAGAGAATCAGAGGCAAGCATTGAAGACTTGGATATGGTTAGTAAAGGGAGCTAGACATCTGATGGATCTGATGGAAGTGATCCTTATAGACAAACTCATTAGGTCTTCAGAAAACAGGTCAATTATTCCACCAGGTTCAGAAGAAGATCCATCAGTTGAAATCCCTCGCATTGAATTTTTGGAAATCAACAATGGATACTTGGTGATTGCAATTTGATTTTGCAGCTTCTACAAACATTTTTTCAAGCAAACTCAAGCCATTGTAAGAAGCAAAGCTACCAAAAGAAAAGATCAAATCCAGCTTCTAAGCCATATGAAGATCAACAAAAGCATCGGAAGTTTGTGCGATTGATCTTTGACCCATGAGGCCACCTATTGAACTCAAGGACGAGTTCCCTCTAAGAGGGGGAGAACTGATGCAGGCTAGACCCAAGGTCTGCCAACCCATTGGGCCCAAGTCCACTAATAGCCCATAAAGTGAAGACTTCCATAACTGTACAACCCAAGTTTCTATTTAATTTTAGTATTAGTTATTAGTTAGAGTTATTTATGAATTTAATTAGAACGTCTGCATTAGAGTTTATTTGAATTTGATTTGTTTCAGAGAATAGGTTAGAGTATGACGCTTATATAAAGGATTGTAATCCCTTCTCAGGGGGACAAGTTCAGTGATCGATAAAATTTCTCCATTGAGAATTTCTCTCAATTATTTGTCTGTATTATGAGACCAAGACGTTTGGATCCCATGGAACCCTATCCCTAAGCCTTTTGGCTTGGAGATTAGCTCGTTGACTATTCTCCCTCTTCCCCGCACTGCATCAATCGCCCTCCTCTCGTCATTTTTTTTAGAAAGAAACGAAACCCCTATGCCAAGAGTCTTCATTTTATTCTTTGTCCCACTAATTAAAAAAAAAAAATGCAAAAACACCCTTTTGTTTTGGTTTTTTTTTTTCCTACTTCATGTCCAGCATAAATGGTTGAGGCAACTCTAAGTCACTGTAGACCCGACTCGGTCATGACCGAGTCAGAGTCGACTCAGACTTGGTTGATTTTTTAAATCATGAAGTCAACCTTAAGAATTTGACAAAATTTATCAAACCAGGCGTGAGGTGCTATTTCAGCATATAGAATGAACTAGGTAAACGACAGACATCTCCATTGATTTTTTTATTCTAGCCCAAGGTGGAAGACGCATATAAATTTCTTCTTTGAGATCCTTGTAGAAGTCATTTTTGACATCCATTTGGAAAGTCATGATTTAGGAGCAACAATAGAAAGCATAGTTTCTCGGTCGTCATTTTAGCCACAAGAGTGATTGTTTCAGCATAGTCAATTCCATATTATTGCTTGTATCTAAGGGCAACTAAGCCTCATAGAGATCCAATGTTATAATTTGTGCTATTATTTTCATTGTTATAAATATCATTTTGTCGGGGCCACGGTCCGACTCAATCAAGTTGGTTCGACTCGAGGGGGATTGAGTCACCCTCCAAGTTCGAGTTTTAAAACCCGGGTTCAAACCACATTTTCAAGTCATTGGGTTTGGTTTGGTCCAACCAGGCTTGGACCCGATTACCCAATACGCATGTAAAACTTTTCTCATAACCAAAACATAGCCAACCAAACACTATGATGCCCAGATAGGGACATGGGTATGGATACAGACACAGGGAGGGGGGGGGGGGGGGGGGGGTTCAATAAGCCAATTTCAAAATTTTAGGACACAAATACGGGTACGACATTTCTAGAAATATGTACATGTAGATATTTGATTAGGGATTCATTTTAAGAAAAATATTTATTTTATTTCAATTTAGGGCTCAAATATGGTGAGCCCCCACTGAGTAGATCAAATTTTCAATGAGGTTTGAAAAAAGTGGAAGGGGTAAGGTGCAAAAAGACAAATAATAAAAGAATCACAACATTTCTAGGCAATTAGCACCAATCTTTTAATTTATGAAAATGATCCTAACCCTTTTTAGGCAATGAGCCCCAAGCTCTTACTATTATAAAGTAAAATTCATCATTTGAGCCCTTAGGCCCACTGTAGGGACCAAAAATCTGCGTAGCCCATATTAAAAGGGGTGGGAGATGTGATCCATTCATGTTGCCGGCCGCTAGTCTCGTCACATCAATTGCGACTCGAGGCTCGGGACAGAGACTTTGAGAAATAAGCGGGAAAGAAAAGATGAAAAGGGAGGAAAGGAGGGAAGGAGGGAAGGAAAAGAGCAAGCGGGAGGAGAGGAAAATGGGGAAGAGAGAGGAAAGAAGAAGAAGAGAAGGATCATCGCCGCTCATCTGCCTTTGTCAGTGCTTGCTCGTCGCCACGAAAGATATGCCCTTCTTATCATCATCATCATCTTCTTCCTCTGTGTTTTCAAGAAGATTTTGAGGTTGGGGCATTTTAGCTGGCCCTGCCATATCCTAAAATTGGGAATAGTATCCAAGCCATATGTTGTTGTATCTTGTACCCATATCCATATCGGACCGTATCGGTATGCGATGCAGATAGACCTCAAGCCACATGAGTAGGACCCAAGTAGGAATTTTCTATTTGTTTCGTTGTTATTAGTTATTAGTTTCATTTGATGAGTTGTATTTAGAATTAGGTTTCCAATATTATTAAGTTTCTTAATTTAATTAGGTTTCTTAGGCCCTAAGTTATGTTAAACAATTTATATGGCATTATAGAGAAGAAATTCTTATAGAATTTGATTAATTGAATTAGGTTTTCCCATTGAGGTGAGTCCTTGTTTATTGTCTATGCAGAGACTTTTGAAGTGTCTTCGGACACGCGCTTCGGCGCCGATTTTGCTTTGGACTTCCCCGTAAGCCCTAACCCTAGGGCCTGCATCAATTGGTATCAAAGACGAACGATCCTTGCGAACGATTCATGTGATTAACCCTATCTGTCCATCTCGTTCATCACCATCTGTTCTATCCATCCCCGTTCCATCCCATACCGTAATATCCCTATAACCATCAACCAATCCCACCACCATCCCATTGTTGAAGAACCTAGCCACCTTCCTACAACCCAGAACTCCACGACCATCAAACCCCCGAACCAAATCCCCAAACCCATCTTTGTCAACCCTAATCCTCAAATCCCAAACCAAGCCCCCAAAGACCGAAATACCTTCCACAGTTCATTCAAACCCATCACAGAAATTTACCAAAAAAAAAAAAAAATCTGCTTCCAGAATCCTAGCCCAGCCCCCGACCAAAAACCCAAACCCTGTCAATACCCAAATCAAGCCCATCCCCACCTCACTTTTCAATCCCTAAACCTCAAAATCGAGAACCTTCCTAAACCTTTCCATCCTTCTCCCTCCTACCATCAAAACCCATCTCGTGCTCGAAACCCCTCAATCCCAATCTCTGAAAAAAATATAAAAAATAAAATAAAAAACCAGCACCTAGAAAAAAAAATATAAAAAGAGAGAAAACAGAGCACAAAGGAAGTAAAATAGGGAGGAAGGAGGCATACCAGGCGCCCTCAGGCTCCACCGTTGCTGTCATCGGTGGAAGCCAACCCCACTACAGTTGATCTTTACTACTAGACCATCTCGCCCCCCAACAAGCCTCTTCATCGCCAACCAGCTGCCAACTTCCATCTCGAGTGTGTCGCAGCACCTAGCCGTTGCCTCGTGATCGTCGCATTGTCGCCCACTAGTAGCATCGCTGATGCAATCCTAGGCTTAGGGTTTCCACAGAAACAATCACACAATGAAGACACGCTCCAATGATAAACTCACGAAGGGAAATCTTATTAATTCCAAATTTTGAGATCATTGATCTCTACAATGCCATATTTATAATAAAAGATGCTTAAGCCCTAAGAAACAATCCTAATCAAACTAAGAAACAAAATAAAATAAGAATCCTATCCAAATTAGAAACCTAATCTAATTACGACTCTTTGCTAAAATTAAAACTAACAACAATTAAGAAAATCTCTTAAGCATCAATGGGTCCCACGTGGCCCACAAGTTATCTCCCGTTAAATAGTGGTGTTGCTGCATCAGTCCCCCCAGGTTGGAAAGAGAGCTCGACATCGAACTCGGCTTTTCTTGATGTTGCTTTTGTAGACATTGTGTACTCGAAGCGCTTCCTTTGTGAGATGAGATCTTGATCCTTTTTTTGGCGGTGCCGGCTTCATAGGATGGAGTGTGACTTGATTCTCACCATGCATGAATGTGTATGTGTTGTCACATATGCCATTAGTTCCGTTCTTATCATATATCAATGGGCGACCCAAGAAGATATCACCACTACCCAACAGGATAGCACATTACACCAAACTGTATAATCTTCACCAATAGAAAACGTAACTAAACATGTGCATATCGTACTTGCACTTCATCACCTATCATTAACCATCTAGCAAAATAGGGACGATGATGCTTTCGAACTTTCAGCTACAAACATGGTTTTAAAAATCAGTCAATACCGATCCAATATGGCCCCAAGATATTGGTATCAGTATCTCGAGGCCATACAAAATATTGGCCCATATCAGCCGAGATGAAGTTCATCTCGGTTTTTCCGAGATCTCGGCCGATATTTTGAAAATATCAGCCGAGATCTCATAAAAAGTGATAAAACCCTAATTTTTCTATTTTTCCCCATCTTCATCTTCTTCTCCTCTCTTCTCATCCCCTTCCCCTTACTAGTTACTACCCATTGCAACAGCCATACTCCATCACACATCACTCTTGCATATTTTCAAATCCCACATCTATTTCTTGAAGAAAATATTATTTAAGGTAAGAGAAAATCAACTTAAAGAATTTTATTATGTGTTTTTTATTTTTTATTTTTAGATGAAGCATAGAAATCATTGGGTTTGTCACTTGTGTTGTGTTCTTCATTTAGAAATTAGATCTACATACTTTCATGCTAGATCTCTCATACACATGATTTTGAAAAAAAAAATTCCAATTTTTTTTATATTCGTATTTTTTAATATTTGAACTATAATATATCATTTTTTGGGGATTTCATCATAAATATGTTCATTTAATGATTCATGATCATTGTATGGTGTGTAAATAATTTATATGTTATCTTTATTTTCTTATATTTTACACTAATAAATTGATCATGAGCATCAATAATGGTTGCATTATATGAAATACTGGAGAAGAAAGCGAACTGCGACACAGACAGGACTCATAACTTAAGGTTACCGAGATTTTGATTTATTGTTATTACTAATGGAAAAAATATTGTTTTCTAGCATTTTCTAATATTCTGGATTTTTTGAATACTTTTGCAAATTTTTTTATTAAAAAAAAAATACACACCGAGACAACCGCGATGGACCGATATCCGCGACCGATACCAATATCATATCGGTTTTTCGGCCCGGCCGATATTGCGACTGAGACAGAGATTTTAAACCATGGCTGCAATCGATCCACAAGAGCTTGAGAGATGATATTTTCACAACTCTTGGCCATTGACAGTTCCTTATGAGCAAAAAATATTATTTCGTAACCGCTTCGGCTCAGTAGCTGATGTATTCTCTTTGATGACCATGAGAGATTCACCTTCAACTGCATGGTAGATCTCTAATTCTTCTGTCTTAGCTTCAACTTCTTTCTCTTTAGGATCATCTAGTGTATCTTTCATATTACTTTCATTTTCAATGAGGATGATGCATTTAGGACATTCCATTGCATGGTGCCCTAGTTTATAATGAAAGCATATGGCCTTTGGGCTTGGTGAAAACTTTTTCCGATGAACCACTTGGTTTAAAATCTCGCATTGATGAGTTCTTTTGTACAACCTATTCAGATGCATTAAATTCCCTTGCCTAATAATTTGTAATATCCCCAGCCTTGATAGCATGTTGGATAATCTCATCAACATTATCAAAAATTTTGAATGTGGGGAAATGTTGTATATCAATTCTCAACCCATGAAAGTATCTATCAATTAACACATCATCATCTTCATTCAAACCGCAACGAGCTTACATGGTCATGAACTCAGAATACTCAACAACTATCTTAGATCCTTGTTTCAAATTTGGAAAACTTGAACGCATATCTTTGGAGTAGTTGACCGAAAGGAACTATTGTTTTAAAAGATTTTTCATCTCGATCCACGTGTAAATGGGGTCGATGTTTTGATTTCTTCTCTTCTTTTGCAACTCGGCCCACCAAATTGCATCACAATTGCGAAATCGAGTTACCACTAGGGTAACTTTATGACCATCTTTCATTGGCTCGCCTGCAAAAATATTCTCCACACACTAACCAATCCATGAATTCATCCGATTTCAATTTCCATCACATTCGGGAATCACAAGTTTAATTCTTAAGTCTCGATCAACATTAACTACTTGTGGGTCTCTTTGATTCCAAATATTTTCTCCATCATCGCGGCAACTATCCGCACGCCAATTATTTTCCAAATTGGCTAATCGAGTTTCCATCCTTGCAAGAGTCTCTTGGATTTGAATCGGGGACAAAACTCTTTCCTTTTTGCCTTTGTTTGTGGAAGGGCAATGGAGAGATGGTGGTGAACGATGGGTGACAATGACGGTGCGACGATCATAGGTCTCCACAATGCACGACGACGGCAATGAAGATCATGGTTCAAAATAGCGGCCGCTACGTAGCGTAGCGCCGGCATTATCGGCCGTAGTGGTCGAGGCCGCTACGCTATTTTGAAAATAGTGGCGTTACGGTCTAAAACCTAATAGAGTCAAGTAATTTTAGTTTTAAACACTTTTCTTCCTATTTCTTCTCAATAGTCTTTCCTAAAGTTATCTCTACCCTTATATGGTTTCAAATCACTAAAGAAATACAATATTGTTTGCTATACAAGATTCAAAAAAATTTGACCATTTAAAAAATTCACACCACTACACCATTACGTATCACCGCAACCGCTACGTAACCTTTTGGCCACTGACTGCTGCGCCTGCCGCAACTGCTACTTTGATCCTTGATGAAGATGCTCGGGTGCCAAGCGATGGAGTGGCAGCGATAAACCATGTACACTATGCAACCCTTCTCTTCTTCTGTTTTCATTTATTTTTTTGGGTTGGGACTCTAGATTGGAAAAGGGGATGATGGGGCTAGGTTCTGCTAGAGGGTGGTGAGCAGCTAGGCTCGGAAGGGGTTCTGTGAAAGGGATGAAGGGTTGGGTCCGGGATTGGTAGTCAGGTGGGATTTGGGGGTTTGGGATTTTCGGTTGAACGGGAAGTGGGTAATGGGATTTCAGTTATGGGATGGGTGAATGGAGAGTGGCGATGGAGATGGATTGGGGCTGGTGTCGGTGACGACGTGAGAGCTCGGCTAGGGGTGGGTTTCTTCGTGTGGGAGATTGCGACAAGGGTTTTAGGGGTTCCGATGGCCGAAGGGTTCTGTGGGTGATTCTGGGTTTGCAGAAAAGGGTCAGTGGGTCTGGGGTTGATCGAAGTGGGCTATGTGATGATGAAACGACGAAGCAGCGGTAGGAATGTTGGACAGTGGTGAAGCAGCGCAGGGAAAATGAGGGAAACCAATGGGTTATTCCTTAAGTCAAACGACTTAGATAGAAGGTCTTAGTCTCACACCAAAGAGAAACGCACGTTTGAGAGAACTCAATATTTCATTTATTTTCTGTATGTCCTAAGAGAAGGGATTACATCCTCTATATAATAGAGTGTCATTCGTAATTTTAGTAATCAATCTCTACTAAGAACTTCTAATTCTAAGAATCTTTGAAATTAGAAACTTTCTAATCAAAGCATTTAAAGAAATCTACTAATTCTAGAATTCTATTAAAATAGAAAACAGCTAATTCAATTTCTTTACTTTTGGGCTTGGACTTTGGTCCTTCTGGAATAAACCTTCAAACAGGGCCCATTGGTCTGGCATGCATCAGCTCTCCCAGCCTTGGAGAAACTCGACTCTGACGAGTTATCAGCTTGGTATCTCTCATACAAATCCGGGCTGAGGCGCCGAAAAATCCGTGGTGGTGATCCATGTTCGTAGCGGCCGATATATCGGCCGTGGCGGCCTAGGCCGCCACGCTAAATTGAAAAAAGCGGTCTTCTAACCGCTACGCGAATGTAGCGGCCGCTACGGCCGCTACAGGGCCGCTACGGGGCCGCTACAGGGTGAGAAAATTTTCTATTTTCCAAATTTTTTTAAAATGCATAATAAAACTTATTTTTTTTTCTTCTTCTCTCCAAATAACATTTCTACACAACTCTTTTACCCTTTTATGTTTAGAAGAACACCAAAAAGCACATGATCTCGCCGAATTATAGTCGATACAAAGAGTTCTTCTCAATGATTCTTCTCTAAGTACATCCTATTAGACACTCCCTTTGGTATATGCATTTTTTTCTCTAGGTACTCTTAAGTCTTGACTTCATGACATAGTTTTTTTTTATAAGCCTTTCATTAGTTTCTAAGTTAGCATAACTAAGCAACATGAACACATGTAAAAAAAAAAAATCATTACTATTATTTTCTATTTATACAGCGATACAGGACCTCATATAGTGAGGGGACCGCTACGCCCCCTTACCTTAGTTACTTTTGCGAAAAAAATACATTTTCTCTCATTTTCCAATATTCTAGATTTTCTAGAATTTTTTCAAATTTTTTTGACTATTTTTTCAAATCGCACCGCTACACCGCTATGTAGCGCCCGCTACGTAGCGTTTTGGCGGCAAGCCGCTACGCCCACCGCTACCAATATTTTCATCCTTGATCCATGTAGCTCCAGAAAATGGTTTCCTTTCCACTTGACCAAAAACTTATGATACCCGCCGGTCTTTGTTGACACTAGCTGGTCATCATAGACATCTTCAATTTCCTTTCGAGGAATTGGAACTATGGGAAGACGGATATCTTGCTCTTCAAATGATTCATCTTGATAATACCCATGATAAATGGTGAGATTTTCGATATTGAATGTAGAAGCGATATTCATGTCTAGCGGAAGATTGAGCACATATGCATCGGAGCTGATTTTTTTCAAAATCTTGAACGGACCTGCACATCTGGGATAGATCTTTTTGTAAGTGCCTGTGGGAAACCGTTTTGGCTTGATTCGCACCACGACCAAGTCTCCATTAAATTCAACATGGCGCCTGCGAGTGCTCGCGTGCTGTTTGCAAGTGTCATTGCTTTTGGCAATTTGCTGACGGACCTCATTATGAGCGTTCTTCATGTGTTGGGCAAATTGTTCAGCTTCTTGGCTATGCCGGGGCTGGTAAAGGACTTAGGTCAATCGGAAGACGGGGCTGAATGCCAGTGACAACTTCAAACGGTGATCTTCCAGTTGATCTGTTGACGGAGTTATTATAGGCAAACTCCGCCATGGGTAAAATAAGATCCCACGAGGCAATGTGTTCTCCAATGAGACATCTAAGAAGACTACCCAAGTTGCAATTGATGACCCCAATCTGGCCATTAGTCTGAGGATGGTAGGCACTGGAGTACTGTAACTTTGTCTTCAACATATGCCATAAAGTTTTCTAGAAGAAGCTCATGAACTTAGTATCTCTGTCGGACACTATAGTCTTGGGTAGGCCATGAAGACGAACAATCTCTTTGAAGAAAAGTGTAAAATAGAATCTACCCTTCTTGCAGTCTTTGGTAAACCCAAGACAAAATCCATGCTTAGATCTTGCCAAGGCTCGTGTGGAATAGGAAGGAGCTGATATAATCCTGTATTCTTCTTTTGTCCCTTGGCGAGCTGGCATACCGTGCATAGTTCACAAGTGCCAAAGTCTTATCTCGCCCTAGATGTCCACTACATCCACCTCCATGCAACTCCTGGAGGACAAACTCACGAAAGGAAGTAGCTGGCAAACACAACTGATTTCCACGAAACAAATAACCATCAATGATAGAAAAATTGGGATGGTTAGAGAACTCACCATTAAGATCTTTATAAATGCGGCCAAAGTCATGATCATCAAGATATTCTCTGCGAATTTCTTCAAAGCCTGGAACGGTGACGGAAATCGTCGTGAGCAGGTGAGATCGACGGCTTAAAGCATATGCGACCTTATTTTCTGCTCCTGATTTATGATGCAATACAAATGTGAATTCTTGCAGATAGGCGCTCCATTTGACACGGTTAGTGCTCATTTTTTTCTGAGTTCAGATGCTGTAAAGCTTCATGATCGGAGTAAACACAAATTCTTTCCCGATCAAATAGTGACGCCAATGACGAAGAGCTTGGACAACT
This sequence comes from Umbellularia californica, assembly GCA_028538565.1. Lineage (NCBI taxonomy): Eukaryota > Viridiplantae > Streptophyta > Magnoliopsida > Laurales > Lauraceae > Umbellularia > Umbellularia californica. Next base: position 81,626,839 of record JAPQWN010000005.1, read on the forward strand.
GCATAATATTCCAAGTCATATGGCGAATACTTCTTGCGAGAGTCATTCAATTTCTCGCTAAAGTAAGCAACTGGGTGACCATCTTGACTTAAGACTCCGCCAACACCAACTTGCGAAGCATCACAACTGATTTCAAAGACCTCGTCAAAATCTGGAAGTTTCAAAACTAGTGCCTCTGTCATTTTCTGCTTGATTTGTTCAAAAGCACAAGTGGCTGCCTTAGTCCAAGTGAAGTCACCTTTCTTCATGCAATCAGTTATAGGAGTCATAACGGTGCTAATGAATCTCCTATAAAAAGTGGTCAATTCATGAAAACTCCGTACTTCATCGATAGTTTTGGAAAGGGGCCAATCAACGATTGCATTGATTTTCTCTGGATCAGCTTCTACTCCTTGGGTAGAGATAACAAATTCCAAGAATATAACTTTGGGCCTTAAGAATGTACACTTCTTCAAATTAATGTAAAACTTAACTTTGCGAAGTGCACGCATCACATACCTAAGGTGATCAATATGTGCATCCTTGGTCTTGCTGAAGATCAAGATGTCGTCGAAATACACAACGACGAATTTACCGAGGAAAAGCCGTAGAAGCTGTGTCATAACTCTCATGAAAGTGCTAGGAGCATTGGATAAACCGAATGGTATAACCAACCATTCGTATAATCCATCTTTAGGTTTAAAAGTTGTTTTCCATTCATCTCCTACGAGAATACGGATTTGATAATATCCACTTCTAAGATCAATTCTGGAGAAGACGAAAGATCCAGATATCATATCAAGCATATCATCCACCCGAGGTATCAGAAATCAATACTTAATGGTGATTTTGTTGATTGCTAGGCAGTCGACACACATTCTCCGAGAACCATCTTTCTTGGGTGTCAAGAGGGCCGATGCCGCACAAGGACTCATGCTTTCGCAAATGTAGCCTTTCTGGAGTAACTTTTCAACTTGCCTTTTCAATTCTATGTGTTCTATAGGCCTCATGCGATAAGCAGGTAAATTGGGAAGCGATGACCCGAGGACCAGATCAATTGCATGCTGGATGTTTCTCATAGGCGGTAGCTCTTTTGGAAGATCTGCTAGAATCAAGTCTTTAAAATCATGCAACAATGACTTGATTTCTGGCGGTATAGAAACTGCCTTTTTATCTTCGGCCTCTTTCAATTCTTGTGGGATAAGGGCATAAACAACTCCTTGCTCTTTACTTTCTTCTTCAAATTTCCACATTGAAAGGATTCGAGAACTTGCTGTGAAGCAGTTTGTTTTGCCGGAACTGATGGTGATTGCTTTGTCGGGGCAGTAGGAGGCTTAAGCAGAAGGAGAGTAACCTTGCGACCTTTCTAGTTAAAAGTATGGGTGTTTTTTTCACCATCACTTTGGACTTTGTTATCAAAAAGCCAAGGCCTTCCTAATAGAATATGAGTAACATTCATGGGGATAATATCAGACCAAATAGAATCTGTGTAACCACCAATTTGGAATGTTCCTGGCACTGCTTGGTTACTGGAATAGCTGAATCATTTACCCAAGAGACCTTGTAAGGCTTCGGGTGTTTTTTTGTTGGAAGCTTCAACTTGTCAAATTACTTCTTGGGAGATCACATTCATCTCGCTTCCTCCATCGATGACAAGATTGCACAATTTGTCACGACATTTTGCCATAGTGCAAAATATGGTAGTTCGCCTCCAATCTTCAGCTGCTTCTTCGGTGGTAATGAAGAGACGACGAATGAACAATGTCCGTCCTTCGGTTTCAGCTTGATAGAAGGAATGATCTTCTTGTTCGGGCAGAGGTTCTTGCTCTTCATAAGGTGTTTCAACTTCAATTTTTTCATCAACAGGCTCTGAATCATAGGCATCTTCTTCATTATGTGCATAGTGAAGATTCTTTGAACCTAAACATTCAGAAGCATAGTGTCCTTTGCCTTTGCATCGAAAGTAATCGATGTCCTGCTTCGAGCGTGAGGAATTGACAACATTCTTCCCTTTGTTGGCAAAATTTGCGAGTCTTGATTGATTCGGCGAAAGTGCTTGCCTATTGGAATTTTGTGGAGGTTGTCGGGTTGATTTTTGTGCTGGAGCAACCCACTAATAAGTTGTATAAGAAGTCCTCTGGAGAGGCTCACCAAAATGCCTTGAATATGGATATCGCAATTGTTCTTCGACCCAGAGTGCTAATCGATAAACTTTCTCAATGTTGTAAAAGGTGTGAGTAGTCAACTCCCTTTGGATCTCTTGACGCGGTCCTTTCCTGTATCTGGTGATAGCCTGTCGATCAGTTTCAGGCACTTTGCATTGCACCATGAGATCATGAAACCTTTCTGTGAAATCATCTACGGTGGAGTGTCATTCATACACATATGCCAAACGAAAGAGAGAGATAGAGAGAGAGAGAGAGAAACTGTGAAAATGAATTTCATTCGATGTCTGTGCATCATGGATTTCTTCTCTTTAAATAGGATTTACAATGCCTAAGTTTAGGCTACAAATCAAGGACTGAAAATAAGGAATTAAAGCTAATCAGGCTAATCAGATCAATTAGATCTCTAAGAAGGGAAAGTCTTGCCGTACAAGATTATGACTAAGTCTTATCTTAACAAGTGGGCTGGGCTTAAATATCATACAAGTGGGCTGGGCCCATGGGCCTATTATGATACAATATTACACTTTAACACCCCCCCTCAAATTGATGCGGGGAATCAACCGGTAACGATTTGCGAACGAGGAATTCATGCCGCGGCCGGGGAAGGCTTTTGGTGAAAATATCAGCAAGCTGGAACTTAGTGGAAATATGAGGAAGAGTAATGACTTTGCGATCATACTCGTCCCGAATGAAGTGACAGTCCACTTCAATATGCTTTGTCCGCTCATGAAATACAGGATTTGCAGTAATTCGAATGGCACTTGTGTTGTCGGCATGAAGAGGAGTCGGTTGAGTCTGTGAGAATCCAAGCTCTGAGAGCAACCCTCGTAGCCATAGGATCTCAGAACAAGCAGAAGACATGGCTCGATATTCTGATTCCGTAGAAGATTTGGAGACTTTATCTTGCTTTTTACATTTCCAAGATATCAAGGCGTCTCCCAAGTAAACACACCAGCCTGTGGTAGAACGACGTGTGTCCGGACAGCCGGCCCAATCCGCATCAGAATAGGCAGTGAGAGTGAGTGGGGTGCCAACTGGAAAAAATAAGCCGCGGGTGGAAGTACCACTGATATAGCGAATAATGCGTTTAACTGCCGTCAAATGATGATGCCGTGGTGCGGTCATAAACTGACTAACCAGATTAACAGCATAAGAGAGATCTGGGCGCGTAATGGTTAGATAGACAAGGCTACCAACCAAACGACGATAGAAAGTAGGATCCGGAAGGAGATCGCCGTCTTGTTGACGAAGCTTGACATTTACTTCCAATGGTGTGTCCACTGTGCGAGAATCACCGAGATCGGCGAGATCCACCAGGTCAGTAGCATATTTGTGTTGATGAAGAAACAAGCCTTTCTTGGATTGAAGGACTTCTAACCCCAAGAAATAATTCAACGGTCCCAAATCCTTCATATGAAACTTATCTTGCAGAGAGGCCTGTATCTGTTGAATCATATCACTGTGAGGGCCAGTAATAATGATATCATCGACATACACAAGAAGAATTGTGGAACCTCTGGATGAATTAAGTGTGAACATCGAAGGATCGTATGGGCTCTGTATAAAAGAAAGCTGAAGAAGAGTAGTCCGGAACTTGTCGAACCAGGCTCGGGGTGCCTGTTTGAGGCCATATAAAGAGCGCCGTAACCGAGCAACATCGGTCTTAGAAGAAGAAGGAATTCCATGAGGAAGACGCATGTAGACTTCTTCTTTAAGATCCCCATGAAGAAAAGCATTCTTCACATCCATATGATAGAGGGGCCAGGATTGAGAGGCAGCTATGGCAAGAACTGTACGCACAGTTGTCATTTTGGCGACTGGAGCAAAAGTCTCCTCATAGTCGATACCGTACTCCTGCCTGTTTCCAAGTGCAACGAGACGAGCTTTGTAGCGATCCAAGGAACCATCAGACTTTAATTTCACCGAGTATACCCACTTGCAACCAATTGGTTTGACAGATGAAGGACAGGTAACAATGTCCCATGTATGATTTTCTTGAAGAGCACTTAGTTCTTCCTGCATAGCCTGTATCCAACAATCATGCTGCACTGCCTGAGAGTACGAGTTAGGGATAGAAAGAGATGACAAAGTGGTTAATAAGGAGGCATGAGTAAAACCATAGCGATCAGGGGGCTTTGTGTGGCGAATGGATCGGCGAAGAGGAAGAGAATCCAAAGGTGGATTAGGTGCAGGATCAGGAACAGGAGGCGCCGGAGGTGGATCAGGTGCAGGATCAGGAGCAGTCAGGGCAGGCGTAGCGAGAGACCCAAAGCCAGGATCACCTGTAACATTCCGTCGTTTATACACAAAATCCGGCTTAAAACGAGTAACAGGTGGAGGCATTGTATCTGAAAATGATGGTAAAAAAGAGAACGAGACAGAGTCATTTGAATCACCATGCCTTGGAAAAAAATATTGATTCTCAAAAAAGACGACATTGCGAGACACTCGAATTCTTTTCGCATTAGAATCATAACATAGATAGCCTTTTTGATGAAGAGCATAACCGAGAAAGGCACAGAGGGAGGATTGAGCTGTTAGCTTAGTGCGCGCAGTGGGAGGAAGTAGAACAAAACAAACACACCCAAAAGGACGAAGATGATTATAGAGTGGATTCTTTTGAAAAAGTCGAAAAAACGGTGTCTGGTTGTCTAATCTAGATGAAGGTAGGCGGTTTATGACATGCACAGCGGTGGAGAGGGCTTCTGGCCAAAACCTAGTTGGAACTGAAGATGCTAGCAAAAGTGAACGAGCAATATCCAAAAGATGTCGGTTTTTCCACTCAGACACACCATTTTGTTGGGGGGTGTAAGGACAAGATCGTTGAGAGATGATGCCTTTGGATTGTAAAAATGCTTGAAATTCCTTAGAAACATACTCCCCCCCTGAATCAGACCTAAGAATTTTAATGGTAGTGGAAAATTGATTCTCAACATAAGACAAGAAAACTTTAAAAATCGAGAAAACATCAGACTTAGCATGCAAAAAATAAATCCAAGTAAAACGACTATAATCATCAATGAATGTAACAAAGTATTTATAATGAGAATGAGAGATAACAGGTGCAATGCCCCACACATCACTATGAACAATATCAAAACATTTCATTGCTGAAGAATCATGAAGGGGAAAAGGAAGGGTTTTCCCTTTCCCCATTTTGCAGCTATCACAACTAAAAGAAACATCCTTAAAAAAAACTTTATTATCATTAATTAAACCAGAGTTTAATAAAAACATCAAAGTTTTGGAATTAGGATGTCCTAAACGATTATGCCACAATTGACATTTATTATGACTAAAATGGGAAAACAAAGCAGACTCCGAAGGGAGCTTTTCATTTGACGAAATCTGGAGGGGAAACAGTCGGCCCAGCTTAGGACCCTTTGCTAGCACCTTCCCCGATGCTTGATCCTGCACAACACAACCAGAGCGAGAAAACAAGATGGAGCAATTACTATCAACAAGTTGACCAACGGATAACAAATTTGTGGTTAAGCGAGGGGAAAGAAAAACATTATGCAAGGGTAAGGAATGAGGAACCTTTCCAACAGCAGAAATGGGAATACTGCCACCATCAGCAGTATTGATGCAGAGGTCTCCATCATACTCTCTAATATGAGTCATATTGGCAGGAGAGTTTGTCATGTGATTGGAGGCCCCTGAATCAATATACCAGGTGGATGCTGGAGATTTTGGATTACCTGATAGACCAAGGGCAGAGAAAGCATTTATGATCATTTGCTGGACCATTTCAGGAGTGAGGATAGAAGAAGAAGAGGCAGCAGGTGGTGCAGGCATGACTGGTGAAGAAGTATCAGGAAGATGTGCAGAGTAGGCGCTCTGTTGCTGTGGTGGTGCAGGCATGACTGGTGAAGAAGTGTTAGGAATATGTGCAGAGTAGGCTCTCTGTTGCGGTGCCCGATTCGCTCGATTCTGAGGTCGCGTTCGGCATTCCGAAAGAACATGACCTTTGGTTTTGCAGTAGGAACAAAACTTCTGGTCACACTGAGTTGAAACATGTCCGAGTTTGTGGCAGCAAAAACATTTGACCCTGCTCATGTCCCTGGTTTGAGCTTTACCCCTAGCAACATAAGCAACATCGACAAGAGCAGCCTGAGGAGTATTTTGTGTAAGTGCCGTCTGAGTCACCAAGCGCTGTTCCTCTCTAAGGAGTTCGCCCAAACATGATTCGAGGGAAGGGGATGGAACCCTGCTCATTAAGTTGGACCGGACATTTTCAAATTGTGGCCGTAACTTCATCAGAAATTGATCCCGCTGACTCGTCTGATGGATCTCTTGAATAGAGGCTAAGGAGACAGCAGGAAGGTCAGCATAAATAAGCTCAGCGTAATCAGTCCACAGACTGGTAAACTGAGAGTAGTAATCCTGTATTGACAAGGTCCCTTGAACAAACTGCGAGATTTCATGTTCTAAATGAAACCTGCGAGCAGAATTTTCTTGCAAATATATCTTTTTAAAGTATAGCCACATTTCTTTGGCAGTCTTGTATGGTCGAAGGTTCAGGATAAACTGAGCATCGACGGACCCCAATATCCAGCTCATGATCTGCCAATCTTTAACCTCCCATTTAGATAGGAGCTTTTCATCATTAGGTTTGGGGTCGGAATCATCAATATGGCCCCAAAGTTCTTTACCCTTAAGGTAAATCTGAAATTGAAATGCCCAAGTAGTATAGTTCGTACCGTTGAATTTGATCAACTTGATATCAGTTTTCTCCATAATAGAAGAGTGTAGTAAAAAACAGCCACAGCCAGCAAAAATAGTCTAGGAGATCGAAGAGACAGCCACAAAGGCACAAATCCGAAACAAACAGCAGCAATCAAAAGTACTAAAAAAACAATTAGTAGTAATCTGAGATGGAGAGGCAGCCTGATGAAAAAAAACAGTGAAGATGCAAAAAAATCCAGAAGAAAGAGGCCCCAGACGAACTCCTCTTAGAGATGCAGATCTTGCAGTGGGACCCACCGAGATGCCGAACCACAGATCAAGACTGAGAGTCTTAAAGAATAGTAATTGGACTACCTCCAGTCCAAGTTTGAAGAGAAACAGGTACAGATCCACAAATCTGTACGGTGATGATGAAAACAAACTGTTTTTTTCAAATAAAAATCGACAGAGAAGAAAGAGCTTTGAACGAACCTCAAACGTTGAAGAAAAATTCCAGAAAAATGCTTACAATCATTCTTTATGTCTGTCGAACCTTCCTGATTGAAAAAAGATGGACCAAAAAAAATGATCAGAGGTGGCCCACTGTTGATCAGTGGCCAGAACCGTCAGCAGTGAAGGAGAAGCTCGCCAGAAAGTTTGAGCAGATCAGAATGATACTTTAAAGAGAGGATTGATAATATCCAAGCTCTGATACCATGTCATTCATACACATATGCCAAACGAAAGAGAGAGAGAGAGAGATAGAGAGAGAGAGAGAGAAACTGTGAAAATGAATTTCATTCGATGTCTGTGCATCATGGATTTCTTCTCTTTAAATAGGATTTACAATGCCTAAGTTTAGGCTACAAATCAAGGACTGAAAATAAGGAATTAAAGCTAATCAGGCTAATCAGATCAATTAGATCTCTAAGAAGGGAAAGTCTTGCTGTACAAGATTATGACTAAGTCTTATCTTAACAAGTGGGCTGGGCTTAAATATCATACAAGTGGGCTGGGCCCATGGGCCTATTATGATACAATATTACACTTTAACATGGAGGACCCTTGTCTACAATCAACAAGTTGATCATAGAGGGAATCAAGATGGTCAACCGGTAGACATTTATCTTCAAGTTTCTGTTTCATCTCCTCCCATGTGCTGATAGGACGTCTCCGATAATTAGTATTCCTATCATCAATACTCCGCCAACAAACACATGTTGCACCCTTAATCTTCATCTTGACAAAGGAAACGCGTTTGCCTTCTTCCATATTATACCATTCAAAATAGTCTTCAAGGGTTGTAATCTAGTTGGTGAGGACTTTCACATCCATGTGTCCAAAGAAATCAGGAACATCAACACGTACCTTCTTGGTGATGTCATCTTATCGGCCATGACGGTCTTTATAATCAGTTTCATCCATAATACGCTCCATAAATTGCCGACAAGTTTCCTGTGGTTCACCATTGACAGAATTTTCCACATCTTACTACGGTTGTGTCCCACTTGTGCCTTACTGCTTTCTTTGTTGGTGGAGGTCTAGGGTTGTCATTGTTCCGGTTTCCCGGATGGGGTGTGTGCTGAAGACGTTCTTCAACCCTATCCATTCTGTCCATTAACTCTATGATGTAGCTATCACGCTGGTGGTCTGTGAATTTACCTCTGAATGTGGATCGGGGTAGACATGCAAACTCGCTTTTTTTTTTGGTAGGGCTTGACCCTAACTCAAACCCAGACGTTGGGCTTATTGGGTCTCACGAGAAATTGAGCTCGTGAGGGTGTCTCCCCGGGACTGATGCAACGAAAGGAAAAAAAGGGTTTTGTGAGCCCTTTTCGTTTGCTGCTGGGTTTTGAAATAGAAGGTGAGAGTAGGGGAGAGGGAAGATGCTGCTACGAGAGAAAAAAGGGCAAAGGTCCGAGCGATGGCTATGACGAGGGCGGCTGGGGAAGGAGTCAGGCGACGACGACAATGTCGTATTGGGGCTGGATATCCGAGGGCTTCGTCAACAAGAAGGTGGCCAGGTATGCTTTCATCCTCTGTTCTCTTTTTTCTCCTCTGTTCTTTTTTTTTTTTTTTTTTCTCTGGGTTGGGCAAATGGGAGCAAGGTGGCTGTGGTGCCAGCTTGGGTTGGGTTAGGGCAAGAAGTTATCGTGGCAAGGTTGGGCTCATGTGGGATTTGGGGCGGGATGGGAGATCTGATTTGGGGATTTGTGGTTCAATTGGGCGAGTAGGGTTTTGTCTGGGATGTGAGTGGGCTGAATGGTGTGGCAGAGACGTTGGGAGCGTTGGGATCACTTTAGCAGTGGTGATGGCCGAAGGAGAGGGATCGGGTGTGTTAATGGATGGTGGGGTGATCGTGTCAGCGGAGGGCGATGATGATAATGGGATGAAAGTAAATGGAGAGAGGGTATTAGATTATCTCGAATCGGCGATTGGAACTGGCGATCGAAGAAGGATCTTCGTTCGCTCTGATACCCAATTGAAGTAGCGCAGGGAGAATGAAGGTAACCAACGGGTTATTCCTCAAGCCAAACGGCTTAGATAGGAAGTCTTGGTCTCACACCAAAGAGAAACGTACATTTGAGAGAACTCAATATTTCATTAATTTTCTGTATGTCCCAAGAAAAGGGATTACATCCTATATATAATAGAGTGACATTTATGATTTTATTAATCAATCTCTACTAAGAACTTCTAATTCGAAGAATCTTTGAAATTATAAACTTCCCAATCAAAGCATTTAAAGAAATCTACTAATTCTAGAATTCTATTAAAATAGGAAACTGCCGATTCAATTTCTTTACTTATGGGCTTGGACTTTGGTCCTTCCGGAATAAACCTTCAAATGGGGCCCATTGGTCTGGCCTGCATCAGGTGGACTATCGGTTTGGGATATGGCCGCAGATGGATTGGATGGACGAGGGATAGACGGTAATCACGCCAATCGATCGGTGATCGTTTGGCTCTAATACCAAATTGATGCAATCCTAGGGTTAGGATCACAAGTGCCATAGGCACAATTAGGGTTTTCTGTAGAAACAATCACACAATGAAGACGCGCTCCAACGATAAACCAACGAAGGGAAATTCTATTAACTCCAATATTTGAGATCATGGATCTCTACAATGCCATATTTATAATAAAAGATACTTAAGCCCGAAACAAAATAAAATAAGAATCCTATCCAAATTAGAAACCTAATCCAATTACAACTCTTTACTAAAATTAAAACTAATAACAATTAAGAAAATCTCTTAAGCATCAATGGGTCCCACGTGGCCCACAAGTTATCCCTCGTGTGACAGTGGTGCTGCTACATCAGTTGCCATTTCCGTCATCATCGTCCCATCATTCTCCTCCCTTCTTTGAAGTCCAGGGAAGAGAAGAAGAGAAACCTCCTGTTTACTAAAGCACCAGAGAAGAAACGAAGGATTTTTACTCCATTTGCAGATGTCCCACACTTGTGACATGTGTAGTGAAGTCTTGCCCATTTATTCAAGCCAGGTCTGTATCTAAATTTGTGAGGGTCAAGTGAGATCAGTTCTAACCCACTTGCAATTGAAAGAAGCCCAAGCCCAGCAGTTGAGTAAAATCAGGAACGGTGCTAACATCAACAGATCTGGTCAACGCTTAGATTTGACCAAAATCGAGGTTCAAGCATTGTTTTCGCAATTTTGGAGCAACCTGGAGTCGAATTTCAGATCTGTTTTAACATGTGCGTCCATAAAAAAAGCAGATCTACAGGAACAGTAAGTCCATCCTTAAATCCAAGATGAAATTCCATTTTAGTAAATTCTACAATGCAATTCAAAGAACCGAATATGCACTTAAATAAGGAATATGGTATGTTGAGAACGAAGATTATTTTCGGCAATTTCTTGATTTGAAACAAAAATTGTCAGTTCTTGAATATTTAAACCAATTTTCAATGCTCGAAGATGCATGTGGAATGGAGGATGATGAAGAATGTGATTTAATTAGTTTTGTAAGAGAACCGAGACTGGATATAGTGGAGAGAATGACTGTACGACCATTCATGATGCATATTGGGAAGCAATTCGTGTGGAATGTATACTTAAACGGTCTCCTTTGGGAAAAGTTACACCTCAAGATGGAAACTCACCGTAATTAACAACAAACCTTGTTGAGGAACCAATGGTTAAAGATATGGTGACCGAGAAGCCAGTGCGAGAAACTAAAGATTCCATGACTACATTTGGCCCCGAATTTCTTTCTATGAGCAATTATGATCAAGAGTTGCACGGAGCACAGAAAGACAAAAAGGTCATCGAAGTCCCCCACATTGATTTTATCAGGATCAACAATTGAAGGTTGGAGATTACGATTTGATGGTGCGATTTTTTCACATGACGTCGAAAGCACATCCACACAAGACCCGACCATCGAAAGAAGTTATACATGAAGTTGTGCCCGGATGCTATAGTTCAGCCAATGGATCGGAAGTTCGTCTAATTGATCTTCGGCCTAGGTGGATATTTACCGAACTCGAGGTAGAGTTCTCTCAAAACCGGGGAGAATGATGCACATAAACCTCAGGCCTCATGTGTAGTGCCCAAGTAGATTTAGGAATTTTCTATTTATTTCATTGTTATTAGTTATTAGTTTTATTCGATGAGTTATATTTAGAATTAGGTTTCCAATATTATTTAGTTTCCTAGTTTAATTAGGTTTCTTAGGCCCTAAGTTATGTTAAACTGTTTATATGGCATTGTAGAGAAGAAATTCTCAGAGAATTTGATTATTTGAATTGGGTTTTCCCTTTGAAATGCATCCTCATTTATTGTCTATGTCGAGACTTTTGAAGTGTCTTCAGACACACGCTTCCCTACAAGCCGTAGTCGTAGGGCCTGCATGATGATGTAGAATTTGATGATGAAGATATCATTGCGCTAGCTAAATCCTATATAGCACAATTGGAGCATCCTAAGATCGCACGCAAGGGTCCCGTCAAGTTTTGATTGAAAACTTGGGCCCAAACCGTTCAGATTTTAGTTTAAAATTATACAACAGGGACTGTTTTGGGAATGTATAGAAGTACAGGGACTGTCTTACAATTTTACTGAAAAGCTCAGAACATAAAAAGGCTCTCACATGCACTGATTTCAAGCTACAGTTTGGTGGGTCAAACTGGACCCAATCCAAGAAAGCAAACCACCAACAGGGTCGACCATGAGGGCTCTTTCAAATGGTGCAGGTGCTTCCATCAAAGGATGGCCCATTTAGGCCCCACATCAGATCTGCTGCAAGACATCCATGACAATCTGGGCCATGGAAAGTTGTTATTTTATTTGATTTCTTTCATAATCTCTAGCATGTTTCAGTAGGAATTCTTCCTAGGACTTCTAATTATTGTTGGCAACCAATTATAGTAGGATTACTAGCGTTTTTTTTTTTTTTTTTAGGTTTTAAGTATTATATAAGGGATGTTTGGTTCGTCAGTACTGTTCATGCTACAGTACAGTTTTCAAAAAATTATTCAACAAAGAACTGCTTGCTTTGTTTTCCTCTCCCTTGTGTCTTTTTGATGCATGGTGATTGAGAAGTCTCATACACGTCAGTTTTTTTTGGGTTTTTAAGGATTTGTTCCTTCACCATTAAATTTATGGATTTCTGTTTCTATCACTACATATCATTGTGGTGGCTGGTTAATTTCTGGTTTTGGTTACTTGGGCCCTAAACAATCCGAGTGCATCAAATCGAGACTGCGTCAGTTGGTATCAGAGCACAAATCGATCCTACAATTTGTGTAGTGAATCCTTCTCCCTATCAATGCCTCCCCGAAGAGCTCGTGGTCGCAGGCCAGAGGTTGAGAGCGATGTGGGCAATGAACCAAATCCAAGAGATATTGAGATTCAGAATTTAAGTCAGCAAGTTGAACGGCTGACCCAACGCCTGGAGCAACTGGAGTGTCCAAATCATCGTGAGGATTACAACGATGACACGGATGCCGAAGAATTTATCAACCCATTCCATAGTCAATCTACAGTGAGAAGACAGCGGCATATGGAACGTCATGAAAACACTGATCGGGGTCTAAATATTAAATTGGAAATTCCTGAGTATAATGGCACCATGAAAGGAGATGAGTTCTATGATTGGCTAAACACGGTTGAAAAAGTATTTGCATACAAAGATTTGGCTGATCACAAGAAAGTCAAGTTGGTGGCTATTAAACTTCGTGGAAAGGCCGATGCGTGGTGGGAACAACTTCAGAAGTCCCTTCAACGCATGGGAAAGCCGCCGATCACTTCATGGGAAAAGATGAAAAAATATATGAAGGGGTATTTTCTTCCTCCCACATATAAGCAGACACTTTTTATGCGGCAACAGAATCTCCAACAAGGAAATCTCTCTGTAGATGACTACACAGAGGAATTTCAATACTTACTGGCCCGTAATGATGTTATGGAAGATGAGGATCAGCTAGTGGGAAGATATAAGGGTGCATTACGACCATCCATACGGAAGGCGATGGCTTATCATCCTTGCTACACTTTGACAAAAGCCTTTCAGCGCGCCGCCGCCATTGAAGAAGCCAATGCAGTTGAGAATCCACACACTAGATCATCAAATCGTTCTTCACGTCCCATGGCAAAGGATGCTGGTGTGTCTAGACCTTATGGACAGCAAGGTAAAGTTGACCGGGTTAGTAGCCAATCAACTCGACCTAACCAAACAAGTCAATGAGCTACTAATACAAACGATTAGGGCAAAGGCAAGGTGACCATCCGATGCTTTAAATGCAATGAGTATGGTCACATATCCTCAGAATGCAAAAAACGAGAAATTCATGTTGCTGAACAAGAAGAATCAAACACACCATCCAATGTAGCGGATGTTGACCGGCCTGAATTTGATAATTCCGGAGCCGACGATGACACTATCTATGGTGATGGGGGTCAATCTTTAGTGATTCACAAGACTTTATTTTCCCCAAAGGCACCACAAGAAAATGAATGGCTTCGCACTAGCATCTTCCACACCAAACGCACTACCAAGGACGGCAAATGCCACTTAATTGTGGATGGGGGAAGTTGCGAAAATCTTGTGTCGCAGGAGGTTGCGAGCAAGCTCAAAATTCCAACTAAGAAGCATCCGAGTCCCTACAAGCTTTCATGGTTCAAGCGCGGCAATGAGGTATGAGTAACCCATAAAGCTTTAGTGTGGTGTGATGTCGCCCCCATGGATGTATGTCATATATTGTTGGGGAGACCATGGCAATATGACCGTAGGACCCTTCATGATGGATATAAAAATACTTTTACCTTTTATAAAGATAATCAGAAAATTGTTTTGGGTCCTATCCGTGAGAAGCTACTTACCAAACCCAACCTTAAGGAGGAAGTGAGATGCCTCTCTACTGCTCAATTTTTAGAAGAAATTCAAGAAACCGGAACTGTCTATGCTTTGGTCGGAAAAGAAGTATCTAATGATGTGAACATTCCAAAAGAGATGGAGCCTTTAATGCAGAGGTTTAAGAATGTATTCCCTGACGAGTTACCCAAGGGATTACCACCTATGAGAGACATTCAGCACCATATTGACCTTGTGCCAGGGGCTACTTTACCAAATCGGCCAACTTATCGAATGACTCCAAAAGAACATGAGGAGATCAATCAACAAGTTACCGAACTACTGCAATGTGGATACATAAGGGAAAGCATGAGCGCAAGTGCAGTTCCAGCCCTTTTGACTCCTAAGAAGGATGGCTCATGGAGGATGTGTATTGACAATAGAGCTATAAATAAAATCACTATTAAATACCGATTCCCTATTCCACGGTTGGATGACATGTTGGATATGCTAGCTGGTGCCAAAGTGTTTTCTAAAGTGGATTTAAAGAGTGGATACCATCAAATCCGAATTAGACAAGGAGATGAGTGGAAGACAGCTTTTAAGACTAGAGAAGGGTTATATGAGTGGCTGGTCATGCCATTTGGACTATCAAACGCACCTAGTACATTCATGAGGGTGATGAATCCGGTGCTTAGACACTTTATTGGAAAGTTTGTTGTTGTGTACTTTGATGATATTCTAGTCTATAGCACAGATGTGCACACTCATAAGGATCATCTCCAAAAATTATTTGAGGTGTTGTGGAGAGAGAAGTTATATGGCAATCTCAAGAAGTGCAGTTTCATTACAAATAGACTGGTCTTCCTTGGGTATGTGGTGACATCAGATGGTATTATGGTGGATGATGAAAAGGTCAAGGCCACGAGGAATTGGCCTACACCTTTTAATGTGCATGATGTAAGGAGTTTCCATGGATTGGCTTCATTCTATCGCCGATTTGTGAGAAACTTCAGTTCTATTTTTGCACCTATCACTGATTGCATTAAGAAAGGAACTTTTATATGGATTATGGACCAAAGAAGCCGATAAAAGTTTCCGATTGATTAAGAAGCTGCTGACTGAAGCTCCAATCTTAGCCTTACCTGACTTTGATAAGGTATTCCAAGTAGATTGTGATGCCTCTCATAATGGCATAGGTGGAGTATTAAGTTAGGAAAATCGACCTATTGCATTCTACAGTGAAAAATTGAATGGGTCGAGAATCAAATATTCTACCTATGAGAAAGAGTTCTATGCCATTGTTCAAGCTCTTAAACATTGGCATCACTATTTGATTCAGCGGGAGTTCATTTTATTTTCAAACCATGAAGCCCTCAAGTATATCCATGGTCAACATAAGCTGATTCCCAAACATACCAAATGGGTTGCATATTTACAGGAGTACACATTCACCATAAAGCATAAAGCAGGAGCACAAAACAAGGTGACTGATGCACTAAGTTGCAAAACTTCTCTTCTAGCTACTTTAAGGGTGAAAGTGGTTGGATTTGATCTCTTTCCTGAGATGTATGTTGATGATGCAGATTTTGGGAAAATATGGGTAGATGCGCAAGATGGTTTACATAGCGATTATATGATACATGATGGATTTCTTTTTAGAGGTTCGCAGTTATGTATTCCTAATTGTTCGCTGCGGGACCGCATTATTATGGAGTTACATGCTGGTGGATTAGCAGGTCATTTTGGGCGTGACAAAACAATTGCAATGGTAGAGGAGAGTTATTATTGGCCAAAGTTGTGGCGTGATGTGGCGAAATTTGTGGAAAGATGCAGAACTTGTCAGGTATCTAAAGGGCAATCCCAGAATATAGGTTTCTACACACCTCTTCCGGTTCCAAAGGCAGCATGGGAAGATGTCAGCATGGACTTCGTGTTGGGTCTTCTACGGACTCAACGAGGTATGGATTCTATTTTTGTGGTTGTTGACAGGTTTTCCAAGATGAGCCATTTTATTCCTTGCCGCAAGACTTTCAATGCAACGTATATTGCAGATTTATATTTTTGAGAAGTCCTTCGATTACATGGCATTCCAAAGACAATCACCTCTGATTGAGATACAAAATTCATGAGTCATTTTTCGTGAACCTTATGGAGGAAGTTCGGGGCCGATCTATGCTTCAACAGTGCTTATCATCCCCAAATGGATGGACAGACAGAAGCTGTTAATCAAAGCATAGGCAATCTCTTATGAAACCTAGTGAAAAACAAGCCAAAGCAATGGGATATGACTCCTTTGGGTGGACTTAGTGCGCGAGCTATTGTAGGCAAACTCAGAATGTGAAGATGCAAAAGAGTTGGCACTGCGCATCAAGGATATCCATCAGGAGGTGCGAAAGAAAATTACAGCTAGCAATGCTAAATACGAGGAAGCAGCAGATCGAGGACGTCGACAACAATTGTTTAAGGTCAGAGATTTGGTACGGGTTCACATGCGCAAAGAAAGACTTCCAGTTGGAACCTACAACAAACTAATCGGGAAGAAGATGGGACCAAACAAGGTGCTTCGGAAAATTAATGACAATGCTTATAAACTCAAGCTACCAAATCATATCAAGACAGCGGATGTATTCAATGTCCAAGATCTCACACCTTACAAAGGGGATGATGTAGTTCTTGATGTTAGTGATGTTGAGGAGAGTGCACACTCGAGGGCGAGTTCCTCTCAACCGGGGGAGAATGATGTAGAATTTGATGATGAAGATATCACTGCGCTAGCTGAATCCTATATGGTATAATTGGAGCATCCTAAGATGGCCCACAAGGGTCCCGTCAAGTTTTGATTAAAAAACTTGGGCCCAAATAGTTCAGATTTTAGTTTAAAATTATACAACAGGGACTGTTTTGGGAATGTATAGAAGTACAGGGACAGTTTTACAATTTTACAGAAAAGCTCAGAACATAAGGCTCTCGCGTGCACTGATTTCAAGCTACAGTTTGGTGGGTCAAACTGGACCCAATCCAAGAAAGGAAACCACCAACAGGGTCGACCATGAGGGCTCTTTCAAATGGTGCAGGTGCTTCCATCAAATGATGGCCCATTTGGGCCCCACATCAGATCTGCTGCAAGACATCCATGACGATCTGGGCCATGGAAAGTTTTTATTTTATTTGATTTCCTTTATAATCTCTAGCATGTTTCATTCAGTAGGAAACTCTTCCTAGGACTTCTAATTATTGTTGGCAACCAATTATACTAGGATTACTAGCGTTTTTTTTTTTTAGGTTTTAAGCATTATATAAGGGATGTTCGTCAGTACTGTTCATGCTACAGTACAGTTTTCAAAAAATTATTCAACAAAGAACTGCTTGCTTTGTTTTCCTCTCCCTTGCGTCTTGTTGATGCATGGTGATTGAGAAGGCTCATACAGGTCAGTTTTTTTTGGGTTTTTCAGGATTTGTTCCTTCACCACTAAATTTCTGGATTTCTGTTTCTATCACTACATATCATTGTTGTGGCTGGTTAATTTCTGGTTTTGGTTACTTGGGCCCTAGACAATCCGATTGCATCAAATCGAGACTAAGTCACGAATATGGGTATCATGGGGCATTTGTCATATCTAGGTATCATAGACCAAACATAGTTGGGACAAGGCTTTAATATGATGATGATGATTAATGTTATATTTTTTTAATATAGACATATATGGGCGGTGCTCCTACGGGGATGTCTCACACAGAAGCCAATGTGAGATGGCCTATGGGTCTCACTTGGGGCCCGACCAATCATGGCCGATGTGGGGGATTGAAAGATCCGGACGAGCCCAACCCATATATGAAATTTCAAGTCAAACCCATCATCCTAACCCCTTGATCTATGCCCCTTAACTTTAACCATTGTGGTTTCAAGCCAACAGTCCAGTCCATTTGAATTGGTATAAAACCAATGGGATTCATGGCATATTAGGTGGAGGGTTGGTTTAGATGATGGGCTCAGATTGATCAGTTCAGGCACTAGGTGGGCCCCGAGTAAGACAGCCACAAGGGGAAAAGCCTATATTTATCATTATATATTCATATACACATATTAATAATCTATGGTATTAACATTATAATATACACAATAGCGGAATATATAACATATAGCTTAACTTGAGTCAAGTCTGGGCCCAATCAAGTATATCTGGCTACACAACACTAATTGGGTCTGGTTCTAGGTTCAACATGGACCCAACCCATTTGCATCCCAAAGTATGATAATGCTTTATAAGAGAGACAGTTTTCTACCAAAATGGATAGAAACTACCATTAGAAAAAGCACTCAAAGTTGGCATTGAAAATTAAAAGTTTCAATATCAGGTGTTTTGTAGATTATACAACAGAGGAAAAATTACGGTGTTCGAAACAATTATATTCAGTTCTATCTCAGTGACTAGATATAGTGCAGACAGCAATCTAACTCAATACACTCTATCATAGATAGCAAAAGATCAACATCCGGGCAAAATCCTAAACCATGATGAACACTCCAAGGAAGCTAAATCAATAGTTAATGAAAAATCTAGCCAAAGTTGATACGACCATCTTTTTGCATTATGAAATATCCTCCAAATGAAGAGTGTGAATTGTCCAATCAGCCTGAGTTTTAGGGAGTGGCTGAACCATACTCCCACAGGATCAACCATTTATCTTTGCGCATGTGTTGTAACAAGATATATCCACAGATATGTTGAAAATAAATTGTAACACTTTAGTTTTTCAAAAAACATTAAAAAATAAAAATGGAAGCAACATATAAAGAGCATGAAAGAGCACATAGGAGCACCTCTCCATCAGACCCACGTATGGTAACACGGTAAACCACAGTCACCCGTCCACTTTCTGAAAATATAACATCACGTATCTCACCGCACCAACCTGCAAAAACAGCCATCAAACGCAAGGATGAGAGCATTTTCCTATTGCATCACAAAGTCATCAGATCCTTCTGCATAAGAATATGAAATGTAGTTATGTAATAAAGCAAAGAGAGAATATGGACTGTCACAAATGCACAGACCCACACATGTGCACAAAGACACACACACACACATGCACAGAAGCACGCTCGCACACCCGCACACGCGGCCTGAAAATCAACCAGAGGATTGATGCCATTGGAGCAAACCAAACTTCGGATTTTGTTTCTATAAATATGTTCTTGGAGGATGGCTATCATGATTTACTCAAATAATGGTGTAAGGAGTTTGAAGCAGAAGATTGCGCTCTAGGAACCACGGACACATAAAAAAGGGTTCCGTATCCATATCCCGGACGTATCGGACACGGATAAGCCCAGATACGCCTCTGATACATCTGGGATACGTTAAATACGAATCCAGTTTTTTTTTTTTTTTTTTTTTTTTTAATGTCGGACACGTGTGCAGGACACGCATGTATCCCACACGGGACACGTTTTTAAGTTGTTTTAAAACTCTAGGTCGAGGGAAAGAAAGGAAAAAAGGAAAACGAAGACCTAGGCTCTGCTGGGAGAGAAAGGAAGAAGAAAAAGAAGAAGAAGAAGAGAGGGAAGGGGAAGCCGTCACCTACGCCTCGCCTCGCCTCGTCGTCGCCGTCGCCGTGCTGCTGCCGTCGCCCTACTGCTACTGTCGTCGTGCTGCTGTGGCCGTGACTACTGTGGCTGGGAGAGAAAGGAAAAAAAAAGAAGAAGAAGAAGAGAGGGGAAGGGAAAGCCGTCGCCTCCGCCTCGCCTGGTCGTCGCCGTCGCCCTGCTGCTGCCGTCGCCCTATTGCTGCTGTCGCCCTGCTGCTGCTGCTACCCAAATCGAGCCACTACTGCTGCTGCTACCCAAATCGCCTCACCTTCAGGTTCTTTTCTCTCCTTTCTTTCCTTTTGTTTCTTTCTCTTCATCTGTATTGTTGATTTTTGTTGGGGTTGATGGTATTCCGCTACCCAAATCTAGGGTTTTTTTTTTCTTCCCCCTTCAATCATTTGGATTTTTAGTGTTTTTTTTTTTTTTTTTTTTGCTGATCTCTGTCTTTGCTTTGGATTGGATGTGTCTGCTGCAATTTTCTTTTTTTTTTTTTGTTTGCTGCTTCTTCTGTGGCTGTGTCTTTGCTTTGTTTTTTTTTTTTTGTTGGTTGTGGCTGTGTATTGTATGCTAGCTCCAAGACTATTATATGTTGCTGCTGTTGCTTCTTTTTTGGATATATGCTTCCCCCTTAAATCATTTGGATTTTAGGTTTTATTTTTTTTTTTTTTTTGGTTGATCTTCTGTCTTTGCTTTCATTGGCTGTGTCTGCTGCTTTTTTTTTTTTTTTTTTTTTTTTTGCTGCTTCTGTTGTGGCTGTAGCTGTGTCTTTGCTATTTTTTTTTTGTTGGTTGTGGCTGTGGCTGTGTCTTTGCTATTTTTTTTTGTTGGCTGTGGCTGTGGCTGTGTATTGTATCCTACGTCCAAGACTAATATATGCTGCTTCTGCTGTTGCTTCCCCCTTAAATCATTTGGATATAGGCTGCTGCTGCTGCTTCTTTTCTTCCATTTTTTCTTGATGCTATGATGCTACTGCTGTTTTTTTTTTTTTTTTTTTAATGCTATATTGCTGCTGCTGTTTCTTTTTTTTTTTTTTTTCTTAATGCCATGATTTTAGGTGGCCTAATGGGGCCAATTTTTTGGTGTTTCCAGAAGTTTACTGTAATGGCTTCTAGTACTGGTGGTAGTGCTAGTGCGTCTTCTTCAGCTATTAAATTAGAAGACGCTCACAACCCTCTTTGGAGGTATGTGACAAAACAGCAAAAACTTGGTGAAGGAGGGGGAAATGTGTCATGGCAATGCAATTTTTGCCATCAAACCAAGAAAAGCTCATACACAAGGGTGAGGACTCATTTGATACATGAGCCCGGTCATGCTGTTGCATTCTATCCAAAAGTTAAGAGCAGTGATATTGCGGAGATGAAAAAGTTAGAGGACGAATGCAATGAGACATTGAGGAAAAATGCACCCAAGAAAGTACCATTGCCAACTTCTAGTGTGGATTATGAATCCAAAAAAAGGAAGGTGAGTGGAAGTGGAAGTTGGAGTACAAGTGACACTAATACGGCTATTGGGAAGTCATTTAACTTGAAGTTGGGAAGTCATTTAACTTGAAGTTGCGTGCCCAAATGGATGCGGAGATTGCTAGGATGTTTTATACATCGGGCTTACCATTTCACCTAGCAAGGAGCCCTTATTATGTGAGTTGTATCCAATTTGCCGCAAACAATGCTCTTACAGGCTATGTGCCACTGGGGTATAATAAGCTAAGTACAAGTCTACTCCAACAAGAAAGGGCTCATGTTGATAGATTGCTACAACCAATTAAAGGCACATGGAAAGAAAAGGGTGTAAGCATTGTGAGTGATGGATGGAGTGACTCACAAAGGAGGCCCTTGATTAATTTTATGGCGGTGACGGAAAGTAGGCCTATGTTCCTTAAAGCAGTGGATTGTACGGGTGAAATTAAAGATAAGTACTTCATTTATGGGCTGTTGAAAGAAGTGATAGAAGAGGTTGGTCCCCAAAATGTGATTCAAGTGATAACAGATAATGCTAAGAATTGTGCGGGTGCAAGGCATCTCATTGAAGCACAATTTGAAAATATTGTTTGGACACCATGTGTAGTTCATACACTCAACCTTGCCTTGCAAAACATTTGTATGGCAAAGAATATTGAAAACAATGCACTAACATATGAGGAGTGTCGTTGGATCACGGACTTGGCCGAGGATGTTGTGCTTGTTAAGAACTTTATCATGAATCACTCCATGAGATTGGCTATTTTTAATGAATTTGTCCCTTTGAAGTTGCTTTCGGTTGCAAGTACACGTTTTGCTTTGGTCCTTGTCATGCTTAAGAGATTCAAGCTCATAAAAGGTAGTCTTCAAGCCATGGTTATTAGTGAAAGGTGGAATTCCTACAGAGAGGATGATAAGGAGAGAGCCAAGGCTGTGAAAGAGTTTGTGTTAGATGACCTTTGGTGGGACAAAATTGTAGAACTAAAAAGGCCCATGTCCACCAGGCCCATCTGGGCCCATGAAGAGAATCCCACGTGTGGGACTTCCTATATTGTATCCAAGATATACTGCCTTGTATAGAAGATTAGGATTCTTTCATTCATTGATTATAGTGATTGTGATTGTAATTAGTATGTAATCTTTGCTTAATTTTAGCATGTAATTAGGATGAATCTAATTATAAAACATTGGTCGATCCTCAACAGAGGAATGACTTCTCTTCCAACGTTTGTGTTTCTCTCTCTCTTTTGCTCCTTTGCATTATATCATGGTATCAGAGATCTAATTGTGATCAATCTCTCATCAGCGTGCATCATCCTCTCTTCTTTTCTACTACTATTGCTGTTAAACAGTACCTGTATGCCTCTGATCAACTATGGCCCACCACTGATCAACTTTGGAATACCAAGTATCCTCCACAGTTAGGATCGCCAGATCTTAAAAAGCATTCTAAGGATTTTTATGAATTTTTCTCTCATCATTTGAGGTAGGTTTCATCCCTTTCTTCATCTATCGACTTTGATATTTCTGTAGCAAATAGATTTCATCACAGCCGTACAGATTTGTGGATCTGTATCCAATCCTCATCACCCTTGGACAAGAGGAAGTACTTTTGGACTCCTTCCAGAGATTCCAATCTAATCTGTGATTAGATCATTTTGTGGGGTCCACGCACAGCTCCTGCCTCCTTTTTTGTAGGTCGCCTGGGTGCCTTAATTGCACTATTTGTGCTGTCTGTTGCTGGATTGCTCATCAGACACCTTCTCTGCCGTTTTAGCAGACTTCTAGCAAATCTCACACAAAGTCAAGCAGACTTTCTTGCTGTTTTAGCAGACCACATCACGTCTGCTCCCTTCTGCTTGGCTGTTTATTTGCAATTTTTGGCACTGTCATCAGTCCTGGTTGCTACTGTTTGCCTAATTGCTGTTCCCATTGCTGGTTGCTGCTTTTCTTGTTGATTGTTGATTCACTGCTGGTCATACGGTTACTACTCTTCTACTATGGACAAGTACGATGTCATTCCCGTTAAATTCAATGGGAATAATTACATGGCCTGGTCTTTTCATCTAAAGAATTTTGTCGAAGGCCAAGGGTTGTTTGGTTATCTTGATGGCTCAATAACCAAACCTTCTACTACAAATACGGCTGACTCAAAAGCCTTATCCACCTGGTCTAAAGAAAATGCTAAAGTGATCACTTGGATTCTTAACTCCATTGATCCCTCTCTTGCCATTGCTCTTCAAGCTTATACTGCTGCAGCTGATATGTGGTCTCATCTCAAGAAAATTTATCATCAAACAAATAAAGCCCGCAAATTTCACTTAGATAGTGAAATTGCAAAATTCAGTCAAGGCGATAAGACAGTGCAGGAATACTTCAATGGCTTTCTCACCCTATGGACTGAAAGGGATGCAATGATTATACAAACTGTTTCTTCTGGGTTCCTGTCAGAGGCTCTTAAACAACAAGAAGACACCCACATCAGCCAGTTCCTCATGAATCTACGACCCGAATTCGAATCTGTTCGATCGGCTCTCATGAATAGAGAAGTCTCTGCAAACCTGGATACTTGCTTCCAAGAAGTCCTTCGCGAAGAACTTCGCCTCCACTCACAGCGTGCTATTATTGAAGAACCGAGGGCCTTCCTAGCTCCGCCTTCAACTGATTCTGCTCTTCTGGCAACCCCCAATCAGAAGCCTGCTCAATGCTATGAATGTAAAGGCTTCGGTCACATTGCCAAGAACTGTAGGAAGAAATTGGTTTGCCGATATTGCAAACGGTCTGGTCATCTCATTGATGACTGTCGCAGTTTACAGCGCAAGAATGGACCCCACCAGAACCAGAATCCTTCCAAACATAACTCTCCCGCTGCATTCCAAGTTCAAGCTCCTTTCCCTGATACGGGAAGCACCTCTTCCGGGTCCATCCCAATGACCCCCTCTCAGATTCAAGCACTGATTCAGAACACGGTGACCTCAGCATACGCCTCTATGGGCCTTAATGGTGGTCGGTATCAAACTCATTCTCCTATAGCATTTCCTGCTTTTCATTCTTCTATCTCTCTGTCGGCATCTATCACCCCATCCACCTGGTTTCTAGATTCAGGAGCATCTAACCACATGACCTCTATAGAAAGTAGCTTTACAGACTCTCATCCTTACCTTGGCAAAGACAAAATCACTACTGCTAATGGAGACCAATTACTCATTTCTGGTATTGGTACCATTACTTTATCTAGTGCCTCTGGCCAGTCCATCAACCTTCCCAATGTCTACTTTGTTCCCAAATTATCAGCTAATTTACTCTCTGTAGGACAACTCATTGATGATGGTTATTGTGTTAACTTTTCTTCCACTGGTTGTGTCATACAGGGGCGGCAAACTGGGAAGGTGATCGCGACGGGGAGTAAACATGGTCGACTGTTTCTGCTGGACATTGGACATCATTCCCTTTTTTCTTCCTCTTCTCCTATTTTCAATAAATTGTGGACTGTGTGGCATAGTCGTCTGGGTCATGTGAACAATGCTTATTTACTTTCTTTATTTAAAAATGGCTGCTTAGAACCTAAATTTGATAATAAAATGGTCTCCTCTTTTCTTCAATCGAAGTGTGAAACGTGTTGCTTGAGTAAAAGTCATATTTTGCCTTTTCCTATTCATCACTCTCGTGCGTTGTCCTCTTTTGATATTATTCACACTGATGTTTGGGGAATTGCACCCACTTTGAGTAGAACAGGTTTTAAGTATTATGTGACATTCATTGATGATTATTCTCGCTTTACTTGGATTTATTTTATGCGCTTCAAATCTGAAGTATTTTCTCTTTTCCAAAAGTTTTACAAAATGGTTCAAACACAATTTAAGAAAGAAATAAAAATTCTTAGGTCTGACTCCGGTGGCGAATACATGTCCCATGAATTCTCTTCCTTCCTTTCTGATAAAGGAATTCTTCACCAAAAATCCTGCCCACACACTCCACAGCAAAATGGTGTTGCAGAGAGAAAGAACAGACATATTCTTGAAACTGTTCGTACTCTCCTTCTTGCATCCTTAGTTCCTCCCACCTTCTGGTGTGATGCTGCACAGACAGCTGTGTATCTCCTCAATCGTCATCCTAGCTCCGTTTTAGGAAAGACGACTCCTTATGAAAATCTTTTTGGCCATGCCCCTTCCTATTCTAACTTACGAGTTTTTGGTTGCTTATGCTTTGTTCACCTTCCTTCTACAGAGCGCACTAAGTTGTCTCCACAGGCTGCCAAGTGTGTCTTTTTGGGTTACAGTACTGAACACAAGGGATTTCTCTGTTATGATCACTCCGAAAAACGCATGCGAATCTCTCGTAATGTGATTTTTTTGGAACACATTCCCTTTTTTTCTTTGTGTTTGGACAATCACCCTATTGCTGTGTCTTATATGCCATCTTTCCCTACACCTACCTCTCCACCACCTATTATCAATGTCTATGTCCGGCGTAACACGGTTCCTCCTATGGGGACTCCTCCTCCTGATCCCCTTCCAGTGCCACCTACTGCACCCTCAGGTATTAATGCTTCTTCTGATAGTATCATACCCTTGCGACGCTCTAGTCGTCCTTCAGTTGCTCCTGATCGTTATGGTTTTCCTGCTCTTTTCACTTCTCTGGATAGTGTTCCTATACCCACCTCCTATTCACAGGCCTCAAAGATTGCTTACTGGCAGGATGCTATGACTGAGGAGTTGCTTGCTCTCGAAGCAAACAAAACATGGGATTTGGTACCAGCCCCTGATGGCGCATCTATAATCGGCAGTAAATGGATCTATTCCATTAAAGTTCACTCTGATGGGAGTCTTGACCGCTACAAAGCCCGCTTGGTTGCCCAGGGTTATAAGCAGGAATATGGGATTGACTATGAAGAAACATTCGCACCAGTGGCTAAAATGACCACTGTTCGCACTCTTCTTTGTGTAGCTGCAGCCCGCAACTGGCCCCTATGGCAAATGGATGTCAAAAATGCCTTTCTTCATGGCGACTTGCGTGAGACTGTGTATTTAAAACCACCGCCGGGATATGCTAGTCCTCCCCAGCATGTTTGTAAGTTGAAGAAAGCCCTTTATGGACTTAAGCAAGCTCCCAGGGCCTGGTTTGATAAATTTCGGACAGCACTTCTTCAAGCTGGATTTCGTCAGAGTCACTCTGATAGTTCTCTCTTTCTTAGATGGACACCAAAAGGCTACACATTTCTCTTAGTCTACGTTGATGATATGATTATTAGTGGCAATGATGTTTCTAGCATTTCAGATCTCAAACTTCATCTTACTCGCCACTTCAGAATGAAGGATCTTGGTCCTCTCACCTACTTTCTGGGGCTTCAGTTTGTACGTAACAAATCTGGCATTAGGGTCCATCAGCGCAAATATGCTACCGATTTGATCACTTCCTCCAGGCTTGATGATGCCCACTCTGTTGATACGCCTATGGAATTAAACTGCAAACTCAGTTCAGATGATGGCTCCCCCCTGGATGATCCCTCAGTTTTCCGGCGGATAGTTGGTAGTTTGCTCTACTTAACTATGACTCGGCCGGATATTTCTCACGCAGTTCATACAGTTAGCCAGTTTGTTAGCAATCCACACAAACCTCACCTTGCTGCTGCTTTACGCATACTCCGTTATGTTAAAGGCACTCTTCATCATGGTCTCTTCTATCCTTCTGGTAATTCTTTGTGTCTCTCCGCTTATGCTGATGCCGACTGGGCTGGTTGTCCAGACTCTCGGCGCTCTACCACTGGCTGGTGTATGTTCCTTGGGGACTCTCTGATTTCGTGGAAGTGCAAGAAACAAACCACCGTTTCGAAGTCTTCTGCCGAAGCTGAATATCGGGCAATGTCTTCCGCGAGTGCCGAAATCATCTGGCTACGCCGTCTTCTCTGTGAATTCGGTGTTCTTCTTCCTCGTTCTACCCCGCTTCACGGTGACAACACCAGTGCTACCAGAATTGCAAACAATCCAGTCTTTCATGAAAGAACGAAGCATATTGAGATTGATTGTCACTTCATCCGTCAGCATGTTGTTACTGAAAAGATATCTTTACCTCATGTCTCCACTTTTAATCAGTTGGCGGATATCTTCACCAAGGCTCTACCCAAACCACATCATCATGATCTTACTAGCAAATTGATGTTTTTTGCCTTACCACATCAATTTGAGGGGGAGTGTAGAACTAAAAAGGCCCATGTCCACCAGGCCCATCTGGGCCCATGAAGAGAATCCCACGTGTGGGACTTCCTATATTGTATCCAAGATATACTGCCTTGTATAGAAGATTAGGATTCTTTCATTCATTGATTATAGTGATTGTGATTGTAATTAGTATGTAATCTTTGCTTAATTTTAGCATGTAATTAGGATGAATCTAATTATAAAACATTGGTCGATCCTCAACAGAGGAATGACTTCTCTTCCAACGTTTGTGTTTCTCTCTCTCTTTTGCTCCTTTGCATTATATCAAAAATGACTTACATACTTTCTTTTACGGCTCCTATATGATATGCTAAGGGTTTGTGACACGGATAGGCCTTGTCTTCACTTGGTGTATGACATGCGGGATACCATAATAGAAAAAGTGAAGGGTGCAATATATAGGCATGAAGGAAAGAGACTTGATGAGGCATCTACCTTTTATGAAGTGGTGCATAAAATTCTTGTGGATCGTTGGAACAAGAACAACACTCCTCTCCATTGCTTAGCTCATTCACTAAATCCAAGGTGACTTCTAGTCTTTAACTTTTTTTTCTCCCTCTTAGTCTTGACTTCTAGTCTTGAACTTATCCTTAATTCTTTTTTTTTCCTATTCAAGGTACTATAGCGAGCATTGGCTTCATGAGGATCCTAGTCGAGTTGCTCCACATAGAGATATGGAGGTTGCTAAAGAAAGAATGAAAATCCTTAAAAAATATTTTCCTAATTTGGAGGAGCGCAAAATGGTAATCACACAATTTGCTGATTTCTCTAGCAAGTTGGGAGAGTTTACGGATATTAATTCCATTCGTGATCGCTATGAAATGGATCCTAAAAGGTGGTGGGTCACCTATGGTGCATGTGCACCTTTGCTTCAAACTCTAGCTTTCAAGCTACTTGTGCAACCTTCCTCGTCGTCATGTGCAGAGAGGAATTGGAGTACTTATTCCTTTGTGCACTCGGTGAGAAGGAATAAGATGACACCAAAACGTGCTAAAGACTTGGTTTTCATTCATAGCAATCTTCGCCTTCTTTCAAGAAGAACTCCACAATATATGAAAGGAGAAACAACGATGTGGGATATTGCTGGAGATGCTTTTGATTCATTTGAGGATGCTGAAGAGCTTGAGATTGCACAACTCTCCCTTGATGAACCAGAATTGGAGGCCGTGTTCTTTCGTGAAGATAGTGATGGTGGTGGAGGTGATGGTGGTGGACCTGGTGGTCAGGCAATTGAAGTTTAAGTAGATTTACTGTCTGTTTGTTTGGGTTTTATGTTTATGTTTCTTTAGTAATTGGTGAAACTTGGATTTTGAACTTGGAAGTATTGAATGTAATGTTTGATGATGATTAAATCAATGAAAGTGCATGTTTTATGGCTATTTTGATTGAAATAATGTTAGTTTTTTTATTACAGAGTCATAAAAAATATTTTAAAAAAATAAAAATTCAACGTATCCCCGGGGTATCGTATCCTACTTTTTTGAGAAATGACGTATCGGCGTATCCGACACGTATCGTATCCGTGTCCGTGCTTCATAGATTGCGCTTAATACAAAAATTCATATACTTGCTTTTCTTGCTTCTTTTTTTTTCCTTTTCCGATAAGCTCTATATTTTCTATTATGGAAAGCTAAAAGACTGGAACTGCTCTTGTAGCAACATTATGGAAGTTGAGTAAGATATTATGAGTAAAACACTTCTATAGATGGGAAAGAGTGAACAACCAGAAGGGACTCCCTTCCACCGGATCGAGTTGAGAGAAGACAAAAAAATGAAAATGTAAGCTCATTGATCTTCTATAGAAAGAAGAAAAGCGTCGGAAACAAAAATCAAGAGAGACAAGGTAAAAAGATTGATGGGAACACCTCTTTTCTTTCATCACATCATGAGTGCAAAAAGAAGATCAAACTTTCAGTAATTTAAAACATGAAGGTTCAGCAAATAAAGAAGAAAATAATCTAATTCTTTAAGAATCTCTATTCCAGTAAATAATTTTATGGACCAAGATTAGTGTTTTGTGATTTCAGTCTCTGCCAAGAACAGTTGCAGATCACTTAAAGAGAAAATTTGACAAGATGTAGATCAAACCTATGTTGGACAAGATGACTAGGGATAAGGCTCCATAACTAGATGAGTTTACGAAGGACTTTTATCAGTCTTTCTGGGAAATGTTTAAAAAGGATGTGGTTGATTCCACAATAGGGATGCTTGAACAAGATCTTTGACGCAATGTTTCATAGCTCTTTTCTCCAAATGTGAAAACACGATGGAAATCAGATATTTCGAGCTGATTAGCCTGATAAGGAGTGTTCATAAAATCCTTCCCCAGATTTGCTGCATGACTGAGGAGCTTTACTTGGTTTCATTATCTCTTTGTTAAGCCACTTCATAAAGACTAAAGAGAGATTCTCATTAATAATGAGTGCATCAAGGATAGCTCATGAGCTATGATGCATGGATACTTCAAAATAGACAATGTATTGTGTCATATCATATCTGATGCATCATTTTTTATGTGTAAAATCCATGTCCCTTTTGAATCCATGTAGTGTCCTTTTCTTAACCTCATGAGTGCATCAAGGATAAGAAGAAAAGGAAGCACGCTACTACAAAAATTCAGTGTGGAAAAGGGTTATGATAGGGTTGAATGGTCATCCTCGTCTTCTTAGCCTTATCACATTAAATAAAGGTCCAACTCAATATGACCAAAAAAAAAGTTTTTGAACTTATATAGACTGTATATGTGTTTATATGTATCTATGTCTGCATGTGAAGATTGCAAAAGAAAGAATCCCTCTCTAGTGGCTAGGAGGAAAGGGATGGAAGAACCCCACAAAGACATAAAGAAAACACATCATAAGAAAAACCCAAAATCCTAAAATATGCATGCTCTACAAAACATCGCTCGATATGCTACCCTCGGCTTGGGGAACTCTCAATCTAATGTTTACTAACCGTGGATATATACAACAGATCTAGCATGATGATCTGGATTGACTTATCAATCAAAAGGATTCAAGATCATGTGTATCGGGGCAAGATCAACAAATTTGGGTCAAAACAAGGAATGAAGGGCCAAGATGGATGCAAATTGGATTCCAAATTAAATCCAAATTATTCTAAATTATTTGGGGACCCAAATCAAAAGAAGTAGTGGATCAATGGATTCCATCCATCAATCCCAATTTGAATCAAAAGGGCTCAGTAACAGAATTTAATGGATAGCAATGCAATGGATTGGACCCAGATGATCATGACCCAAACTGTAAGGACCCAATCCCAGAAATACATTAATTTCATTATTTTAGTCTTATCCATTTTTGTTTGTAAATCAATCAAGTAAATAATAAAACAAATATGTATAGAGATTCCACCATCATGTTTGGGTTGTGACAAAATTTTACGCCTATCAACCTACCTAACACAACTGTCCTCTTTTACTTGGGCTTGGGACCGGAGTAAAAACTGGCGGATTTTGCATTAGTATTAATTATTTGTTAGGCCTAGTTATTTGATTTGTTCACATTGTTTATGAATGATATTCATTATTTAGAAGATTTGATGTCTCAACTTTCACATAAATCTCGTCTTTGCAAGACCTAACCTTGTTCACATGAATTCTACCACTTGTCACTTAATTGCATAATTGTATGTGATACTATGAAAGCTTGTTTATTCACTAAGTTTCCTATAACTTAACCCAATACATAAAACATTTTTTAGATAATGAGGTAGACCCATAATTAGCCAATAACGCACATGACGAAAAGCCTGAAGGGACTAAAGAGTGGAGTGCCAATGACATTGTCTAGGCGACCAATTAAACATTTAAAGACATTTGCTTGAGTTTACTTGTTTTAGGATTATAATCAGACCAATGAATTGGTCAAAGTTTATTTAAATCATTTTATTAGCTTGGTTTAAATAGTTTAATCAGTTAGACAATTATGGATTGAATTAATTAATTTAGGATTTATTAATATCTTGTGCTTTGTCTATCATGTGAAGCTTGGAAAAAAAAATTCTGCTGCAATAATTTGACCTATCTCACATTTGTATGAGTTTTCAATGTGAAATATGGGATTTCAAGGAATACGGATTTCAAGTCATGACACAAACCAGGCCCAAAATGGATGTCCAAATCTGGTCCACAAAAACAGCTATGCGGCTGGTCCTATAAGTATGACTCGTGAGACCCATAGCACAACTCGTGAGACCAATGTTGAGAAATTCGTTTTGGACGCCATTTTGGTTTGGCGTCCAAACTAAAATATTTCGGCCAATTCGGGATTTTGGCGAAATGTTTCGGATTTATGTTTCAGAATAAATATAATATATATATATATATATGTATAGGAAACAACATGTGAATTTAAAAATAACATAAATTGGGTAGTGCAATTTTTTATTAGAGAGAAATTTAGGTAGAGCACTATACATTATTAGAGAGAAATTTGTGGATAGTGCTCAATTTCCTATTATTGGGCAGGCCCTATTTATTAGTAAAGTGAAATTTGGTTGGGACCCATTTAGAATTTGACTAACCTATTTTCTATTAAAGGTGAGATATGGCTAGATCCAATTTTCCATTAGAGTGAAATTGGCTACATTCATATGTAGAGAGAGGGAGGGAGGTAGGAGTAGGACATCGATATTTAATGGTTTAGATGTTTACTAGCTGGCCCCATCGTGGGGACCACACGAATCTCACAAAGCTCATCTTATAAAAGAAATGCGATATATTAGATTGGACATATTGGTAACCCATGAATCTCAATTAAAATGGGCCTTTCATAAGGTCCAAACAGTCCATCCACGATTAATAAAAAGAAAAAAATGAAAGTCAGAAAAGCGTACAAAAGGGCAAAGCTCCTTTCGTAGGGCATTTGCCCCTTTTCCTAGTCAACCTTGTTGGCGAAGGAGAGTTTGAGACGAGGGGACTCGGCAATAGCTTCAGTGAGGAGGAGGATGAGGTTTGGCAGTCAGCAACAGCCCTAGCTTGGGGGATGAGGTTCAGCAGTTGGCAGTAGCTTGGCAAGGAGGAGGTCTGCCCGGCAGCTCCAGGTGGGTACCCCCCTCCCCCTCCTCTTCTTCTTCTTTTGTTTTCTTCTTTTTTAGTGAAACCAAAGGTACCCCATTCTTTCTTTTTCTTTTTCTTTTTTAATGTTTCAGCTGAACTGGATGATTTCAGTCCAACTCAGACGAAATCAGTGATTTTGGACCGAAATCACCAAATCTGACCGAAATTTGAACCGAATTTCTTTGGGTAGGTGTTTCCGTTTGGTTTACTATACGAGCCGAACAATTTCTGGAATTTCGGACGAACCAAAACGAAGCTCACAACACTGCGTGAGACCCATAGTCCCCTTTAATAGAGACATTGATATTCCTTAGGGAGAAAGCAATTTTCTTTGTATAGTTTCCGTTTGTGTTTAAAGACTTTATAAAAGTGGAATGAGAATCTTTCTTAGTGAAATTAGGCTATGAAGGAAAGTATAAGGCGAAAGTCACAAAGAGGAAACAAAGACTAAGAATCTACAAAAAACAAAAAGAAAAGAAAAGGATGCACAAGTGGAGAATCATCAATGATTTTATTTATTTCCTTCTTGGAAAGTCTATTATATGCATCACAATAAGGACTCTTAAAGTTGGATTTCTTTCCTTAGTTCTTCGGTATTATGATTACATGAATTTAGAAAGTGATTCTAGGGTTTTAATGTTGCGAAACATTACATATATGCCCTAGTATGGGATGGCTAACGCCAATTCCAGGAAAAACCATATTCACTACCTTATCTCAGAAGAAGGGCACTCCATCAGTGATCTGGTTGGTTTAGCCGTTCACTGTCAGCCTTTCTACTCAAAACTCTACTGTCCCCATCACCTCCCGATCACCGGTACCCTTCCTTTGCCCGAGGCTAGCTCACCCTCCATCTCTGCGGAGGATAATAATGATATTTTGGCGCAGCCTTCAGAGTTTGAAATTCGGAAAGCCATTTTCTCGATTGATAGAAACTCAGCCCCAGGCCCAGATGGCTTCAATGCAGCTTTCTATCAATCTTTCTGGCATATTTTATCCAAGGACATCACCGAGATGATCCTTATTTTCTTCAAATACGGAGTCTTGGAGGAGGGCTCCAACGACACAAACATAATTCTGATCCCTAAAAGAGAGGGAGCCTGCAAGTTGGAAGATTTCCAGCCCATCAGTTTGTGCAATGTTGATACAAAATAATTTCCAAAATTCTGGTTCATCGCCTTCGTCCTCTTCTTGTCAAATGTATCTCGGCAATGCAAGGTGCTTTCCTTCCAGGGAAACGCCTGGCTGAGAATATTATTGTGGCAAAATCTCATCAGAAAAAGTTCTGCGCTCTAAAGCTGGACGTCCAAAAGGCTTACAATAATATCTCTTGGCCTTTCCTATCTGCCTGTCTGCGCAGAGTGGGTTTCTCAGATCATGTGGTGCAATGGCTCCTCTCGTGTGTGACCTCGGTGCAATACAGGGTCCTGATCAATGTACAGGCCTCGGATGTCATAAGGCCCTCTAGAGGTTTACGGCAGAGGGACCCCATATTTATTCATAATATGTGGAGACGCTCTAGCCAGGACCATCTGTAATCTCGCTGCTCGGAGCCCAGCCATGTTCCCATCAATTGCCCCCAAAGGTGATAGAATTCCTCTTCTGCAATATGCAGAAGATGACCCTCTTATGTTCATCCGAGCTAATATCAAAAGTGCAGAGGCCGTAAAATCGATTTTGGACAGATATGGGGAGGAGGCTGGACAATGGCTAAATCTCTCCAAATCCAGCCTAACCTTCAGTAGCAATACTCCTCCAAGGGAAATGAATGGGGTGAAAAGAGCTCTGGGCATCTTCAATGTCACCCCTTCCTTCCAATACCTAGGGGTCTCTATTGGAATAGAACGTCCGGCGTCCAAACCAGGGCTGCTCATCTTATCCAGGATTTCAAGAAGAATCAACCAATGGAGTCCATCGCTGGGAGACATACACTGTTGAAATCGGTGCTCTCAGCAATTCCTCACTATTGGTCTGGTTCGCGGTTACTACCAAAGACACGCATTCAAAAGATCCAATCAATCCAAAAATCCTTTCTATGGTCAGGCGCCCAAGAGGGCAGGGTATACTGTCAGGTGGATTGGTCCACCGTGACCCTACCCCGAACGGATGGAGGATTAGGAATTAGGGATATATCCATTGAAAACAAAGCTAGCCTCTCATGTCGTCTGGCGGTTAATAGCTCTAAACAATTCATGGTGGACTAACATATTGGCCCAAAAATACCTGAGAGACCAGCCCCTGATGACCTGCAAAGCCAAACAAGGTGATTCTAAAACCTGGAAGGATATACTTCTACGCAAAAATGTTATCCTCTCAGATCTGCGGTGGGTCATAGGCAGGGGGGACAGCAGTCCATGCCCTCAATGAAATCCAGGTTTCTTTCTTTGCTCAAGAGACAGTTTCTACCTCTGTTACTCATAGCCTCCCCAATTTGCAATAATTGAAGGTGGCAGATTTGACTCTGGCTTCTGATACTGGGACAAATTGGAATATAAATCTGCTACTCACTCTCTGGCCAGCTCAAGTAGTTCAAGCTATTTTACAGATACCCCTGGGTTCCAGTGATCGGCCCTGCTGGAGGGATGACCCAGCTGGCAAATGCCTTTTCCGTTCTCTATATCAACACCTCTTCCCCCGGCCAATGGGCCCGGCTCTACCATGGAATAAATTATGGAAGCTGAACCTTTCTCAGAAATCGAAAATTTTTGGCTGGTGTCTATGATTCAATAGGCTTCCTACCAGAGCCCGTCTCTCAAAATGGGGAACTGGCGTTAATCCAAACTGCCCAATATGCAGAAATGATCCTGAAACAGTGGACCACATTTTCACAGATTGCACCTTCTCCCAACTGGTCTGGCAGCTGCTACCAGCTTCATACGGGAAACCGCCACCATCCTCGTCACTTTTCAACTGGTTATGGCACCAGGCCTCAGACACAGATCGCACTGTGTGGATAGTGCTCTGGTGATACCTATGGAAATCTCGGAATAATTATAGGGATTTTTACCAAATAATTAAGCTTATATTGTAAATAATCGATTTTATGAAGAATAATAACAAGATCACCATTTAGTTGTTCGTACCTCTTTTTTTGACGAAATTACCCTAGTTGATGATATCGCCAACTGAATTGAAGATACACCAACTGAGTTGATGATATCCCCAACTGAGTTGGCGATATCGTCAGCTTCCTGTATAAGAATCCACGAATTTTCTTCTTCTTTTTTGTGAAACAGTCTTTTCTCTTTCATTCGTTTTATGGGTTCCTACTACCATTTCTCATAGATCTTTCTTAAAACTAGTTTATGAAATTAATCTTCAACAACAGGTATTTTCATTTTCATATTTTTCTTATTTTTTGTACTTTCCCCTCATTCTTATTAGATAAAGGAGGGATTCCCAAGCAACAGGTGAATTTTTTGTACTTCATTTTTTCTTCTAAAATATTACTAGTGCATTGTTACTGATGCTCACTAGAATGTTGGCATAGTGCCATGTTAATTCAATGCAGAGGGCAGCCTTTATTGAGGAGTCCAGTTGTTGAGCACTTAGGATTCTTGTACATTAGTGCACTTATCATGATCTATTCATTTAGCAAGTGATCTTAGATGGAGAAGGCTAGAGGAGACTTGGAGCTGGGAGTTTATAAAATGGTGCTACTATGCGTGATTTTTTTATTTTTTATTTTAGTAAATGTACATGCTGCATTGTAGTTAATTACCAGTTCTCATTTTCCTTAGAAAACAAATGTTAACTACCACATATTGGCTCTTTTCATTTCCATCTCTAACTTTGCCGAAGATTTTTTTTTTTTTTTTTTGGAAGTGTTTGTGCACTTTTCAGGCCTCTAAAATAGTTGTGTAGGAAAGAATGACTATAATTTCCTTTTGTTACTAATTTAGCCTAACAAAGTATCTTTAGTCAATAGGTTGGATGGTATCATTGCTCATATAATGGGCTTATTGTGAATTTGGAATGCACTATATTTTGGAAGTTTGAACAGTTGCCACACCTTTTTTCCTTGAATTTCCTAAGTTTTGTGTCGCCATAAACCACCACTTGTTTCATGCTACAGTAGGCATCCATGAATAGTGACATGCTCTAAATGGGGTGAGTTTTAGACTTTTTATTTGCTTGTTAGTGCTCACAGTTCTCTCTACAATTGTCTTGTAATTTCTAATAGAAGTTGTTTTTCAATTGACATGTCTGTCATTCTCACAATTGCAAAACACAAAGATGGAATAAGACTTCTGGGAAAAACCGATTGTATTAATTTGTGTGTTCTCTTGGAGAACGATCATCAATATATAGGAATATACATGCCTTAATCAAGGTTCTTACATAGGAAACTAGGTAATTACATTAATCACTAATCTAAAATAGGAAAGCAATCAAATTAGAATATGTACAACTATCTAGACATTGACCAAATCAAAACCACGTGAGATATAGCTTGCTGGATTGGATTGATTGATGGGCCTTGGGCCCCTTCGTGGGTCAACTTAACACCCCCCCTCAAATTGATGCGGGAGAATCAATGAGCATCAATTTGCCAACCAAGAATTGATGCTGTGGTCGGGGAAGACCTTTAGTAAGAATATCAGCAATTTGAAGCTCAGTGGAGACATGCGGAAGGCTGATGACATCACGTTTAAGTTCATCTCGTATGAAGTGACAATCAACCTCGATGTGTTTAGTGTGTTCATGAAAAATCGGATTTTCACTAATCCGAATTGCACTTGTATTATCAGCATAGAGGGGGGTAGCACCTTCTGCGGGAAATCTAATGTTAGAAAGCAGACCTCGGAGCCAAAGAATTTCGGAGCACGCAGCAGACATAGCTCGGTACTCAGCCTCGGTAGAAGATTTGGAAACTGTCATGTTTCTTGCATTTCCAAGAAATCAGACTATCACCAAAAAACATGCACCATCCTGTCGTCGATCGGCGAGTATCTGGACAACCAGCCCAATCAGCATCTGAATAAGCTTTGAGAGATAAAGGATTGTTGGATGGAAAAAACAACCCACGAGTCGGGGTGCGAATAAGGTACCGAATGATGCGACGAACAGCAGCCATATGAAGATGACGAGGAGCATTCATAAACTGACTCATGAGGTTGACCGCAAATGAGATATCAGGACGGGTGATGGTGAGGTAGATCAAGCTACCCTCTAACTGGCGATATGCGGTAGGATCTGGAAGGTCACCCTCCTCTTTACTGAGTTTGACATTCAGTTCGATTGGCGTATCGACTGGAGCGGAATCAGCAAGGCCAGCCACGTCAATGAGGTCAACCATGTATTTGTGCTGATTGAGAACTATACCAGTAGGGGATTGATGAACTTCAAGACCGAGGAAATAGTGTAAGGGGCCGAGATCATTCATTTGAAATGTCTGATGAAGAGAAGCTTGAAGTTCATTAATCATTTGTGCATTGAGACTAGTAATGACAATGTCATCAACATAGACCAGTAGAGCAGTAATCCCAGACGGAGCATGATGTAAGAACATAGAATGATCATACTGGCTCGGATGAAAACCCAAGCGGAGAAGAGCATCCTGAAATTTCTCAAACCATGCGCGAGGAGCTTGCTTCAGACCATAGAGAGCGCGACGGAGCTTAGCAACCATGCTCGTCCCAGATGAGGACTCTGGAGGCAGACGCATATAAACATCTTCTTTGAGATCACCATGAAGAAACGCATTTTTTACATCCATTTGATAGAGAGGCCAGGACTGAGATGCAGCAACAGCAAGGATGATGCATACGGTGGTCATCTTGGTGACAGGAGCAAACGTTTCATCATAATCAATGCCATATTCCTGCCGATTTCCGAGAGCAACAAAGCGCGCCTTATATCAATCTAGAGTTCCATCAGGTTTTAACTTGAGAGAAAAGATCCACTTGCAGCCAATAGGTTTGACACCCACAGGAGAGGGGACAATATCCCATGTATGATTTTTCTCTAAAGCTTCCAATTCATCGTGCATAGCCTGGTTCCAACATTTGTCCTGCACAGCCTGAGAATAGGATTGGGAAATGGAAGAGGACAAAGTGGCCATTAAAGAATTATGGGAGAACCAATAGCGGTCGGGTGGTACCAAAATGCGAGTGGAGCGACGCAATGTAGGAAGTCCCGAAGGACCAACTGCCGGAGGTGGACCGGATGCTGGAGGAAGATCAAGAGAGGAATCCCTGGGAGGCGCGTCTGTATTCCGTCTGTGGTACACAAAGTTAGGATTAAAACGAACGACTGATGTGCTGTCAAAAAAACCAGGTAAAGACACTATAGAGGAGTTAGGAGGTTCAAGGTGTTGTTGAAAAAAATATTGTTGTTCAAAAGAAACGACATTCCTAGAGGCCCGTAAGCGACGAATGTGAGGATCGTAGCAAAGGTACCCTTTCTGGAAGGGCGCATAACCTAAAAACACACACTTAGCGGATTGTGCAGTTAGTTTGGTTCGCTCAGAAGGAGGCAAGTGCACAAAGCACACGGAGCCGAAAACATGAAGATCATCATAAGATGGAGATGTCTGGTACAATCGGTAATATGGGCTCTGATTTTGAAGAGAGGCAGAAGGCAGACGATTTATAATATAAGCTGCCGTAGCCAGTGCCTCAACCCAAAAACGGGTAGGAACTGATGATTCAAGAAGTAGGGAACAAGTGACATCAAGCAGATGTCTATTTTTCCGTTCAGCAACTCCATTCTGCTGTGGAGTATAGGGACAAGTTCGCTGAGAAATAATGCCTTTGGTGTGTAAAAACTTTTGAAAATCAGAGAACACATATTCCCCGCCCGAATCAGATCGCAAGATTTTGATGCAGGTAGAAAATTGATTCTCAACATAAGCTAAAATTTTTTTAAAAACAGTGAAAACTTCAGATTAGGAATGCAAAAAATAAATCCATGTGAAACGACTGAAATCATCAATAAAAGTGACAATATTTGTAGTGAGCATGAGAAAGAGCTGGAGCAATTATCCATACATCGCTATGAACTAAATCAAAACACCTAGTGCTGTGTGAAGTGGAAATAGGAAAAGGAAGAGTTTTGCTCTTTCCCATTTTACAAGCAACACAATCAAAAGGCACACAAGAAGATAAGCCAATAGATTTATTTAATAAACCAGAATTTAACACAAGGGACAAAGCCTTGGAATTAGGGTGTCCGAGTCTTTTATGCCACAATTGGCAGTTATCTCTAATATAAAAACAAAACACATCATTGGCAATGCTAGTCCTAGGAATTTTAGAAAAATCCAGCAAAAACAAGCGTCCTCACTTAGGTCCCCTCGCGATCTCCTTCCCGGACATCTGGTCCTGCACAACACAACCAGAAGAAGAAAAAGATATGTTAAATTATTTTCAACAAGTTGCCCGACTGACAATAGATTAGAAGTTAAATTGAGACAAAGGAAGACATTTTTCAATGGGATGGGACCAGGGATGTCTCCAAGGGCAGTAATGGGAACAGTACCTCCATTAACAGTTTGTATTTGAAGATTACCATTGTACTTTTTCACATTGGAGAGAGGGTTCCGGGAATGTCATATGATTAGATGCTCCGGAATCAAGAAACCAAGTAGAAGATGGAGGCGAGGTACCTGAGAGACCTAAGGCAAAGAGGGCATTGACAATCATTTGCTGAACCAATTCAGGAGTCAGAGAAGATGAGGGTCCAGGCTGTGAGGGTGCAGAGGTAGGAGCAAGCATATCTGAAGAAGCAACATAAGCATGCGGAGTCGGAGACCGAGTCTGATACAGCAGAGCCTGATACTGTGGAGCCTGACGTTGTGGGCGGCGGCGACATTCAGAGATGTCCTAACTTTTTACAGTAACTACATACTTTTTGTTTGCATTGAGATGCAAGATGCCCAAATTTTTGACAACTATAGCATTGTGTTTTGCTCAAGTCTCGAGATGGAGGCTGAGAAGCTTTATTGGCCGAAAACGCGACTGAATAGGTCTCAGTCTTTTGTTGAGCCAGATGGGCTGAGGTCGAAATGCGTTGTTCCTCGCGTAGAAGTTCATTCAGGCAGACATCCAAGGAAGGTAAAGGCGTCCGATTCATTAGGGCAGATCAAACACCTTCATATTCATTCCGTAATTTCATCAAAAATTGATCTCGCTGACTAGAGGCCTGAAGATCGCGAATTACGATCAGAACGTCAACAGCCACATCTGCATACTTAATACTATCGTATTCCGACCATAGGGTTCGGAATCCTGAATAGTAGTCTTGAATTGACAAATTCCCTGGTGCATATTCATCAATCGCACATTCAAGATGAAATTGACGTGCTGAGTTATCTAGATGGTACACTTGCTTAAAATACTCCCACATGTCTTTAGAAGTTAGATAAGGTTTAAGGTTCATTATCAGATGTGGCTCCACTGAACCCAGTATCCATGTTTTTATTTTTGCATCTTTAGTAAGCCAAGTGGATATCTTCTTCTCATCTTCCGTGGGTTTAGGGTCAGATCCAGAAATATACCCCTATAATTCCTTAGCTTCAAGATATATTTGGAACTAAAACAACCAAGCGGGGTAATTTTTTCCTGCAAATCGGATCAAGGTAACCTCAGATTTTTCCATCTTTAATTGAGATTGGCCAAAGAAAAACTGAGTGAAACAGTGAAAAGGTAGTAAAAAATCCAGCAACAGTGAAGAGATGAAGTCTCAATGTGGAGAACAAAACTATGCAGAGTGCAGTAGCCAAGATCAGACCAAGCAGTGAAGAAAAAACCAACACAGAACAGAAAATAGGCCAAAAAACTCCAGACGACCTGATTTTTTGGTCTGGATCCTCTATGTGGTCCCCACTGATGGATTTGGACAAGGATCAGATCACTGATCTGAGGAATCACAATAGTCTGGCTTCTACTGAAAAAAAATGATCCAATTCCACCACAGATCCAAGATTCTGGACGGTCTAGATGAAAACAGTATTAAAATCTGGAAAATCTCTAGAATGTGTAAATCACCAACCTCGGAGTGCTAATAAAATCTGAAAAAATCTCCAATATTCCTAAAAAATCCAGTCGACTATGTCTGGATAGATCTCTGATGGTGATTTGATGATCAGAGGTGGGCCACCTTGAAGACGAGACTGCCGCAGAGTCTGGATTCCTTGAAACAGATCCTTGATCTGTCGATCTTCACAAGAGAGAGTGATTTCTCTCTATCCATAATCCCTTAATGCTATATAAGATCAAAAAACAAGATTTTCTTGAACATAGCTCTGATACCATGTCATTCTCACTATTGCAAAACGCAAAGATGGAATAAGACTTCTGGGAAAAACTGATTGCATTAATTTGTGTGTGTTCTCTTGGAGAACGATCACTAATATATAGGAATATACATGCCTTAATCAAGGTTCTTACATAGGTTACTAGGTAATTACATTAATCACTAATCTAAAATAGGAAAGTAATCAAATTAGAATATGTACAGCTATCTAGACATTGACCAAATCAAAACCACGTGAGATATAGCTTACTGGACTAGATTGATTGATGGGCCTTGGGCCCCTTCATGGGTCTACTTAACAATGTCCAATGCTTGAAGGCAGGCTAAACTCAAGTCAAGCAATTGTTTGGTTAAGGGCCTAGATTTTCACTTGATAGACAGTTAAAACAATGAGAAAATTGATGCTAATTGTCAATGAGTTTAGTTAAATTGATGATACAGAAGTTGAATGTTGGAAGCTTTAGAGGAAAACAAGTCCAATCAAGAATCAATACTCCATATATTTCAAAAATCCAATCATACATGACTGATGGAGTATTGATTCTTGATTGGACTTGTTTTCCTCTAAAGCTTCCAACATTCAACTTCTGTATCATCAACTTAACTAAACTCATTGACAATTAGCATCGATTTTCTCATTGTTTTAACTATCTATCAAGTGAAAATCCAGGCCCTTAACCAAGCAATTGCTTGACTTGGGTTCAGCCTGCCTTCAAGCAGTGGACATGTCAATTGAAAAACAATTTCTATTAGAAATTGCAAGACAATTGTACAGAGAACCGTGAGCACTAACAAGCAAATAAAAAGTCTAAAACCCACCCCATTTAGAGCATGTCACTATTCATGGATGCCTATTGTAGCATGGAACAGGTGGTGGTTTATGGCAACACAAAACTCAGGAAATTCAAGGAAAAAAGGTGTGGCAACTATTCAAACTTCCAAAATATAGTGCATTCCAAATTCACAATAAGTCCATTAGTATGAGCAATGATACCATCCAACCTATTGACTAAAGAAACTTTGTCAGGATAAATTAGCAACAAAAGGAAATTATAGTCATTCTTTCCTACACAACTATTTTAGAGGCCTGAAAAGTGCACAAACACTTCAAAAAAAACACCTTGGCAAAGATAGAGATGGAGATGAAAAGAGCCAATATGTGGCAATTAGCATTTGTTTTCTAAGGAAAATGAGAACAGGTGATTAACTGCAATGCAGCATGTACATTTACAAAAATAAAAAATAAAAAAATCACGCATAGTAGCACCATTTCATAAACTCCCAACTCCAAGTCTCCTCTAGCCTTCTCCATCTAAGATCACTTGCTAAATGAATAGATCAGGATAAGTGCACTAATGTACAAGAATCCCAAGTGCTCAACAATTGGACTCCTCAACAAAGGTTGCCCTCTGCATTGAATTAACATGGCACTATGCCAACGCTCTAGTGGGCATCAGTAACAATGCACTAGTAATATTTCGAAAGAAAAAATGAAGTAGAACAAATTCACCTTGTTGCCTAAGAATCCCTCCTTTATCTAGTAAGAATGAGGGGAAAGTACAAAAAATAAGAAAAATATGAAAATGAACATACCTATTGTTGAAGATTAATTTCATATACTAGTTTTAAGAAAGATTTATGAGAAATGGTAGGGAACCCATAAAATGGATGAATGGGAGAAAGAGAAAAGACTGTTTCACAAAA
This sequence comes from Umbellularia californica, assembly GCA_028538565.1. NCBI lineage: Eukaryota > Viridiplantae > Streptophyta > Magnoliopsida > Laurales > Lauraceae > Umbellularia > Umbellularia californica. The sequence goes on from JAPQWN010000005.1 coordinate 81,670,282, forward strand.
AAGAAGAAAATTCGTGGAATCTTATACAGGAAGTTGACGATATCGCCACCCGAGTAATTTTGTCAAAAAAAGAGGTACGAACAACTAAATGGTGATTTTGTTATTATTCTTTATAAAATCGATTATTTACAATATAAGCATAATTATTTGGTAAAAATCTCATAATTATATCTTCGAATTTCTCCCTGTGCACCCTCTTTCTATCATACAAAGAGCTGCTCATTATCTTCTTCAACGCCGCCTGTCCATTTTGTATGCAGGGCTAGGTAGCGCAATGGCTCCCCTCCCCAGACTGGTGGATCGCTCCACCTCCTGCCTGGATCAAACTCAACTTTGATGGCTCATTCAACCAAGAGACGAGCAAGTCAGGTATCGGGGGCCTGATCCGTGACCATTTCGGAAACCTGCTCATGGCCTTTACTGCTGAAGTCCGTGCTAATTCCCCATTAGAAGCTGAACTTTTGGCGCTGCAATGAGGCATCATCCATCTCCGGGAGATGGCTGCGTCCACTGTCCAGATTGAGGGGGACTGCCTCGCCATCAACTCCAATATTCAAAAATCACAGACAGTAGCCTGGGATTTCATGCCTCTATGGCATAAAACCATGACCATGTTATCATCTTTAACAACATGGTCCATTCACTACTGCAAAAGGTCTGCAAACTCAGTCGCCGATTTGCTATACAAACTGCTTCTCACGACATTTCCGTAGGGGCAGACTACTATACCACCTGATGTTAGGAAGGCCCTGAATGATGATAAAAACATAGCAGTGATCTACACCAATTCTTTCTTCAATCAAAACATGGACTGCGGACATTCTATCAATGAAGGGGAAACTGCCATCTCCTCGGTTGCAAGCAATGATCAAGATAGGGACGGCTCTCTTCACTGGCCTGATAATGCCACCTCCACATCCTAGCCACACAGGGCCACGCCACCAGGCGGACAGACCTTCTGTTTTTGGGTTTTGGAATTTCTCTCACAGATCTACTCGATCTCATTTGGAATACTTTTGTTTCTTTTTATCGTTGTTCTATGTTAACTGGCGGGCTTACCCCCAGCTGCTTCTTTACTTGATCTTTATCTAAATAAATGAATCCTTTTCGGCATTAAAAAAAAAAAAAAGGGGATGTCCAAGGCTATGTCTCTTTTATTTTCAGATTTTAATAAAAGCTTGCCCTGTTTGCAAGTTGCAACTATTATTCTCTTTTCTATCGGTTTGAGAGAGTGTCTCTCAAAGATTGAAGACTGCTCAAGTAGTGGATGGTGCATTTGGGTTAAGCTTTCTACTTTGTCTTTGCATTTGCTTGAATTGTTGTTGATTCGGGTTAAGGGTTGGAACTTGGCTTTCTGATGAATTGGGGTTCACCTTTTGGTCGCATCACACACTATTCCACTTAATGTGTATTGGACGTGGGTTATCTTATTGCCAAACTAGTCACTTTTCCTTCATGGGGATCGACTTCGCTATCAATGTAGATGAGGATGAAACAGGTCCCTGAATATTCAAACACCCACCAAAGGAATCAAATGTGAAGTGGTATCAATGATTGGTTGGAAGACTTATTTATCTTACTGCTTCTGGCCCAATATTACATTTCGAGAGCATTTAGGGGGTAGAAGAAGTGCAAGCAATCAGAGGATTTGGTTTAGAGAACGCTAAATGGAGAAACAAAATTCAAGTAGCTACCCCCAAATAGTAGGGACAAGGCTTTGATGATGATGATGATGAAAAAAAAAAAAAACCATTCTCCTTCAAAATGGTCAAGACTCAAGAGCTAACCATCATCAGTGATGATGGATAAAGTAGTCATTATAGTTATCAATATCATTCACTCTATATTTGTTGACATGACTCTAAACTAGTTAAATACTGGAAAAGCACCATGCGATTTTGAAAGGAGAAGAAATACACATAAAAAGATTATAAAATGAAAGATGAATCCAAATGAAAAACCCATGGACTCAATAAGTTTGATGTCTAAATTGGAATTGGTAACCTCTTGAGTTTTGTGATGACTTTGGGATCTTTTATCATTATGATCATGGCAATGACAACATTATGAATAGTCATAGAAATAGCGTACACATTCCAATAGAAATTAAAAGTGTTGTGCATGCAAGAGAGAGAGAGAGAGAGAGAGAGAGAGAGAGAGAGAGAGAGAGAGAGAGAGAGAGAGAGAGAGAGAAGTATGGACACATGGAAATGAAGGTCACCTGGTGCATAGAAGCTCAACATTCGATTGGCATGGTACCTACACAAATCATAGGATGCTAATGAGTTGGGTCAATTGGTAACAAAATCCAATAGCAAAAATGGCTTTGTGCCAGCACTACTTAAAATAGAAATCTATTGTGGTTGCCAAACCCAACTACCATTAGCAGACCGCCCAATTCCAAAGATGAAACCAATCCCAACAACAGAACTTAACATGAAGAGTGAGAAACAGGAATCTTGCATGTAGAATTTTTGTGTTGCACCCTATAGCTGAACTCCACAACCAAAACTTGATCTAATATTCCTTACAACCCAATTTGATCTGTGCTAAGTACTCAAGTTACATGGAAGGCGAGAGTTTCTGTAATTGGATAACCCTAAGTTACAGTAAGTCCACTGTTGTTCATACTTTGCAATGACCAATTGCAGGTGACCAGGATAATTAGAGTTGCAGGTTAAGTGAATTATAGGATAACCAAGTTCCAAGGATCCAAATGGTCCATGGCTACCTTGTTAATCAGCAATTCTGTACCTCTTAACTCTGGTTACTTGGAATTGGCAATGGCAAAAAGAGAAAATAAACAGTAGCAGATTGATCAGATTACTCAGTCGCATGGATTTTCAATTTAAGAAGATCCAGCAGGGCATTACGAGAGACCTACTCGATTTCTCATAACCTTATGAGGGAGTTAAAATGTCACAAAGTTTCGAATCCAAACTGCTCAAATTTGTTTTTGAATCCAAACTGCACAAAATTGTCATATTCTTGTTGTTTTAGCATGGAGAGCTGTATCTCACAGTAATCAAAGTAGGACGCAAGATCAATTTACCCACTATTGATTAATGAAAATGTATTGATTGGTTGCCTGTTATTGTTTGATGGGCTATAATGCCTGGGGTTAGCATGCATGGAGAAGACGGCAAAGCCATTCACCAAATCACTGACAAGGCAAATTCGATAGTGGGGTATGTGTCAGATCTTCAATAGCGGGGATGGGGCCCACTAAAAGTCCAAACAGACAAAAGTCCCAGGGGTAAAGAAAGGATGGATGGGGAATGATCAAACAGGGCAATCCGATACATTTCTTTTTGATCCCCCCGTGCCCATCTGAACAGCAAGTTAAGAAAAGGGAAGAGAAGGTGATAATACGAACCAAGGGATGATGGAGTCGGAGTGGGGTTTGATGGTGTTGTCGGGGACTCTCTTGTTGAGGTCTCTGAGGATCTCGGCCAGGGGACGCGTGATGCAAGACGAGGCGTCGAAAGGGACCACGTAATTGGAGACAGGCACGCTCTTCTTCTTGCCGGAACCGTTGCTGCTGCTGCTGCTGCTTCTGATGCTGCTGTTAGGGTTCTTCTCCAGAGCGCAGATGGCCAACGACAGCCCCCTGGCCCTCCTCCTCCCATGAGAACGAGAGGCGGAGATGGGAGCTGGAAAGGCCCGTATCGGGAGGAAGCTTGCAGTTTCCATCGTTGGAGATCGCCTCAACTGGACTAACCACGACCTGAAGAATCAAATACTTTCGTCCTCCTCCTCCTCAGTTTAAAAATAAAAGAAAATGAATATAAAAAATAAAATAAAATAAAACACAACAGATCTAACGTTTATTCTTCTCCTCTCACCTACCCCCCACACCATCTACCTTTCCCATCTTCTCCCCACTCCAACCTTATTACGAGCCTACCTTCACCCACACGATACGTGAGCCCGTTTGTACTCCACGCGCTTCCTGTGGTTGTACCGAACAGAACTCCACCCACCAGCGCACGTTTGTGGAATCCATTTTTATCATTATTTATATATATATATATATATATATCTCCAAAATCCAATATTTCATTTTGTTTTTGCCTTTTACTTAGTTGATATAAACATAACCCTTAAAAAAAAAAAAAAAAAGTTCTTCACCCTCTTTCCCAAATCAGCAACAGCGGTAGAATAGAAGAAGGAGAGGAAGGAGATCAACGCCCTACCCATCTTTTCTCAACTACAATGAGAAAGATTGCTTGATGTCAACAAAACCCTAAATAATAGAAAATTCATTTCTCACCTTCATTGGCACTGAAGATGAAAGTCCCCAATTACCAAATCTCTATTAAATATCAATTCAAAGATTAAAAACAAACAAACCACACAAATAGAAGGACAAACGATTTGTACGTGAAAAACTGAACTCGGGAAAAAACCACTGGCCTTACCGTTTAGGCCAACAGACAACCAAGCACTATATGAAAAACAAAGTTACAAGACAACTTACGACCCTTACCCAGTTGGTGACTCAACCTAAGGACTGCTTTGATTTTATCGACAACCCGTCGTTAACCTTCAACCGTGCTTGAGCAAACCACCTCGAATGCGTCTTCAAGGTGTCTCTTCTTCAAGAGAGCAGAACATAATTAATCACAACGCTAGATCTTCAACACAGTAAACTTGAAGCTTGGGGGGAATGAATGGATCTCTCAAACTCTTCTCCGGTGATTTTTTCTTGATCAGAAGTACCTTTGGAAGAGAGAGAGAAAATTGCTATAAATAAGCCTAAACTTGTATCTCAAGACTTGTGATGCACTTAGGATAGCAGAAGTGTCTTGAGAGAAATTAGGAAGGAGTTTCCTGATGGAATTGAACTTTCCCAGGTTCACTCTAGCACACAGGGAGTTCGCTCAAGCGAACTTGTCTCTGTCTTCAGACAATCAGTGCAGAATATTGATGGCTCAAGCGGAGGGTTAAGGAGGGTCGAGCGAACTCCTATTTGCTCGAGCGAACTCTGTCAGTTCCCAGATTGACTGTCTTTCTTTGTAAGTTGATCTTGAGCAGTCCTTTTCTAAATAAAATTTACAACTTTAAGAGACCTAGTTTTGTCCATAACCCAATGAATTAGCCAACCAAAACTCTTACAATCTCCTCCTTTGGCAATTCATGGACAAAACACCTATTACAAAAAAAAAAGTCTACCCAAATTTTAGCACTAAGACTTATCCAGACAAAAACTCCTCCAAAATTGTCTTGTTCCTTTGAATCCCTACAAATTCTATTCACTAGATCAAGTGTATTATCATAGAAAAAAAATGAACATAGAACAAGTAAATAAAGGAAAACAAACGTGAAACATTCAGCACATCCAACCATTACTCATAACTCCCCCCTTTTGTTCATAAATTGACAAAGTAAACATAGAGGAGAGAATCACAAGACAGTAGAAAGATAAAGTCAGAACAGTAATGGCATCAGTAGAGATAAAGTTTCCAAAACTAAACATGAACCATCAAAACAACTAAATTTTCAACAAGTCAGAGTAAGCAAAATGAAATCATGGATAGTAAAAAGAAGAGGACGAATGGCATTTAGTGATATCCCAATCGAGAAGGGATTTCAGCTAAAGCTTGATCAACAGTGTTGAAGTAGTTGCGACTAGTTACTTCATTTAATCCTGCATCAAGTCGCGCATTCAAACCTTGAACTTGTGCTGTAAGCTGATCAATTCTATCAATCTGCCTCTGTTGCTCCCTCTGTCCCTGTGCAGCAGGTACAGCCTCATCTTCATGGACTTCATCATCTTGAGGAGCAATTGCAATGTGAGCAGTCGACTAAGAAAATGTGCGAGCATTGATTGGATTCCTAATCTTTTGTGTAGTCTCATTGGTCTTCTTTGGAATCTCTTTGTATGAAAGGAAGTCGGTGATCAAAGCACCAAATGGAAGAATAGAATTCCTCTTAGCTGTCAAAGTTCTGATGAACACATTCATTATGACCTGAGGGATATTCACTCACTTCCCTGTCCCAATGCAATACAGCAAATAGCCATTTTTGTGGGCTACATCAGAGGTGTGGCCCCTTGGTTCCAGATTATGGCACACAAATCGATTAAGGAACCGGTATTCATCTATGAGATTTCCATGTGGGAGAATACCTCTAGGCCAACGAGTATCTACACCACAAATGGTTGTGGCCACCAGATCATAGTCAATATGAGCTTGAAGTTCGTTTGGAATTCAGTAATCCGGGTTTTCAACCACTGGAATATCAATAAAATTTACAATGTCAGCCACAGAAATTGTCAACCACTTTCCGTGGACATAAGTTTTGAGAGAGCCCGATTCCAAAATGTCCATATTGCAGTAAAATTCTCGGACCCAGTCAACATGTATCTTGGATGAGTTAAACTTCATCAGATAATACCAATTTCTGTTAGCAAGGCTTCTGCAAACAAATTTATCATGGAGTTCCTCAGCAACTTTTCTTTCAGACTCAACATTCCTTGACTAGTATTATTCATGAAACTGAACAAATTTGTTCAGTGAAGGGAAACCTAGTATGATCAAAACTTGACTGAGAGGTAGAAGATTCAGCATGAGATCTCTTGTTTAGAGCCATTAAAAAAAATCTAAAAAAGGATCATTTAACAAAATGTCCAAGTCAGTGATTACTCCAAACACCATATCTAGGGTTGTTGCACTCAACCAAGTCCCTGCAGAAAAATTGGGTATACCCACCCATCTCCACATCTCATTCAACCACAACAAAAAATCCCCAAAAACCAAACACAGTTCTAGAAATGTGAAACACAACTTCCAGCCATTCTCAGACAATCTCCAAGGACGGTAATTGAGCAATAAACAAAGATTCATCATAGAAATTCATCTAGAAAATAATCCAAATCATTCCAAATGGCACATATAATATACCAATCCAATTAACGCTCACAAACATCAAAAGATGAAATGCCAACAATGAAGATAAACAGATAAAGAAGCAAAATGCAACCTAACTACAATGTGAATGTATCAAATGAAAGCCCTAGATGCCAAAACAACATGAATCTCTAAAAACAATCTACTCTCAAACGATTTTATAGAGTTTGGAAAGGAAAAAGAAATCTAAATGCAAGTATTTGATGAAGATTGAAAAAAGAAATAAATACCTCTCGATGGATCGGAATGAGCACGACCGGGAGGAGAGGGACCAACGAAATTGGGGGCTAGGGCTTGGAGGAAGAACAAATGGAATGAGGAAGAAAGAATGACAAAACAAGAATCATGCAGACTTAAATCATTGTGGGTTCGCTCTAGCAAACTTGAATGGTCGCTCGAGCGAAGTGTCAGAAGTTTGAAAAATTATATGCAGCGCAACAAAAATACTCTAACGTCTATTCTTCAGTCAAATCACTCCATGAACAGTGATAACTTGGTATTGTTAAAAAAAATTCATAAATTTAAGCACACAATGATAAATGTGAACAATATGACCAAAATAAATCAAAAAGAAATTAAAATATAAAGAAAATTAAATTGAATAAAATGAGTGTGATCCACTCCCCCTAAATCTCCTCGAGATGAACATAAGTGTTATATGGGTAGCACACCTATCAACAAAAAGTTAAGCAAAGTAGTTTCCGCCCTTTTTTTTTTTTGGAATCTTTTGATTTCCCCTTTTTTATCATTTTTTTTTTGTTTTTCTTTTTTGTTTTTTTTTTTAATAAGGCTGGGGACAGATTAAACCATCATGGGTCACTTTCACACTAATGAACATGGTAACCTTCTCCAAATGAAACTTTTCAATCAAATGGAAGCTTTCACACACATTCTTAAGTAGCCCTCTTCTTCCGGTTTAACCTTATTGCTATAACATCTCTCAAAGAATAAAGACGGAGATAGCCGTGAGAGAAACGAAATCGATTCGTGCAGTGCCAAAAAAAATAATAATAAATTTTGGTCATGTGAAAATGTAAATGTGCACTTAAATAAACAAAAATTTATGGAGTTTAGGGAATAAGAGAAATCCCTAGAGATTTACGTAGAGATTCAAACCGCGTTGCATCCAATGGTTTTTGTGAAAATGTCCGCAAATTTAGCTTCAGTAGGAATATGATGCAAAGAAATTATGTCCTCCTCCACAAGATCACGAATAAAATAATGCCTAATGTCTATGTGTTTGGTTCGAAAGTATTGAACTAGATTTTTGGAAATGTCGATAACACTCTGATTATCACAAAACCCATTCATTGTTTCTTTTTCAATTCCGTAATCATGTAACATTTGTTTCATCTATAGAAGCTACGTACAACAACTTCCAATAGCAATATATTCAGCTTCAGCAGTCGACAAGGATGTCGAAGCCTGCTTTTTATTATGACAAGCCATCAAATTATTCCCAACAAAGAAACAGCCACCTGAAGTACTCTTTCGATCGTCGACACACCCAGCCCAATCAGCATCTTAAAAACCAACAATGGTAGTGTTGGTATCTTTGGACATTCATATGCCATATTCAATAGTCTCACTTATGTATTTCAGAATTCTTTTAGCCGCTTGAACATGAAATAGTTTAGGTTTAAACTGATATCTTGCACAAAAACCAACACTATAGGCAATATCAAGTCGACTTGCAGTAAGGTAGAGAAGACTACCTATCATACTCTGTAGAGTTTCTCATAGACATCCACTCTATCAACATCAAGACTTATTTTGGCAATTGTGCTCATCGGAGTCTTTGCATGTTTCGATAATTGCATGCCAAACTTTTTCAGTAACTTTCGAGCATATTTTGGTTGGGAGATGAAGATGCCAGAAGGAGTCTGCTTGATTTGTAATCCCAGAAAAAATGAAAGCTCATCGACCATACTCATTTCAAACTCACTAGCCATTCTTTCAGCAAATTTATCCGATAAGAGTTCAGATGTTGAACCGAAGATGATATCATTAACATAGACCTGTGCAATAACAATGTTCTTCTTGTCTCGTTTGATGAACAAGGTCTTGTTAACACTTCCTCTTTTAAAACCATGCTCAACCAGAAACACTGTCAATCTTACATACCAAGCTCTAGGTGCTTGTTTCAAACCATAAAGAGCTTTTCTCAATTTGAAAACATAATCCGGGAAATGAGGATCTTCAAATCCTTTTGGTTGTTCAACATAGACTTCTTCGTTTAAAAAACCATTTAGAAAATTACTTTTCACATCCATTTGAAATAATTTGATGTTAAAAAAACAAGCCATAGCAAGCAACAAACGTACCGATTTAAGTCTAGCAACAGGGCAAACGTTTCATCAAAATCGATACCTTTAGCTTGGGTATACCCCTGAGCAACTAGACGTGCTTTGTTCCTTATCACTTGTCCCGACTCATTGGTTTTGTTTTTGAATATCCATTTTGTACTGATGACGTTTGTGTGATAGGGTCTAGGAACAAGGTCCCAAATACGATTTCTTTCAAAATAAGCAAGTTCCTCATGCATAGCATTAGTCCTGCAATCATCAACAAGAGCGTCTTTCACAGTTTTTGGTTCTAGAGTAGAAGCATAACATAAATGACTTATGCCATCACGTACCTGCTTTCTGGTTTTCAAAGGAGCGGAGATCTCACCTATGACTGTGTCAAGAGGATGATTTTTCATTACTTGTCCTTTTTGGGATCGTGGATGTATAGCCAATGGAGATGCACTTTTCTCTTTGAATTGATGAATGGTATCCAACACAATGGACTCTGAAGAAGATTTCTTTGGACTTACAAGTTATGCAGTTGCAGTTATTTCTTTTTTCTTTTCATTTTTAGGATCACGTTCAGCTCGACTTTCAATTTCCTTATCCATAACCTGTTAAGAAGATGGAGAAAAAGTCATCCCTTTATCATCATCAGAAAAATAATCAGATGTTCTTGCATCACCTACAACCACATTTATGTATTCCATGACAACAGAGTTTTTAAGATGAAACGCTCGATGGGCTTTACTCGTCAATGAGTAACAAAGGAAAATTCCTTCGTCACTTATGGAGTCAAATTTAGATAAGTGTTCTCTATTCTGAAGAATGTAACACTTATTGCCAAAAGTTCTGAAATATTTAATGTTGTGCTTGACTCCGGTCCATATTTCATATGGAGTGGTTTTTGTGCCAGGACGAAGATAGACACGGTTGATAACATAGACAGCTGTGTTTACTACTTCAGCCCAAAACCATTGGAGAATATTTTTTCTATGTAACATAACCCGTGTCATCTCTTGTACCACACGATTTTTTCCTTTCAACCACTCCATTTTGTTGTGGTGTTTTTGGTGTAGAAAATTCATGTTTGATGCTATGTTGAGTGCAAAAAAGAAGAGAAATCAGAATTATGAAATTCAGATCCATGATCGGAGCGTATTCTGGAAACACCTCCAAATTCTTGTCCCTTATCTGCAATAAGCAAAGACCATAAGTAATTAAAGACAATAAAAGTTTCAAACTTATCATGCAAGAACCGTACCCAAGTTAATCTAGAAAAATCATCAATGGTTAAAAATATGTATTTTTTTACCACCAATACTTTCAAATTTAGTGGGTCCCATGAGATCCATATGTAACAGCTCTAAAGGTCACTTAGTGGTAAGAGAATCAACCTTTTTATGGGAAGCTCTAATTTGTTTCCCAACCTGACATGGGCCACAGACACTATTCGGGGTTCTTTGGAGTTTGGGTAGCCCACGAACTATTTCAAGTTTTGATAATTTTTCCAGGTCTTTGTCATTAACATGACCCAATCTTTGATGCCACAAATCAATATCACTTAATATTGCAGAATTACATGTCATATCTTTTTTTGTTGATACCACATAGTAGTTGTTAGGATTTCTTTTTCCATGGAGCACAGTTTTTCCCTTTTTATCAACAATAATGCACTCATTAGCAGAAAAGTGAACTTCATACTTGTTATCACACAATTGGCTTATACTTAGAAGATTTGTTTTAAGCCCATCAACCAAGTACACATTCTTCAGGTGTGACATACCTAGAATGGAAACAGTACCTTTTCCAATAACTTTTGCCTTGTCTCCATCTCCGAAACGAACACTTCCACCATTATGGTCTTTAAGAGAGGTAAACAATGCTTTGTTTCCAATCATATGCCTAGAGCAGCAACTGTCCAAGTACCCCACACATCCGATTCTGTAGCATTGAGTGCTATAAGGACCACATTACAGCGTAGGTCAGATTTACGGACCTAGATGGGCTTGGTCCTGACCTGTTGAGGAGAAACATATTGCTCCCTCCGTTGATTCCTGTTATAATTTCTCAATTTATTACAATGTGGTCGTATGTCTCCGGTTATCCCACATAAGTGACATATGGGAACAAATTTAGGTTTTGACACATATTTTGGATAATAGTTATTCGGGTATGTAGCATTTCGATAGATTGGAGGCAATGCTGTCATCGTAGGTCCTTGAACAAAAATAGACTTACCTTTGTCCTTCGATGTTGAAGCCCCTTGAACATAACCAAGTCCAGATTTCGAAGAAACAGCCTGTTGGTTTCCTAGAATTTCATTCAGCTTCAATGATCTAGTATTCATCCGATTGATTGAAGCTTTTGTAGAATCCAATTTTACAAGGGCCATCTTCAATTTTCTAGCAAGGTTCTCTTTTTCAAATTTGTAAGAGACCAACTCATTTCGCAAGCTCACCGACTCAAATTCAGCCTTTTGAGATTGTTGATGCAGACGATCGTTCTCTTGACCTGCAAGAATCAACTTGTTAGACAAGATAGCGCGTTGATTTTCTAACTGTTTTACCTTAGACTGAGATTCTATCAATGTCGCTTGCAATGATGTATTCTTTTCTTCCATTGCCTTTAATTTTAAGGCTCTTTTCTTGCTAATTTTCGACATTCTGACAGATTCTTGAAGCAACTTTTGATAATTTTCATCACCCTCCTATTCTTCATCTCAGAAATTTCATTAATATCGAAATCATCTTCATACTTAGATTCTTGCACATAAGAGGTGTTAAAAAGAGCCATAAAAGCAACATATTTTCCAAACTCACTCGAAGGTGAATCAAGTTCGGACACGTCTTCATCAAACTTGTCATCCCAAGCAACATTTAAAGCCTTACCTTTGTTCTTTTCTCTGCGATTTGCACACTTAGAAGCAGTGAGACCATATCCTTGGCATTCAAAACATTTGGTTGGCTTCGGTGTACCCTTTAAATTGACTCTGTTCTGTTTTGGGTAAAAATTTTCCTTTTGAAGGTGCCTTGGGATTCGATGAATCCTTCTTGGTAAAAGCCTTTCTATTTTTCCAAATCTTTTAAAGCTTTTTAGTAAGATATGCTTCAATTTTTGCATCATCAAAATCATTGCCATGATCACTAATTTCAGGGTCATCCACTGAGTTTGGAGACACTAATACAATGTCCTTTCCCGTTTTCAGTTGACAATGATTTGCTTCGAAGGTTTGCAAATTTCCAATAATTTCTTCAACTGTTATATAATTGAGATCCTTATGCTCCTCGATGGCAACTAATTTTGGACGAAAATGTTCTAGGAGAGACCTTAAAATTTTCTTAACGATTTTAGATTGAAGGATGGGTTCTCCCAGGTTAAAACATGAATTTACAATATTATGTATTGAATTCATCAAAGGATTCCAACTCTTTCATTCAAATCGTCTCAAAAGCAGTTGTTAAGTTTTGGAGTTTAGTTTGCTTGACAGTGTCTGTTTCCTCATGAACAGTTTGAAGAAGATCCTAGGCTGCCTTAGCAGTAGGGTATATAGAAGTTCTATGAAATTCAATAGCAGTAATTCCATTGTAAATTGCATTAATGGCCTTATTATTGCAATTGGACTTAGTCTTTTCATTAGCAGTCCATTGGGCTTTGGGTTTCAATTTAGCCTGCCCTTCAACAACCATGGTAGGTTCAGTGTATCCATCCACATCTATATCCCAAACTTGGTCATCAATAGCCCTTAGAAAAGCAATCATTTTTACTTTCCAATAAGCATAATTGGTTTCATCTAGAAGAGGGGCTTATTAATAGATATTCATTCTCTATTGATATCCATTAGAGATCATCACAAAGATTAGTGCAACCCGCTCTGATACCAATTGAAAGTCCTGCCTTAACACAGACGGAGGTCCCAATTACCAAATCTCTATTAAATATCAACTCAAAGATTAAAAAAAAAAATCAAACCACACAAATAGAAGGACAAACGATTTGTACGTGGAAAACCCTATTCGAGAAAAAACCACGGGCCTTACCATCTAGGCCAACAGACAACAAAGCACTATATGAAAACGAAAGTTACAAGACAACTTATAACTCTTTCCCAGTTGGTGACTCAACCTAAGGACTGCTTTGATCTTGTCGACAACCCGTCGTTTACCTTCAACCGTGCTTGAGCAAACCACCTCGAATGCCTCTTCAAGGTGTCTCTTCTTCAAGAGAGCATAATAGAATTAATCCCAAAGCTAGATCTTCAGCACAACAAACTTAAAGCTTGGGGGGAATGAATGGATCTCTCAAACTCTTCTCCGGCGATTTTTCCGTGATCAGAAGTACCTTTGGAAAAGAGAGATAATTGCTATAAATAAGCATAAACTCATGTCTCAAGACTTGTGATGCAATTAGGATATGAGAAGTGTCTTGAAAGAAATTAGGAAGGAGTTTCCGGATGGAATTGAACTTTCCTAGGTTCGCTCTAGTGCACAGGGAGTTCGCTCAAGCGAATTAGTCTCTGTCTTCAGACAATCAATGCAGAATATTGATGGATCAAGTGGAGAGTTAACAAGGGTCAAGCGAAGAGCTCTTTGTGAGGGGTTTGCTCGAGCGAACTCTGTTAGTTCCTAGATTGACTGTCTTTCTTTGCAAGTTGATCTTGAGCAGTCCTTTTCTAAATAAAATTTACAACTTTAAGAGACCCAGTTTTGTCTATAACCCAATGAATTAGCCAACTAAAACTCTTACAGAAGAGAAACGAAGAAGGAGAAGAATGCCCATCTCGCACTCCATATCACCATCTCTCCTCTGCGTCCCCCCGCTTTTCCTTTGCATCAAAATCCTCAAATCTCAAGGTAACAAATCTCCAGAGGTCTCATTTCATTAAACTTTAGAATTCGGCATGCAGTTATTGATATCCATTTATTTTGCTTACTTGGGTTTTGAGAAATTGCAAGTTTTTCCTGGTTTCCTTACATCTTCAATTCATATTTCTTTATCTATTTGTGTTGTTGCTTTGGATTTTCTTTCTGGGCATGTTGATTTTCTAGTGTGTGATTGTTTTTCATCCATCTATTTTGTGATTGTTTTTCATGCATCTACTTCAGATGGATGATTGATTTTCCTGGTTCTGCTTTCTCAGGCATTTTTAAAAATGCATTGCTTTTCGGGTCTAACAGGAAATTCCATGAAAATTTTCTTTTTGGTTTCTCTTTAGTTTCCATTATCAAATTTCTCTTGTTGAATAGTACCCTTCTAGACCACAACAACTTGCAACCCTTTTCTCTATGCACTTTTGTTGAATAGGTTCTATGCAGCGGGGGGGGGGGGGGGGGGGGGGGGAGTTTATTGAATAGGATATTTGATATTTGATTTTTTTTAAGGAGAAAAAAAAGACATTAGCATGGAATAAGGTGAAATCACAGATGAAATCGACAACTTGGTGTACATTAGCATGGTAGAAAAATCTACACTGGTTTAAGTAGATTCAGCATGGTTCTATGACAAAAGTAGCATGGTTCAAAATAACTCAAAACATGTTATTTTTTATTGAAATTTTTGGGGAACTAAACGTTGATAGTTTTAATTTAAAACCCCAGAATTTTGGCTAAAAACAATTTCGAGAAGCTGGTTTTCCAGTAGCCTAAACATGGCTAATCAGTCACGCTATGCAGAATTTCTGCAGCAAAACATGGTCAGATAGGTATTTTTAGACATGCATATCTTTTTCGTTTTACATTCTTTTTCACTTCTTTTTTCTTTTTTGTGTTCATTCATCATCAAAGTTTCAAATTCAGCCATGGGATTTAGAATTAAGTCATATCAGGTCATTCGTTCAGGTTCGAAAAGTTGGGCCTGTAACACAGTTTTACAGACTTAAAAACTCCTGCATTCATTCTAAGAGGGGGACTGTATCAAAAAAATAAAAATAAAAATTGGGGATTACCATAAGTACACACTTATGTCTAGAAACTTCTCTTGTCTAGAAAAAAACACCAGCACTACTATTCCAAATCTAGGAGCGGTAAAGATATCATTCAATCCATATCATCTTTAAGTACCGCAACTTCTGAATCTATTAACTACATTGATTTTGCAAGGAGCAGTAATCAATATGTAGGGAACTGAATTTAATATGTATAGATTGGTGTTTTGTGAATTTTTAATCTATATAGATGGCTGCCGATTTGTCAACAAAAGAAGACATTTTACTATTTGAGCAACCATAGCACATTTCAGAGGCAATCTGAAATGCAGAGGTGCGTGTCCATCTTTTTTTTATTTGAGAAGTGTTTTGTGTGGTTTGCATATGTAACATTAACTCTTTACATTAATTCTTTGGTAAGTCCACAAAGAAATTCACAATAGCAAGCATGATTCGACATCACTTGTTTATGATCTGCATATGTAACATTAACTCTTTAAATAAATCTTGAAGGATATGTGGTTAAAGTAGAGGAAAGATCCCTATCTACACATTTTTGGTGAATATGGATGGAGGGTAGATTCAATGAGGAAACAAGAAGTTATTGTCATACCGGTAATCTACCTTGAGCATTTCACGATCATAATTGGATATCCAAAAGAAGGAAAGTGGGGGTTCTTCAATTCCATGCCAATGGATGAAAGGCATTGGCCAAAAGCAGAAGAATTTGTGAGTCTTAAAAACTAAATTGATTAAATACTTGTATCTCTTTAAGACTTTTCTAACAGTATCTTGTTTTTCATCGCTGAGTTTGGATGGGAGGACCCTAAAACTTGGACAAGGCACCAAGTTGAAGACGCACCAATACAAGATAATTCAAACGATTATGGATTTTTTATAATGGGATTTGTAGAGCATGCTGTCCTCAATCGAAAGATTGCTTTCACTCAACAGCACATGATGCACTACAGGTGCAGATTAGTTGTCGACCTTTACATCAAGCAGCTTGAATTGTATAAGAAAATGTTGAAATCTTCTGTGTGATACAAGTGTTTTGAGTCATGGTTTGAGTGGAGAAGACGTTTTTAAAACGTTGACGACTCTATATTATGTATAAGTTTGTGTAATTTAGATTCTTTGATAGAACTATTTTTGTTAATGTATATGATTTCATTTACTACTTAGATCTAAAGTGACTTTTTTTGGCAATAATGATGCAAATTGCCAAACAGGTTGTTAATGAGAAATATAATGCTATTATGGCATAACTTCAACAAATGAGAACTTGTAATGTGTGGTTGATGTTGACAAAAATGGATATTGATATAGGTGTGAATGTTTTTGGAAAGTAAGGATGGTCAATGTGATTGGGTGTTTTGGAGCTGTAAATGTGGGTGGTCAAGTTGAATGTGTATTTTGGAGCTTCTAAATGTGGGTAAAACAGGTTAATTTTTGTTGTATATATTTGTGGTGCAAGATAAAAACTGCTAAACGGGTTATTTTTTGACGACGCAAAAAATTCACAGGGTCACTCATGGTGTTAACTGGGTATTTTTGTTGACGTCAACATAATTTTATGTTGATGTCGACGAATCTTCTGTTAATGTCAACAAATTCACAGGGTCACTCATAGTGTTAACTCGGCGCTTTTGTTGATGTCAACACAATTTTATGTTGATGTCGATGAATCTTCAGTTGACGTCAACAAATTCACAGGGTCACTCATGGTGTTAATTGGGAGTTTTTGTTGACGTCAACACAATTTTATGTTGATGTCGACGTCAATAAGTTCACAGAGTAGATGATTGTAATAATTGGGTGTTTTTGTTGACATCAACACAATTTTATATTGATGTCAACAAATCTTTTGTCGACGTCAACAAATTCACAAAGTATATGATTGTAAAATTGATGGTTTTTGTTGGTGTCAACACAATTTTGGGGGTGGGGGTGAAGAGCGTTTTTTTTTTTTCTTAGGGTTATGTTGACTTCAACTAACCAAGGGCAAAAAAGGAATGAAATATTGGATTTTGGGCTGAGGTCTTTGGCTGTAATTATAAAAATTTAGGGTCCTAAGTTGTTGTTACCCTATTTAATGGGATTTTTGAAGTAAATATCCTTTTTTTTTTTGTGAAAAACTATTTTTTTTTATGTATTCGGTATCACAAATATCAACATTTTTCTTAAATAGCCTAGAAATAGAGTTCCTATGAGGGTATGAGAATTCTATTTCGGCAAAAAAATTCTCCCCTCTTTATTGCTTTATTTTCTTAGTCCCCTTCTTAATACTACTTTTCAATAAGGAATTTGCAGCCGCACCAAACAACATTAGCACCAATTCATCGAGGAATTTTTTTTTTTTTTTGCTCCAAACATAAATTTCTGACTTCCACGAAAAACCTTTTTTGAGGTATTAAAAAACCATAAATTTTGCTAATGTGGAAATTTCATCTTTCCATGGAAATTGCCTGTACACAAACGTGCCCTAAAAGAAACAAAAGAAGAAAATTTTTTAAGATAAGTTCAAGTTTTCTACTTACGGGTTTTATGAAAAGAAATCTTAAATATTCTTATATATCTAAAAGCATCCTCGAATATATATAATGTCTAAAAGCCCTTGTACCATAGACTTCATTTTTTTTAGACCAAATTGCACTTCACTTTATCTCTCACATGTTTGAGACACAACACTCACGAGCTCGAGACATGATTCGCGAGTTCAAGACATCACACTTGCGAGCTCATGATTTAGTTTCTACACGTGTCCAACACTATTTGCGAGCTCTAGTTTTCTATCTCTGTTTAATTCCATCCACCACCATCCCCTGAGCAATCAATAAGTTTCTCTATCATATTAGATTGATTTATATTTTTTATAAGCTCCAATAATGTCCTTATTCTAAATGTACTCTTACTACAGTTAGTAGAAAATTAACTCAAACCTATAAGAACCCAATATAGCCTCAACTGAAACTTTCCGATGGTTGAATAATTCCACCGTGACTTTGTTTTAATAGTTAACGTATTCATTCTGACCTTACTTTTAATACAATCTCTAGAAAATTTATTCCAAAGTCTAGAATGCCCTCTTTTACTTTTCCTGCTTTTGAGTATGAATTGAACATTAACATGATTAAGTCATGATATGCTTGCAATGTTAAGAAGAGACTCGCGAGTTTAATAGTTAAAGTTTTCCTAAATAGGACACATACAGGTACATTTGAGATTGACTCATAATTCTGAAGTTGAAGGAACAACTGTCGTGAATGAATGAGTTGAACCATTCCATTATAAGTTTATTCAATAGCGAATCTACTCATTGCAACCCTTCGCTTAGCACAATCTGTGGAAATTCTACTAAAAAAATCAGCTATTTCAGTTTTTAGAAAAAAAAAAAAAAAACACAAAAGATTGTGCTCCTCCTCTCCATTCCTTATTCGTCACCCTAGTTTTACTAAAGCTTATGGAGTATTAGCTATGAAGTTGATGATGTCCCCCCCCACCCCCCCCCCCCCCCCCCCCCCCCCCACCACACACACACACACACACACACACACACACACACACACACACACAAACTTCTTATTTTAGAATATGAATTTAAAATAAATATTAACTACCCACGATGTTCAAAATAAACTAGTGAGTTCGATAGTTGAAATAAAAATAACGAGCGAAATACTTCAATGCACGAATGTGGTTGACTCTCGATGTTACGAGAGATAAAGTACATGGTAATTTGGTTCGACAACAAATGAAGTATATAGTACAAAATGCTTTTGAGCATTACATGCATTTGAAGATGCTTTTAGATGTATAGGGATATTTGACGCTTCTTTTTATAAAAATTCCTTTTTACTTCTTAGATCATAAAAGAATATATTTAATTTTCAAAATCAAACTTAAGTTTTCTATTTACATTTCAAACTAAGACATTTAGTGAGATATCTAGAGTGTTTTAGGGACTTCCTTCTCTCACTTTTTTTTCCTTTTAACGAATACTCCATCCCTTCTGGGCTTTGGGCAAGATTTGGGCCCGTCAGGGCAATTTACTTGTTTGAGTAACCCAAGCAAGTCCTAAGTCTTTTCTAGTTTAAAAAAACAAAAACACTAATATTTATTTCAATATATGGTCTAAGTTTTCTAGGTTTTTTCCGATTTAGATCCCTTTCAATTTCAACCAGACACCCTTTTCGCAGGCAATCTCCCAAATGCCCTTTCTCTTTACCTTTTATTTTCAATTTCCTTCACAGTCATTTTCGTTCTTTACTCTCTCTTCCTCCTTCCCGCTTTCCTCTTTCTCCCTTTCCCATCATTGGCGACCACCGGGCTAGAATGAAGAACTCAAATATCTTCATTTATAGTGGACGCCGGCATAGAATGAAGAACTAAACATCTTCATCTATAATGCATGCCCATTTAGAATACTGTATTTCTTCAAGTTGGCCTAGAATTGCCACTAATGGAATGTTACGAGACTGCTTCTTCTTAGCAATTTTGGGCAGACAGTAAGTACTTCAAGGGTAGCCAACCTCCTTAGACAGTGAAATTAACACAGCAGAAAAACACAGTTATTTCATTCATTCAAATGCAAACCTTAAATACACCCCCATCACTTCCTAAAGGTTAACAACAACACACTGACTCCTCCCACTACCACTAACTGCACAAACACAAACACTTACAACACACACCATAACTACATACCATACCATAACCGAACCTCCATAACAAACAGAGCAAAAAACGGAAAATGGTTAACATAACTGCAGCAGAAACAGAACGTGGGATCATGCACGTCCCTTGCCTGGGTTATGGGTACATAACATTCCCTCCCCCTTACCACAGACCTTGTCCTCAAGGTCCAAATCTGGAAACCGTTCATGCAACTGATGGTAGGATTCCCATGTGGCATCATCAGCTTCCAAGTCTTGCCATTTGACTAAGACTTCGGGAACAGCTCAATGTCCTTTCTTTACCGGCTGACGGTCTAGAAGAATCTCGGGTTCAGGCTGAATAATTCCATGAACGTCCACTCAAGGCCGGCTCGAGACAATTTAAGGCCTAAAGCGACAAAATCCTAGATGAGGCCTCAAATTATCTATTCTTTATTTTTCTTTTTCTTTTTTTTTTTTAAAGTTTTGAACATCTTAATTCGTATTTTTTAATAGGTACATTTATCATTTATAAATTACAACTATTAATATTTATAAATAAAACGATCACTAACTATAATAAGCATACAATACAAGCATGAAATTAAAAAAATCTTAAAATTATAAAATAATAGAACCTGATTTAGTGATTTATCATTGTTGGTCATAAAGATTGTAGATGTAGATGAATTTCGAATTTGATCCATTTTTTTATTATGAAAAAAATGGATTATATTTGAGTTAGTGGATTATAATTAACATATATTATAAAAAAGACTCACATATATTATCAGAATATATCCACATATATTATTAAAAATAAGACAAAACCAGATCAATAAATCTTTAAAGAATATTGCTTTAGAAATAAAAAAAAGTAATTATAGAGAAAGGCAATCTATAAGAGAGACAGGGTGAGGGAGTAAAGAGTATGTGAGATGAAAAGGTGTTGGGTTTGAGATTTTTTGTGATTTAAAAAGATACTGTGTAGAAAAAAAGAAAGATGATACTTACTTTAATGCTTTGTTTAAATGTGAAAATATGGCTTTAATGAGATGTGATACTTATTATTATATTGGGGCCTTGGGAGAAAAAAAAACTATGATAGTTGCTTGAATGCTTTTTTTAGAATTTGAAAACATGATTTTTATGGGGCCTTATTTTTTATAGGGCCTAAAGTAAGGGCTTTTCTTGTCCAATGGTCGAGCCAGCCGGTCCACTTTTGGCAGAGCATGTTGAGGCTGAACTTTCGCTCCCAATTTCCATTTTAAATATGAGACGTGAAAAATAGGGTGTATTTTTGCACCGTCAGGGAGCTGCAAACGATAAGCAACTTCCCCTATTTCTGAAGCACTTGGAAAGGACCATAATATCTTGGAGATAATTTAAGATTACTTCGCAATGTCACTGATTGTTGACTGTACGGTTGTAGTCGGAGGAAGACTCAATCCCCAATTTCAAAGGAACGTTCCGTACGATGGCGATAAACCATTTACTTCATCCGATGTTGTGACTATTGAAGATGCTCTTTGAGTAGGTGCAAGATCTTCTCTGTACTTTTCAAAACTTGGGTCCACTGCTTGAACCTTAGTTAGTGGTGCCTTTAACATATGATAATTAGCGAAGTGGAGGAACCCCGTATATTACCTCAAAGGGAGTAAGACCTGTAGCTAAGTGGGTATTGGTATTATACCAATATTTTGCCAATGAGACCTATCTGGTCCATTCTTTGGGTTGAGTACTACAGAAGCTTCGCAAATCATGTTCAAGACACTTATTGACAATTTCTATATGGCCATCCGTTTGCGGATGGTAGGTTGAACTAAGGCATAGAGTAGTACCCTGCAACTTGAAGAATTCTGCCCAAAATGCACTGGAGAAAGCAGGGTCACGATCACTTACTATAGATGTGGGCATGCCATGTAGCTTGAAGACATGATCAAGGAAGGGTCTTGTAACCATAGCAGCAGTATACAGATGTGACAGGGGAATGAAGTGTGCATATTTGGACAACCTGTCCACAACAACCATAATGGCAGTTCTCCCATGAGAGGAAGGGAGGCCATCAATGAAACCCATGGATATTTCAGTCCATATACAGTTAGGAATCGGGAGAGGTTGAAGTAAACCCGCGGGTGAGGTGTTCTCCCCCTTATGACGTTGGCAATTGCCACACTCATACACATATTTTCGGATATCACTTTTCATGCCTTGCCAATAAAAATCATCTTTTAATCTGCTCAAAGTCTTGTGGAATCCCGAATGTCCACCCATTGGGCTGTCCCAATTCGTTGTTCGAGGAGAAACTTCAAACTTTGTTGATCAGTTTTGACAACAAACTCCGTCCAAAGAGATAAGGCCGCCATTTCCTCACTGCAATAACCAATGCCAACAGTTCTTTCTCATAAGTTGAAAAGAAGAGTGTCTATCCTTTCAATGCCTGGTTGGAAAAAGCAATGGGCTTTCTACCTTCAGTTAAAACTGCACCAATACCTGATCCGGAAGCATCACATTCATTAATAAACTGCTTGGTGAAATCTGGAAGGGAAAGTACTGGCGGATTCGCCATGGCCTGTTTCAACCTGTCAAAGGCTTCCTTAGATTTATCAGTCCACTGTAAAGAATCTTTTTTTTTCTTTTTTTTTAACATAGATGTGAGAGGCCTTGCTATCAACCCATAACTCTGTAATAAACCATATACCAACCCAAAAGTTTAAGCTGATAGGTGGAAGGCCTATACAGGTATATTAAGACATGACAAGCCTATTACTTAGGCGATGTGGGATGTGGGACTTTCCAACAGTCCCCCTCACGTGCATGCCCAACAGATTTCATGAACGGGCTTGACACGTGGGCTACACAAAAACAACGGGATCGGAACCATCTCTGATACCATGTAATAAACCATATACCAACCCAAAAGCTTAAGCTAATAGGTGGAAGGCCCATACAGGTATATTAAGACATGACAAGCTTATTACTTAGGCGATGTGGGATGTGGAACTTCCCAACAAACTCTTCACAAATTTGTGATAGTAGCTTGTAAGCCCCAAAAATCCCTGCAAGGATTTTACAGTCTTTGGAATAAGCCAGTCAAGCACACTTGAAATTTTGCTCAGGTCAGCAAACACTCCATTTTCAGAAATTACATGTCCGAGGTATTCAACCTGAGAACACCCAAACCTGCACTTGGATTCTTTGACAGAGTACACTCAATATAGTATAGAGATGTTGGATGTGATCATTACATGACTTGCTGTAAACTAAAATATCATCAAAGAAAACTAAGACAAACTTTCTTAGGAAAGGACGAAAGATATCATTTATGAGACTTTGAAAGGTGGAGCGTACATTGGTTAACCCAAATGGCATCACCATAAACTCATAGTGTCCTTCATGAGTTCTAAAGGTTGTTTTGTGTCTATCTTCGGGGCACACTCTTATCTGGTGATAACCAGCCCTTAGGTCCAGTTTAGAGGAAATTTTTGCACTACAAAGTTCATCCAAGGGCTCATCAATTACAGGTATTAGGAATTTTTCCTTGATGGTTTCCCGATTTAAGGCTCTATAATCAACACACAATCGACATGTTCCATCCTTTTTCTGAACTAATAAAACAGGTGATGAATATGGGCTTTGGCTTGGGTGGATTATCCCGAACTTCAATATATCATGAACAAGTTTTTCAATCACATTATTCTAGTAGTGTGGGTACCTATAAGGTCGCATACTAATGGATTTGGTACCATGTGATGAGTCAAGCCCAAGTGACCCAGTCCGTTATGAGCCAAGGCTTATATTTTTAAAGATCCGTTTAATTCAATGAGGTCCAGGCCCAAATCCACGATGCCTGGCTACGTCACAGCAACCCACGTCGTCCCACTTTTACCAAGTCTTGCGGAGAATATCCCAACTGCCTCGCTCATCGAGGACAGCTCGAAGGCTCCTCGTGAAAGGCGCTGTAAAGTTGTCCCCATCTGTTAGGGGAAGGCTATAAATTGAAGAGCCTCTCAGCACTTGAGGGGCAAGCAAGCAACATTCCCTCTTCTACATAGTTCTTTTCCCTTGATATATAATATATCCGACCCTGCTCTTCTGAAGTGGACGTAGGTCACTGACCGAACCACTATAAATCTCTCTCTCTCTCTCTTCACATTAATTATTGCATTTACTACACATACTTGACAGTTGGTGTGCAAATTCATTTTGTGCATCATCAGTTTGGCGCCGTCTGTGGGAACCGACTAAAGTCCTCATGTCAGAATCCTTATTTTCTCAAAATTATGGTGATCATCACTAGACAAGACGACCAGAAGATAATCCCTTGCAAGAAGGCGAAGGTGATCCTCCACTGACGAATCCTACCCCAAATGCTCCTGCTCCCACTCCTCAACAAATGTTGGAGATCATGCAGCAGCTGGTGACCCAAAACCAGCAGATCCTACAGTTCATGCTCACAGCAAGGCAGGGAGGAGCACAATTTGGAGGAGTGCCACAAGGAGCACCGCGCTCGGGGCATCCAAGAGCTCCACGCCGGGGAGCTCCTCCCCCGGGCGCCCATCCCACACAGGGAGCCCATCCCTTGGGCGCCCAAGGGGTTCCTCTCGGCACCCCTTTTGGAGTTACCCTGGGCGCCCCTCAGGGTGGTGGCCATCACGAAGGACCTCCACCTCCGGGTGGAGCACAGTTTGGAGGACCCCCACCTCCAGGGGGAGCAAATCATGAAGGACTTCCACCTCCTTCCTCTCCTTCTAATGGGGAGGATCCTCATTTCCAAGAGGGAGAAAGTGAAAACCAAAGCATGGAGGATGAGAGTTATTTCCATGATCAGACCAGGGAAGCCCCCAATCGCTGGGACGAGAAGATCAGAGAAATGCAAAATCAGCTGGGTGATGTCTTTAACGCCATGAAGGCACAGGCACTAGAGACAGTGGATTACCTAGTTAGACGAACGGATACACCGTTCAAACCCGACGTGGTGAACTACCCACTTCATCGGAAGTTCAGAATGCCATTTGTGGAGACCTTTGATGGAACGAATGATCCACTGGACCACCTCGAAACTTTTAAGACCTTGATGTAGCTGTACAATGTCCCCGACGAGATTATGTGTTGGGCATTCCCAACCACATTGAAGGGTTCCGCACAATAATGGTTTGCCAGTCTCACCCCGGCCTCCATAGGCTCCTTCGCCGAACTAAGCAAATCATTTGTGGCACAGTTTATTGGTGGACGCCGCCAACTAAAGCATGCCACCCATCTGCTCAACATAAAACAGGATCGAGACGAGAGCCTGAGGAGTTACCTCACTCGTTTTAACGAAGAGGTCTTTCAGGTCGAGGAGCCCGATGATAAAGTCAGCATGACCACCATCCTAGGAGGCCTCCGGTCATCAAACTTCCTCTTTTCGATAATGAAGCGACCACAAAAGAGTATGCCAGAACTATTGGCAAAAGCTTAAAAATATATGAACGCTGAGGAAATCAATAGGTCCAGGCGAGGTGAATCATCTCATGGATCGCCAAAAGCTTGACATGCCTCTGCACTGTTCTTAAACAGGCAGCCTATCTCCAGCTTAGCCCCTCTCTTGGGTCGCAAAAAAAGCTTGGCCTCTGCACTGTTTTCAAACAGGCAGCCTATCTCCAGCTTAGCGGCCCTCTCGCGGGTTGCCAAAAAGCTTGGCCTCTGCACTGTTCTCAAACAGGCAGCCTATCTCCAGCTTAACGGCTCTCTCGCGGGTCGCCAAACGCTCGATCTCAAAAGGTGTAGCTCTCTCACGAGCAATCCTCAAACTCTGTCTTTGCTCTCGCGCAAACAGCCTCTCTCTCCAGGTAATCATGTTAAACATTTTAATGTTTGGAATAACATTGTTTTCGACATCTCTAAGCAGGATCTTGAAACTCAGGTCATCTGTAACCCGATGGACTACATTAGATCACCGTGACCACTGCCTGGCTGCCCAAATCAACTGCTTGGATAGCACACGAGTTGCTCGCCCACGCAGACAGCGGCCAGCCCCTCAGCAGCGAAGCCCACGCCTCTGGGAGCCCAGACCTCAGGGCACCCAGCCTCACAGTGCTTGGACTTGGAGTAACAATAAAAAAAAAAAAAAAACAAAACATCCTAATGATGGCATGTGTTTGTTCAAAAATAAGATTTATTCTACATTATCTATGTTCTAGAACTATTCTTTTTATTCAGAAAAAGAAAAAGAGAAAGGATACTGATGGAAAAAATGATGTGGATGACCGGGCGCCGACACCGATGCCGTCCTCCCGCCAGCCTGGACGCCCGCGCCGGACGCCGCGGTCATCCCCGCGCCCACCCGACCTGCCGCAGTCGTCCCCTCGACCGCCTGGTCGCCGACACCGGGCGCCGGCGTCGCTGCCACTACTGAACCGCCCGCCGGGCGCCTTCGCCGCGCCCGCCTGGCCAGCGCCCGTCGCCCCTGTGCGTGCTGCGCTCGTCGCCGCCCACGTCGCCCCTGCGAGTGTCGTGCCAGGCCCTCGGGCGTCCAGACTTCAGGAGCGCCCAGTACCTCTCAGACGCCCAGCACGGGCGCCAAGCACCTCCTACTCGCCCCAAAGCTGCTTGCTCGCCCAAAACCACACGCCAGCACTCTTGCTCGCTATTTTGATCGTAAATTTTGGACCATTACTCCAAATGAGACTTATTATATATCAAATCGAAGCTCTCAGCGAGTCCTACAAGACTCACTACCTATGGCCGTGACTGATGCTGTCAAAAGTCCAAAAAAGGCCTAGAAACAGATGTTTTGGCTTTCCGAAGTTTTTGCAGTTGCGAAGAGCACAACTCTCCTTCAAAGCTCGTACTCTCTCCTCTCCCTGCACAAAATGGAAAGTCAGGCCCACACGGGCTGTTACTCGCACCCGCGCACGGTGCGCCCGCCCGGGCTGCCTCACCGACGCCCGTGGCACCAGCGCCGGCGGCGCTAGCTCCTGCAGCGCCAACGCTTGCTGCAACAACGCCCGCTGCGCCAGCGCTCGAGGCCTGCTGCGTAGTGCCTGCCGCGCCCGACGCCGGTTGCACGGCGCCCAGGCCCGGCGCCGTCCGCTGCACGGCATCGACGCCCGACTCTACCTGCTGCCTGGCATCCTGGTCCGACGCCCGCTTCTCGGCGCCCAGGCCAGGCGCCACCCGTAACCCTGCACCGCCTTCTGCACGTCGCCTGCCGCACTGCGTCCGCGACCGACGCCGCGCAGACAACCGCTGTAGCCGTGCTCACGCCCGCGCCTGTCACGTCGCCAGCGCCCACCGCCGCCTTCAGGCCTTCCATCGCGTGCTTCTTGGCAGCGCCTGTGGCACTCCTTTTGGCAAGTTGCAGGCTCATCACTAGAAACCTGGATATTCAAAATGCCCCCTTTTCAAAGCTTCCTTGGGCGCGGGGCATTGAGGGGCAAATGATGAGTCAGGCCTAAGTGACCCAGTCCGTGATGAGCCAAGGCTTATATTTTTGAAAATCTGTTTAGTCCAATGAGGTCTAGGCCCAAATCCACGATGCCTGGCCACGTCACAGCAACCCACGTCGTTCCGCTTTTACCAAGTCTTGCGGAGAATATCCCAACTGCCTCGTCCGTCGAGGACAGCTCGAAGGCTCCTCGTGAACGGCGCTGTAAAGTCGTCCCCATCTGTTAAGGGAAGACTATAAATTAAAGAGCCTCTCAGCACTTGAGGGGCAAGCAAGCAACATTCCCTCTTCTACATAGTTCTTTTCTCTGAGACTACTAAGTTTGTAATCTCTGGACCCTTGATATATAATATATCCAGCGACCCTGCCCTTCTGAAGTGGACGTAGGTCACTGACCGAACCACTATAAATCTCTCTCTCACCACATTAATTATTGCATTTACTACACATACTTGACAGTTGGTGTGCAAATTCATTTTGTGCATCATCACCATGTATTAAAAGAATGACATGGTCATGTTGTCTAGGAGGGGGAAGACCACGTGGCTCTTCAAAGACATCTTCAAATTCCCTTAAAATTTGATTGATCACCGGGTGATAACATGTGGCCTCAACATTCCCAACGAAACTACAAATCTCTACGGGAAGATTGCACTTCCCTGCAAGACTGGTTTTCTTAACATCCTTGCTTTCCAAGAATTTCATATCCTCCAAAGACTCGCCAACAAACTTGCAAGGTTTCCCATCAACAGTGAATTCCATTATGAGATTCTTAAAACCCCATGTGATAGGACCCAATTTTTGTAACCATTGGGCCCCTAAGACTGCATCACACCCTCCCACTTTTAGTAGATAAAAGTCAGCCAAGATAGGAACCTTTTGGAGATTAATTTCCACATTATCACAACGTCCCAAGCAAGGAATTCTATTCCCATTTGCCACAACCACTTCAAATTTACCTTCCCTCATTATCGATATACCCGCCTTGTAGGCAAGACTAGGATCTAGAAAATTATGAGTGCTCTCAGAATCCACTAATACCACCACGGCTGCCTTGGCCAGGCGACCTATGATTTTCATTGTTTGAGGTGTGTTGGTGCCAATTATAGCATGTAAAGAAATTTCTGGTGAATCTAAGTGATAATCTTCACTAACTTCGTCACCCTCTGCCTTGATAATTTCACCCTCGTCTTCGTTAGAAGTATCTGCGGGCCAATTCCCTTCCATGAGGAATAGCTTCTGCACTCCGCATTTATGTCCGAGCATGAATTTCTCATCACAGTTGTAGCATAGTCCCTTGTCACGCCTCTCCTTAGCTTCTACCGGCGATAACCTCTTAATGGGCGGTGTAGAGAATTTGCTAGTCCTTGACGATGTTGCAGATAGGTACAGACTACTCTCTGGTCAGGTTTGTCGCCTTCCAACCGCCACCTTTTCTTCTTGCATACATGCTAAGCCAATGGCATCTGTGAGAGACATAGGTTTTAGCATCTGAACACTCAACCAAATTTCTTCTTTTAAACTACCCACAAAGCAACTCACCATGAATGATTTGTTAAGGCCAATTGTTCGATTGGCGAGTTCTTCAAACTGGGTTTGGTAGTGCTCCACAGTTGAGGTTTGACGTAATTTGGATAACAAGGCTGTGGGATCCTCATTATTGCGATGGCCCAAACCTCACTAAAAGAGATTTAGAGAAGTCTTCCCAACTTGCAATGGCGCCTGATCTTTCCATCCATCTAAACCACTGAAGAGCTTTTCCTTCCATGTGAAAGGATGCCATGAGCAATTTCTGAGAAATAGGAGTTTGTTGATGCACGAAGAACTGTTCAGCTCGATACAACCACCAGGATGGATCAGACCCATCAAACCGTGGAAAGTCCAAACATGTAGTTCTGGTTTGGAATGTTTGATCCGAGTCAGTGGCAGATGAGCCCCTAATCAATATTGATTTGTTATTTGAACTCTCCCCTTTCTCAACATTTTTACTGTGAGAGTTGTTCAATCTTGGAATCCATTGCCAAAATCCTCTCCATCAATTGGTGAAGCAATTTTCCATGCATCTCAGTGGTCTCCTTCAATAACCCCATCATCTCATCAAGCTTAGCATTCCTGGTTCCTTCGGCCATGGCAGAATCGTTGGCTCTTATACCAATGTTACGAGACTGCTTCTTCTTAACAATTTTGGGCAGACAGTAAATACTTCGAGGGTAGCCAACCTCCTTAGACAGTGAAATTAACACAAAGGAAAAACACAGTTATTTCATTCATTCAAATGCAAACCTTAAATACACCCCCATCACTTCCTAAAGGTTAACAACAACACACTGACTCCTCCCACTACCACTAACTGCACAAACACAAACACTTACAAGACACACCATAACTACATACCATACCATAACCTAACCTCCATAACAAATAGAGCAAAAAAGGGAAAATGGTTAACATAACTGCAGCAGAAACAGAACGTGGGATCATGCACATCCCTTGCCTGGGTTAAGGGTACATAACATGGAATCATTGGATGGCCTGGTCATGTTATATTAACTTGATCTCATTATTTATGTTATATTGATATCATCTTCATCAACTTTTGCAAGTGTTAATTTAATGAAAAATTCTCAAAAACTCCCCTATCTCAAAAGGGGTGTTTATGCACAAGTAATGAATATCTTCTTTGCATCTCCAATTGATAAGCCAGCAAGAGAATTGCTTTAGTTTTTTTGGTGACTTGGAAAATTGCAGTCTCCCACAAGATAGGTTAGAATTAGGCATGTAAATATGGGCCTTGCCGGCCCTAAACCCCAAACCCTACACTCATGATTGGGCCCAGTCGTGCTAGGGCCGGGCCCGCACGGCCCATGAAAATTATACGGGCCGTGCCATGCCATGCTCATTCCTTTGGGGGTCAGCTCAGCACGGCCTTGGTAGTGCCGTGCTGGCCGTGCCCCAGTCGAGCGTAGGCCATGCGACGAATGGGCGGCACACCGCTCTCCCTCCCATTTTTTTATTTTTTATTTTTTTTTAAGTTGGACTTGGACGGACACGAACTTAGACTTAGACTCTTGGGCCAATTTCATTAAAATAAACAAATTAAGAGAAACAAATAAGTAGAATAACACTAATGATGTTTTGAAAAAATACATCAAATAAATTATATTTCCTTGAAATTTAAGTTACAAAAGTTAAAAACACTTATAAGTTTGGACTTGGATCAATATATAATGAAATTCAAACCTTATGATAAATGAAAGAATAAAAGATTATAACTTTAAAAACCTATGATACATTCTAAAAATAGATTATATTTTAGAATCAGACTCTGGGGCCTTGGCCGTGCCTGGGTTGTGCCTTGTGCCGGGCCGTGCAGCCCACGGGCTTGGGGAGCTGGCCCAGCACGGCCCAGCAGGGAGCCTGGCTCGGCCCATTGACCAAGTCAATGGCCCAAGCATGGTTTTTCCGTGCAGGGCTTGGGCCACCTGCCCAGATTTACACCTTGCCTAAAGAAAACATGGTTTAAAATCTTGGGGGTTTGGGGGGTGGAGGAAGGGGCACCGAGTGTGCTGCCCGTGTTGGAGCCAAGTCGGGCCCGACACCAGGTAAGTTATGCTTTTTTAAAGTTATTTTATTACATTTCATATTTTAAGGTAGCAACTGTTGGTGCAGTTCGACCTGTGTAGGGATGTTAAAGTAGAGAGTGTAAAATGTAAATTTGAGTTTCACGTATAAAAAAATAATATTTTGCACCATGTATTTTCACAAAAACTTAATAAGGCCCTCTATTTTGTAATTTTACTAAATCATCCCTTGACTAACCGTGATTCACTGGATCAAAGGTAATTTGCTTCCTACATTTTTTTTTAAATCTTTTATTTTTAAACAGTGTATCCAAAGTAAAAAGTCAGATGACTTATCCCTTGAGTTAAGAGATACAAATATAATTTTGCCTCTTAAACTTTAAGGATAAACAACCAAAAGCTACAATCGTTTGGATGCTTACATATTTCCTAATCAAATTCAAAACCTTTCAATCGTTATGCTCCAATAGTTTTCATGCATTTAGATGGGCCCACCAAAGAGTAACTTGAGTTGATGAAATGTGCTAAGCTTAAATAAAAAGTTTGTCATTTGTCCATAAAGACTAGCAATCATATGTTATTACACTATCAACGACTTAACGCTCTACAACATTAGGATGTCCCTTAAATAGCTTAATTCTCACATTTTTACATTTTTATTTTTTATTTTCTATTTTTTTATTTAAAAAAACATTGAAGAAATAAGGTGAAGATCGACAAATGTCCATTAGATTGCATCTCCTTTAGTATGAAAGTATTACCCAGCCATCACGCTAGTCATCAAATTTGAGAAAAATGAGAGTCCCATATACATCTCCACCACATGCACTTTATCATTCCTTCTTAGACCTCAATTTACCATAAATTCCTACATATTAAATACCAATCAAACAGTGTGCTCTTAATGTAAGTTACGTATCATTCTGGAACGACGCTAGCAGCTAAAATACCGATAACTACTATAAGACATCATAAGCATTCCAATTTTGAAGACACCGGAACATGAATATAAACATGGAGAACTAGACTGTATACTTTTACCTCTTAAGTTTCACTCTCTCACAAGGTCCAGCAGATGGTCACAAAGCCATTAAACCAATTTGCAAATTAATATAAGGTTAAAGCCTGTTAAACGTTCATAAAGAACTACTGGAAATTTTGAATACATAGGTGTCTAGTTAAGAGTCGTGAGGTGACCAAACAAATTCCAACAAATCCTAATCATACAAAATGATGTAAAACGAATGGACAATTAATTCAGACATCAGATGGACGGTAGAACAGAGCTGCATTGCCCATGTGAGAGCTACCATAATAGGATTCTCTTTGTAAAACTGTGTCAGCAAATTGATAAAGATTTGAAGAAGTTGAGCCTTGGTGTGAAGGAACTGATGATTCTTTTACCATGGCCATGGACTCCATTAAGCCTTGCCCCGCCACAGGCGGCATCCCTAACAAGCTTTGTCCTACTAAGTCGTTCACTGCTCTCTCCTCATGCCAATCATATAACCTAGCCCTGCCACTTGTCGAAGTTCTCCCAGAGTCCAACGGCAGCACATTGCCAAGTCCAGCATATACACCAACACATCCTGAAGTCCGAATAATGTCCGTCATTGGACCAGCTCCAACTGGAGCCCCATGACCACTAACAGGGCCTGGAAATGCACCAAGAACATTTCTACTGAGCAGCCCACCCATGCCACTTCCATATGATAGTCCAACACTGGATTTTATCGAGGCATCCGTGAACCCATTGAGCAATCCTGGGAATCCACCATCAAACATAGCCTTGTGGAGCAACCCATCATACAATATTTTCTCTTGCGAAGGTATGGCTGAAGGAGGGGGTCTCAAGGATGATGCTTCTGTCGTCGTAGTCTGACAATGTTTTTCTTGAGTTTTTGCTTGTGCTGCAAACCCAAGTTCTCCAGCCTTTCTCTTCAAATTTCTTTCATTCTTATTCTTTTCAAATTTCTCATTGTTTCTCTCTAACTTGGCAATTTTCTTTTCGATCTTCCATTTAGCAACCTCTTGGTTGTTGAGCTTGTGGTCCACCACACACCTGAGCACTAGTTTCAGAGAAGCTACTTGTTTTTCATTTGCTTCAATCTGTCACAATGTCCATACAGTATCAGGATATAGTAACTCAAATACAAACTACGTTGAAGTTTCAATAACAAAACAATAAAAAGGCATACCAGAGAAACATATGAACACTGTTGTCTTCTTCTCATTTCTTTACCGGTTTGATTAACTTCCTGTACATAGGACGCCAACAGAGACAGAGGAGAAAGATTGTCCTCAAGCCCAAAAGCACAGGCAAGACCAGCGGCTGAAACAGACATTCCATTATTCACCATGCCTTGAATGATATCTGTGACATGACAGAAAAAACATGAGGTTCGGAGACAGAAAGCATACCAGATCCTCACATGTTCATGTATAGGCACTTGAACCCAAATGTGTGCTCCATGCACTTGAAAGAAGAATGTGAATTCCACAAGTGGACATTTTCAAGTGAGGATTCCACACCCATAGAATTTGCACTTTTTTTTACTTTTTTTGGGTGGAATAGAGAGAGCGAGAGGGTTCACATATTCCAAAAAAAAAAAAAAATGTAAGAAGTCCTTACGCCTCCCTTGGACTTCAAATCCTCAAGGTAGTGGATTTTTATGAAAAAAAATCTACCACAATTTTCCGTGCAAAAGATTGATTAGCACATATCTGCGATAGGCTCCAATTTTCAGAGGAAATGTCAATCACAAATGTGCCCTTCGGGCCGTTTGTCAATTTTCTATGGTTTATATTGGAAAACGGCATATATCAAAGGGGTTAAGAGCATGTTTTAAATTTGACTTGGCAACGAGTCAATCAATGCCAGTCAAAATCAAAACGAGGAAGCGCCTACTACAAGGTTTTGGGCCCTTTTCATTTAGTATAGGACAAACATTCGAGTTCGCAGTTCGTAATTGGGTACAGACTCTAGTTTAGGAATTTAATGGAGTACAGTCACTTAATTCGCAATTCGAGTTCGATGAACTAATTTCATGTAGTTATAGATTATTCTTGTAGGTTTAATTTGATATATATATATACGGGGCCTCCTATCCTCAGCTCGAGTTGAGGATAACGGTGTCCGCTCAATGGTCTAGGGCCCACCTGGGAGCTCACATGGGAATGGGGGGCCTCCTCTCTACAAAAAAAATCAGCCACATCCTTGATCACCACCACCTCCATTTGGGCCACAAAAGTTTAATGGTGTACAGTCCATTTGAATGGGTGTTACTCGATCCAATGGTCTAGTTTAATCGAATGGGGCCAAATTTTGGTAGATGTGAAATTCAAGGGCCCCTTGTGTGTGGTTCATTTGGATGGACCAAACAGTGGGCCCCACCCTAGGCAACGGACAACCCTCTCCCATCAACTCGAGCTAAGGAGAGGGCGGGCCTAATAAATATATATATATATATATGGGAGATGCTTTTGTGAGAGTTACTCTCACGGCACTATGAGAGTGAGGGGTGGCCCTTTCACATTTTGGTTGTTGGCATTGGATATGGATGTGTGCAACCCTTACTCTCATAATACTGCGTTTGTTACTCTCAAATGAGCATCTCCCTATATATATATATATATATATGTATATATATATAGGATAATATTCAAGTGCATCCATCCCTCACCATTTTTGGTGAGGGACACTCCTTTTGGGGAAGTTTCAAGTACAAAAAAGAGGTACAAAGTACACCTTTTGTAATTGAAACTTCCCCAAAAGGGGTGTCCCTCACCAAAAATGGTGAGGGCCATATATATAAGGGCAGCGCTAGAAAATGCAAAAACACACCTCTTGTAGGACCCACCAAGATGCATGATGATCATGAAAGTCTGTTGGATGGAAAGATCTATATGAGACCTACCTATGTGCAAAATTTAGACTGCATTAGATCATCCTAACCCTTTGATCCATGATCTTAAAATTTAACTAGCATACTAACCCATGCTGAGCACGGATATGACCAACATTGCAATCTTAATACTCATGTATTAAAAAAATTCATAGTTTTTAGAAAGAAAAAAGCAAGAAAAAAAGAGAGGTTATGAGTACCTGTTTATGTAATCCAAATGCTAGTGGCGTAGAAATGAAATAGGAGAGTTATGAGAATTGAAGTGTAGAAAGGGGATGGTAGAATTTTGGATGAAACCAGAGCCTTTGCAAAAGAAGAAAAATGGAGTAGGTAAGTGATTTTCAAAAAGCAATAAAGTAGTTAGTTGCATAATATAGGAGTGGGGAGAGAACATGCAAGATTTTGAAAAAAAAGTAACGTAACTCGAATCAAAATCGAATCCCAAACCCTTCTCTTTAATATATTATAACGGTTTTAGAGGCATCATTTTCCTACGGTTTCAATCCAATGGTGAGGAAAAGTTGGATGAGTGTAATTTGGACTTGAGGCTCTTCATGATGGGTGGGGGTGGGGGTGGTTAAAAGACTAGATTGGCTCAAGGTGGGTCCTATGCCCAAAAAACAGGGTGAAAAAAAGGGAGTGGTAAAGTGGGGTGTTTTTGTACTTTTTAGATGCTTCAATAAATATATAAATAGAAATTTCACAAAGAATATGAAAAAAATATTTGAAGACTATTTATACAAAAAAATTAATTTCTATGATTAATTAAATTCAAAGATTTAATTTATATTTTAAACTCCAAATAAAAAATACATTGACACCTATTATAATATATTAAGCTAGGAGGTTTTGGATCCAATTTTGATCGACGGTTATGATTTTGACCAGAAGTTACATCAATTACTTTTTTTATCTCTTTATCATAACGACTCATACCTACTCTCCACTTTTCTCTTCTTTTATTTTTTATAGAATTTATTTCAATCCAAACTCTATCATTCTCCTTCTACTCTAATTCTCATTTTTCTATTCTATGATACAAATTCTTCAATTATATAAATACATACTAATAATTTTTTTTCTTTTGCTTTCTTTCTAAAAAAAATCTATGAATTTTTTTATACATGAATATTCAAATTGCAATGTTTGCCATATCCGTGCTAAGCACGGGTAATTTTGCTAGTCATTATTAACGTAGAACCTTTTCAATTGGGTTTTTGTAATCATCATTAACCCTTGACATTTTTTTTTGAACGGTTACCCTTGACATTTTTTAATTGATCATATCATTAAGCCTAGTCTACGAGGAAGCCTAGTTTCACGTGGTTTGGATTAGATGCATGAAGCACCACTCATGAATTAATGTAGAGGACACATCAACATACGATCTAGTGCTGGCCACAAATTTGATAAATATTTGATCCATCTCCAATATAGATGTCAAAGAAATACCTATCCCTCCTGTGTTTACAGGAGAGATGTGTATGAAATTTAGGATATTCTAAAGCTTAAATTAAAATTAGCAAGGCTTACGGTGGGGTCCATCAACAACAAAAAAAAAAAAAAAAAAAATCTAAACTGATCTAGATAAATGTCTCGCTTATATGATAATATTTAGAATAAGAGATGGCCCCACCATCAAATTTACTAAGTGTAAATAAGTAAACTTTTTTCTAATATTTTTTTCAATGTATTGTAGCCGACTAATCTTATGATGGTCTTAATTTTTTTTAGAGTAGAATTTGGGTTAGATTCAATAAAAATAGAGGGCTGCTTATGTTGATCCATTTAGATTTTTAGAAAGTGGGACCTAGTAACGAAATTTACAAATTGATAAGCACTACAAAATGAGTCATAGACAGAGAAATAAAGAGGCTTTAACTCCTTTCATGCAAATGTGGGTGATTTGACTCGGTTAAGAAAGAGAGAAATGTGATGCAACAAAACACATAAAGGTGATGCAGTAAAGAAATGCAAATTCTAAATCATTTGAATCGCATAAAAGGGATTCAGATACTGCTTGATTGAATTAGGTAACTATGGTCGGAACAAGTCATTCTAGGCAACTCGTTTAACTCATTTGGTATAGGCCTGGACAACTATTCGATTCTTCTTCTTGTTTTTTTTTCCCTACCCTTTTTGCAACCCTAACTCACTTCCCTTGCACTTTTCCTCCCTTTTGTCTCTTAGAAGCCTCACTAAGCTGATGTCTAATTAATACTTCCTTTCCAACTATAAGGTTTCATCATCCAGAGTACTTGGGTTTTGATTCCTCCCACTCAGTTACTCATTCATTACATAACCCTTCATTTCTCACTGTAAAGGTTTCTAGGACTTACATCAGTTGTGAGTCAGAGGACTTATTTATAATTTACTGTAACTTATTTATAATTTATAGTGGGCCACGGGCTTTGATGTAAATAGTAGAAACATGAGGGGCTTCTTTGCAATTTCCATAACTTATGAAATAATCAAATAAGGATTGTTGTCTACCCTAATAGAGTAGACGACTCTTTTGTGGCTTCCTTGATTTCTTATTTTGAAATCCAGGTATACAAGGATCAAAATAGCGGTTGCCAAAGGCCAAAACGATTTCTAACGGGCGATGCGTAGCGACGTAGTGGTGTGAATTTATTAAGTGGTAAAAAAAATTTTGAATCATGTGTAGCAACCAATCTTCTGTTCATTTGGTGATTTAGAACCATATAAGGTAGAGACCACTTTAGGAAAGGCTATTGAGGAGAAGAGATAGGAAAAAACAATGTTTTAAATAAAACTTGCTTGGCTCTACCGAATTTTAGACTCTAGCACTGCTATTTTCAAAATAGTGTATCGACCTCAATTGCTACATAGCGGCCGCTATTTTGAACCATGCCCATACAAAACCATAGACCTAAGAGGATCTAAACTCACAACTTTGTCTCAGCCTTTCTGGCATTAAAAGACTACTGCATAAAGGATCCTAACCAAACCCGTGTGTAAGTTTGGCCGGGTGATGTAGGGTTCGTTAGTGGGTTTTAACCCGTCTGCTCTGGTTCAAGCATCTGGGTGATGTTCAAGGGGTTTGTTGGTGTGCACTTCCGCTGATAACCCATCTGCTGCCTAGTTCAAGCATCTGGATGATGTCGTATGAGGTTTGTTGGTGTGCTATTGTGTTGCTAAGCCCTTTGTAGGGTCTGCAGCCTCTGGTTCATGTAAGTGGTGTGTTCCTGTGTTGATAGCCCTATGTAGGGTATGTTGGTGACATATTCTAACCAGTTGTTCGGTATGTGGTGAAGTTGGTGTCGTGACAGTGTGAACCAACAACAGTGACTGTGAACAAACATTGGTTTGGTAAAATCAGCATCAACTCTGTCGCAAATCAGGTTTGAGTTTATTATGTTTGTTGATTTTCATGCATTGGATCTCTGATTGAGTTCTTAAATTTGATTACATCCGCTCAACAATTTCCTAATATTACCAAAGTGAATGTTTAGATAACACCAGAACTCTTCAATGGAACCAACTATAAAGATTGGGCCTACTCAGCCAAAATGACTATTGGAGGATCAAGGAGACTCGGTTATATAGATGGAAGCATTAAAGAGCCAGAGAAGGATGATCCAAAATATTCAGACTGGATCTCAAAAAATATTTTGGTTATGAATTGGATTCTGAATTTAATGGAAGGAGGAATTGCAAAAATGTTTTAAATATTTGTATATTGTAAAGGAACTCAATTCTCTCTCACCCCCTTTCTTCCTCTTCACCACCAGAAACCTCTGGTATTCTTATCTTTAACTTCTACTTCTTCTTAGTATTTTCTATGGCATGTATGAGACAGAGAGGGCTAGTGTTACTTTTCTTAGCGCTGGATACATTTTAGTAAAGTAGAAATCACAAAGTGCACACTGGATAGGTTGGCAAGGATTTGATCATGATAAAAGGATTTTTTTCTCCTTTAGTGGGATGGGTACTTGTGTATGATTGTTATCTTCTAATAGAATCTGTAAGTCGATAGTATCTAAGATCTGTTGATGTAATACCAGTAGAGAATTATAAAGCTGACTCAAAATAGATGGAATGAGGTCAGATTCAAAGATCGAGGGAGGAGATGGTTTCTGTCTTTGTATCCAACCTCCCACCTCAGTTTTTGAGTGGGTGTTTTCATTCAGGGGTGAGAGAGAGCTGGCCAACCTGTAGCGTTTTGGTTGCTACACATGATTCAAATTTGGTGGAAGACTTGGGGGAAAATTCCAAATGGCTCCTCACATCTGTCTATGGCCAGAGGAGGAAGGAATTTTGGAGAGAACTGGACATGATCAGGGGAAGATGGAAAGGGACCTTGGTGCATAGGAGGAGACTGGAATGTTATCGGATTCCCTAAAGAAAGACTAGGAGGATGCAGAACCTCAGGGAACATGACATTTTTTTCAGATTGGATAAACAGTCATGCTTTGATGGATCCAAATCTAAGT
The DNA here is from genome assembly GCA_028538565.1 of Umbellularia californica. Taxonomy (NCBI): domain Eukaryota; kingdom Viridiplantae; phylum Streptophyta; class Magnoliopsida; order Laurales; family Lauraceae; genus Umbellularia; species Umbellularia californica. Next base: position 81,709,431 of record JAPQWN010000005.1, read on the forward strand.
GGAGCGTCCTACACATGGTCAATCATCAGGATCCGCCAGTTATGTCAAGATTGGATAGATTCTTAGTGTCAACTGATTGGATTCAGCTGTATCATGCAGGATTCAAATTGTGAAAGATGGGGTCCTGCTCCTCTTCGCTTTGAAAGGATGTGGCCGGAGGAGAAAGATTTTGCTCATTTAATCTCAGCTTGGTGGAAGGAATTAGACGTTGAAGGAAGGCCGGGACACAGGTTAGCCTTGAAGTTAAAATTATTAAAAATGAGAATAAGGAATGGGTGAAGACAAGTTTTGGAGATGTGCTAACTTGCAAAATCAACATTTTGGATAAAATTCAAGCTTTAGATAAAAAGGAGGAATGTGAGGAAGAAATTAAATGGAAACAAAGATCAAGGTGCAAATGGCTGAAGGAAGAAGTTATTTCACAGAATCGCTGCCTCAAGGCGTAGAATTAACAGAATATCATCCTTAATGGGAGGAGAGAATTGATTGGAGAAAAAAGATGAGACAATTAAGCACATCATAGATTATTTTGCTCACTTGTATTCTGCGGAGCTATGGGACAGGGCATCTCTTGATAATCTTGCTTTTGACACTATAGGAGAGGAGAAGGCCCGCTGGCTTGAAAGGAGTTTTGAAGAAGAAGAAGTTTGAGAGGCAATCTTTGCTATGGCAGGAGACAAGACTCAGGGCCCTGGCGGCTTCCCAATGGCTTTTTTCCAACATTTTCGGCCATTGCTCAAGGATGATGTCTTCGCCCTCATGAAAGGGTTCCATCAGAAAGGGAAGCTATTAAGAGGTTTATGGGCGTCTTTCATTGCACTCATCCCTAGAAAGGAGGGAGTTATTGGGATTAAACACTAACGGCCCATCAACCTTATCGGCAGTATATATAAAATACTAGCAAAGGTTTTGGCAGGAAGAATACAAAAGATCCTACCAAACATAATTTCCAAGGCGCAGGGAGCAAATATTGGATGGAGTTCTTGTGGAGAATGAATGCGTTCATTCGAGAAATAAAAACAATATCCCTGGGCTTTGCTGTAAATTGTATCTAGAAAAGCCTTATGATTGAGTGGATTGGGGCTTCCTCCAATACCTTCTTAGAAGAATGGGTTTGGGGGAGAAGTGGAGACATTGGATGCAAGGTTGTGTTTCTTCTGCGTGCTATTCCATTCTGATAAACGGCTCCCCTAAAGGATTCTTTCCTGTTCAAAGGGGCCTAAGGCAAGGAGATCCACTTTCACCTTTTCTTTTTGTTATAGGGGTTGAAGCTCTAAGTAGGATGGTGAAATTGGCAGCGAGTGCTACTCTAATTGGAGGCTTCGGGACAGCTGACTATTCTCCCTTGATATCCCACTTACAATTTGCAGATGACACCCTCATTTTTTGTGAAGCAAATAAGGAGCAGGTTAAAAAATGTGAAGCCATCCTCATCTGCTTTGAAGCACTGTCAGGCTTGAAAGTTAACTTCTTCAAAAGCCGACTTGATAGGTGTTAGAGTGGGGGACGCCTACATTAAGGTCACGTTTGGCAACCAAATCTTTAGGGAAAAGATTCTCGGCTTGGACGAATGGAAATCTTCATTTGTTAGGATTTATAGATCCGACCGCTATGATGCACGGATACTTCAAAATGGGCAACGTATCGTATCTAATACTTCACTTTTTACATGTAAAATCCGTGTCCCCGCCATGTCTATGGCGTGTCCTTGCCGTATCTGGGCATCATAGTCCAACCACCCCCCATAAGATTGAAAATTCTCATTTAAGTAGATTTGCAGACTGAAACCTATTTTTCTCAACTGTGTGAATCGATACACACCAATATCAATGTGAAATCCTCAACTATACAAATCCCCAGCGAGGAACCCTTATTCCAGTGGTAGTGAAGAATCATCAGATCTATGGATTCCTCGCCTGTTACCAAACATGTTCTAAGAAGCTTGAAAATTTGTTCGAACGTAAGTTCCTGTATCATATTTAGGAATTCCTCTATATTTGGGGCCTCCTAAAAAGGAGGTGTGGAGACCGGTGGTGGAGCGAGTAGAGAAAAAGTTTTTTCTATTTGGAAGGCTAACTACCTATCCATAGGAGGAAGGGTCACCCTTATTAAAGCAGACTTGTCTAATATTCTGATAAACTACCTCTCCCTCCTCAAATGTCCCATTTCTATTATCAATCGGATTGAGAAACTTAAACGAGATTGCTTATGGCATGGTACAAGCGAAGAAAGGAAGTTCCATCTTGTTGATTGGGATTTGGTCAGCAAATCAAAAAAAGAGGGAGGGCTAGGAATAAGGCCTCTTAGGAAGGTGCAAGCTTTGCTGGGCAAGTGACTATGGAGAATAAGAGAAGATTCTGAAGGAAAATAAGGCCTCTTAGGAAGGTGCAAGCTTTGCTGGGCAAGTGGCCATGGAGAATAAGAGAAGATTCTGAAGGCCTATGGCATCAAGTACTGGCATCGAGGTATGGGTTCTCAAGAGATGGTTGGGATGTTCAGGAATGCTCGTACAAAGCTTCGCCCATTTGGAGAGGTATAATGTCTACTAAAGAGAGTTTGACGGAGCAAATCAGGTATCGAGTTGGAACAGGTGATAGAATCTTATTTTGGCTGGATAACTAGATCGGAGATGGGGCTTTTTGGCTGCACAATTCCCAGACATTCATAATTGTGCGGCAGATAAGAAGGCTAAAATTCATTGCTACATGAAGAGGTTTGGTGATCACTATGGCTGGAACCCTATTTTCAGGAGAAATCTCAAAGACAATGAACTAATGAACTGGATCAATATACGTCACTGCATAACTTATTGAGTGGGGTTCAAATTCAAGGAGTTGACAAAAGAAGATGGACTGCCTACAAGAAAGGATCCTCCTCTGTCAAATCTTTCTTTGAGGTCATTAATAAAGGGGACGGGATTGGGAACTCGGTGGCAGAAATTTGGAGGATTAAGGCCCTGCCAAGAGTTGTTGCCTTTGGGTGGTTGGTGCTTAGAAGAAAATTCTCATGATAGATAATTTAAGAAAAAGAGGGAAGATAATAGTCAACTGTTGTCCTATGTGCTCGCGAAATGAGGAATTAGTCGACCATTTTCTACTTAACTGTAGCAATGCTAGAATGCTTTGGTCTTCAGTGTTTGATGGGTTTGCATGCACTTGGGTATGCCCTCCCAAATGGCATCCTTGATCATTTCATATCGTGGAAAAGCCCAATAGGGTTTCCAAGGGAAAAGGAGATGTGGAGATTGTCTTTCCTTGCAGTAATATGGATCATTTGGAAGGAAAGAAATTCAAGATGTTTTAAAGGGGCAGCAGAGGAAGATAGCATTTTGAAGGAAAGAATTAAATTCATAGTTGCCTCTTGGGTGTTGTCTAACAGCTCCTTCAAAGGGTATTCATAATTCAATAGACCAGATTGTTAGAAATTGGAGAGAAGTGGCCTGCCTTTTTTTTTTTTTTTTTTTTTTTTTTTTTTTTTTTTTTTTTTTTTCTGAGTTGGCCCAGTGGCCAAGAGAGGCCTGCCTTTGATTAGAGTCTTCTGTCCTCTCATCTGTGGTCTTGGTAGCTGATTTTGTTTTGGTTTGTTGTTATTTTTTGGTTGGTTCTTCTGTCCTCTCATCTGTGGTCTTGGTAGCTGATTTTGTTTTGGTTTGTTGTTATTTTTTGGTTGGTTGTGTTCCTTGTGGTGTGGTGGATAGTATATTTCTTTCGTACTGTTTTCTCTCTTTTAATGGAATTTACCATTAAAAAAAATTGCAAAGGAACTCTGAATTCCATTGAGAGACCGCTTTCTCTCGAACAATGAATCATGCCAGAGTTTCAGAATTGAAAAAGGAGATTACTACATTCAAACAACACAGCCTATCAATTGATGAATATTATTCTAAGTTTAAGGTTCTATGAAAAGAGTTGGAGTTGTATATGTGAGTCCTGAACGTTGTTGTGCCAAGAAGCAATGTTGTGCTGAGAAGGAAGGGAAATTCATACAAGATCAACATATATTTGAACTGGGGTGGGGATGTTAATCCAGAATTTTAGCCCATTTGTTCCCAAGTAACAAGCTGGGATCCTTTGCCTCTTATAGGCATAATGTTTTCATCGAAAAGAAGCCATAATTGCAACAAATGACCGACAAAAGGTCCAGCCTTGTCTACCCCTTTCTCCACCAATGAATCCTCTATATCATTCACATATTGAAGGACATTATGTAAACCACTGAAATGGAAGGCATCAAGTATCTGATCTCATTAAGGATAAAATGAAATTTCCAAGGACCCTTAGCCAAATATAAAACCCAAGCAGTAGCATTACATGAGTTGCTTTCCACAATGAGAGTTTCTTGAAAAGAACGCAAGTATACCCTCAAAGCTCAAAGAAAGAGAAAACCTCTGCTTCATTGAAGTGTCTTTAACACTGACCTAGAAAAAGCGGCCAATACCTCCCCTTCGCTATTGCAAAGCACCCCTCCTATGCCTGCTGAACTCCACTCACCACTAGCTACCCCATTCACATTTAATCTAAGATAGACTTTTGAAGGGCATCATATTTTCACCTCTCTCGAATTCCTTCCAAGCCATGATCCGATTGCCAATCTTCAAAAGCACAATCAAAAGAATATCTGCTAAATACACCATGAAAAAGTTTAAAATCCTCTCATTTTTTTTTCTCTCCAAATGGAGCATATAATATAAAAGGAATAAGCCTCCAAAGAACCAAATCAGTGCCATGAATGGGGACGCATTCTATGATGCAGTTGTGTATGGGAGGTATCCTATGTTTTGATGTGTGAGGGAGACATTCTACAATTCCGTTGTGTATGAATGGTACAAAGATTCAGATTTTTGGGAGGCATCTCAGAGATGTGTCTGTTGGGGCCTGTGCTACCAAGCAGTGACGGGGTGGCTGTTAGATGTAGCCTTAGTGCCTTACCCGTGTGTTGACCTTTAGTTTAACTGCATCTGGGCATATGATTAATTTATGTAATGTACCATCCTTATGTCACATGCATACACACAAGCACACAATTAAATTAGGATTTTAAATCACTCAGCATGTACTGATCCTTAGTTTGCCCTTGCCAGGTAAGCAGCTTGTAGGGGAGTATGCGAGCTGCGATGATCAAGAGCTGGACTTTGACATCCGTGGCTGATGGTGTATCATTAATGATTTCGAGGACTAGCCTCATTTAATTTATTTTAAATCTGAACTCATGATTTCATGTGATAGGATCGAACTTATGACTTTTAGTTGGTTCATTTTATTTTATTATTATGGACTTTGGTGCTGTTTATTAAATAATTCAATAAATGCCCCGTTTTATGCTTATGATGTAGATTTGATTTATGCCAGTTTTGAGACTCATTAGTCATGGTCCGGAATCCGAATGGGCTCCGGATTCGGGACGTGACACCTACCCACCAATAAGAGATGTTAAGTATATTCCACTATGCCAAATTCATCCATGCCCCATTCCTTAACCTTGCATTTCAGTTTTCAAAATTTCTATGAAATTTTGTTTCGTGCAAAACCTCAAACCTCCCCAAATGCGGTGTTGCTTGAAGTTTATTTTTTGGGCCTACTTGACAATGGCAATGATTGTAGTACGACTTGGAATGCGAAGGAGACATCATGAATGAAAGCAAGAGCACATGGAGACAACATATCAAAGATCAAAAGAACTACTATCAAAAAGAGATGAGCCTTCCTCGAAAAACATTTAATTCAATCAGAAAACTTCAATAGATTCGGCAATTTAAGACAGAATAGCATTACATGGCCCATACGACTTCGGGTGAGAATTTTCCAATATTAAATATATATATATATATATATATATTGGGGTCATTAAATTCAGGCCGCTATAGTCAAAATGGCTGCAAAGCTTGTTCCGTTGTTTGGTGCCACACATTTTTCTTGCAGAGAAGGAAACATATGAATAGATTTTCCCCTGCAAAGAGCATTGCAATTTCCTATGCAAGAGGTAGGAATATAGGATTCCTCTTCCCCTTGGAAAGAGGAATCCATGAAGTTCATAGCCCTCTTAGAAAATTTTGGGTCTGGTTGGGAACTTTACATGTTGAGTGAAGTAAAGCCTCAAATTTTTGGTTAAAATGAAGTAGATTTCACATGAAAAGTGAAGTAGAGGAGAAGTAGGTTGAAGTTAAAGTAGACTACTTCACTTCACTACATTTGGATGCTTATTGTGAAGTTAAGGTTTGGAGTAAAGTATTTAGGATTGAAGTGAAATGGAGTACATGTGGCTGAGAACAATACTTTATATATTGGGCTAGACTCATCCAAACAGGATAGAGTTGAAAGTTTAGACGGTTAGTGCCCATTTAACTTTACTCAGTTTTTCCCTATCCATGTTTGTGTGACGCAATAAAGACGAAAGGTATGTTTTCTCTTCCACTAAAATGGTTTTCCAATGGTGGAGTCAGATTCATGTTTCCTCACTCCCGAGGCAAATCACTTAAAATCAGTTGCTTTGACCACACCAAAAGAGGGAACTCGTGCTGGAAAGATGTTTGCTTACTGCAGGAAGCCAGAAATGCAGCTGCACAAACGTGCTGAAGTTAGACCTATCTGAATTGTGGATGTTTTAATTTAGAATAAAAAAAAAAAGAATAAAAAAAAAGGATTACTGGACTGACAATTGATTCTTAAATGGCTTTTGTACTTAGTTTTTTTTTTTTTTTTTGGGTTTGTTGCCCGTCTTATTTAGAACTCCTGGCCTTTTGTTTTCCGTTTATACCCCTCTTATACTGTTCAGTTTCGTTCTTTCGCACTATGATCACCGTTTGATCCGTTTTAATTTAAGGGAAAAAAAAATTCCAGGGCAGTACCTTTTATCCTATCAACCAGGAGAGATGAGCGGCGGAAAACATCAGCTTTCTTTTGTATATTGCTCAACCGAATTAGAGAATAGAAATCATCATCACTACCAAAATCTGATGGGATCCCGAAGGCAGCAACAAAGAGAAGAAGACCCAGAGCATCCGGCTCGCTGGAGTTGGCAATGCCACCTTCTCGGATGAGCCTGCTCCTCCAAGTGATCGCGGCCTTCTCTACTTCCTCCTTAACCGATGCCTCCATGTTTGAGCAGCCGCAGCCGGAGATGAGGAAGAACTCCAGAACGAGGATGCTGGCCTGGCGAGCGGTGATCATGGGAGAATCTTTGGAGTAGGCCTTCCTCCCTTGGAGATAGAACCCGCCGATGCAGTCCAGGACGAGCCGCGCGGGGTCTGGTGCGTGGCTGAGCGCCTGGGAGACGTCATCTCGGAGCCTATCAACGTCGGAGAGACGGGCGGTTACGTACTTGCGCAGGCCTCTGCCGCTCATGGTCTCGCAGAGGCGTTGGATCTCGGGACGTGGATCGTGGGGCTGATCGGGAGGGAGCGACTCGGCAAAAGTGGTGGGGCTTGGCCTTGGCTGGGGCTGGTCCTGGTTATTTGGGTTTGGATCGAGCTGTTTGTACCTCTGATCGATGGAGTGATGGATTGAGTCAAGGTGCCTCTGCAGCGCGTGGAACCGGTTACAGAAGGCTGCCATAGCCAATGAGATGGTGCGGAAACTGCTTACCGATTTGAATAGAGGGGACTCATCTTTCGCTGCTGCTGGCACCGCGGCCGTGGTTTTAACTTCTTCGACGCGCTCCGCAGCAGATTTGGACATCGTCTTATCGGTCGACGTCATGAAGCTTTTGGGAGAGAAGAAACCCTAGCGTAGCGGCACCACACCCCGTCTTTATGACGATTGAATGAATCAAGCCATCAAACCCAAATCAACTGCTGTTGTAGACGGAAGAAGCGAACGAATTGAAAACCAGAGAGCGATTTCCTCGCGGTCTACCAGAGATTATATCCATTATGGCTTGTTTTGCCACTTTCGCTAGGATGGTGGAGTGAAGGCTCCTCCCACCAGACAAGAAAGGGGGGTTTTTCTGTACGGTCATCTACAGTACGTGATATCCCCTCCTTGCTACTAAAGTTTAACATTTTACCCAGACGTTTCCCGTACAGCCCGTACCACTGCGTAGTGCAAAAGTTGCATTTTTTTTGCGATATCACAACAAATGTTGCGATGCCGCAAGTTTTATTGCGATACCGCAAGTTATTTTAGTTGCGATACTGCAATTTTATTTGTTGCGATATCGCAATATGTGGCGATAGCGCAAATCAAAAAGGCCCTTTTCATCTCTGTTTATCCCTCCCGGTTCGACTATCCCTAATTTTCACCTGCGGTAACTTTCTCCCCAGCCAGATTTCACCTCCCTCCTTCCTCGCCAACCTATTTGCAAATACGCAAGGTACCAACGTCCATTCGACGTCGACGAAGCTTCACCGTCTCCATTGTCTCCGTCAGGTAGGGGTTCTCTCTCTATTCATCTCTGTTTATCTGTTACTTTCTCTCATGTGTTGGATGCGTCTGTTACTCCATAGGGTTTAGGGATGTGTTCAAGATGGAAAACTAGGGGCTGTTTGGCATTGTGCCACTGTCAGTTTTGTTTCCAGATCCGATGAGGAACCCTAACTTCAGAGACCGATCCCTGACTCGCCAAGATCACGAAATAAACAACAGTTGATCTTTTCCTTCCATCTGAGAGATGTATACAAATTGAGTCACTCAAAACAGCTTAAAATCAGCTGAGAAAGAAAAAGAGAGATTGATTCCTGAAACTTGCTATCTCGAACCGATCTGCATTTTTTTCAAATCCGATCTGATCTATACCATGCTTTAAAATCGAAAACCGGAACTCGAAAGGAAGCTTTGCATTTGGGAATCCAGAATCCAGAGCATTAATGCTCATTGAGAGCCTTTAATCAGTCGCCTGCAACTGCAAGTGTTGTAGACATCAAACCGCCTTCAACATACCTTGATTTTTTAAAATCCTGCTCGATGGAGCAAGATCTTCAGAACGATTTACAGTCATTTTTTTATGGAAACATCTCATTGGCACATATGACAGTCTCTTCCTTCATATCGCTCCTACCTTTTCATTCTCCCCCAACGACCCATACCTATCTCTTTCCCTTTCCTCTCCCCAGGGCAGAACGACCCCTCTACCCAAGCCATCTGCTGAGCAAATCCCCTGGTTCTCTCCTTGCCTTTTTCTACTTCCCCTCACCCCTCTCTGGCCAAACGACCCCATTTTATTACCTTCTGTTTTCTTCTCTCTGTCTCTTTTATCTTTCTCTTTTTGCCCATCTTCTCTGATAGGTTACGTGTTGGATTGAGTTGGATCTATAGGTGGGGTGTGTGTTGATTTGGGTTAATCTGGAGGCGAGGTGTGCAATGGGTTTGGTTGTTCTGTAGGTGGTGTGTGATGGGTTGGATTGGTCTATGGATGTGGTATGAATGATGAAGAAAGAACAGGTGGGGCGTTGTGGGCTGGGTTGGATTGATCTATGGGTGTGGTATGAATGATGAAGAAAGAACAGGTGGGGCGTGGTGGGCTGGGTTGATTTGCTAGTGATAAAAAGTTTCCCAATCAGTATTTGAAAAGGGGGTTGAAATGGATCTCTAAATTCTTTTTAAATGGTGAATTGATGATGATGATGATGAACTTAGAGGAAGGTCTCAATATAAGTGAGAGCCTTATGAAGTGTTATATATAGTCTTGGATTTTATATCTTGTAGGCTTTGATGTTTCCAAACAAGTGCTGCACGGTTTACTCTTAGTGGAACAATTTGACATCGTATTGGCAAACAAGTTCTATCCAGTAAACTCCCGGCACAACCAAATCTCGGTACAACCTAGTCTCAGCATAGGATCAGGAACAACATGGAAATGATGCCAAACAGGCCCTAGATTTGCTAGCGGTGAATAGAACTGGTTCATTGATTATCATCTATGTCAAAACTTATCAGTCTCCACTTGTTGACAACATGAACACAACTACTCATGGTCTTAGATGCCTTGGATGGAGTCCCTAAATTAATGGTGATTTCTCCACTGTTGATCAAATCCCCAATTTCCCTTTTTGTTTGGATATCTTTTTATCAATCTCTACATCCAAAGTGGGTCTTGGACACTCATCTTTTTCAAGCTTGCAATTATCTTTCTTCATCTATTTGCCCTTATACTATGATCCGGCTTTTGTAGACTTTCTAGCAAAGGTTTTATTTAATCAAATGCTGGTGAAAACAACTATAAATCAATATCAATGGGTGGTTTCAAACAATAGTAACATTGTTGCAACTATATCATTGACTGAATCAATGGCATATGAGGCACTTTTATAGCCATCATTTGTGGGCCACATGCCAACAATTGAATTCCGAGAAATTATCATACTCATATTTTATTTAAGTCGCACTTAGTTCAAGCATGTTTATTAAACTATGAATAAATATATATTTTATTTTCTAACTTCTTCTGCTTTTTTTTTCCTCTAATTTATCTTATGTCTTTTCCCCCAAAATCACTCATAACTAAAAAAAAAAACCACTAATAAAAATATTTTCCTGTTTTTAAGGTTATTATATATCAACAATTTCATTTTCTTATGTTTTATTGTCATTATTAAATTGGTTCTATTAGTCAAAACCTCTCAAATCAGAACATGAATATCATTTGCTCTTCCCTCTCTGATGAGCACGGGCCCGGGCTTAATTGAGCTGATCTACACTCTCTCATTCTCTCTCCAAAAAAATCTCTTTGATATGTAACATACTAAAAACCAGTATTATTCCAGAATAGTAGTTAATTTAATTAAAATGGAAAGAGGACCGGTTGGCAATTCCAACTAAACCCAGCTGAGCAGTCATAAAATCTTGGGCTGTCATTATGGGCCTACAATACTGAGCCATTGAGGGATAAAATACTGAGTCATAAAATTTTTAATTACCATTATGAAAATTCAAGTTCTTATTTCTTAAAAAGTCTGTAAGTGGTTTAGGCTCAAACCAAAACCGAGCCATTGAGGATATTTTTTAATCTTTTCTGTTGATTTTTTACATTCGTTCTTTTTATTTTTATTAATTTCTTTTAAGTAAGAAAGATCCACGTTCTTGATTACCTTTGGAGTTAATTTTAGAAAACGTTAAAAAATTAACAAATCGTCCTATGAAATATTTGGTTAGGACTAAATAAAATGGAACAATCTGATTGTAGTTGGTCTGTTACATATTCGAGCCTAAGTGTTGGAAAATCGTTGATTTTCACTTCCAATTCTCTAACCGGGAGTCCTATTAGCGATACGTCAGTTCCTACAAGTCACTCTACCCTAGAGCGAGGTACTAGTGCCGGTTTCGGAATTTTGCGGTGGCCAGTTCCCGTTCCGGACCCCCGGCGGGCTGTTTTTGAGCCTAAGTGTTTGAAAATCGTCGATTTTCGGTTCTAATTCTCTAACCGGGAGTCCTATCAGCGAACCGTCAGTTCCTACAAGTCAATCTACCCTAGAGCGAGGTGCTCGTGCCGGTTTCGGATTTTTTCGGGGCCAGTTCCCGTTCCGGACCCCCGGCGGGCCGTTTTCGAGCCTGAGTGTTGGAAAATCGTCGATTTTCATTTCTAATTCTCTAACCGGGAGTCCTATCAGCGAAACGTCAGTTCCTACAAGTCACTCTACCTTAGAGCGAGGTGCTCGTGCCGGTTTCGGATTTTTTCGGGGGCCAGTTCCCATTCCGGACCCCCGGCGGGCCGTTTTCGAGACTAAGTGTTTGAAAACCGTCGATTTTCACTTCTAATTATCTAACCGGGAGTCCTATCAATGAACCGTCAGTTCCTACAAGTCACACTACCCTAGAGCGAGGTGTTCATGCCGGTTTTGGATTTCTTCTACGGCTGGTTCCCCTTTCGGACCCCCGGCAGGCTGTTTTCGAGCATAAGTGTTGGAAAATCGTCGATTTTCACTTCTAATTCTCTAACCGGGAGTCCTATCAGCTAACCGTCAGTTCCTACAAGTCACTCTACCCTAGAGCGAGGTACTCGTGCTGGTTTCGGATTTTTTTGGGGACCAGTCCCCGTTCCGGACCCCCGGCGGGCCGTTTTCGAGCCTAAGTGTTGGAAAATCGTCGATTTTCGCTTCTAATTCTCTAACCAGGAGTCCTATCAGCGAACCGTCAGTTCCTACAAGTCAATCTACCCTAGAGCGAGTTGCTCGTGCCGGTTTCGGATTTTTGCGGGGGCCAGTTCCCGTTCCGGACCCCCGGCGGGCCGTTTTCGAGCCTAAGTGTTTGAAAATCATTGATTTTTTGTTCTAATTCTCTAACCGGGAGTCCTATCAATGAACCATCAGTTCCTACAACTCACTCTACCCTAGAGCGAGGTGCTCGTGCCCGTTTCGGATTTTTTCGGGGCCTGTTCCCATTCCGAACCCCCGGCGGGCAGTTTTCGAGCCTAAGTGTTGGAAAATCGTCGATTTTCACTTCTAATTCTCTAACCGGGAGTCCTATCAGCTAACCGTCAGTTCCTACAAGTCACTCTACCCTAGACCGAGGTGCTCGTACGCGTTTCAGATTTTTTTGTGGGCCAGTTCCCGTTCCGGACCCCCGGCGGGCCGTTTTCGAGTCTAAGTGTTGGAAAATCGTCGATTTTCACTTCTAATTCTCTAACGGGGAGTCCTATCAGCGAACCGTCAGTTCCTACAAGTCAATCTACCCTAGAGCGAGGTGCTCGTGCCGGTTTCGGATTTTTGCGGGGGCCAGTTCCCGTTCCGAACCCCCGGCAGGCCGTTTTCGAGCCTAAGTGTTTGAAAATCGTAGATTTTCGGTTGTAATTCTCTAACCGGGAGTCCTATCAACGAACCGTCGGTTCCTACAACTCACTCTACCCTAGAGCGAGGTGCTCGTGCCCGTTTCGGATTTTTTCGGGGCCAGTTCCCGTTCCGGACCCCCGGCGGGCCGTTTTCGAGCCTAAGTGTTGGAAAATCGTCGATTTTCACTTCTAATTCTCTAACCGGGAGTCTTATCAGCTCACCGTTAGTTCCTACAAGTCACTCTACCCTAGAGCGAGGTACTCGTGCTGGTTTCGGATTTTTTTGAGGTCCAGTTCCCGTTCCGGACCCCCGGCGGGCCGATTTCGAGCCTAAGTGTTGGAAAATCGTCGATTTTCACTTCAAATTCTCTAACCGGGAGTCCTATCAGCGAACCGTTAGTTCCTCCAAGTGACTCTACCCTAGAGCGAGGTGCTCGTTTCGGTTTCGGATTTTTTTCGGGGCCAGTTCCCGTTCCAGACCCCCGGCGGGCCGTTTTCGAGCCTAAGTGTTGGAAAATCGTCGATTTTCACTTCTAATTCTCTAACCGAGAGTCCTATCAGCGAACCGTTAGTTCCTACAAGTCAATCTACCCTAGAGCGAGGTGCTCGTGCCGGTTTCGGATTTTTGCGGTGGCCAGTTCCCGTTCCGGACCCCCAGCGGGCCGTTTTCGAGACTAAGTGTTTGAAAATAGTCGATTTTCACTTGTAATTATCTAACCGGGAGTCCTATCACCGAACCGTCAGTTCCTACAAGTCACTCTACCCTAGAGCGAGGTGTTCATGCCAGTTTCGGATTTCTTCTACGGCCGGTTCCCCTTCCAGACCCCCGGCAGGCTGTTTTCGAGCGTAAGTGTTGGAAAATCGTCGATTTTCACTTCTAATTCTCTAACCGGGAGTCCTATCAGCTAACCGTCAGTTCCTACAAGTCACTCTACCCTAGAGCGAGGTGCTCGTGCTGGTTTCAGATTTTTTTGGGGGCCGGTTCCCGTTCCGGACCCCCGGCGGGCCGTTTTCGGGCCTAAGTGTTGGAAAATCGTTGATTTTTGCTTCTAATTCTCTAACCGGGAGTCCTATCGGAGAACCGTCAGTTCCTACAAGTCAATCTACCCTAGACCGAGGTGCTCGTGCTGGTTTAGGATTTTTACGAGGGCCAGTTCCCATTCCGGACCCCCAGCGGGCCGTTTTCGAGCCTAAGTGTTTGAAAATCGTCGATTTTCGGTTTTAATTCTCTAACCGGGAGTCCTATCAGCGAACCGTCAGTTCCTACAACTCACTCTACCCTAGAGCGAGGTGCTCGTTCCCGTTTCGAATTTTTTCGGGGCCAGTTCCCCGTTCCGGACCCTCGGCGGGCCGTTTTCGAGCCTAAGTGTTGGAAAATCGTCGATTTTCACTTCTAATTCTCTAACCGGGAGTCCTATCAGCTAACCGTCAGTTCCTACAAGTCACTCTACCCTAGAGCGAGGTGCTCGTGCTGGTTCCGGATTTTTTTGGGGTCCAGTTCCCATTTCGGAGCCCCGGCGGGCCGATTTCGAGCCTAAGTGTTGGAAAATCGTCGATTTTCGCTTCTAATTCTCTAACCGGGAGTCCTATCAGCGAACCGTCAGTTCCTCCAAGTCACTCTACCCTAGAGCGAGGTGCTCGTGCCGGTTTCGGATTTTTTTCGGGGCCAGTTCCCGTTCCGGACCCCCGGCGGGCCGTTTTCGAGCCTAAGTGTTGGAAAATTGTCGATTTTCGGTTCTAATTCTCTAACGGGGAGTCCTATCAGCGAACCGTCAGTTCCTATAAGTCAATCTACCCTAGAGCGAGGTGCTCGTGCCGGTTTCGGATTTTTGTTGGGGCCAGTTCCCGTTCCGGATCCCCGGCGGGCCGTTTTCGAGCCTAAGTGTTTGAAAATCGTCGATTTTCGGTTCTAATTCTCTAACCGGGAGTCCTATCAATGAACCGTCAGTTCCTACAACTCACTCTACCCTAGAGCGACGTTCTCGTGCGGGTTTCGGAATTTTTTGGGGGCCAGTTCCCGTTCCGGGCCCCCAGCGGGCCGTTTTCGAGCGTAAGTGTTTGAAAATCGTCGATTTTCGCTTCTAATTCTCTAACCGGGAGTCCTATCAGCGAACCGTCTGTTCCTACAAGTCACTCTACCCTAGAGCGAGGTGCTCATACTGGTTTCGGATTTTTTTGGGGTCCAGTTCCCGTTTCAGACTCCCGGCGGGCCGATTTCGAGCCTAAGTGTTGGAAAATCATCGATTTTCGCTTCTAATTCTCTAACCGGGAGTCCTATCAGCGAACCGTCAGTTCCTCCAAGTCAGTCTACTCTAGTACGAGGTGCTCGTGCCGGTTTCGGATTTTTTTCGGGGCCAGTTCCCGTTCCAGACCCCCGGCGGGCCGTTTTCGAGCCTAAGTGTGGAAAATCGTCGATTTTTGCTTCTAATTCTCTAACCGGGAGTCCTATCAGCGAACCGTCAGTTCCTCCAAGTCACTCTACCCTAGTGCGAGGTGCTCGTGCCGGTTTCAGATTTTTTTCGGGGCCAGTTCCCGTTCCGGACCCCCGGCGGGCCGTTTTCGAGCCTAAGTGTTGGAAAATCGTCTATTTTCGCTTCTAATTCTCTAACGGGGAGTCCTATCAACGAACCGTCAGTTCCTACAACTCACTCTACCCTAGAGCGAGGTGCTCGTGCCCGTTTCAGATTTTTTCGGGGCCAATTCCCCGTTCCGGACCCCCGGCGGGCCGTTTTCGAGCCTAAGTGTTGGAAAATCGTCGATTTTCACTTCTAATTCTCTAACCGGGAGTCCTATCAGCTAACCGTCAGTTCCTACAAGTCACTCTACCCTACAACGAGGTGCTCATACTGGTTTCGGATATTTTTGGGGTCCAGTTCCCGTTTCGGACCCCCGGCGGGCCGATTTCGAGCCTAAGTGTTGGAAAATCGTCGATTTTCGCTTCTAATTCTCTAACCGGGAGTCCTATCAGCGAACTGTCAGTTCCTCCAAGTCACTCTACCCTAGAGCGAGGTGCTCGTGCCAGTTTCGGATTTTTTCAGGGCCAGTTCCCGTTCCGGACCCCCGGCGGGCCGTTTTCGAGCCTAAGTGTTGGAAAATCGTCGATTTTCGGTTCTAATTCTCTAACGGGGAGTCCTATCAGCGAACCGTCAGTTCTACAAGTCAATCTACCCTAGAGCGAGGTGCTCGTGCTGGTTTCGGATTTTTGCGGGGGCCAGTTCCCGTTCCGGACCCCCGGCGGGCCGTTTTTTAGCCTAAGTGTTTGAAAATCGTCGATTTTCGTTTCTAATTCTCTAACCGGGAGTCCTATCAACGAACCGTCACTTCCTACAACTCACTCTACCCTAGAGCGAGGTGCTCGTGCCCGTTTCGGATTTTTTCGGGGCCAGTTCCCGTTCCGAACCCCCGGCGGGCCGTTTTCGAGCCTAAGTGTTGGAAAATCGTCGATTTTCGCTTCTAATTCTCTAACCGGGAGTCCTATCAGCGAACCATTAGTTCCTATAAGTCAATCTACCCTAGAGCGAGGTGCTCGTGCTGGTTTCGGATTTGGGCGACCGATTGAGCGGAGTTGGGACCGGATCGAGTTCACTTTCCCTTTATGTCTGATGTGGCATGAAAGGTTGAAAGGTTTTAATTTGGTTTCAAATACAATTTCTGTCTGCGAACAACTTGATAAGCAAGGGGACAAAGATAATGTGAGTTATTATGATCTATTTAAAGTAAATTAAACACTTATACATAAAGGTGATATTCATTGACTTTCCTCATACATACTAATTCTGTTATTTCGTTGAACATCCTAGTTTGTATGGCAGCCCTACATTCAATATGGTGATCGTTTACTTGAATGTGTTGGAGATGAAGAAAGGGCCCTCTTTGGGTCACAGACCGTGCTCATATATTTTGGAGTCTTCGAGAATCACAATGCATGTAGAGTCATGAAACAGTTTGGACTGAGGCAAACTGTTCCTCCTACATGGAAACCACCATTGCTTCGAGACGATCGCGGTTCAACATCAGCAAGAGATTATCAAGTTAGGAGGAAAGAAATTAACCGTATGTGGGATGATAGATGGGAAAATATAATTGATGGTGAGCCTGATGACACTGCCTATCACTCTGATGAGTACCTGGCTTGGTATAGAGGAATTACACACTTGCGAATTGGACGAGGCATGGGCAACATGGATGCTTCAAGAAATGTGGTGGAGGATCAGTCAGTTGTCAAGGTAAAATGGATCCTCATGGAATTCTCGCACCTTGTAAATTAATACAGAATTGTACGTGTCATATAACCCATGTGGCTTGATGTTTGTGCTAGGTTAGAGCCTTTGTAGAACATGTTATTGCAGCTCTTGGGACAGTTGATGAAAATGCTGGTCCTATAATCTTAGCCAAAGCTCTTAGATCGGTTCATAGTAAGCTCTGCAAATTCCACGTATCATGTGCCGCCGGTTTTGATAAACTGGACATTGAAGAATGTCTAAAGGATGAGACAAATGAGGCACAACAGGTAAACTTTGAAATTTTATATACATTATACCACCGGATTCACTATTTGTAAATTCATTTAAATGACATTTTCCCTCAATTTGTATGTTACAGGGTCAAGGTACTTGTGGACTGACCGTGGCACCAACGGTCGCACCGACATCATCCGCCGGATTGCCACCATACACAGAAACATCCAGTTATGTAGACCCTTTGCTAGAATCCAATCCAACCCAACTACAAGTACAAACTCCTACTTCCGTTAAGAATGTGTTCCAATCTAGTGCAAGCCAATTGCAATTTCAGACTCCTACTTCTGTTGAGGCTTTGTTCCAATCCAGTCCAAGCCAAGTGCATGTTCAAACTCCTACCTCCATTGAGAATGTGTTCCAATCTAGTCTAAGCCATTCCAATTTAACACAAACTGAGGCCCATGTATCAACTCCAACAATAATGCCCGAACAGCATGTGGTTTCTTCTATTAAAAAAAGGGATATCAATTCCATTGTGGCACGTGTGAAGGGTTTAGGAAGGAAGAACAGAGCTATTCCCACAAAGTTTGATCCATATCAACTCACTCGAAAAAGGAGTAGGCTCGAGCCAAACCCAGACTATGCCCTTACGGATAAAGACAGGGCTATAATGAATCTCTTTTGGGATCATTATACAGCAAAGTAAGATATTAGAATTCACTTTTGAGCATTGATGGAATCTTATAGTGGTCGTCGCTTACTTGTTATTTATTTATAAATGTAGGAGGTCATGGATGGATACATGGTGTCAACCGGTGAAGCCAAAAGAATTGAGGGGAACGTTATCTCCAAATTGGATGGATACACATGTAAGTAACCGCATATGTTCCTATGTAATCTTTAAAATGCGGTGCAACCATTACTTTAGTCTTCTAAAGTCACCTGGCACTATTTTCAGATCATGGATGAATGGTTCAAGAATGTTCATGAAAAGGCGACGGACTCTCATTTTTTTCCATCAAATTTGGCGGTGTGTATTTTTTGAAACACATGTGTTAGAATTGGCAATCCCAACCAATGACTATGTTATGCATTTCATTTTGTAGGATTTGTATATTCACAAGGCCGAGCACCTTTACTATACTGCATTTGGAGTGGAGCCATTCCTGGGTCGTCAGTTCTCACAAATTCGTACTATGATCTTTCCCATCGTGCGTAACAGTCATTTCTTCCTCATAATCGGGTTTGTCGATCGTGGAAGATTTGAGTACTATAATTCTATCATGGGACGCGATGGCGACCGGCCCTTTGCAGAGGAGTTTGTAAGTTTGTTCTATCATTTTTAGCTTATATATGATAATGTCACACATTAAATAGACCATTTATGATAACTCACTTTCAGGGATTTTTTATTCATTGACCTATTTTTAGTAGTTTGTCAAAACTACTATTATCTTCTATTGCTTTTAAATTACTTCCTTATTCAGAACAAAGACCTTACTTTAACCCAATCAATCAACTGTAGTCCAATTTTTCCAATCCGTACAAGTTATATCTTA
Source organism: Umbellularia californica (assembly GCA_028538565.1). NCBI lineage: Eukaryota > Viridiplantae > Streptophyta > Magnoliopsida > Laurales > Lauraceae > Umbellularia > Umbellularia californica. The sequence goes on from JAPQWN010000005.1 coordinate 81,728,146, forward strand.
CACCATAACTCCTTTCTTTGTTCGTGGTAATAATAATTTATGCCTGAACTTTTGCTCGCACAAGAGAAAATCCGGGCCAGCCCACCCCCATCCAGACGTGTATCTCCACAACAGTTGTATACAAAAAAGTTTATTGAATTTCCATTCATTTAATTGCTTAAAGTGCAAAGAGATTCTATTGATTTTTAAACTACTTCTAGGAAACAGGTGACTAGCAGTTATTCATTTTTTTTTTTAATTTGCAGGCTAAAAGAGGTAATGAATTAAGAGTGCATTAAATGGTTGCAACAGTAATGACAGATTGCATGAGAAGATATATTTAAATCAGTTTGTCAAACAAGAAAACCTCTGATACCATTGTTCCATCCATATATATTACTTGTTATAATTCGATGCATCTTTATAGAATATTCTTACTTGAATATAAACAAAATGAAAGAATAAGTATCATATTCTTACATGTGTACTTTAATATATAAATAGTTAGGCAAACATGTGAGCCCATTTGACTGGATTCAGTTGTAGGCCTTTTTTTTGTTTTTTTTTTAACATTCATCTTATTTCATGGTGTCATGCTTATTCGCTTTTTATTCTTTTTGACCTTCTAAACTATTAGATCATTTTTCTAAAGAGTTGTCTCATGGCCTTGGGTTGGGATGACCCCTCAAGTTGGCCACTCGAAGATCCTGAGAATTGCCCTCAACAGGAGAATATGTAGGTGCTAAACCACATGGAATCTTCATATTTTATATTCTGTTTTTCCACTCATATATTTGATGAATGCCATCTTTCCTTTTGTGCAGCGATGACTGTGGCGTCTTTGTAATGGCCTTGGCTGAGCATGCTGCATACCGACGTAAGGTTGCGTTCACTCAAGCTGATATTTGGTACTATCGTCAAAGAATAGTAATTGATTTATATACAAGACAGTGGGAGATGGCAGACGTGGTAGGGGACGAAAATGCTTTAGAAACAAATGCAGTGGTGGAATAGAGGGGATGAGTCAATGTATAACCAGGATTGTGAGATGTACTACTGTGTTTTTTGCTACCTTTGCGTTGTAATTATTTTTATTTTGACTGTATCCATTCCATTGTTCGGCATGTCCATTGTGTCTTAGCATTGATGTAAACAACTGACATGCAGTGATTCTGTTATGATGGATGTACAACTTGATGATTCAAGAGATAATTTCAGATGATGTCAAATGTGTTGGTTGTCTTTAAATATGAATGAGGCTTTAGCATGGATTTGTTTATAGGTAGATATATGTTTTGATATCTCCATGGATGTGGCCAGACATTCAAATTGAATGTGCAGTTGAAGAGAAGAAGATGTACAATGTGAATGTGCAGTGTGATTCAAGATAGTGTACTGCACTGAAAATATGTGCAGATGACTTTAGATGTAATTCATGAGTGCTTCATGTGCAGGTGAAGAGAAGAAGATTTTTCAGTATTTCTGTGCAGGATATTTCAGCTAGTGTACAACACTGAATGAATGTGCATCTGATTTTTGATGTGGATTTTGAACACTTCATGTGTAGGTGAATAACTAAAGAAGGTGTACAAATGTGAATGTGCATATGATTTAAATGCATGTACAACACTTTGTGTTTATACCTGATGAAAAATACAAAATACTAAATGTTCCATAACATCGGCAATGTTCTTTGCTATTGCATTGAAGCAGAGAAAGATGCAGAAGGGGAAGCAAATGAAGTCGGCAATGTTCACCATTGGAAAAGATTGAGGTAGTGTTGCCCATTTGAAGTGATTGATTACAATGACTGAGATACAGAAACCATTGAAAAGACCAAAAAAAATGACCAAAATTTAAGGACTGTAGGCCATTTGTTGTTTTCTCCAACTGGTTGTCTCTTGCAATGGATTGTAAACAGAGTCATCGGTAACCAAGTTATGGCCGGGAAAACGAAGTCCAAGTAGATCATTTTCATCATACAAACCTCATGAGTGAAAGTACCTAGATAGGAAATACAGATTAAAACATTACAAAGCATAGTAATCTTTGCACAAACCATAGATTTTCTATCTGTAGTTTCAACCCTTGCCTCTTCATATGCTACATGTCTCCTCTTCTCAATGAAACATTCTACTATAACCCAAAGGAAAAACAATGCAGAAACTGCTGCATTGATGGCCAATATGAACACCTCCATGAAGCTTCTTCTTGAACAAAACTAACCCAATTCAAGAATAAAAAAAAAAAAAAAAAACTAACTCATAGTTTCTGAGTGTGCTCTTGACACTTATACATTATTTATGTTGTAAGATTAAAATAACAATTGTGAATGGGAAATTCCATGTGTTGGGCTTTCACCTTATGACAGTGCCAGGAGAGGAAGATTTTGTCGAGGCATAGAAAGCATCTCATAAAAAAAATTAAAAAAACTTTGAAAAAGAGTAAGATACACATTATGAATGTTGTGAGATTAAAATTACCATTAGCACCATGTGTTGGGCTTTCACCCATATGACCCTGTCAGGAGAGGAAGGTTTCCAAAATGGCACAGAAAGCATCAAAAAAAAAAAAAAAGAAAAAAAAAATGCTGAAGTAGTATATACATTATAAATGTTGTTTGGTTAAACAACAACTGATGAATGGACAATCCCATGTGAGGATCATATGACCTTGTCAGTTGATATATTTTGTGTTCAAATGACACAGAAAGCATCTAGTAATAATAAAAAAAAGGACCACCAAGTAAGAAAAAAAATATGAACTAAAATATACATTATCATGAATACTTCTTGGCAGGTAAATTCAGATTCTAAAGGTTGTGATCAGGGGAGGAAGGCGTATAAAATGGTAGAGAACGCATCTCATAACAAAAAATGAAAATATGACCAGATACACATTTTGATATTGCTTAGCTTAAGTACACATTGTGAAAGGACCAATTCTATGTTCCATTTCTTACCAACAAGAGCACATTGAAAATAAACAAACTAAGACTGAATGCCCAGCCACAAAAAGTGCATGCATATCCATCATAAGACTACACATTGTCTTAGAGACTCGTCAAGCAACTGCTTCAATATATACAACATGTATCATCTGTTTCTACGAAGTATTCACATATAGACACATCTAGACAGACAATATTACAAAAGGTTTTGAGCTTATTGGTGCACATAACTACTGTCGAGCGGGTGGGTAACGACATCTCTTTCGATTATGCCCAATCTGGCGACAATTGGAACACGTGACTTGCCGCTTTTATCTGTCCTCTGTACGGATTCTGTTCTTTTTAGGCCGGCCAGCTTGTCGTCGTGCGTGTGGAGGTAAGACGTAGAGATTGCTCTGAACTTCCCATTGGTGGGTGTCTCTAATCGCATGGACGATATCGTTATATGTTGATCGATAAACATCGCTTGAAAACCAATGTTCACAATAATCATATGGATCAACTCCTCTCATTTGAATTGCTGCCACTGCATGCGAACATGGAATACCTAAGACATCCCACTTCCGGCAAGAACACGATTGCAAATCAAGATGCACCACATCAATGTATTCGGAAGAGTGAACCTGGTATTCGAATTGACTTGCGGGTCGGACTCCCAACCGACGAGAGTATTCGAATTCTTTACTCAGTATTTTCTCAGCATACGGAGTAAGTCTTGTACGTAAGTCAAGTGAACTGCGATGGCGTACCTCATAAAATTCCATCAATTTGCATCGTACGGCCTCCACTTGTTTTGTGATTGGATACTCCCTAGCCTCTTTCAATAAACTGTTCGTACATTCTGCAATATTGGTTGTGATCATGTCATACCGTCTCCCTTCTACAAATGCATTTGCCCAGTGCTGCGGCCCAATGTCTTCAATCCACTTGAAAGCACCTTCGTCCAGATCCTTTATTTCAGCCATATACCTCTCATAATCAACCCGCCTATATGATCTTGCAGCATTCCAAAATTTCACCATCAGAGCCTCGTCCTTGTACTTCTCTTTAAAGTTTGCTGATATATGACGCATGCAGTAGTTATGACTAGCGTGAGGAAAACGTTCTTGGACAGCTCGTACAAGGCCTTTTTGTCTATCAGATACAATGGTCAAATTAGGAAATGGCCCTAAGTTCACATCCAACTCTGCAAGGAACCATTCCCAGGTATCTCTATCCTCTATCTCGGCTATGGCAAAAGCGATGGGAAATAACTTACGGTCTCCATCATATGTCACGGCGACAAACAAAACTCCAGGGTGTTTTCCACGAAGGTGGGCACCATCAACAGCTATTAATGGGCGTAATGAACTCTTGAAAGAGCGGATGCTTGAGCCAAAAGCCCAAAATAACCTTTTGAATGAATCATCATCTTCCCTGATCAGATGAGAAACGCTACCTGGATTTGTCCTTTCTAGTTCAATGCAATAGTTAGGCAGGATTCTGTATGAATCTTCATAAGAACCATGTATTTCAAGCAATGCTATCTCTTTTGCTAGCCAAGCTTTCTTGTAGCTGATATGGACGCCAAACTCTAATTGAAAGTCTGTCACAATTTCTTTTGGAGTGTAACTTCTATGGAGACGCAGCCGTTCTTTTATCCAGTCAGCAATCAAGGCCGATGTGGCCTGAGAATGTGAGAGTCCCATCATTGGCTTCGAACAAGTATGTTTTTCCGAATAAGTTCGCACAATAAACTCAGGGCCGAACCGCAGGATAGATCCATGGATGCGCCAAGGACATTGATGATCACCACACCTTGCACTTAATTCTGTCATAGACCTTTTCACCCAATGAAGCTCAAAATTGCTGTACATTGCAAATTTTCTCAATGCATTCCTAAATGATTCACGAGTCTGAAATCGTCTCCCATTCCACATTTCACGAAAAGATGCCTCATGATGATCCACACCAATATGGTCATCCTTAGGAACTAAAGTATCAATAATATCTTCTACTCTCACAACATTTGATGCATGACCCAATCCTTCTTGTGCATGCGATTTTCTACGTGGTCCTATGGCATTTTGCAATTCATATTCTCTAGGGTCAACATCAATATCAAATTCATCTTCATCATTTTCAGCCCCCTCAACCACTACATTGCACCCTCCATCAAAACAAGGAATTTTGGGTAATGCATCCGTTTCCATCCAATCCATGACAACTTCATCCCTTTTAGAGAATTTTCCATTTTCATCTTCTGCAAGATTAATGGGAGCTATTAGATCTTCAAGCATCGCCTCCACAAATGGGTTATCATGAGGTACCACAGGCATGTTTAGGTCAAACTGGCTTCGAATAGGAGAAAATGAGACGTCGCACCTGCATAGCAAACAGTCAATCATATATAAATTACATAGTAATATCAAATCAGATGTGTAGCGAACCAAACCTGTAAACATCCTCTCTTAATGAAGGGGCACCTGTATCCTTTTCACCATTGGGAAAGTTTGTAGTATTTGTATATGTCATCGAATTCCCCCTGCGTGATTTACCATGTCATATAACAACCAGTAACATAACTAAAACAAGATATTAAACAAGAGACGATTAATACATTTGTTATGATGGGTTGTGGTGGCACCTGTTCAAATTGAACGGCGGTCTATCCCCCCGCTGGCTGCTAGGCCGAGCGTATGTAGACCTTAGATGTGATGGTTGTCGACTTGCACTTGCTTCACTGTCTGTATGCAAATACATAAATATAGCTTGACTTCCATTTTGGAATAATCTGAACATCCGATGGAGATCATCATCACCTCTTATGGTTATCAACTTGAAGCTTCGGCCATTATGATACTGATATTGCATATTTATATGCTCATCATGAAGCTCCCAACTAGTTTCTTTGTTTATCTTTCCGAGTAGTTGATTGAAAGTTATATTGGCATTGACCCATATTACCTTCTGCTCGCCACCATTGTAGTCTAGAACTTGATTGCTTACGTCTAATATACCATTAAAATGGCATATTATACATATCTCAATATTATCCATCCTACGAAGGAGAACACACATTTCGAATAATAAGATTTACTTTTGAATATTTTTGAAGTTACTCACAAACATTTCTATAATCCATGAAGATTTAACATGTGAAAATAAATATCGGAATAAGTATTATTTTAATAAATAAGATGAATGTTTGGAATAACTAAGATTTGAAGGTTGTTAAATATAAAATAAAAAACTACTCTATGCATACATGGAAAATTAAAAGAGTTAATATCTAAGCATTGACATTTAGGATATCGTGAAGCTACATATTTCTATAACATTAACAGCCAAATAATAATGCATTATCCGTTCAAAAAAAATTAAATAAATGCATTACCTTAATCAATTCTACACTTAGATATTCTAGCAAATTTATTTTAAATCTCATTGGTACTAATTCTCTATATTTAGCAAAAGTATATATATATACAACATAAAACACCCATTTAAATAAAATAATAATGACAACATGGCGGTTGGTCAGCTGGTGCCACATCTTTGGGGTTTTAATGTTAGATGGTCATAAATGTCTTTAACTATTATCTGAGCAAGCTACAAAGTCAGGCCTCAATCGTAAAATCAATCAAGATCATTCATCTAATAAATATCACCATTCGTTGATAACTATTAAAGAATCTAAACCATTTAATCATTTGTTTACTTATTAATAGCATTAAAAAATCATTAGCAGTTTAAGATAATGATCAAAATGATGTCTGTAATGTCACAATAACAGGAAAAGGCTAAAAGAATATGTGGAAATTCTGAGTTTGTGCTGGGGCCCACCATAAGACGGGATGAACAAGACATGCCACATTGTTTTCTGCGACTGGACGTCCAAGCCAATCCAGTTGTTGGTTGTTCATGATGAGAACAAAGGGATTTTTTAATATACCAACGACAGGATGTTCATAAAAAAGTGAGGCACCACAGGTCCCACCTAAGGTCACTATTAATATTTACACAAAATATTTCAAATGTTTCTACAAGTGGGATTCCTTGTATTCTAACGTTTTTTCAAAAGACACATGAGAAGAAAAAAATTATACAATAAATAAGAGGGAGATATATACAAGGTGGGAAATATGGAATAAATACCTAAGACAAAGATGTGGCAGGAGATTTTATTGCTATATATGAAAATGGCCTCAGGTTGACATGCAGGGAATGTGGCAGGAGATGGTAGGAGCTGCACTTGAAGAGCAGTGAAGAGAAAACCTAAGCCAGAGGTGCAACAACGGAACGCCAAGAAATCACAAACAGAAAGGCATTCGTTGACTTTATAACCTATCGTTTGTTGTGATATCGCCATATATTGCGATATCGCAACTAAAAACGTTGCGGTAACGCAAAGAAATTTGCGGTATCGCAATTAATTTTTTTGCGATATCGCAAACTGTGTTGTGATATTGCAAACAAAAAGCAACTTCTGCACTGCGCAGCGGTACGAGCTGTACGGAGAACGTCTGGGTAAAATGTTAAACTTTGGTAGCAAGGGGGGGATATCACGTACTGTACATGACCGTACAGAAAAAACCCCAATTTAAAATTTTCTCCTTTATTCTAAAAATATATATCAAAAAGCAATCTTCTCAAGCCCATTCATGAGACTTCTTGTCTCAAAGGCTGTCAAATGGCTGGCCAGGCAAAGCCAAGTTGGGTGACATAGGGTCGCCCCTAAACCCTTTTCGTATACATACATACAAGGAACTGGTCTAGTAAGGACCATCCAAATAAATTACAGTGCTGACATCCTAGTGGAGCCCACCATGAGACCCAACTAGTCATGGGACTGAGGGGGTCTAAAAGTTCCAAGTGGGGCTAATCTAAATATTAAATTTGAAGTCAATTTATTATCTCTAACCCCTACATTCGTAGTATGCAAGTTTGATAACTTTATATCAAATAAAAAAAATTGACCCTTAATTCAAGTGTCTAATTCTTCCGAATTAATACAAATTTATGGGATCCGATGCCTATAAAGAGATTGTGAATGTGTGGCCAACTTGGATGAGTCACAAGGTGGACTCCAGTGGGAATTTCGAATCATGTGGACTGCAAGGACAGCCCTTAATAGGACTGATCCCATATATATATGGGGAGCCAGCTGAGGAGAAGATCTGCTCAGAACGTGCAAACCGTATCATTTGCCCGCTTATTTCTTTCACTCTACATCATGCCCAAATCACTTCCCCCCCGCCCCCCCGAAAAATCACTTTGTTTGCCTCTTTCCATCCCCGGCCCCTCTTCTCTCTTTACCTCCTGCTGCCAGGCACCGATCCTCTCGGTTCAGACTCTATCCCGCAATCGTTTCGCTCCGGCAAGAGCGTCTCTCTCCGGCGAGAACGTCTTTCTTCGGTGACACTCCTTCTCTTGCCCCGGGCTTTTTTCTCTAGTGACTGTCTCTTCGAGGTATGCCCTTTCTTTCTTCTTTCTTTGTTTTTTTCCTCTCTTTTCTTTCTCTGCTAGCTCTTTTCCTGTTTTGTAGGTTGTGACGAGGTTGGAGAAAGGTTGGGTGGGATGGGATTGATCGGAGTCTAAGTTTGAGAGGGTTCGAGGGGATGGCTTGGATGCAATTTTCCTGCAGATTTTCATTCTCTCTGTGCTTTTCAGTCTTCTCCCTCTGCAACTGGTAGAAATGGAAGCCTGACTTTTTGTTTTTAATTTCTTTTATGTGATTGATCCGAGTCTTTGAGTTAGAGATGGGTTCAAGGGGAGGGTTTGGATGGGTGTCCTGTCTTGTCCCAATCTTCAAACACCAATTGCTATCCTGTCCCAAAGTTATCACTAAAAAGAGAAGATTTGAGATTATGCCCCATTTCAGTATTCATGTTTTCATTCAAAGGTGATAAAAACTTGTAATCCAAAGGTGAGGAACACTCCGGCTGGTTGGAATTGTTAGAAGATTGCACTTTGTTTCCACGTGGAAATGGTTGGGGGAGTAATTATATGAACCTCTATTATGGATATGAATGTATATGCTGGCAGTGAATATGTACATCCAAGGCCCAAAAATTAGCATTTCAAACTGTTGAACTGAAAGGCCACACTATAAATAAGGATTAGGGCTGAGTAGATGGGTGGACGCTGAATCTGGTTGAAAGAGGGATCGGTTGATGTGGGTTTATTAGTAGTTCTAACACATAATTTTAGGCTAACAAGTGAAGGCTAAAACATTGAACCAAGCCGGTCACTTGATGAGAGCAACGGTTTGGAGTACTCTGATTCAGATGTTCAATAATGGGAAGGGTGTTGGGTGATTTTCTATATATTGATCTAATGTATACCGTGCACTATGGGTTGTTGATTTAACATTTTCTTTTATGTTTGTTTACTGTGCATAGGATTATGGGTTGTTGATTTAAAATTCTCTTTTATGATTTAACAGGGATTAATGTCGATGGAGAAGGCATGTTAAGAGTTGACATTCTGGATCATTTTCAGTTGTTGAGAGCCGGCATTCTGGATTATTTTGAGTTGTTGAGAGTTGACATTCTCGTTGATTCTGAGTTGTTGTATTTGGCATGTAATTTGATTTTATGTGTGTTTGGAATGGATTTTTATTTGGATTTGATATGGTGCGGTTCAAATTGGTGGTTTGAAATTCTTTTTATAGAAATGAATGGATGACTCGTCATGTAACATTTACTGTTATTTTTATCTTGGTTTTAACAGGTGTCTTAAATCATTAACTTAGGAGTGAAGATATCCACTCAGATTCAAATAGTTGATTTCACTACCCCTGCATTGTTTGGCACCAGCCAGAATTTTATGCACATTTATTTAATTCATCAATGCGGGCTTATGTTGGGTAGTAATTGGGTCATGTTTATGTTGGGCAAATACTTGTTACCATAATTGATCAACAGGAACGAATCCCAATGGGCCCAATCTGTTACACCCCAAGCTTAATTAACCTTGATTATTTCTAATTAATTGAGTATTAGCCAAATTAATTATGCTTGACTTATAATTATGATAAATTAGTATTGATTAATGCATTTGATTGAGTTGGGTGAGTTTTGAACCCTAAATAGATGAGTTGACACCGATTGACTCGGTTTAATGTAATTAAAGGCTTTTTCGTAATTCTTGATTTTCATAAATTGCATCATTTGCACGTCATTTTACCATTTACACGTGTATTTCGTCGATCCCATCAACTTTCATAATAGACTTGACCTCATTTGACCACTCTTTGAGGAAATTGACTTTCAATTGACTTAATTTGGAAATGATCTTAGCTAATGGGCCAAGTTGCAAAAAGCCCATTCTTACCTTATATATAAGACGTAAGCCTCTCCCCTTCATTCATTTCATTCTCCCTTGTCTCTACAACTCTCCATACCATTTCTCTTCCATTCACTCTCTTCACTCAATCATCAAGAGAATTGTTGCATGTGCTTTGAGAATTTAGGGTGAATCATCATCCTCTTCCTCATCTCTCCATTTTCCTTCATCTTGTGACAAGAGGCATCCTCCAACCTCTCTATTTCCTCTCAATTTCAGAATACTTGCTAAAGGGTTTGAGCATTTGGGGATTTTGGGGTTTCTTCTAATCAAGTGTGAAAAAAGCTCTTCTTTGAGGCAAGTATAAACATAAATTCTGTTTGCATTTTGTATATTTTCATTTGATTCAAGTATTTCTCTTTCTTTCTCAATAAATTTGGGTTTTTATGTTAATAGAAGATAAATGAGTTGGATTTCTTCATGTGGTTGTTTTGGGAAGTATGGAAATATTGTGTATGTGTTATGGAGAGCAAGGAGGCTCATTTGGCAAGGATTAAAATAGAAGAGAAGAAGAAATTTGAACTCGAGAAGTTCTTCCGGAAGTTTTACCGGTAGAAGTGGCTCGAAATCTGACAGAGAGTTGAAAAAATTGAGGACCCTTAGTTCTACCGGAAGTTCTACTGGTAGAAACAGTTAAAAATCTGGCAAAGGGCCTGGATAAGGAGATTCAGCTGCTTAAATCGGAAGTTCTACCGGTAGAGCTGCTTAAACCGGTAGTTCTACTTGTAGAGATGCTTCTACCGGAAGTTTTACCGGTAGAACTGCCTAAACCAGTCTGTTGGGCCTCTTTACGGCTCAATGAAGGTGTATTATCACTCCTGGTCTATAATTAACCCTCCTAATCACTCCCAAATGGATAATTAGGATGTACACCCGCTTACCACAGGAACTTAGGTTTCATTTAATTTATGACTTAGAATCGGAATCCTTAACCTTCCATTTAAGCCCAAAGAAAATCATTAATCTAGTATTAAGCCATGAAGATTAATTTAGAGATTCAACATAATATCATCGTAAGTGACACTAAGTAACTAATAAAATGTTGATTCTTTAAATTAACCTTATATTGGTTAATATTAGGTTATATGAATGATAAATTAGTATTCATTGTTTTTCGTCATCAAATATTTGATTAAATATTGAAAACGAGAATTTCATTTACATCAATTTATTTGATAAATTGTCATATTAATATAATGCTCTTCATTTGTTATACATTATTTGATATTGATATGGATAACACCATTGAGTGTATCCAAATAATTGAATAGTTACTCGATTTGAATTGCAAACGAAATTCGATTTGAATAAGTCGGCACTACTTAGCTTCGACCGGACGGTACTCGACGGGGTTAAGTCTTGGTTTAATATAGAACGTCGCTGCACAGTTGACAGACTGGAGTACTGGAACTCCAGGACCCGGGTAGCTAGGTGGATCTTTGGCCGGACCCCTAGTGATATCCCAACACGATTTGCTCTCAAGGAGAGGATGAGCTTTATGTGGTTGCCAATTCTTGTATTGTATTTTTCCTTAATGATTTTAAAAAGGATGTACTCGGTAAAATGGATTCATTGATTTCTCTTTTACTTGTCGTATTATTATTCTCAAATTGCTATTTTCCTTAAAAACTTTACTGTATTCCTGGTTACTGTTTATGCTTGTTAAATTGTTGTATTAAGGTACTACTCTTGGTGTCACAGGCACAAATGCAGCTCCCGGTCCTGCAGAGACCGCGGAGGGAGAGAAGGTTACCCAGGAGGTACCTTCGGGATTAGAGGAGTGGCCCGGAGTAGGGCCCATGTAGAGACTCCTCGGTTCGGAGAGCGTCAAGATATTTTGAGAGCATAGTAGATGTGTGACTAGTGTTTTTGTTGGGTCACACTTTCTTTAATTCATTTTGTTATGTATTTTGATAATGATGTATAAAACCTTCTTTTGATACATACATGGTATGTCAATGTATATATTCTTTTGTTTTAAACTTGAATATTGTATATGGGATTGTACAGGGTTATGAAGATCATTTGATATAAGCTTCCGCTATATGAACTGTTGATTGATAGTTACCAGTGAGTTCGACTCACGAGTGGAATAGTTTTCTCCTTCGTGTGCTTGTATTTGACTCGCGACAGGTACAATCACACGGGAGTATGTGTGTTTCACCTCGGGGATTACCCTAGGCCAGGGTGATTCGGGACCCGGATGTGACACAATCCAATACATTGCCTTCTCTATTGAGAATAACCTGACTTGTTAGGGGCAAACACATTCTATATTCAGCCAGACAAACAATCTTAATGACCCAATCCATTCATTTCAAAGGGCTAATGCAATTCAAGTTCTTGATTTCTTAGTTGTGAAGATGACAGTAACAACTCAAATAGTAATGTGGACTCTTGTCTACAATCTCATGCCATATAAACAACTTCAATGCACTACAGCAGCAGTTGTTTTGGGTAAGGTACCTGTTAACTACCACCCTGAGCCTGTTGATTTAGTTAAGTGAAGCCCCAATTTATATACTTAAGTGCCTCAATGGATGTACAACCACAATTTAACCAATCTTTATCATTTATCTCTAACATTTCAGATAAAGAAGACTCCATCTGATGACGTGAGTCACATAAAAGATATTTCTGCACAAGCCATGCTATTAGAGGCAACATGTCAAGCACCACCATTCATTCATCAATATACAAATCAATAATTCAGTATACATTCCACCAATAACACAAGTTGGATGACACAGAACACCTTTCAAATGCTAACAAGTCCACGTCCATTCTACATTTTGAATGTTCAATCTGCACGAGACCCATCTAGCCTTTATTCATATGCTACGTTCAACAATCATTCTACATAAGAAGTTCCAGCAATAACCACCACCAACACAATTTACAATTCATCAACACTTACAATTTCACAAGTGTAGCAAACACACCATGGTTCATGATGCTGTCATATAACAGCTCTCGAACCACTCAATACAACATAAATTTCATAAGTTTCACGGGAACGAACATGTTACAACTCATATGCAACCCAGAAAATTACATGAACCGCCATAATGTGATACACAGCAGCGCCATGAATGTTACAACCCACAAAATTACAGAAACCAGAACATGGAGAATCTCTAAACGAAAATATGCCAGCCTTTGAAACTACAAAGGAGTATTGAAGTCCAGACAACATAAAAATCATGTTGATGAGGAGGCAACATTCTTGAAATTAAACCACAAATAATAAACAAAAAATGTGGTGATGAATCAGATTAGCACTATTCAATAAGAATACACAGTCATCAAGCACACATCGAACATAAATTAAATTAGAGATTGGAAATTTATGTTAATAGGGATTAAGGATTTAGAAATTTGGGAAGTAGGGCTTAAGGGTTGGAGAAAGGTGATTAGGGTTCAGGCTTAGGGATTTGGGGATGGGAGATTCAGGTTTGTAGGTTCGGCTGAGAGAGAGAGAGAGAGAGAGAGAGAGAGAGGCTGTGTTAGGTTGTTTAAAGGGGAGAGAGAGGGGGTTGGTTGGGTTGGAGAGAGAAGAAAGTGGCCCGAGAAAGAGAGGGTAGGATTGGGTCGTTTAAAGCTCCGAGATAAAGGCAAAGACGGTTGAAGAGTGAGAGAGACCGTGGCCGGCAGTGAGCACAAGCATCGGGTCTTATCAGAGCGAGAGGGGAGAGCGATGACCAGCAGAGGGAGGACATCAAAGTCTCCTGATTTATTCGCTGGAGCTCTCTGCATTTGGGTCGCCTGCAAGGGAGATCAGAATTTTTGGCCTTTTGTGTTATCAACATCAACATGTCTCATTTTTTCAATGCTAGATCCACACGAGTGTGAGCTGATAATAAGCTCAGGGTGAGCAGGGGGAGGAGCTGTAGAGAAAAGCTCAGGGCGGGAGAACGAGCATCGCCGGAAAGAACGGTTCTCGCCGGGGAGAGAACAATGTCGCCAGAGAGGCTGGAGAGATGATCGCGGGAGAGAGACACATTCTCACCGGAGTAAAACGATCGCGGGATAGAGTCTGGAACGGGAGGATCAGTGCCTGGCAGGAGGAGGGAAAGAGAGAGGAGGGGAGTTGGGGATGGAGAGGGGTAAACAAAGCTGTTTTTTTTTAGGAAGTGATTTGGGCATGATGGAGGAGTGGGCAAAAGAAATAAGTGGGCAAATGAAATGCATTTGGGCGGTACAGTTTGCACGTGCTGAGCGGATCTTCTTATCAGCTTTAGCTGAGGAGAGGAGTTTCGTATAGATATATATAGGGCCAGCTCTCATAAGCTCAAACTTAGGATAAGGTAAGCTCAAATGTGTGGTGGGGCCCACATGGGGATGTGGGGATTTTAATGACTCCTTGAGATCCTCCTCTCTGCAAAAAATCAGCTCCAACCATGATTTTTATCATCTCCATATGGGCCTAAAAGTTTAATGGTCAATAGTTCATTCGGATCGATACAAAGTCGATCCAACGGTCTAGTAAATTCGGATCTAACCGAAGGTTGGTGGATATGTGCAATTTAGGGGGGTCATGTGGGCCCCATAAGCATGAGCTTACGAAATTTTTATCTTAAGTTTGAGCTTAGGAGAGCCTTGCTCATATATATATATATAGCAGGGCTCTCCTAAGCTGTAGCTTAACTTATCCTAAGCCGAAATAGTGCTGATCCCACAAATCAAACTTGATTATATCTGTTTTTTGCATAATGGAACTGAAAAATTCAGTTCTGATTGGATTCATCTTGATTTTGGAGATGATCATCATTCAAAAAACAACATAATCCACTTTGATTTTGTAGGACCAACCCTGTTTCAGCTTAGGATAAGCTAAGCTGCAGCTTAGGAGAGTTGACCTCATATCTATATATATATATATATGGGAGATGCTCCTATGAGAGCATCTCTCACCTTATTATGAGAGATAAGGTGGGGCCCTTCACATCCATATCCAATGCCTACAACTTAAATGTGAGGGCCCCCATTCCTATCTCTCATATAAGGTGAGAGATATCTCTCATAGGAGCATCTATATATATAATAGATAGATTGCGCCAAGTCATTGGCCTAGGTTTCTCTCTCTCTCTCTCTCTCTCTCTCTCTCTCTCTCTCTCTCTCTCTCTCTCTCTCTCTCTCTTTTTCTGTAGTGCTATGTCAGCATTCTAGAAAATCAACACCCGGCATCACAGAATCCCACATGCTCCTTCTAATCGTGAGCTCGAAGTATAGAGCCGCGATGTAGTAATAAACTGGTGATATCAGGTCGATCCACATGGAACAATATAAACTAAGGTTCCTTCTCAACTTGTACCTGTCCTAAATTAAAAATCTAAATCTAGCCTAACAAACTAGAAAATTACAACCATCATTCGTACTTTTCAAAAATTAAATTAATTACAATCCAATGAAAAGAAAATTTCCTAAATCTAAAAATCCTAAACTAAAAACTAAAATTGCAACAAAAGAACACACAAGTTAGAACATCAAGAATAAAAAGTACTCTACGCATGCCAATCTCATATACAAACTTCTGGAATACTGATTTTAATTTGGCAAAGATTTGGTAAACATATCAGCCAGGTTGTTACTCGAACAAACTTGCTTGACTTCAATTTCATTGTTCTTCTGAAGTTCATGAGTGAAGAAGAACTTCGGTGCTATATGCTTAGTCTTATCTCCTTTAATGAAACCTTCTCGAATCTATCTTATACATGCTTCATTATCTTCATAGATAATATTCGGGATACCTACAATAGAAGGTAATTGACAAGAACTACGAACATGCTGAATCAAAGATTTTAGCCACACATTCCCTACTGGCTTCATAAAGAGCCAAAATTTCAGCATGGTTGGAGGAAGTAACTACCAAAGTCTGCTTAGTAAAACGTCAAGAAATGGCGGCATTACAATTTAGAAACACATAACCTGTCTGTGATCGACCCTTATGAGGATCAGAGAGATAACCTAAATCTGCATATCCAACTAAACTGGAATCTTTATGATCGTAAGCATAAAATATTCCCAAATCAGTTGTTCCACTCAGATATCGTAGGATGTGTTTAATGCCAATCCAGTGCCTTTGAGTTGGTGCGGAGCTATACCTGGCAAGTAGATTCACAGAAAATGCAATATATGGTCTAGTGCATTGTGCCAAGTACATCAAAGCTCCAATAGCACTTAAGTATGGTACTTCAGGACCCAATACCTTTTCATTTTCCTCGATGGGACGGTATGGATCTTTCTTTATATCAAGAGATCGGACAACCATAGGGGTGCTTAATGGATATGCCTTATCCATACCAAATCGTTTTAAAACCTTCTTGGTATAATTAGATTGATGGACCAACATCCCAGTAGAATTTCTCTCGATTTGCAATCCAAGACAGAATCTCATTTTTCCAAGGTCTTTCATTTCAAACTCTTTCTTTAAATAATCAGCAGTCTCTTCGAGCTCTTCTAGAGTCCCTATCAAATTTATGTCATCCACATAAACTGCTAATATTGCAAATCCCTTCAAGAATTTTTTATAAATAGATACGGGCAAATGGGATCGTTTGCATACCCCCTTTTAGACAAGTATTCACTAAGACGATTGTACCACATTCTTCCGGATTGCTTCAAGCCGTACAATGATCGCCTTAATTGGATTGAGTACGTACTCCTTGACTTTGCTTCAGGCAAAGGAAATCCTTCCGGGATTTTCATGTGAATTTCTGTGTCTAAGTCCCCATACAAGTAAGCAGTTACAACATCCATGAGTCTCATTTCTAGATTTTGAGAAACTACTAAACTTATCAAATATCTGAATGTTGTTATATCCATAACAGGGGAGTATGTTTCCTCATAATCAATCCCAAGTTTCTGCAAGAAACCTTGTGCCACTAATCGTGCCTTATATCTGGTAATTTCATTCAGCTCATTCCTTTTTCTTACAAACACCCACTTGTAACCTACAGGGTTAACATCTTTTGGGGTTTGTACTATAGGTCTGAACACACCACGTTTGTTAAGAGACTCTAACTCTGTTTTAATGGCATTTTCTCATTGTGGCCAATCCTTTCTTTGTCGACATTCATTTATAGAACGTGGTTCTGTGTCCCAACCATCATTTTCCTTTGATATTTGTGTAGTTACCACATATGCAAATGCGTCATCGATGATAATCTCATTTCTCATCCATCTCTCTTTTGAATAATTGTAAAGTATAGAGATCTCTTCATTTTCCGGTACCGGTGCCTCTTCAGGGGCTTCCAAAGTCTCACCAGGGACTTTCATTATTCTAGAGAGAACGAACTTTTCCATAACCTCTTCAGAAGCATTATATGCCTCTTCGGGAGAAACCTCTTCAGGAGCGTTACGTGCCTCTTCGAGAGGATATGATGATGATTGTTCATTTCTCCTTTTCCGCGGAGCTGAGTCCTTCGAACCTATAGGTCTGTCACGCTTCTGGCGTATCGCAGATTCTTTTGCTGCCGTATTTTGACTTTGTCCTACACGGACGTTAATCCTGGCAGGTGCATTCATAGCTGGCACATGTGACTTCGTCACTTTTGCTGCATCGTTAAATGCATCAGGCAATTTATTTGCAATTTCTTGTAAGTGCACAATTCTCCGTACTTCATTCTCACATTGTGAAGTTCTGGGATCCAAATGAGACAAAGTGGAAGTATTCCATGTTAATTTTCGCCGTTCTTCAGGAACGGGTTGTTCTACAGGAACAATACGTTCTTTAGGAATTATCTTTTCTCCCCCTGACGGAGGGAAGATTGTCTCATTGAATTGACAATCGGGAAAACGAGCGGTGAAGACATCTCCTATTCTTGGTTCTAAATATCGAATAATCGAAGGAGAGTCATAGCCTATATATATTCTCAATCTACGTTGTGGTCCCATCTTAGTACGTTTAGGAGGTGGTATTGGGACCAAACTTGCGCAAGTGAGAAATATTGGGTTGATGTCCTGATATAAGTTGTGCAGGAGAATATTGATGATAGGCCGTGGGCCGAAGTCGAATTAACATTGCTGCATACAACATAGCATGTCCCTAAGCACTAACTGGTAATTTGGACAGCATCAGCAGAGTCCTAGAAATAAGTTGGATGCGCTTGATCATGGATTTAGCTAAGCCATTCTGGGTATGGACATGGGGGATAGGATGTTCGACTACAATTCCTATAGACGAACAAAAATCATCAAAAACCTGTGATGTAAATTCGCCTGCATTATCAAGTCTTATAGACTTAATGGGATAATCAGGGAAGTGAGCCCTCAGTTTAATTATTTGAGTTAATAGGCCGGCAAATGCTACGTTCCTAGTTGAAAGTAGGCAAACATCCGACCAGCGGGTGGAGCCATCGATCAAAACCATAAAATACTTAAAAGGTCCGCTAGGGGGATTGATGGGTCCACAAATATCACCTTGTATCCTTTATAGAAAGGATGGGGATTCGGATGCAACTTTAGTAAGGGAGGGTCGGGTGATCAATTTCTCTTGTGAACATGAGATACATAAGTACCCACTAGGGATGGTCAATTGATGGTTCTCTAAGGAATGCCCAAAAGAATTATCTATGATTTTTCTCAACATAGTAGCCCTAGGGTGACCTAACCTATCATACCAAAGCTGTTAAGCCTTAGGATCACCGAGCTTCGGGCTCGACTTTGTTGTTTTGCTCATAACAGAATGGGACTCAACGTTGGAGATTGTCGTATATTATAACCCTGAAGAGAGTACACTTAGTTTTTCTAGTATTTGCTTCTGGCTTCCAATACTAGTAACGATGCACAAGTATTCTTTGTTACCTTCACTTACAGTATCAATGTGGTACCCATTCATTCTGATGTCTTTGAAACTAATCAAGTTTTTTTGAGAACTTTTTGAGAACAAAGCATCTTTAATTAATAGATGGGAACCATATTAGGTAACATTATATGGGCTCTTCCGGAGCCTTCAATTATCTGCACAGGTCCAGCTATGGTGGATACCTTTCGTGGAATGAACATCAATTCTGGGAAAAATTTCTGATTTTTCAGAATGGTGTATGTTGTGGCACTATCTACCAAACATAGATTGTCCTCAGTTCCGTGATCCATACTTTAAACAAAAATAATAAAACATCATAACTATGCAATCACATGATTAAAATAATTTAAAAATCACCATAAATTAGGACATTAATGAAGTTTTCTATCAAAACAAAAAAAAAAAAAAATCTAAGAAACATGCATTTCAAATGAACTAAAAGAAATTTAAGTTTTTAATGTTCAAAGAACTTTGAGAATCAGAACTACTGGTTCTATCAAGACTTCAGGCTTGATTTAGAACTTCAGGTTCATAACTTTGAGAATCAGAACTGCTGGTTCTATCAAGTCTTCAGGTAGAACTTCTGGTTCTTAACAAATAATCAGAACTTCTGGTTCTGTCAAAACTTCAGGTTTAATTTCATGCCTTTATAATTTTATGGATATGAATATGCAGGTTCATATCATTTTTCCAACTTTTAGGACTGCTGGTCCATGGATGGGTGAACTTCAGGTTCATTTTTAGAACTTCTGGTTCTATTTTGTAATCCATTCATAGCATTAATATATTTAAATTAAAAGTAAAATTATGCAAGAAGATGAACAGTAATCAAACACTATAATTACTGTAAATAAGTATCATAAACTAGTTCTATGCATTCTAATAAATTGAATTTGAACTATGGTTTGGATACCACTTACCTGATCGCAGTCTAGGAAAGAATTTCTGACCATTGAAATGTTGATCTGTTGCTTCTAATAAGTAAGGCTTTTCGCCGCAAATCCGTAGAACCAAACCTTTCGTCAATCGGAGTTCGGATGAAGGAGTTATAGACGAACTCGATAACAAGATGGACCTTAATTAATTTTTGTCAATGCATGCAAATCGAAGTCCTATTGCTCTGTGAACCGAAACCAAAAAAAGAAAAAAAATCTCTTTCGTTGTTGCTTTCACTCACGCAAACCGAGGCACATGTGAACACAAACCTTTTTCTTTCTATTTGTTTCTCTGTTATTCTCTTTGAACAATCTCAGACCTCTATTTATTTATTTTTTTATATTCCACACATGCAAACCGAAAAGGTTTGCCTACAGAATGCAAACCGAGGCAAATCTCTAGCTTCGTGTTCTTCCACACTCACGCCACAAAAAGACAAAATAGAAGGCAAGTTCTTTGCTTTGCATGCAAATAAAGAGGACCAAACACTTGCAGTAACAAAGTCGTTGCACATGGACAAAGTCTCTGGAAGTTTTTGAAGTTGCACGCTTCTCAAGACAGGAGGGTTTTGGTCTTTCTTTAGCTTTTCTCAACGTAGGAGAAAGGTAGTCGCCAGAAGGCTATGAGGCACGCACCACGCCGAGAAGTTTTTCTCATCGTGCTGATAACGTGTTGTGGAAAGGAGAGAAACCAAGAGAGAATATTAGAGGGAGAATAAAGAGAGTTTTCTATTATCTCATATATGTGTTTCAATACAAAGGTAAAGATACCTATATATAGGCAAAGTAACCCTATAAAGAGGAAACCAAAATCTAACCCTAACTCATCTCAAGTGGGCATTCACCTAAGATCCATATCTTATAACACATCTATATATATAATAGATAGATTGCGCCAAGTCATTGGCCTGGGTCTCTCTCTCTCTCTCTCTCTCTCTCTCTCTCTCTCTTTTCTGTAGTGCTATGTCAGCATTCTAGAAAATCAACACGCGGCATCACAGAATCCCACATGCTCCTTCTGATCGTGAGCTCAAAGTATAGAGCCGCGATGTAGTAATAAACTGGTGATACCAGGTCGATCCACATGAAACAATGTAAACTAAGGTTCCTTCTCAACTTGTACCTGTCCTAAATTAAAAATCTAAATCTAGCCTAACAAACTAGAAAATTACAACCATCATTCGTACTTTCTAAAAATTAAATTAATTACAATCCAATGAAAAGAAAACTTCCTAAATCTAAAAATCCTAAACTAAAAACTAAAATTGCAACAAAAGAACACACAAGTTAGAACATCAAGAATAAAAAGTACTAAAAATAAAACTAAGAAAATAAAGTAGAAACAAAAGAAACCTAAGTTAGAAAGTTAATAATGCGATGCATGCCTTGAGATGCTGAAAATTCTAAGTCTGAAAAATAGTATGTAGGGCTATTTTTATGCATGATTTCTCCTAATCTAATGCAACCTAAAACTGAGTTTAATGGCTAGAATTTAAATTATAATGATTCATGAATCAAATAAAAAAAAAAAAAACGGAAGTGGAAAACGATTTAAAACGAAGGAGATATGTGTGTATGAACATGACCTTAAAAAATATGCAGAAATTCTGCACACAGGTGGGTCCGACCAACCATGTTTGAGCCATTGGTTCACTATCTTTCCAAAATTATCTTTGCTTGAAATTCCAGGGTTTGAAAATACACTGATCAAACTTTGACTTCCTTAAGTTTCATCGAAAAATAATGTGTTTTGATCAGGTTTCCAATTGCAAACTTTTTACACAAAATCCGTCATGAAATTCCTACATCAATGTGCTGAATTGTGCACTTTATGTTGGGATCTAAATTTCCAAAAATTATTTGACCGAGATTACTGACTCAAATCTCTGATTTTTCTTGCGTATTCAATTTAAACTCCGATTCCAGCAACTTAAACATGTCTAAACTCCACCAATATGAATATGCATGTAATGCTAATTAGTTCCAACCATAAACTATGCACAAAATAAACATAAATTAAATTGAATTGATCATAAAAATAAAGACAATAAACAGAAGTTCAAGAATTTAAATGTGTGGTGAAAACAAGAAAAGTAAATGTGTGGTTTTAACAAAAATTTAAATGTGTGGAAGAACATAAATTTAAATGTGTAGAAGTGTATTCTCCTCTTTCAAAATTCTTTTCTAAGCGGGGTCATAATTTGAATCATGCTCTTAAGGCCTTTGGGTCGTCAATGCAAACACCAACAAGAAAAGAAACATAAAACAAGCACCAATCACCCAAGGATAAGAAAAAAAAATTGAAAGAGTAAGAAACAATTTTACTAATATATACAAAGTCTTACATAAGATATAAAAAATAAACAATGACAATTACATACTAGGATAAGAAACCTTTTCTAGATGAAAAACCCAAGGGTGTAGTGTGATTTCCGAAAAAATCTCCTTAAGGACACAAATGGAGAGAAAGCGAGAGGAAGAAGATGGAGTGTAGTAGTAATTCTAAAGAGAGTTAGTCTATCTTCCCATGAGAGGAGATGGATGCTTATGCCTTCAATTTATAGATTTTTGCTTTCTTTCTTTCCTTCTTTGCTCCAAGTTTGTAGCATGTAATTTTTTTTGTATGGCAAGTCCCTTCATTGGCCAACAATTCTTCAAAGAAATAGCAAGATGAGTGAGAGATTTTTGGTGCTTTCCATGTGCAAAAATTGCAATCCCGAGTAGAAATTACAGCACCAACTTCCAGAGGCCAGATCTTCCTCTTTTTAGCTCTGATTTACATAATCTTGGGTTCTAAAGATATCTACTCGAAAGAGCTTTCCAACGGTGTATGGATTGCACCAATCCGATAGTTGTACTAAGAGTTATGGCCAATTTAATCTTGCTACCCCTGAAAAATCCGAAAATAATTATGTACATATGTAATGTTAGTTGTGCAATGGGGTGTGTGGGACCCATGTGGATGTCCAAAGGGATCTTGGGATATTTATTTCCTTGTTTCTTGACTCCCCTTCCATCTTTGGTTTGCTTCCAAACTTCTTTGATTGACTAGTGAACTCTTTTAACACACTTTCCTTTCTTGCATTTTTTTCTTGATTTTTGAGTTTTCAAACTTAGTAAGAATTAGATCTTACCAAATTTGAGGTTTTCTTTCTTGATCTTGAAATTAAAAATCTAGCTTTCCATTGTTGACTTTTCAAACTCTCAAGAAATACCAAGATATGTGGGTCCACCATGAAAGATGTCCTACCTTTGATCTCTCTCAAACTTCACCAATATAGGTCCCATTCTTGATTTCTCCTACAAAAAATAAGAATAATTCTATGTAAGGAATTTAAATGGATGATGCATGGGACCCTACTTGATGCACCCAAAATAGCCGTCTTTCCAAAAATAAATATCCAAAAATGGCAGGTTTCATGAATTTATGCAAGAAAGTATGATTTTTGTGCAGATTATGCATGAATGCACTACAGTGAACCCTAAATGCACAAAAACATGATTTGACACTAAATAAAGCTCGTTAATATCAATAAGCCCTTAAAATAGTCCAAAATGTGTATGAAAATGTGAGCTTTTCAGGACTCATCACCTTCCGTGACATTTTTCCTAAGATCTCTCATTCTATTATATAAAGTCATTCTTTTTTTTTTCCTCCTAAAATCTCTACTTTTACCAATAGAAACTTTTCAATTCATTAGATTTGGGTTTTTCAATCTGTTTCCTTAGATCTTATTGTTGGGGTACTTACATTTGGTTGATTGCTTCTATATAAATTATAACAGAAGATCAACAGGTTTTTCCTTCAACAAACAACAGGAAGAAACAAACCTATTCTATCAAAGAAGAAAATGTTGCAATGCAGAAAAAATTTACAAACAAGAAGAGTAAAACAACTACTCAAAGCCATATCAGAGCGGCGTCGCAGAATCCCACATGCTCCGTCCGTGACATTTTTCCTAAAATCTCTCATTCTGTTATATAAAGTCATTCATTTTTTCCTCCTAAAATCTCTACTTCTACCAACTATTACTCATAATTGTATAATCATTTACAACGCAATAGAAACTTTTTATTTGATTTGATTTGGGTTTTTCAATATGTTTCCGTAGATCTTATTGTCGGGGTGCTTACATTTGGTTGATTGCTTCTGTATAAATTAGAGCAGAAGATCAACAGGATTTTTCTTCAACAAATAATAGGAAGAAGAAAACCTATTCTATCAGAGAAGAAAATGTTGCAATGCAGAAATTTTTTTGTCTATTCTAGCATGGGGAGTTACATTGTAGTATGGGTTAGTTATTGCTATTGTTTAACTATAGTTATTGTGTCAGTCACTAAATCATTGTCCAATTATTAAGCTGGTCAGGAAGTTAAGGGCACATTTCATTTATGTATTAGGTCGATGGAATAGGTAGTTTTCTGTAATGCTTTAAATGTATTTGAATGCAATGAGAAAAAGAGCAGCTAGTATTATTCTATTCAACTTCACCTCTATGTGAAGAAAGGAGGGCGGTTCTCATCCAAGTGAACTCTATTTCTCAAATTCCATATTTCTATGTTTTCTTTCCTATCTCAGAACCTTAAACCATAACATAAAATCAACCCATAAAGATGTGACATTCAATAATAAAATTTAATCAAAATTACTATAATTCCTAATTCCATTCTTAAAATAAAATCGAATATGTTCAAATTTCTTTAAGTGAAGTATATATGTATATGTATAAAAAAATGTATACAATAAGTTATAGTTATAGATGGGACTAGTTGCACTCTCCCTCCAAATGCTAAATTGTGGACTTGTCAAGGGATCCAGAGTAACACTTGCACCTGCTATTTTTGGGATTGGCATTGGGTAAATCAGACTAATTTTGGTGGAAAATGCAATTTTGACGACTTTGGGCTATTTCGTTTAAAAACACATTTAGTTGTTTCTGGATAAACAAAAGAAAAATGGGGTGCAACAAGAGAAATTCCTAGGAGGTCATCCAACCTAAATACTACTCTCACCCAAGAGCGCTGAGCTTTCAAGTTTTGATGCGATCTATTGTATTAGGGAATTCGAACCTAGAACATGCCGGCTTTGATACCATCTCAAGTTGCTAACCAATACACCCAAAATGCCTTGGCATTAGATGTGCAGCAAATTAACTACTTAACAGAAATGCTATGGTGACCATGTGGATTGGGATCAATATATATAGTATCTAACTCATATTGTATCAGTTGCTCTCAATTAACACTGTACTTTTCTCTTTTTTTGGATAAAAAAATTACATTACCAATAAAGAATAATCCCATCCACCTTGAATTTTTCTCTTCCACTCCACCCTTTCTTCGTCACACCACATTTTCTTCGTCACACCACATGCCGATGTCTTTTTTCACTACTTCACCCAATGTCTGTCAATATGCCCCTTCTTCTACTCCATTCAATTTGTAGACCTTCAATGATCTTACAGAGATATTTCTAACCTTTTATGGACATACTTAATCCATAGCATCTCATCATCATCATCACCATCGTTAAAGCCTTGTCCCAACTATGTTTGGGTCAGCTACATGAATTTTGTAGCTACTCAATTTTTCCTATAGTTTTTTGGGAGCTACATCATCATCATAATCGATAAAACCCAATCCTATTTTAAAAAAAAAAAAAAAAAACTTGCCAACTGCATCTGAATTACATGTGAGAATCTAAGCATCACTTTATTAACCTTCTTCAACTAACCATTCCTACCAAAACCTAAAGAAGTTAGTAGATGCACCATAAATACTTTTCAATACTCCCCATTGGGTGGAGCCCACTTCTCAACACTCCCTCTCAAGTGGAACCCGGTTGGTGCACTTTTGGCGACATGCATTTCTTTTAGTGCCGAATTGTTCCTCCCGAGATTCGAACTTGCGACCGGTTGTCTCTAACACCATATTAAATTTCCTTTACTAACCATTCTACCAAAACATCGAGGCGTTAGTATAGGCAATATAAATACTTTACAATAGTCCTCCTACTTTACTATACTCCCCCTCAGGTGGAGCCCACTTCTCAACACACTAATGGTATTTATATGAGCCAGAGCATATTTTAGCACAAAAAAATAATGAAAATAAGGTGAAATGATCAAAGGAAACAAATCATACTACCTTTCCTTTCACATAGATAGAATAAGATTTAACTTAAGCAAACAAAGAAGGTATTTGAGGCAAAGCTCAGTATAGCAAGTCATAAAGCAAACAATTTAAAGTGATACACAAGCTGTAATATTTTTATGAAAAGAAATTGAATGAAATGGAAAGTTCAAATTAGCAAAAAGTATAAGGAAATAGAAATACAAGTATTAGCAAAAGATGAAATAGAGCAACCAAATGAATTCAACAAAATGCTGTAAACAAGATGCAAAGCCTATGAATGATATTCTTGGAGATTTGAGGCCATAACAAATTCAATTCATTTACAAAAAAAAAAAATATATCATAACCAGTTCATGACAACGATAACAATAGAGAGTGATAACGAGTTGATACACTGAACTCGGCAAGAAAAAGTCCAACTAAGTTTTGTCCCAATGAGAGCAATGGGAACACCACGCACATAATGTTTCAGTTCACGTATCCGCTTGAAAAGAGAAAAATGTGTCACCCATGAGGAAAAGATAAACTGTCAAGAAACAAGTAGAAGACTCAGTATTTCAGAATGAACCAGATATTGCTTACCATCTTTTCAACATTTTCATAGCTAGCCTTGCTGATGAAAAAGAATGCCAATAGGAAAACATCTGCACCACAATAGCTTAGAGGTCTTAAATATGCTGCAATCCTCGTAATCTGTTTTATAGAGCCGCAAAATAAGACCCACAAAATAAACTTTTCTAGCCAAAGAAAATAAAAAATTAATAAAGGTAAAATTTGATAGAACGCATGGAATAGTTAAACAATGTACCTATGTTATCCCACCATCCTAGATTATTAGTGCTCCCGTCCACCACCACATTTGCACTGAAATTGTCGAAAACAGTCGGTACATAACCCTACATCCCACAAAAGAACGATAAAATCAATTAAATAAACTCAATAAATATTTATTAGATTGAGACTGCAGAAAAATAAGTACTTCACACCTACTCCTAAATGGAATAATGTCAATATGGCTTGAGACAAAGCTCTTGAACAATGAAGTTCTTTCAATAAAACCAATGCTTGAATTAATGTGTGAAAAGAAAATTCATCATTTCATGTGTGAATTGAAGGTAATGCTCAATTTCTGACTTCCCATGCTAAAAATAGAAAGATTTGTGATTTCATGTAAAAATATGATTTTCAAAGAACTTTGACTTGAATTCAAACTTTGATGCATGAAAACATGAAATAATGAAATTCCAATAAAATCAAGCATGATTTGATGAATAAGTCCATAATTACTAAAAATAAATGATCAAAATGTGCATTTTTTAAGAAACTATCACACCCCCAACCAGCATTTTGCTAGTCCTGAGAAAGAAATGCGAACTAGGGTAGGACTCTTACCTAATCTAAGAAAAGTAAATGCAACAAAAAAAAAAAAGGAAAAAAAAATGGCCACATTCACTGGCACTCTCGACTGCATTTAGCGTGGGCAGCAAGCCCTTAAACCCTTAGGTTACCCCTAGTGGACGAGCTATGCATCGTGAGGGTTTGCAGTGAATATGCGCCCACAAAATTCATAAAACTAAAGCCAAATATAATGAAAGAAATTTTTCGAAAGAGAATTTATAATCATCAAATATATTCATATCTTTAGAAAAATTGAAATTAGGCAATTTTGAAACCTGGTTCGCCAATCCCATCTTTGGAAAGAAATTTTCCAAAATCATGCCAAATATGATACCTAATTTATCCCACCATCCTAGATTATTAGTGCTCCCATCCACTACCACATTTGCACTGAAATTGTCGAAAACAGTTTGTACATAACCCTGCATCCCACAAAAGAACGATAAAATTAAGTAAATAAACTCAATAAATATTTATTAGATTGAGACTACAGAATAATGTCAATATGGCTTGAGACAAAGCTCTTGAACAATGAAGTTCTTTCAATAAAACCAATGCTTGAATTAATGTGTGAAAAGAAAATTCATCATTTCATGTGTGAATTGAAGGTAATGCTCAATTTCTGACTTCCCATGCTAAAAATAGAAAGATTTGTGATTTCATGTAAAAATATGATTTTCAAAGAATTTTGACTTGAATTCAAACTGATGCATGAAAACATGAAATAATGAAATTCCAATAAAATCAAGCATGATTTGATGAATAAGTCCATAATTACTAAAAATAAATGATCAAAATGTGCATTTTTTAAGAAACTATCACACCCCCAACCAGCATTTTGCTAGTCCTGAGAAAGAAATGCGAACTAGGGTAGGACTCTTACCTAATCTAAGAAAGTAAATGCAAAAAAAAAGGGAAAAAAATGGCCACATTCGCTGGCACTCTCGACGGCATTTTGCATAGGCAGCAAGCCCTTAAACCCTTAGGTTATCCCTAGTGGACGACTTGTGCATCGTAAGGGTTTGCAGTGAATATACGGCCACAAAATTCATAACACCTAAAACCAAAAATAATGAAAGAAATTTTCGAAAGAAAATTTATAATCATCATATATATTCAAATCTTTACAAAAATTGAAATTAGGCAATTTTGAAACCTAGTTCGCCAATCCCATCTTTGGAAAGAAATTTTCAAAAATCATGCCAAATATGATCCTGTAGGGTGAAAAAAGTACGCATATATAAACAAATAAGTGTTAAATGCTCCGCTAAAACCCTCGAGAAATCCTCAAAAAAATTAGCAAATAATAGCTTTGCATTTAAAACTTTTGAAAATATATACGATTCTCTATCGCATAATCTGGTCCACCTAGACTTAGCAAAAAAGCAGGTTTCCACTCAAGGCGACCATGACGGCTTTCGTACTACTGTTTTTCAAAAGGCCAGAAATTCTCATTTCTAGACTCGGTTACATAGATATTGGGGAGCATACCCAAATCTTACGTAACTTCGTCTACGGTCCCCAACAATAGGCAGCCATTTTCATGTGCCCGAATTGATTCACTGGTATGTGGAAAAATCCACCCAGATGAACCAAGAAACAAGTAAAACTAAGTATTGGTGTTCCTTCATATTTTCAATCAAATCGTCCAAAAAATTAGAAAATAATAGCTTCGCATTTAAGAATTTTTAAAATATATACGATTCTCTATTGAATAATCTGGTCCACCTAGACTTAGCAAAAAAAAGCAGGTTTCCACTCAAGACGACCAGGACAGCTTTTGCTCTACTGTTTTTCAAAAGGACGGAAATTTTCATTTCTAGACTCGGTTACATAGATATTGGGGAGCATATCCAAATCTTACGTAACTTCGTCCACGGTCCCCAACAATAGGTAGCCATTTTCATGTGCCCGAATTGATTCACTGGTATGTGGAAAAATCCACCCAGATGAACCAAGAAACAAGTAAAACTAAGTATTGGTGTTCCTTCATATTTTCAATCAAATCGTCCAAAAAATTAGAAAATAATAGCTTCGCATTTAAGAATTTTTAAAATATATACGATTCTCTATTGAATAATCTGGTCCACCTAGACTTAGCAAAAAACCAGGTTTCCACTCAAGGTGACCATGACGGCTTTCGCACTACTGTTTTTCAAAAGGCCGGAAATTTTCATTTCTAGACTCGGTTACATAGATATTGGGGAGCATACCCAAATCTTACGTAACTTCGTCCACGATTCCCAACAATAGGCAGCCCTTTTCATGTGCCCGAATTGATTCACTAGTATGTGGAAAAATCCACCCATATGAACTAGGAAACTAGTAAAACTAAGTATTGGTGTTCTTTCATATTTTCAATCAAATCGTCCAAAAAATTAGCAAATAATAGCTTCGCATTTAAAACTTTTGAAAATATATACGATTCTCTATCGAATAATGTGGTCCACCTAGACTTAGCAAAAAAGCAGGTTTCCACTCAAGGCGACCATGACGGCTTTCGCACTACTGTTTTTCAAAAGGCCGGAAAATTTCATTTCTAGACTCGGTTACATAGATATTGGGGAGCATACCCAAATCTTACGTAACTTCGTTCACGGTCTCCAACAATAGGCAGCTCTTTTCATGTGCCCGAATTGATTCACTGGTATGTGGAAAAATCCACCCAGATGAACCAGGAAACAAGTAAAACTAAGTTTTGGTTTTCCTTTCATATTTTCAATCAAATTGTCCAAAAAATTAGTAAATAATAGCTTCGCATTTAAAACTTTAGAAAATATATGACTCTTTATTGAATAAGTAAAAAAACAAGTTTCCTCTCAAGGCAACCATGCGGCTTTCACACTATTGTTTTTCAAAAGGCCGAAAATTTTCATTTCTAGACTCGGTTACATAGATATTGGGGAGCATACCCAAATCTTACGTAACTTCGTCCACGGTCCCCAAAAATAGGCAGCCCTTTTCATGTGCCTAGATTGATTCATTGGTTTATGGAAAAATCCACTCAGATGAACCAGGACACCGGTAAAACTAAGTTTTGGTTTCCTTTCATATTTTCAAAAAAATCATCAAAAAAGGGCAAATCATAGCTTCGCATTTTAAACAAACGAAAATATATATGACTGTGTTTTTTGTGAAAAATCATAGCTTCGCATTTAAAACTATTGAAAATATATATGACTGTGTTTATTGTAAAGGGATCAAAATTCAGCACTTTTTCGAAAAACCTTTCCTTAAACAAAATGGCAAACCAAATCTAATTTCGCTTACTTTTTCAAAATTCCCAAGATTTTCAATATCTTCAGTTCATAAAAAAAACTGTGAAAATTTTCTCTCTGAAACCAAAAGAAAGTTAGCAAAAATGAAAAAAAATTCCTTGTAAGCAAAGCTTTTTTCTAGAAAGCAAAAATGTGTAAAAATTCTATTTAGCACAGGACATGTATGCTTGTCCCCACCCCACAACCTAAGATGAACATCGTCCTCGATGTTATGCATGCAATGCAATGCATATGAAAATGTCACATGCGAGGAAAGAAAATAACAAAGGGTAAAGCGGAAGAAAGTACATGACTATGTGATCTAATCCGCTTCCTGTCCATGGTTAGAAAAAAAATATGCAAAAACAAGATAAAAAAAATATATGTACAAAAAGGGAGGGAAAACTAAGAAGCTTGGAGTTGAAATAATCATCTGCAGAATAAAAGGAGAAGAGGCAGTTCCTTTATTAGGTCAGTGCTAATATCAGTGTTATTTTATGCTGATTAGAAATGTTTGTTTGAATACTGATATTGCACTATAGAGAATAATTCTCTTCTTTCTTTTTATTTTGATCTTGGAATTTGCTATACAACTTTCTTTCACTCAAACTATTCAACTCCTATGAAAAGATACCATTAAAAAAAAAAAAACACTCTTACGAAAAGATGTCTTTAGCCATATTTGACCTGGTCAAGAGTCATTAATAGCGAATAAAATCAGTCCGGTATTTTTTTTATGGTGACTAAATATAATGTTGATTCCCTTTAAGGAATAAATAAAATAATCCCTTCTAATTTGTTTATACAGAATGTGCATTGTTCTTTAATTACTACTGGTTTAGAAGCCTTCTTGGAAGCTTTTTTCATTGTTAATTAGGTGCTACTCATTTTTAATGTTGACCAATAACAATGTTAATTTGATTGAAGATACCATTGTGTCCTAACGAAAACCAAGGACTTCTTTTAGATAAATTTATCCAGATGAGGAAATGCTTTCGTATCTAGGTTAGCTTGTGTTGCATTAGTCTTTCAATTTGAGAGATGGGTCTATTGACAAGGCATGTGTCTATATTTTTTAATTAAATAATAGATATTAGGAATTATGGATATGCTCCATGAACACCCAACTCACAAGGAACTTCCAAATCCCGCATGCTTCACTCCAATCCATCCCTTACAATATTCTTATCTTCTTGCTCCTCTTCTATGACACAAAATTCAATAAAATAGGAAGGAAAAAAAAAAAAAAAAAGGAAACACAACTTACAATCCAAGGGAGTTTTTTTATCCTAGAAAATTTAAAAAAATGAGAACAAAAAAGAGAGATAGGATCCTATATATTTTTAGAAAATGAGAATGAAAAAGAGAGATAGGTTCCTAATTAATTAATGCATTTTGGCTGTATGAGATGCTACTAAACATAAAAAGAAGCTATTTCTTCAAAAATTGTCATTACCTAAATCCATTTCCTTGCTTCTTGATACCACCCAATTAGACTGTAGTTTTAAGAAAATTACACTAATTAAGACCAAATTAACATCAAAAGCTATAACCTGATTTAGATAAAAATACTGTAATAAACAAAAGGAATTGTGATTCATCCCAAACATAGTTTTCAAGGTACCCTCTCACAGCATTTGCACATATTTCCGTTCAGAAGTAGTGAAAATTGAGAACATGGAATGTAAAGCAAGGGCTAAATCATCTCTCCTAAAGAATACAATCACCCACGTCTCTAATCATGCATGTCTCTCTATATCAAGTAGATCCAAATTGTCGATTAACCTGATTGTACAAATCCATAAAGAAGACTATTAAAAACCTCTAAAAGCTGATCAGAAGAATACACATTGAATAAAAAAAATCAATAGTTCACTGTCGTTGCTTAACAAACACAAAAAAACACCAAAAATTACATGCCAAGATTCAATTTTTAAAACATAAATTTCAATCACAGTTAAATTCATTGATTTCAATAAAAAAAGTCACAGACTCATAATCTGCTTATCTAGTGATTTCAATAAAAAAAAATTACAACTTGTGAAATAACATTTGAATCTTGTATATGCTTATCCAGTGAACTGA
The DNA here is from genome assembly GCA_028538565.1 of Umbellularia californica. Lineage (NCBI taxonomy): Eukaryota > Viridiplantae > Streptophyta > Magnoliopsida > Laurales > Lauraceae > Umbellularia > Umbellularia californica. The sequence continues at coordinate 81,761,020 of JAPQWN010000005.1, forward strand.
ACATCCAAGAATGCTTGGCCATAATTAGAACCTTTACTAAAAAGCAGTAAGGAGATTCAGCGGTTTCATGACTGAAAAGACGGAATGAACAAAAACTACTGTCCAGTAATATGACAATGGGAAAACAACAGGTTGTCTTCCAAAAGTCCAAATTTGTGAAAATGGGGGTGTCCTCAAAACACTACACAGTACTAGTTGTGAAAAAATGCAGCAAAATGTTGAACCGCTCGTAGATCAGTCATAAAGGACCTTGGCCTCACAGTATGGACCAGGGATCCATCCCTCATCCTAAGTTGAAATATCACTCCTTGGAATAATGAATTAGAAATAGAAATATATAAATAAAGCAACAACATAGACAAGCTCACTGAAATCTTAGGCCACTATTTTTATCCTTGATCTTATGTATTCAATTACATGAAACAAGCAGGTCCTAAGTAAAAACAACCAAAGATGCCATGAAAACTAAAAAATATAAAACAAATAACATAATACAGTCTAATAAAATGTTGAATAGGTAGATATTAAAGAGGGGAACAGATCCATGCCGACTACCATCAACCATCACTTGCAAAGAATTAACATAATTCTTATCTAAATGAAGAAAAGTATTTTCTTCTTTTTTTAAACACTCAAACATCAATCAGTTTAATTTGGATAATTGAAGTAGAAATAACCCATGGGGCTTGTACCCTCACAGAAAAATTAAATGAAAAACTCCAAAAGATTAATCTAAATCCTCCAAGCATCCTTATGTGGAGAAACATCCCAATGTGAATCAACAGAAGGGAAAAAAGAAAAAATAAAAAAATAGACAACCGGACACCCAAATAAACCCCAAGAGCGCTTGAATAAAGTATTATTTCCATTCTACCAAATCTACCAAAATTACCACCACCAATCCAACTGATATCCGCCACCTTTTTTTATCACAATATTGCAATAACCTTCATGTATAAAACCATTAACCTTTGGAGCCTTAAATAGATAGTGATTTATTAGGTTAAATTGACCCCCTGCGTCAAAAAACTGAAAAAAGATAGTCCAGTAATTAAAATTTGCTCACTATGTAATCCGTTGTATGCCCTTCTTCAATATCCTCCAAGGGTTTTTTTAGTACAATTTGAGGAGACCCATAAAACCAATGAATTGGAATTCCATAAAAAAAAACTATAAAAACTATAAAAACAAAAAAAAAAACAAAACTACCTGCAAATTAAAATGTAATGAACTGGATCCTTTACAAACACATCAAAAGAAAATGAAAATGAAAATGAAAAGGCAGCAAAAATAAAAAATAGGAAGTGTTCACAAGAAAGCCATTTCACTAAAACAATTGATTTAGGTTTTGAACAAAGCGAGAGATACAAAACTTCTTAAGAAACTATCGAATCTATTCCCAAGAAAACCATCCTACCAATAATATATATGCAAAAATCCCTATACACCAAAAAGAGAAGCTACCAACAAATGTCAATCAAATGATTCCAAACAAGGAAACAGGGTTTACTTTCTTCTAAAGAAAATAAAATTTGACAACATGATCGTCACACGATTTCACAAGATCACATAATAAAAAATCAAACAAAATAGAGGCCAAAAAAGAACTCTTTGCAACTGGCCGACCACTTTACTGGATTGATGTGAAGAAGCAGAAGAAAAAGAGGCCCTTGATTCTCCATCTTTATAACAAGCCCATGAGAAAATTCATGTTTCTTCTTTTCGCATGGGTCATAAAGGGTTGTTATTTAAGAATTTTAAGAATAAACAATTGTGGGAGAAAGGAGTTCTTGTTGAAAGTCGTGACACTAATTATTACAAATATTGTTAAGCGAGTACTTTGCATGTTGGAGAATCGATTGACTAGGAATGGTGAGAATTGAAAACAGATGAATGTTCGTTAAAATTGTCTTGGATTCGTAAATAAGTATTGCTCGTTAAAATTATCTTGTTTTGATATTTTAAATGATTGTGAGTTGTCGCACTGACATGGGAACTTAGGGTAATCTTGGGCTGTTCTAATTGGCGAATTTAATAATACCTCATTGCGGTTGAAAGAAACGTGCATAAATGTTACTCGAATTGTTGACGTGGTCATGCGAGAAGTTTACTTTTATTTTACTTTTGAGTCTATAAAGTTCATCATCAATCATCTAAATACAAGAAACAACTCCGCACAACAAGAACTTTTTCCCAATGGAATATTATAAAGCCAATATGACTGAGGTTTGGTTGTCATGAATCAAAAGAAAGGATGTTTATGATCTGTGAGAAGTAACCAACCTGCTATTTTGCATAGATGAAGTAAATAATTGTGAGCAACCAAGTTGATTCCGGAATTCAAGGTCATCATAGGCTGTTATTATTGGAGAGTTCACAAATACATCAATGTGGTTCAAAGTGATGAGACTAAATTGTTTTAGTTATTGTCAACGCATGACCCCCGCAATTTATTTTGTTTTATTTTTGGGGTCTATCGCATTCATCCACCATCCGTACACAAGCTGATAGTCGATACGGCAAGACTTTTACAAAAATGGAATATCACAAAGCCGGTACGACTCAGCACAGGTCATTATGAATTGAGACAAAGAAAATATGTATGCCATGGTTCGTCAATTTAGTGTCCCTAATTGGCAACGATACACAGTTTTGTCGCCGATGTCTATGGAGAGAAGTTTGAATCATTGATCATAGTCTGCTGATGTTGTTTATGATTTGTGAGAAGTGATCAATGGCGGTTATTTTTCTCAATCATGAGAGCATTTGACGGACAATCAATAGTTGAGATTACCAATTCTAAAAATAAGTGATTGTTGTTAGTGTTTCAGAATTTGGAAGTAAGTAGGCCTCAGTTATTTTAGGTGTCCCTAGAAATTCATGATCATCGAGGGTTGTTAATTGGAGAAGTATGAGAAAAATAAAATTAAAAACTCTTTGTACTAGTCGATGTTCATGAGAGTTAATGGTTGGTGTGAGAAGGTTGATGGTAAGAAAAAGCTTATTTCTCAAAATATATATTGTGTGGAGCGCTTACGTAATACCGAGGTAATCTCCTGCCTCGGCACCAAAATACCAATTAGGGGTTACGCCGGCCTGATTTATTCCAGTTCGGCAAGAGTCCCAGCTGTCGCCAAGTTGGAGTTGGATTCGATCTGCTTACCGACCTCGTTCATAACGGGCTCTGCCCTGAGCGCCTTGGTACCCATGACCGACCTCCTGCATCCCCTGATCTCGGTAATTCCCATCTCGGTCCACTTGACCGAGATGGATGTCCGTCTTAAATCACCATTTATGAGATGGGACGGCTACATGGTAGTAGAGCCTCCCTGACAGAAGGTGGCCAAGTACTGATAAGGGACCTTCCCTATCACTTCCACATTTATGTGAGGGGGTTGAGGGGACGTCCGATGGGACAAGTATCCTCACCTACCATCTTAAGAGTAGGCTGATGGGACAAGTATCCTCACCTACCTCCACTATGGAACCTTCTATTCTCTCCTACATATACCTGCATGGGAGCCCCATAAAAGGTAAGCAATATACAGTTTACATCCTGTTTATTTCACCCACATCTTCTCCACTTCACCCTAGTTCAGTGACTGCACTAACTCAGGCGTCGGAGTGCCTTTGGCTGACAGCAGCCTCGGGCCCTGACCGTTCTTTCTTCCCTCTTTTCAGGATTCAGGCCGTCGGTGACTTCTCCGATCAGCTCAGCAAGATCTTCCTAATCCCCTTCATTACTTAAACTAAGTCCGTAATAATTTAGGCACTTACAATTGGCGCCGTCTGTGGGAACAGCTTCGAACCCACGACCTACAAAATCCATACCTTCATCCTAATAGCCATGCCTCCGAAGGCTAAGAAGGGAAAGAGCGTTGTTGGACCGTCCATGTCCGGCCAGCCAGAGATATTCTTGCCTCTCACGCCGCCTCCACTGGTGACGAACCAGGCAGGGGCATTAGGGACAAGACAGGAAAGAGATGTCAGGCAAACACCACCCAACCCTCAGTTGAAAAGAGCGGAAGGGGATCCTGTTGTTCGAAGCGTAGGGTCACCCGTCACGGTGACACACTCATCGTCGAGAGGTGTACCAGCGTCTCCTCGAAGCGGTCCCGTAGCTGTACGGGCCCGGACAACGTCCTCCCAGGCGGAGCGTCCACGCCTGGAGGTCGTTTTCACCGAAGCACCCCGCAAGGACGTTCCTCCTCAGGAACAGTCCCAGCGGGGTAAAGCTCCTGAACAATCTCAGCCTCCGCGGTCTCATCATGAAGACCACATGGAGGAGGACCATATCCATCTCGGTGACGAAGGTGACGACGACACGGCCCTTGAGGACGATGTTGAAGCCCAAGCTGAAGCAATCAAGGCTCAGAACCTCGTCATTGAGGAACAGAAGGCACAGATCCTCCAGCTCCAGCGACAACTAGAGGTAAAGGACGGACCCCAGCCCGAAGCCTCTCACACGCCCCCGCCTCAGCGGAGAGCTCGGCGGGGCCCTGAGGGTCAGCCAGACCTAAGGGAGCAGCTAAACGAGAGACGTGCCCGAGCTCGGGAAGAAGGCTCGAGTAACACTCACGCCAGCGCCGACCAGCGTCAGCGCCAAAGGTAAAAGTGGGACGTCGGTCCCAACCCCGACATGGCCGCTTATATTGATCAACAGATTAAGCTGGCCGTGCAGCAGAACCTGGAGCATGCCGGCCTCGCTCGAGGCCGGTTGGCTACCAGATATGGCGACATCCACGGCACCTCCCCGTTTACTCGGGAAATCACAGATCATCCTCTCCCTGACAAATTCAGCGTCCCACGCTTCAATCTTTATGACGGGACGTCGGACCCCGAAGCTCACCTCCGACACTTCACCCAGAAGATGTCGGTATTCAGCGGCGACGGGAACCTCGACTGCAAGGTTTTCTCCTCCAGCTTAGGTGACCTCCCGCTTCGGTGGTTCTGTGCGCTCTCCGAGGGATCGATCTCGAGCTGGCGACAGCTCCGAAACTCCTTCGTCGAGAAGTTTCAAGCACATCGGGTCATCCCAAAGACCGACGCCGACCTAATCTCTATCAAGATGAGGCCGACAGAGAATATCACTCGATTCGCCAAAAGGTTCTGGACCATCTACAGCGTAATCGAGAATTCCAATGACGAGGTAGCCGTCACGGCCTTTCAACAAGGTTTGCTACCAGGAAATGAGCTTCGGAAGAAGTTGGCGCGTCGCCCCGCGGACTCAGTGAAGACACTCATGGCCCGGGTGAACCAGTATGTTGAGCAAGAGGAGGACGAGCTCCGGGCTCGGGAGAGCCATAATCTCTGGCCCCAAGAGGGCCAACCTTCCGAAGGCCGACCTACAAGGAGGGAAAAGAGGCTTGCTAAGAGGGAGGCGGACCGAGGTCGAGAGCCATCCAGCTCGGCAACGCGTTCTGCTCCCACTTCGGGAGGCAGCGCAAAGCCGAAGCCAAGTGGCGCCCCTCACAAAGCCGTAAACACCATCTTCAAAGAGCCCATTTACAAACTCCTGGGCAAAATCCAAGCCCAGCCTTTCTTCAAATGGCCCCAGCCTATGAAAGGTGACGCCGCCTTACGGGATCAGAGCAAGTTCTATGCCTACCACAAAGATAGAGGACACAGAACCGAGGATTGCTACTCCTTCAAGAATCACCTTGAAAGGCTTGTAAAAGATGGGCACCTCAGAGACCATATCAAAGAGGAGGGAAGGGTAAACCAGACCCAGCAGCACCACCTCGACGACAGGGACAGCGATGGGCCTATAGGGACCATCGACGTCATTCACCTGGCTCCCGCTCCAAAAGGAAGTGATCAAGCGCGTGCCGAGGCCAGGAGGGCCCAGCACGGCAAACATGTGATGGCGGCCGAGCTCGGTCCCTCTGTAAAGAAGGCCCGCATAGAGAGACCAAAGATTTGGTTCTCAGACAAAGACTTGGCCGGAGTTCAGTTACCCCACAATGATCCTCTTCTTTTAACCATGAGGTTGCAAAACTTCAACGTCAAGAGGATCCTAGTGGACCCCGGGAGCTCCTCAGAAATCCTTTATCTCGACTGCTTCAAAAGAATGGGTCTGAAGGAAGAGGATCTGCTCGAAGCTCGCACCCCTTTAGTGGGATTCAGCTCCAAGACGGTATATCCCAAAGGGAAGATTTCCCTCAAGGTCGAGGTCGGAGGAGCCCCCACGACGGCAGATTTCCTGGTGGTGGATGCACAATCCCCATACAATGCCATCATGGGGAGAACCTGGCTTCATAACATGGAGGCTGTTCCCTCGACCCATCACCAGAAGCTCAAGTTCCCTTTACAGAACAAGGACGGGAGCTTCGAAGTCATCATAGTCCGCGGCGACCAAGACATGGCCAAAGAATGCCTCTTGGCCGTGGTCCCCGGAGAGAGAGAGCCTCAGCGAGTCCACATGACCGAGCTCGAGGCTGAGCTCGATGCTGTGGGCCGGACTCCCGAGCAGAAGAGCATCGAGGACCTCACCCAGGTCGGGATCGACCCCAGCGATCCAGAGAAATTCTTCCTGCTGGGTAGTCAACTTGCTGACAAGGAAAGGGCCAGGATGCTCGACTTCCTGTTGCAAAATAGGGAGGTCTTCGCCTGGACCCCATATGAAATGTCTGTCATCAGCTCGGAGGTTATAAGCCACAAGCTAAATGTTGACCCCCAGCATAAACCTGTTGCCCAAAAGATTCGAAGGTCGGGTACGCAACAGACAGAGGCTGTGACCAAGGAGGTCAGCAAGTTACTGGAAGCTGACGCCATTAGAGAAGTCCACTACCCTGTGTGGTTAGCCAACACGGTTGTGGTGAAAAAGAAGGATGGGAGCTGGAGGGTCTGCGTAGACTTCACCGACCTGAATAAAGCCTGCCCCAAAGACAGCTTTCCTCTACCAAAGATAGACCAGCTGATCGACGCCACTGCCGGGCATGAAAGGATGAGTTTCCTCGATGCCTACCGAGGTTACCATCAAATTCCAATGCATGAGCCTGATCAAGAGAAAACCGCGTTCATAACACCCAGGGGCACCTACTGTTACAAAGTAATGCCCTTCGGGTTAAAAAACGCTGGTGCCACTTACCAGAGGCTGGTGACCAAGATGTTTCAGGACCAGATCGGCAGCACGGTCGAGGTATATATTGATGACATGGTCGTCAAGTCAAGACGGTCACAGGACCACTTGACTGACCTACATCAAACCTTCTCCATCCTCAAACAATACAAGCTCAAGCTGAACGCTTCCAAGTGTGCATTTGGCGTCGGCTCGGGCAAGTTCCTTGGCAGCCTGGTTACTAGGCGAGGAATCGAGGCCAATCCCGATCAGATTTTGGACATCAGAGCCCTACAGAGTCCGACCTTGACCAAACAGGTTCAGAGACTTACCGGGATGGCAGCAGCACTGAACCGCTTCATCAGTCGAGCCTCAGATAAATGCCATCCCTTCTTCCAGCTCTTGAAAAAGAGCTCCGGGTTCCAATGGACCCCGGAATGCGAAGGCGCTCTCCAGGAACTAAAGGCGTACCTTTCTTCCCCTCCTCTGCTTTCCACCCCGGTTCGGGGTGAGGTTTTATACCTATATCTGGCGGTTTCGGACCATGCAGTAAGCTCTGTACTCGTGCGAGAAGATGACAAGCAGCAAAAGCCCATCTATTACACAAGCAAAATCCTGCTGGACTCCGAAACGAGATACCTGCCACTGGAGAAGCTCGCATTTGCACTCGTCAGTGCATCCCGCAAGCTCTCCCACTACTTCCTGACATATCCCATAGCGGTTGTGACAGAACACCCGCTCAAGTCCCTCTTTCGGAGAACAGACTTCTCAGGAAGAGTGTCTAAATGGGCTGTCGAACTCGGGCAATATGACATCAATTATCAGCCCCGGACGGCCATTAAAGCCCAAATATTGGCAGACTTCATTGTGGAATTCACCTCTCCTAGTTCGGCACCGAGCCATCTCGACACCGAACTGGGGGGCAAGGAGGCGAGCACTTCGGCAGAGACCGAACAAGAGCGGTCCTGGAAACATTTCCTCGCCTCATCCTGGAAAGTCTTCGTCGATGGGTCCTCCACCTCCAAAAGGGCTGGCACTGGCGTAGTCCTTCAATCTCCAGAGGGCCTCGTCATTGAGCAAGCCCTGACCCTTGACTTCAAAGCATCTAACAATGAAGCTGAGTATGAAGCACTAATTGCAGGGCTGGGCAGTGCAAAAATCCTGGGGGCACAACAACTGGTGATCTTCAGCGATTCACAGCTAGTGACAAACCAACTCAATGGGGATTACCAGGCCCGTGATGATAGGATGGCAGCCTACCTAGCCCACACCAAGCAACTCCTATCTCAGTTCCAAAAGGCTGAAGTCAGGCAAATAGGCAGAGACTCCAACTCTCACGCCGATGCCCTTGCAAACCTGGCCTCTGCTGTCGAGGCAGGAAAAAGAAGAACTGTCGAAGTGGAAGCACTAGACAGACCAAGTATACAACTTCAACCACCTCGGCAGCTCATGTGTATTGATCTCGGCCCGAGTTGGATGGATGAACTCATCTCCTATCTCAAGAATGACCAGCTGCCCGACGACAAGAACCAGGCTCACAAAATCAGGCTAAAGGCAGCCCGATTCTGGCTCTCTCCGGATGGCAAACTCTACAAAAAGTCCTACAATGGCCCTTACCTCCAGTGCGTACACCCGAGCAGAGTCGAGGACTTCCTTTATGAAATTCATGAAGGGATCTGCGGCAGCCACATTGGAGGTCTGTCACTGGCTTACCGAGCTATTAGTCAGGGATACTGGTGGCCCTATATGCAGAAGGACGCACAGGTCTACGCCAGGAAATGTGAGAAGTACCAGAAGTTCTCCCACTCTCTCCATCAGCCAGCACATGACCTAAGTCCTCTTTCTAGCCCCTGGCCCTTTGCCCAATGGGGGCTGGACCTCGTGGGACCACTCCACCGAGCTCCAGGAAACAAAAGATGGTTGTTGGTAGCTACTGACTATTTTACCAAATGGATAGAAGCTGAAGCGTTGTCCTCCATCACTGAGAAGGATACCAAAAACTTCGTGTGGAGAAACATCGTCACTAGATTCGGAGTTCCTCGAGCCTTGGTCACGGATAACGGGACCCAGTTCGACTCCAACTTCTTCAGTAGCTTCTGTCAAGACCTTGGCATCAGGAACTACTATTCTACCCCTGCATACCCCCAGAGTAATGGACAGGCTGAAATTTCGAACAAAGTGGTGCTTGACGGACTCAAAAAGAGACTGGATCGAGCCAAAGGCAGATGGGTAGAGGAACTTCCAAGTGTCCTCTGGGCGTACAGGACTACCCCAAGGCGCTCGACCTCGGCAACTCCCTTCTCCCTAGCTTACGGAATGGAAGCTGTAATTCCACTTGAGGTCGGTCTCCCGACCCTCAGGTCAGAACTGTTCGACCAAGGCCAAAATGATACAAACCTCGCCACAGAACTGGACTTGGCTGAGGAACGAAGGGATGCTGCAGCCATCCACCTCGCTTCCTACCAAAGACAGTTGGCTAGAGGATACAATCAAAGGGTCAAAGAGCGAAAGTTCTCCCCTGGAGAATTAGTCTTGAAAAAGACCCTTCCAGCAGACAGAAGCCCTAGCGAAGGAAAGTTTGCACCGAACTGGCACGGGCCATTCAAGGTGACTTCGGTAGCTGGGCAGTCTGCTTACAGGCTTGAGGACATGGAAGGCAAAGAGCTACCACGCCCGTGGAATGCCACCCACCTCAAGAAATTCTATTTTTGAGATGTAATCTGATTTCGGAAGGTAATAAACTGGTTCTTTTTATAGAATAAGTTTGTATTCTCCAAATTCTCTCCTATTCTCAAAGAAGATGGCCGAGTTTTGGAGCTCGGCATATACATACAGCTCGGTTACAAGGATCAACCACTTCGGCGCGGCCCTTGGGCCAGTCAAGTTTTTGATTATAAACCGGACTCACCTTTGGTCATAGAACCAGGCGCCTTTTACCGAGGTCAATACTTGTTCTCATTGCAGGATCAATATGGCATCTCGGTTTACAAAAAATACATTTAGCACGGCTGAGGACCGAGCTCATTTACTTGTTTTATTTCCTACTTTATTCTGGTTGTTCAGCCAAACGCATAAAGAGAGAAAGAACAAGACAAGAAACATTCACCACGGATGTTCAAAATCGGAAACAGAACCAATTCTATTCCAGGAAAATATAAATCTTCCCCTAAAAATTCCATTCACGACAGTGTCATGTACAAAACGAAGGTTTCAGAAATCATCAAAAAATTACATATATCTCCCCAAATGGGCACAAGAAAAGAAGACAAAAACATCACGGCAGCGGATCTATGTCGATGATGGACACATCTTCGCCATCACCAGCCGGAGCGAGAGGGGCCTCGGTGACGACGGGCCCAAGATCGGCATTGGTGGTCTCGGTAGCCTGAACTTGGAGACTTTCTGAGGCCTGAGGCTCATCATCTACACGGTCCAGAGTGGCCTCGGAGAACGGAGGGGCTGGCGACTCGGGTTCGGCACGGGGGAGCCTGGGCAGATTTTGACGAATGGGGTCATCCTCGGGAACCCCCATTTCCTTCAGCACGGCCAGACACCCCATTTCGAAGAGCTCTTCTCCCAGCGGGACGAGTTGCTCTTCGTAAAGCCTCGTCGCCTGTGCCACCCCCTTCTGCAGGGAGGCCTCGAGCTCTGCTTCCCGAGAAGCCTCGAAGTCAGCCTTCAGTTTGGCTGAGGCTTCCTGCTCGGCTCTCAGCAGAGCTTCGGCCTTGGCTTTCTCCTTCTTCAGGATCTCCATTTCGGCCTCCCTCTCTTTGGCCTTCTTCTCCATCTCATACGCGGCTGCTTGGAGCTCATAGTTTTCGGCACTTTTCTTGGTAATTGCCTCCATGGCAGCCTCGTTCTTCGCGTTCAGCTTGGCGCATGCCTCCTCGGACCTCCTCAGCTGCTCCGAGCTCCCTTCCAGGGCTGCAGCGAGTTTCTGTCTATCCGCCTGCAAAGACTGGATCTCGGCACGGCTCTGTTGGCATTTTTCCAGAGCCACTACAGACCTCTGCACAACCTGGACAAAGGGAACAAGTTAGAAACAGCATGCAAGATATCTCCAAATCTATATATATACAAAGAGTAGTGCTCACCATCAGGGCGGATGACAGGTTGGCCTGAAGCAGCGTGGCCTCCTCCATTCTCCTGAAGCGCTCAACATCCAGGGGAAGTGAGCACGCCCCAGCCAGCACGGCCGCCACTGCCGGACAGCCTTGTAAATGGTGTCCCGAGGTCAGCGGCGTCCCTGGCGCCAGAAGGAAGGATGGCCTCCAGGGCTCATCCAAAGGGGCGCGAGGCGCCGAGGGCTGGACAGGATCTTGCCGGGATGGGCCCTCTCTTCCGGGCGTCACCGGCATCCTCTCCTCCTGCCTCCCTTGGCGAACCAAAGGTTGTTCCTCCGCCCGCGGCTCTTCCTCCAGCTCTTCCGTCGGGCTTTTCCGACTAGCCCTTTCCTTCCGGGGCTTGGTTTGGCGCGGTTCCTCCCCCTTCGCCCTCTTCGTCTGCCTCTCCTCCCTAGCTGCAATTGAATCATCCCGGGAGGAGCCAGATGGGGGAGCCGGATGGGCGTCCCTTGAAGAAGAAGAAGAGTGCGCCGACCTCGACGACGAAGATGGCCGCTTTCCTAGGAGCTTCTCCCGGAGGTTGGTGAGAGGAGGATCTTGACCCATCTCGGTGCCGGGCCGATTCTCCTCGGAGACTTCTTCCGGGTCGGTAAGGGGTGAGATCAGCCGCTCTTGCCCAACCGCCTCTGGTGCGTAGCTAGGCCCGACCTCAAGGATTTTTGACCCCTGCCTTTTGTTATAATGCCTGTATCTCGGCAGATAGCCTATGAGACACCAGGCAGCCCGGCCTTTATGCCCCTGGTAGTGCTGGACTTTTTCGAACCAACCTCCGTTCTTCTTCCAGCCGTCACGAATGGCCGCTTGTCTCCTCTCAGCAATGCCTGCACGAAAAGCAGATCAGCATGTGTCAGTTCGGCAGGAAGATAGCAGAATAAAAAGTTAAGCTATTTGAGCTCGGTGCTTTACTTAGGAGGCGCCCAAAGTGACGAGGTATCCGGTACCTCTTCTCTGCCTCGGTTTCGTTCGCACCGATCTCCCAGTTGCCGGTAACGAACAACCTGTCAGTCCCGGTGTGGCGCATTGAGTCCTCCAGGGCATTTACAAACGAGACCATCATCGGCTTACTCCGGAGGTAATAACGGTCGTCGACCACCCCGGTGGACTTGCTAATATCATACGCTTCCTCGATGTCGTGGACACCCAGCTGGATGCCTAAAATCCTATTCAGCGCTACCGTCCCCATTATGATCTTGTAGCTGTTCGGCATCAATTGGCAAGGGGCAAGATGCCACGCTGCCAGGCATCGCCTGAGCAACGGGTGGACAGGAAACCTTACTCCCCCTTCCACCACCGAGACCAATGGGAAGGGCATCGCCCCATCTCGGTAGACATCGTCGTCCCAGGGATTCGCTGGATCATCCAGCCTGATCCGGACGGCGTCCGGAATATCGTAGGTCGCCCTAAACCTAAATAGAGCATCAGGGGTATCGGCCAGACAACGGTAAACCCCTTTTCCCATGTTTTGGTTCTGAAGACTAAGATGGGTGAATGAAAAACCCTAACTGAAGAGAAGAAACTGGAAGAAGAGGTGCTCAAAGGAAAGATCAGGGAGAAGAAGACTTACAGTAAACTAGACGCAGAAGGACAGAAAGGTTGGGAAGACACAGAGAAGGTCTGAGAAATCACGCAGGCAGAGTCTCCCCCAGGTTCAGAGCAGAAAGGTGGACGGAGGAAGAAGGAAGCATTGCTTTTATAGGGCAGCGAGACGTCTGCTCGAAAACCAAAAGCACGCCCTCATTACACCGCCTCAAAAGACGCACACGTCGCTTCAGTTTACGGCAGTGTAAACCGGATGGCGCCACGTGTCAAGATCAGGGCGGTTTCCGCAGTAAACGCCGTCAGAGTAATTAATTCTCTCGGGCAGGCGCAGCGATTTTGGCGCTTTCCAGCGGACAGGCTGGCGATGGATTGATGGAACTCTTAAATGAAGTTATAATGAAGACCGTGACATCCGCAGCCGGTTATAAAAATTGTACTAGCTCGGTATTCACATAAGCTTCCACGTCTCCAGCTCCCGACCTCGTTTCAGCCCCGAGCTGACGAGCTCGACGGCTGGGGGGCAATTGTGCGGAGCGCTTACGTAATACCGAGGTAATCTCCTGCCTCGGCACCAAAATACCAATTAGCGGTTACGCCGGCCTGATTTATTCCAGTTCGGCAAGAGTGCCAGCTGTCGCCAAGTTGGAGTTGGATTCGATCTGCTTACCGACCTCGTTCATAACGGGCTCTGCCCTGAGCGCCTCGGTACCCATGACCGACCTCCTGCATCCCCTGATCTCGGTAATTCCCATCTCGGTCCACTTGACCGAGATGGATGTCCGTCTTAAATCACCATTTATGAGATGGGACGGCTACATGGTAGTAGAGCCTCCCTGACAGAAGGTGGCCAAGTACTGATAAGGGACCTTCCCTATCACTTCCACATTTATGTGAGGGGGTTGAGGGGACGTCCGATGGGACAAGTATCCTCACCTACCATCTTAGGAGTAGGCTGATGGGACAAGTATCCTCACCTACCATCTTAACAGTAGGCTGATGGGACAAGTATCCTCACCTACCTCCACTATGGAACCTTCTATTCTCTCCTACATATACCTGCATGGGAGCCCCATAAAAGGTAAGCAATATACAGTTTACAACCTGTTTATTTCACCCACATCTTCTCCACTTCACCCTAGTTCAGTGGCTGCACTAACTCAGGCGTCGGAGTGCCTTTGGCTGACAGCAGCCTCGGGCCCTGACCGTTCTTTCTTCCCTCTTTTCAGGATTCAGGCCGTCGGTGACTTCTCCGATCAGCTCAGCAAGATCTTCCTAATCCCCTTCATTACTTAAACTAAGTCCGTAATAATTTAGGCACTTACATATATATATATATATATCTTTCAAACAACGCTTATGTTTCAAAAAAAAACATATATTTAAAAAAAGCATATATTTTATAAAAAGTTGATCTTTCAAAACAGAACTTATCTTTCACAAAAAATATTATATTTCAAAAACAAACCCCATATGTCAAATAAAGCACATATTTCAAAAAAAATTATATTTAAAAGAAATGACCTTTCAAAAAAAGAAAAAGTTGATCTTTCAAACAAAAAGCTGATCTTTCAAAACAAGCTGATCTTTAAAAAAAAAAAAACACTTATCTTTCGAAAAAAGCAGATCTTTCACAAAAATGCTTATCTTTTTTTTTTGAATGGTGTATTGTATTAATCAAAGCAAAGTAGTACAAAAGAACTATACTGAACAGCAAAGAGAAATACAAAGGGAAAAGAGAAACTAAACAAAGAAACAAAATAGGAGACAGATCTCCTACGAAGGCCTAAAGCCCCAAAAAGGAAACAAAAAGATTAAGATGCTACTTCCTTCCATTTAAACAGTATAAGCTCCATAAACACTCCCCAAAATTCTAGCAACATAGAAACCCAAGATGCAACAAGGAATTTGGCTCTCGTGGCAACAACTGATGAAGGAGAGGAGCAATCTTCAAAGCAACGTCTATTTCTCTTCTTCCAAACTGTCCAAATGTTGGCAATAAAATACAAACGCCAGAGAAGCCTTCCTCTCTTAGATTGGAGTCCAAACTTCCAAGCATCAAAAAGCTCCGAAATGGTTTGAGGAAGGACCCATTTACAGCCAAAGCAATCCAGAGTAGAAGTCCAAATTTCTTGCACGAAGCTGCAATTGAGCAAAAGGTGATCCACAGTCTCTTCTGTCGAAAGGCATTGGGGACAAGCGTTGATTAGGACCACCCCGCAACGACGGAGATTATGCATAGTGAGAATTTTGCCATGATGAGCTAACCAACCAAACGCCAAGACTCTAGATGAGCTAACCAACAAAAATGCTTATCTTTCGAAAAAAAAAAAAGGCCTAAGATTGATGTACTTTCAAAACAATGTATGTCATCATTGGTTAGATGAGTGTTGTTTTTACATATGTCGGATGTGTGTAATGATGAGCCATTCTAGTTGGCTAGGGAATTCGTGGTCATAAAGGGCTGCTATTTAAAGAATTTTGAGAACAAACAATTGTGGAAGAAAGGTGTTGTTGAAAGTCGTGACCACTAATTATTGCAAATATTGTTGAGCACATAGTTTGCATGTTGGCGAATGGATTGAGACTAATTTTGGTGAGAATTGAAACATATGAATGTCGTCCTTTGTTCGTTAAAATTCTCTTGGATTCATAAAGATGTACTGTTTTGGACTGATTTTTTCAATGATTGTGAGTCATCGTAACTAACATGGGAATTTAGGGTTATCTTGGGTTGTTCTAATTGGCAAATCCAAGAATATATCCTTACGGTTGAAAGTAACAACCATGAAATGTTAATGGAATTGTTGACGCAGGAAGTTTGCTTGTATTTTATTTTTCAGTTTATAAAGTTCATCATCAATCATCCAGACACAAGCAAGAACTCCGCACAGCTAGAACTTCATCCCAATGAAATATTAAAAGCCATTACAACTGAGGTTAGGTCCACACTATTGTTTTGCATGGATGAAGTAAATAATCGTGAGTAACCAGGTTGATTTGGGAATTCAGGGTCATCGTGGGCTGTCACTATTTTTACAAATACATCAATGTGGTTAAAAGTGATGACCATAAAATGTTTTAGTTATTGTTGACGCACGACACTTGGAATTTGATTTGATTTTAATTCTACGGTCCATCGTGGTCATCTCCCATCCAGACAAAAGCTGATAGTCCGTACAGCAAGAGTTTTGTAAAATAGGAATATCACAAAGCCAATACGACTCAACATAGGTCATTATGAATTGAGACAAAGAAAATATGTATGCCATGGTTCGTCAATTTAGGGACCATGATAGGCAAAGGTGTATAGGTTTGCCGTTGATGGCTATGGAGAAAAGACCGAACCATAAATCATAGTCTGCTGACATTGTTTATGATTCGTGAGAAGTGATAACTGGCGGTTAGTTTTCTTAATCATGAGTATTTGACAAATGATCGATGGTTGAGGTTATCAACTCAAAGAAGAAGCGACTATCGTTAGTGTTCACAATTTGGATGTAAGTAGGCATGGGTACTTTTAGGTTTCCCTGGAAATTCATGATCATCAAGGGTTGTTAATTGGAGAAGCCTGAGAAAAATTAAAATTAATAGTCATCATAATTGTTGATGTTCGTGATCTTTCAAAAAAAGCTTATCTTTAAAAAATATGAATACTTTTCAAAAAAAAAAAAAAAAACTAAGATCGTTTTAGTTTCAAAACAACGTATGTCATCATTGGTTAGACGAGTGTTGTTTTTACATATGTCGGAGGTGTTGAAAAATGAGTCATTTTGGTTGACTAGGGAATTCGTGGTCATAAAGGGTTGTTATTTAAAGAATTTTAAGAATAAACAATTGTCAAAGAAATGTGTTCCTGATGAAAGTCGTGGGCACTAATTATTTCTATGTAATTTGCATGTTGGCAAATCAATTGAGACTAAGAGAATCGTTCTTGTTGTTCAAAGACATGAGCACTGATTCTTTCTAGAATTGCTGAGTTTACGAATACATTAGTGTGGTTCAAAGTCATGAGAATAAAAAGTTCTTGTTAGGATTGACATGCAAAGTTTTAATTTCTTTTTTGGCTCTATCGAGGTCATCCATCATCCAAACAGTAGCACAAATTCTGTATGGCAAGAGTTTTATAAAACTTGAATATCATAAAGCTAGTACAAATCCTAAGTTGGTTTGATGCCCCTTGATTGGCCAAGATGTATAGTTTTTTGTCGATAACTATGGCGACAAGTCTGAATAATCGATCATAGTCTGCAAACATTGTTAACAATTCGCAAGAAGTGATCACTGCTGATTGCTACTATTTCTCATTTTGTATGTACTTAGGCATGCCTTTTTTCGGGTATCCTTGGAAATCAATGGTCATCGAGGGTTGTTAAATGGAGAAGTCCAAGAAAAATAAAAATAAATCATTGTTGTGATTGTTAATGGTCGTGAGAGTTAATGGTTGATGTGAGGTGGTTTCTCAGAAAAAGCTTATCTTTCAAAAAATGTTTATGTTTCAAGAAAAGCTTATATTTAAAAAAAAAAAAAAACCTTATCTTTCAAAAAAAAAAACTTATATTTCAAAAATAGCTTAACTTTAGAAAAACCAATCTTTAAAAAAAAAAAACCTTCTAATAAAAATCAAAACTTATCTTTCTAAAGAAGTCGATCTTTCAAAAAAGACATATCTTTAAAAAATACCACATATTTCCAAAAAAAAAAACACTGATCTTTCCAAAAAAAAAAAACCAGATCATTCAAAAAAATATGATATTTCAAAAAAATAGGCTATATTTCCAGAAAACAAAAAGCATAATTTTTTCAAAAAATACGTTACCTTTCAAAAAAGGTTCAAGTTTCAAAAATATCTGTTCTTTCAAAAAAGAAAAAAAATTAATCTTTCAAAAAAAGCTTAAGTTAAAAAAAATAAAAAAAAATGCTTACATTTCAAAAAGAAAAGATCATTGTAGTTTGAAAACAACATATGTCATCATTGGTTAGACCGGTGTATTTTTGACACATGTCGGATGTATGAAATGAATAGTCATTTTGGTTAACTAGGGAATCCGTGGTCATAAAAGGTTGTTATTAAAAGAATTATAATTAAGAATAAACAATTGTGGGAGAAAGTGTGCTTGTTGAAAGTCGTGAGCACTAATTATTGCAAATATAGTTGAGTGCATAGTTTGTACGTTGGCAAATCGATTGAGACTAAGATTGGTGAGAATAGAAAGATATGAATGCCGTCCTTTGTTCGTTAAAAATCTCTTAGATTTGTAAAGATGTACTGTTTTGTATTGATATTTTAAATGGTCGTGAGTTATCGTACTTGACATGGGAATTTAGGGTTGCCTTGGGCTGTTCTAATTGGCGAATTTAAGAATACATCGTTGTGGTTGAAAGTAATGAGCATAAAATGTTACTAGACTTGTAGACGCGAGAAGTATGCTTGTATTTTATTTTTGAGTCTATAAAGTTCATCATCAATCATCTAGATACAAGAAACAACTCCGCACAACTAGAAATTCTTCCCAATGGAATATTATAAAGCCATTATTACGACTGAGGTTAGGTTGTCATGAATCAAAAGAAAGGATGTTTATGATCTGTGAGAAGTAACCAACCTCCCCTTTTAAAAGCTAATCTTTCAAAAAAAAACTACCCTTTAAAAAAAAACTTATAATAAAAGGAAAACTTATCTTTCAAATCAAGCTGATCTTTCAAAATAAGTGATCTTTAAAAAAAACTTATCTTTCAAAATAAAAGCTTATATTTCAAAAAATAACTTTTATTTCAAAAAAATCTTATATTTAAAAAAACTTCTTGTTCAAAAAAAGCTGACCTTTCCCCCAAAAAAAAAAGTATATCTTTCAAAAAAATAGCTGATCTATCAAAAAAAAATTGATCTATTAAAAAAACTTACATTAAAAAAAAACTTTTATTTAAAAAAATCCTTATATTTCAAAAAAATCTGATCTTTAAAAAAAATGATCTTTCAAAAAAGGTTGATCTTTCAAAAAAAGTCTAGATTTCAGAAAAAGGTGATATTTCCTAAAAAAAAAATAAAGCACTTATCTTTCAAAAAATGCTTATGTAAAAAAATGCTTATATTTCAAAAAGAAAAAATCGTTGTAGTTTGAAAACAACATATGTTATCATTGATTAGACCAATGTTGTTTTTACATGTTAGATGTATGTAAAAAGCGCTTAGGGTTGTGGTAGACTAGGGAATTCGTGGTCATAAAGGGTTGTTACTTAAACAAAATTAAGAATAAACAATTGTGGGAGAAAGGTGTTCTTCTTGAAAGTCATGATCACTAATTATTGCAAATATTGTTGAGCACGTAGCTTGCGTGTTGGTGAATCGAATGAGACTAAGATTGGTGAGAATTGAAAATTATGGATGTCCTCTGTTCATTAAAATTATGTTGGATTTGTAAAGATGTACTGTTTTGTATCGAAATTTAAAACGACCACGAGTTATAGTACTTGACATGGGAATTTAGTGTTATCTTAGGTTTTTTTTAATTCTTATTTGTGAATTTAAGACGCCATCATTGTCGTTGAAAGGAACGAGCATAAAATGTTATTGGAATTGCTGATGCGCGAAGTTTGCTTGTATTTTATTTGAGTCTATATAGTTCGTCATCAATCAGCCAAACACAAGCAAGAACTCCACATAGCTTGAACTTCATCAGAACGGAATATTAAAAACCCATTACGATCGAGGTTAGGTTGTCATGAATTAAATGAAAGGATGCTTATGATTTGTGACAAGAACACTTATCGAGGTTTAGGGTTTAGGGTTTAGGCCAGTCTTATATTGCTACTGTTTGAAAGTAGTTATTGTGTCAGTTACTAAATCGTTGTCCAATTATTGAGTTTGTTAGGAAGTTAAGGACATGTCATTTATGTATTAGATTGATGGAATATGTAGTTGTCAGTAATGATTTAAATGTACTTGAATGCAATGAGAAAAAGAGTAGCGAGTATTATTCTATTCAACTTCACTTCCGTGTGAAGAAAGGAGGACGGTTCTCCTCGAAGTGAACTCTATTTCTCAAATTCCCTATTTCTACTTTTTCTTTCCTATCTCAGAACATTAAACCATAACATAAAATCAACCCATAAATATGTGACATTAAATAAAAAAATTTAATCAACATTACTATAATTCCTAATTCCATTCTTAAAATAGAATCGAATCCATTGTCTTGACGATCAAATCTGTTTAAATTTCTTTAAGTGAAGTATATATATATATATATATATATATATATGTATATATGTATATGTATACAGAGGGGAAAAAACAGAATCTGAAGGTGGTGGGTGGTAAATACAAAGAAAAATGGAGAATAGCTGTCGTAAATATGGTAGTGACAGTAGCAAAAATGTGATTAAAACTGTGGCTCCTGCATTTATTTGGTTCCACCCATTCATATCACACGCATTCATCAATATAAGCACTGGCCCATATTTCACTCCAATTGAAGAGATACACACCAACAGATTCATCATATTTGAAACATATAGTTATAATTCTTTATACATGATCAACCCCGAATGAAATCTCATCTTACCTACAGCAGCACAGATCATTCATTCGCTGGAACACGTTCACCATTTTAACCAATTGAAGTAACCATGCAATCAGGACAAGCATAATGGAATATGATAAAAAAAAATATGAACTTTGAAATCTTATTATTCTTATTAATGTTTTTTACAAGCATATTGGAATTGAAGCTTGTTATCCCATAAACAAATTACCACAAAAAGGGAATCGGGTTTTATATAGAAACAAAACATCCAAATATTTTTGTTACAAAGCAAGAAAATTACTTGTTAATGTACTATATACAGTGACAATTACTAAGTTCTGCAGAGCCCACCTGGGACCACCACCAAGATGGTGGGGATAGCCCAAATCGCCCCATGTTGGATCATCACATCAATGAAATAAAGAGATGTACGATAAAAAGATGAACACCCAGAGAACCATTAAAGACCACGTTGGCCACGGATAATGCAAACTAATTAAGTCAAAGCGTCCAAATTTAAACAATTTGATGAATATGTCTTTCTGCGGTAAAGATAGACTGCTGGTGGACCCTGTATGTGACCTAAATATTGGAAGATAGCATAGGATTATATCGATTAGAAACTTCCTTGTATCTAGTAGTACTAATTCCACTGACCTCTTAGTGATTCTTTTGAGCAGAAGACTATCGTGAGTAGAATTGAGAGAGAAAGAAAAATAATTTGAAACTGGAAGGATTTTGGGATATTCTTTGGCTAGTAAGAAGAATGTAATTTTGACACATGAGAAACCAATTTCTTTATGGGAATAATACTTCAAATCATATGATCCATGTCCGCGATGATATTTGTCCTATAAATCCAGATTATGGAATAGGTGTGATAAGGGGCAGAGTTGGTTGAGCAGTTAGCTGATACAAGAGGGATCATTTGAAGCCCATGTCACATGGGCGGCTAGTTAGGTTAGGAGTAGAGAAGCCAATATCAAGTTTATTATCAGCATGCAACTGAAAATCCAGGCTATATAGAATCTGATGTTAATACGATGATAGAGATTGGAAAATCGGTGGGTGGGTATGTTAATAGGATGATAGAGATTGGAAAACCAGAGGGTGGGCAGTCTCATTTGGGTCTAAAGATGACATGTGAATGCTTCTGAAAGGGTCTTTGAGTAAAGATGGGGAGGAAGAGTCTACAAAAGGAATCAAAATGGGAGTGTATATGCAAACTCCAGAATCTTCACATCGCGAGAAAAGGTTAAAAAAATGGGAGAAGGGTCTGTCTTAGTTTAGAACGATCAGTCAGATATTAACCTCTGTAATTTTAGCAATGTGTTCTTTGATGGGGCATGGCTTGAGGTTGGCCATTTAGGGTTCTTCAGCCCCTTGTTGCAGCCGTTTTGGATTTGGTGGAGACTCTAATTTACCATTTCAAAGTGGAAAAAAATGACTAGTGTATGAGATATGGGCATCAAATAAGTGGAAGCCACTTGACAGATAGTTGTTTTGTGGGTTTTTTTTTTTTTCTTTTTCTTTTTACTTTTTCCTT
The DNA here is from genome assembly GCA_028538565.1 of Umbellularia californica. NCBI lineage: Eukaryota > Viridiplantae > Streptophyta > Magnoliopsida > Laurales > Lauraceae > Umbellularia > Umbellularia californica. The sequence goes on from JAPQWN010000005.1 coordinate 81,782,812, forward strand.
TTGTTGTTATTGTGGGGGATGGTGGGGGAGGAGGAAATGTTTACGATTTGAAAGGTCTATGCATGGATAAGAGGTAGTCTAAACATCAGCCTAATGGGAGATCAGATGGTGGAGATATCAAGGCCTGAAGATCGAGAGTGGGAAAAGAAATGACTCTTTCAAGGCCAAATCCAACAGTAGTTTGAGACCAGCTTAGTGTAAAATTGGGTCTGGTAGTTCAAATGGGGAGAGGATGGTAAGTGTTACGGCGCTATGGAGTGTACAAGTGAGTTTCACCCTGATTTCACTGTCTATGCATGCATTCTAGGAATAAGATCTTTAAGTTCTTTTGATTTATTTTGAAATAGAAATTATTTGTGGAGTGAAAACTTACTACCCACAACTTGCTCTGAAGCAAGGAGAAAAACCGGAGCACTGTAGATATATTGGAGCCTATTATACAGGCTTTGACTCCACAGGTTTTGGCTCAATTTTTTATTCAAATCTCAAACGGTGTGGATTACGTCACAGGTGTAGCTCAATTTTGCAATGACTCGTGGATTGAACAACATCAAAGAACATTTAGAATAAAGACAGTTTCTTATTATGCTAAAGCACACTTTTTTCAGCAGGAAAGCCTTTTTTTTTTTCATTTTACAGTCATACACAAAAAGTTTAAATTTTATTTGGCAACCATTGTAGTAGTGAAATTTACAAAAACTCAGACAACTACTAGCACTTGAAAAAATACCATTTAAAAAAAAAAGAGAACACGGAGCATACCCTCATAGTCATAGAGTTTAAATGACTTGCAACATATTGAGATCTTGCAGCTAGATCTTCAGTGAACTCCTGCATCAAACAACAAGTAAAAAATAAACTAAATGACCAAGTTGTCAAGTATAATAACTAGTACTACCAGTATTTGCTAAGTAGTGTTATCGGAAAACCAATATGCAACCTATGCAACATCCTTCCACCCTTGTGATAAGGTACAAGGACAGGGCGTTAACTGATGCACTCTTTTCATACAAGTGGTTCTACTCTATCTGAAAGACCATCCTAGATTCAAATAATGAGTTCTCACTTCAAAATAGAACTTCCTATCAAAAAAATATCATCATGCAACTATGCCGTAACAGCTATGATATATGAAACACATTTCCCATAATTATATTGCATCCTTAAACAAATATTTCTCTGAAGGACATGCATTACAATATGAGATATATGAAGAGGTGGAAACACCTATATGCCACCGGATCAAAGGGATGAAACATGAAGGCATTTCTTCAGTTATTCTTTCATCTTGCCAATATTCTTGTCCTCTGCCTAGAAAAGAGAACCGAAGATGTGAGGATTACAGTGGATGAATATAGTTGACACACCAAACAAGATACCATTAGAATCCTCTGATGGGCTATTCTTTAACCCTAATTAGATAATTGTATTCTAGCCATGAGAGAGATATATAGTTCAGAAGTCATAATATGAAAATATATATATAAATAAATAAATAAAACTATATATAATATGAAAAAAATATATTCTTATAGATCCAGTAAGAATTTCTAAAACACTCTCAACGAATCAGGTGAATATGAAGTAATCTCTTTCACCAATTGAAATGACATGAGCACGTACCAATCCAACTTCTCAAAACATCACAGTATAGTGTCAAATCAAATCAAAGAAAAAGTCAAAGAAAATTTTGCATACTTCCATAAAATGCAAAAAAAAAAAAAAATTCGAGACTAAGCACACCTAATCAGAGCTTTTCATCGCATACCTGTAAGGGCAAATGGATTTTCTGGGAGGGTTTGGTTCGTAGCGGAATCGTACGAATTATTGGTGGTAACGGTGGTTGGGAGAAGAAGACTCCTAGGATTGTCCAAGGATGTACCCCACTTCTAAACCTCTTCGCCAGGCGATCCGACGGCATAAGTGATCTCCGCCACCCCACCGATCCAAACCCAGTCTAGATTCCCACGAATCCCACAACCTTGTGCCCCTTCGAGCCTCCTACAGGCGTAAAAGAACCTTCAAATCGCCTGGCATCGCCCTTTTCCCATGAAACAGATACTGTTAGAGGCTCGACATCAAGACATCTGTATCCGGAAATGGGGCGGAAGAAGGCGATCGATCCGAAGACGATGCCTGTAATGCCGAAAGCGAGGCAGCAGATGGAGATGATGGATTACTGAGAGGGAGAAATCCATGGCTGGCGAGGGTAGAAGAACTTGGGAGATCAAGGCACGTTCTTTGAGGAGACTCGATTTTGAAGAAACCCTATGAAATTAGGGTTCTTTCTGCCGTTGATGAAGTGGAGATGAAGATGGTGTTGGAAGTAAGACGGGCCTTGGGGATAGATTTTCAAAACCTTTGACCCACTTGACTCAGGGATCAAGTATCCATAAGGCCAAAAAAACCCAATCCAGGATGCATAACCCTCAATCTCATGATCATGTACAGTAAGTAAAACTATCTAAAAGATATAACAGAAGCGAACGAGCATCCATTAAAATCTACCATATACAAGGAAACAGATTATACCTTTGGAGCTCGGTTGCGCTCTAATGGAGAAGTTGATGACTTTCGTTAATGTAGAAATTTTCTACAAACTAAGATCAGAATCTCCACCACCTCTTAGCCTTCAATGCTATGACCCGAATTAGATCTCTTTTCTCAAGAAGATCGGTGGAATCTTCAAGAGAAAACCCAACTCGAAACCCTAAGGAACTAGAAGAGGAAGAGAGAAGAAAGTAGTGCAACTATTGCACAAAAAGCTGGACGTTTTTTACTCCATTTTTTTATGGACGTCCATGAGGGATAAATCCCCTTTTATAACCTCTCAAGTCTCCTCTTTTCTTAATTGAAATAGAAGTCTTACTTCCACAACAATTAGTAAGTATACTATTACCACTATTAGAAGTCCTACTTCAAATAGAAATAGTAACTTTCTAATTCCTTCCTATTAGAGTTCAAGTAGGATTAGTATCTTTCTAATAACTTGGGCTAGCATGGGGACCACTAGGGATTCCACACAAAGCTGGCTCCAACTTGGACACGCGACCCCACATCTCATGTGCAATCCGGGCCCACAGTTAATTGCAAATAACACCACTATATAAATGCAATTGCACTCCAGTCTTAAGAATAAATTACAATGAAGACCCTAAACTTCCCGATTACCACCAGTAGGCCCCTCTATCAATATCCATGGATCAATTGGAATAAATCTGTCTCTTCCAATCTTAATTCCACATCTAATTATTATCCTTGAGCCCCAATTAATCACTATGATCATCAGTACCATCCAATTAACTCTTAATCGAGATGGGTGCGCACTTACTAATGACAAATCTATTAATTGGCACAAGGGGATAATAGAGATAGATTCCATCTTGATCATTCAATATTCCCACAGTCCTACTACCACATACCCAAAACACCGAGGTGTTGACCTATAGTTGGCCTCACTCATTGGTGACTCAAAGCAAATGAATAGATAGAAACTTGAGTTCATCAATGTCTCAGGATTGAGAGCCTATTGCTAGGGAATTATGAGAGCATATCTTATTATTGAGACGGAATTCCATAAGGTGCTTCTCATGGACCTTCAATACATCCAATGTACGAGCACATTGATCCAGAATCTTCCATTCTGATGATCGAGACAAATCACACTATCTCATAGTGATCAAAGTGTTGCAACCTTATCAGATGAGATGCCCAGTCTCATCACTGGTTGTGAAGATATTTTAAGTATAAGATTTATGACATATATCTCCCGTGTGTGGATCTCATCCATACACATATATCACATCTAATATACTAATGGGACCCGGTTCAACTCATGAACCATTATGTCATATGTATTTGTCATGTGCATAAAGTAATAAAATAACATTCATCTCATGAAAGTAAAGCATGATTTTATTGATAAATAAAGAAATTAATCAATTTATGACATCAACTGATGGATTGAATCCATACAATCTAACAGATGGATCTTGAGTTTTCTAGTTGAGAGAGCGATGGAGTCTGGTTCGTGTTGTTTGATCTTCAAGAAAGGAGAAGTTTGTGTTTGCGATGATGTAAACAAAGATAATCGGGCTTGTATTGTTGTCGTATACAACATCAAAACGAGAGAGAGGAGAGTAGAGTAGAGAGGAGAGGGGAGTAGAGACGTAAATACTTTTTGACTTGAAGGAACATCAACCGACTGTAAATACTCTTTGACGCGGAGAATTACGAAAGAGCCAACTAGCAATGCGAGGAAAAGTGGCAGCTATCACACGGAACTTTCAAATTAATTTGAAAAAAAATATATGATGCCATTTTTTTCTTGGTGGCCCATTAAATAATTTTCCTTCCCATATGCAATCTTATATCATCGTTAATTTAAAAATAAATTCAAGCCCCTGCAAATTAAACTCGCAACAAAGGCCTTGGCTCGCAATAAATCATTCTTTAATTTGAATATTATTATTTAATATATCTAATAAGAGCCAGAGAGACATTAGAGCACAACTATATTTTTATATAAATATCATGCTCTGTTAATGCATTAAAAAAGAATATCTAAATTAGATTAAGATAATTCAAAAGAATTGCTATTGAATTTAGTCTCAATTAAAAAGGAAAATGAGAAATAAGATAAATAAAAACTACGTCATCGATCATGAAGTAGGCTATGATCCATCAGTGGACCTTAGATTTTAGCAGCTTGGATCTAATATGACTCATCGTTTTCATCTCCTGTCTTCACCCATTATGCGCCCATCTATCATGAAAATCAAGGTTGGCCTCCAATTATGGGTAAATAAAAATGAAAGGGTAAAGTGGCATTTTTTTTTTATCATTTTTAAAATTCTATGATCAATCTAACAATATCACACAATAATATGAAAATTATTAATATAAAAAAAAAACAAAAACAAAAAAAAAATGAACTTGGAAAAAGAAAAAGAAAAAAGGCCACAAAAAATCAATTTTTAGTGGGCCCAACATATTGATAGGAAAGCCATGGAGATTAAGTAGGCATATAATCCATCAGTTGACCTTTCCTTTTGCTTTAATATATAACTAGCAACAACGCCTCGTACTGAGCCCGAGGCAAAAGGTAAGATATTACATTTTGAATTTATAATATATCAAAATTAATTATAAACATATAAGCATATATTCATGCATATTTATATAAAAACAGTCAACACATCTTCAATCACAAATACAAGTGGTCAACATCAATAATAAACTATTACAGGGATAAAGCTAAAAAATCCATTCAACAAAAATATAAAAATAATAATAACAACAATAATCACTAAAGAAGATATAGAAAAGCAAATTTTGTTAGAACTGATCAAACCATTTTTTAGCTTTAGATTTTTAAAAAAATGTATAAACATCTTAACTTTAAAAGCTATAAATTATGAGATTTTAAAACCACAGGCTAATGTTATTTGATCCAAGTAATAATTGGCCCACCTTGGATCAATGTATATATCTCTTAATTATGATATCATGTGGGCCCATGGAAATGTAATTTATGGTGGGCCAAACCTAGGGTTATATTTCTATTTAATCAAATCAGAAAATGATGCCTATAAGATTCAACCAGAAACTCCAACCTCAAAATATTTTTATCACAAGCTCATCCATGAGGTAGTCCGGCAGAAGGTTGGGTCTAATTTTCGTTCACATATGACAATCTTTGAATAGAGTAGAGCTGCATTGGAAACTAAAAAAAAATGATATTTTTAATGAAAAATTTATTATTATGAATTGTAGAAAGGTGGGCCCCAAATATTAAAATAAAAAGATAACAATCTTGAGAGGATGGAAGATAGATGGTGTAGAGAGAATAATAACTGTATGACATGGCACCTTAAAGAACTTTATGTTTATTCGCCATATTTATTTGAAAGGACAATGATTGGGTTGCTGAGGTGGCACCCCTCACAGCCCACCTCTCCCTTTGCTTTAATATATATAAAGTGAAATATTCAAGTGAGAATTAGTTCTCACCTATTATATAAGAACTTTCTTACGGGGCCCAACTAGCAACCCATTCAAACCTAGCAACCAATAGGGAACCCCCTGATAGTCACTAATCCTAAGGATTGGCACACATCTAAATGGATTGAACCGTTGGATTGAGGGTTTAATTTTTTTTTTTTAATATGAAGCCATTAAACTTGTGGGCCTCGAATAAAGGGGTTAGGGGCATGGGTTTGGAGTCAAACTTGATACTTTAGATGGTCTCACATAGATCTTTCCATCTCCCCTGGTCCCATCCCCAAATGGGGCCCACAATTGGGCCCCACAAAAAAGTTCTCACATATTATGTGAGAACAATTCCCACCTGAATATTACCCATATATAAATCACCCAAAAAAGAAAGAAAAAGCTCTTTCTACTTTTAAGGGACCTATCTTTCCTTTGCCTAGCAATGCTACCTTGATCGGGGCATTACATCTTTTCTTTGCCTAGCAATGCTACCTTGATTCCTTGCAGAATCAATATATTTTTCATTCTTCTTGGCCATAAGCCAAAACTAATTTTTCCATCAAATTTCTGAATTTCAAATTTGTTACCCACCATATCTGCAGTTACCTTGTTTGCCATTGTGTTTGGAATCAGCCCCCTTTTTAGCCCGTCAAAAGGCCGATCTGCACTGCTCAAGTTCAACGTGGATGGAGTGACTAGTAGTAATCACAATATTCACATGTGGACTACATGGCATCTAATGAGGTGAAGGTAGTGGTTATCTCAGAAGCGCTATTATTGGTGGTGAAAAGCGACTATTTGAATGTTGTTTATTAGGTGTCTTCTTGTGCCTTGCCAACTTAGAGGTTTTAATTTTCTTTTCATTTTTTACATAATAAAATTAAGGTGTTGCCTTTCGCAATACTAATTAGCAATAATGGCCCCTGCTCAGCTTGGGAAAAAAATAAAAATAAAAATATATTAAGATGTATATGTTTCGTTACAATATTAATGGAAAGAAAAGAAATCTAAGATAAACAAATAAAGTATTGATAAAAAAAATAATATATATTTTGTATTTAGAATTCAAAAGATTTATACATGAGAGCTTATTCAAAAAGTAAGTAGTGCTATAAAATTATATAAGCTACAATTAAATTTGAATTAATTATAAGAGAAAAACAGTCGGAGAAACAACATGTTTTCAAAAATGTAAAATCATATAATTAATTTTCATCTCATCTTTCAATAAATCACTATAATGTAAAATCATATAATTAATTTTCAAAAATGTATATAAAAATCATTATGTTCTTTAAGATTTTATAAATTATGATATGTGTTGCTATTATTTAAAAAAGATAGCTCTATTTAAATGTAAACTGCATAAAATAATTTTAAATTGTAGAAATATGAATCCCGACAATGTCATATTTTAATGTAGGAAATTAGGAAAAACATAATGTCATGTGAATCCAGAAAATCTAGAATCTTAAGCTTTACTCATTTTTAAATTATATATATCAAATTCATCTAAAAGAAAATAAAGTATAGCCACCTTACATAAACTACAAATCTAAAATGAGTTTAAATGATAGAACTTTTAATGGAGTCCAACTTTGCTCGTATACCTACCAATTGATAGTAGTTTGAGTTTGAAGCATTTTTAAAATTATGTCTATCAAAATTTATTCAAAAAGAAGAAAAGGTATAGCTAACTTACATAAACTACAAATGAAAAATGTATTTGAAATAAAGTAAATTAGAATTACTAAGACAAATGAAATGAATAATATATTTATGAAATTCAAAATTATCTTTAAAGTTCATTAAAATAATTAAACTAATATTATATAACTTGTATCCAACCCATTTTTAAAATAGGTCACATAATCTGGCTTGTTAACTCAACCTACTTTTATTGACTCTCTAATATTTTATTAGAATTAAATCTAATTACAGCTTGTTTAAAATCTAAATAAAGACCAAAAGAAAATGCATTAAGTGTGAGTTACTGGAGCAAAATGTATATTATTATTTGCTTCATGATTAGCTGGGTCTACAACTATAATGATAATAAATGGAGTAATTAGCATAGGGTCAAAATCAATTTTGTGGAGTCAAAATCAATTTCTCTTTCATATATATATATATATATATATCTATATAATAAGAGAGAGCAGTATTTGAATCCCTGGACATTTTGGACCCTTGGATTTATGTACATAAATCCAAGGGCCGAGAAGGGATTCAGGAGCTTGGTGATTTTGTAATTATTTGAAAACAGAGGGGCAGTGACTTTTTACTAAGGACAAGAGGATACAGGAGTGCCATTGATTTTCTGTGAAATTACGAAACCTGCCATTATCTTTTCCCAGAGGATATGGGAGAGTCCTTGATTTTCTGTGAAATTACGAAACGTGCCATTATCTTTTCAAAACTTCCTTGCATGATTTGATGAATAAGTCCATAATTACTAAAAATAAATGATGAAAATGTGCATTTTTAAGAAATTATCACACCCCCAACCAGCATTTTGCTAGTCCCAAGAAAGAAATGCGAACTAGGGTAGGACTCTTACCTAATCGAAGAAAGTAAATGCAAAAAAGAAGGGGAAAAAAATGGCCACATTCACTGGCACTCTCAACGGCATTTAGCATGGCAGCAAGCCCTTAAACCCTTAGGTTACCCCTAGTGGACGAGTTGTGCATCGTAAGGGTTTGCAGTGAATATACGCCCACAAAATTCATAACACCTGAAACCAAAAATAATGAAAGAAATTTTTCGAAAGAAAATTTATAATCATCATATATATTCAAATCTTTAGAAAAATTGAAATTAGGAAACTTTTGAAACCTGGTTCGCCAATCCCAGCTTTGGAAAGAAATTTTCAAAAATCATGCCAAATATGATTGTGTAGGGTGAAAAAAGTACGCATACATAAACAAATAAGTGTTAAATGCTCCGCTAAAACCCTCGAGGAATCGTCAAAAAAATTAGCAAAGAATAGCTTCGCATTTAAAATTTTTGAAAATATATACGATTCTCTATCGCATAATCTGGTCCACCTAGACTTAGCAAAAAAGCAGATTTCCACTCAAGGCAACCATGACGGCTTTCGCACTACTGTTTTTCAAAAGGCCGGAAATTTTTATTTCTAGACTCGGTTACATAAATATAGGGGAGCATATCCAAATCTTACGTAACTTCGTCCACATAAATCACCACTTCTTCTTTTTTTTTTTAATTCTAAAGGATATTTCTTGTTCCTTTTTTTTTAAGTCTAAAAGATATTTTCTCATGCTATTAAATGACACAAAATCCTCTTTTTTTACCAAAAAATAAAAAATAAAAAGAAATACCTTCTTAAGAGTAAATTACCCAAATAAGCCAAAGCATAGAGTAGTTTCATGTGGCAAAGCATATATGCCTTTTTTTTTTTTTTTTTTCCCTCTTGATTTGACAATTTCTCTTTACTTCACTCTACAGGTAAATTACCCAAACAAGAGCATAGAGTAATTTCATGTGGCAGAGCATTCTTGACATTTTTCCTTCACTTCACTCTATAGGGAAACTACACAAATAAGCCAAAGCAAGGAGTAATTTCATGTGGCAGAGTAGACGCATTGCTTTTTTTTTTCTCTTAATTTGACATCTTCTCTTTACTTCACTCTACAAGTAAATTACCCAAATAAGCCAAAGCATAGAGTAATTTCATGTGGCAAAGCAAACACTTGCGTTTTTTTAAGATGAAGAAAATTTAAAATGATTCTGAGTGTTTGTCTTAATGTCAAAAAAGCGTTTCATAAATTAGTAATATTAAAATCGTCTCTAACTTTGTGGTTGCCATTATCACTGAAAAAAATAGAGTCTGGACGAAGTCTAAGGATTTAATTTTTTTTTGTGTCCACCGCTTTTTCAACTATTTGATGCAATGCTTTTGTGGCCATCCAAATTGCTTTTTTATTGACTCTCTTTTCACATGTTACACAAATGTGTCTTAAAGGTGTATTTGTACAACGAGAGGATTCCACAATAGAGAAAAATTATTTTTATTTCCATGCAACTCATTATTTTATGATTGTGTATGTCATTTTATTTTATTTTTTGAAAAAATGAGTGATTCTCCTTAATAAAAACTATTTCAATTTCCTATAAGAAAGATAGAAATGTAGGGTTCCTTTATCCTAAAAATACAAATCTCTATTCATGAAATCCGTGTACGTAATACAAACCATTTCAAGATCTGAGCATTAAGAAGTAGAGAAACGAACATATCACAGTTGATGGCGATGTCTCATCAGCATATCATTTTATTTTACTCTTTATTTCTATTTTAGTTTTTCATCAAACTACTTTCTTTGATTGCCAAGCATCCAAGTGGGTCGTATTTAGTAAAATTATGTCAAGCACTAAAGTATAGAAAATGGGCCAAGCATAAACTTTGCCGAGAAAAGAGCCGACCATAAACCTTTTATTTGAATTACCAAAGGAAAAATTCAATTGTTTGTTGCTAGCCAGTGATGGTTGGTTATCGAGAACCTTTGTGATTAATGTGGTTTTTAATCTTTTAAGCGTCAACTGTGGGTCTCTTTGCAAGTATTGACTAAGAAGAAATCTAAGAGACAATAAAAGCAGTATAAACATGCACTTATCAAAGAAGGAGAATAAATAAGTCCTTTAAAATTAATTTAAAAGGGTGTTATTTTTAAAATCAAGGAAGATTCTTGCTTAGAAAGAAGACTTTGGTAAACCATCAACACATTTTTTTCTCCTATGCTGGACTACAAGTAACGGAGTCATACTTTAACTTAAGGACCCAGGATCGGTTCGTGGGCATGTATGTGAAACTTTAAATGCACAATACTATTCCATTATGACAGTCAGATGTAAACTATCAACATTGACTTCGATGTCATGGTCAGGATCTTAGATGTTTTTTGAACCCTAGGCAAACACTTCGGCGGAGGTCCATGGCTTGTGAATTCATTTGTAAAACTAAATATAAATAAAAACCATGACTCAAGAATATATTACCTTTGCATGCGTGCAATACATTGATCGAGTTCTTATGTTTCACATAATAATGTTTGACCTACTATAATTTTTAGAAGAAACAAAGTGAGAAAAAATAAAAAAACAATGGTTCAGTCTCATCTAGATATGATTGCTATATATATATATAATATCAATATTATTGTTCACATTTACTTCGTTATACATCGATGAACAGGGATCGGTCTTGAGTTGTGGTTTGGTTGAGCATGTCACTCCAAACCTACTATTTGGTATGGTTGGACAATCAACTTAATTAATGATCATTTAGTTACACTATTAAGTGGGCCACACGCAATCCTTTTAAAAATAAAGGATCAGGTGGCCAAGATATTCCTATCCATATATACTTTATAGGGCATGATGCCCAAAAGGCTTGGATGACCCCAACATCAGATGGTTGACCCCAATATAATTGGGAGAAGGTTTTAATGATGATGATGACAGCGACGACTTTTTTAGTGCATGATGCATCATCCAAGAGATTTGAGACGTAGGATGTACTTTAGGCAGACTAACTAAATAAATCATGCTTACAAAAAAAAAAAAAAAAAAAACCTGAATAAATCACTTAATACTCCAATCAACAGAAATTATATTATTAAAGGATCCATATTTTTTTTCTAATACACTTTACAATACAAGGAAGGTTAAATGGGATATGGTTAAGATGATTATGAGGAGGATGACGAAGATGGATAATAATAATTTGTTGGTTCTCGATCGAGCGTGTGCATGAATTCCGTAAAGTCAGCAATGCCGGTGTCACTTGGAGGAGCAATGTCATAACCCATCTCTGACGCATTAAGTATAAGTTCTTCCGGAAGATAATCAAATGAGTTTGTTAGTTCTCGATCCAGCATCTCAATGAGTTCAAAAAAGTCGGCAAGGTCGGCGTCACTCAGAGGAGCAATGTCACAAGTCGTATTTGAAGCATTAGGTATAAATTCTTTTGCAAGGTCGGTGTCACTCAGAGGAGCAATGTCGGAGCCCATATTTGAAGCATTAGGTATAAGTTCTCTTGCAAGGTCGATGTCACTCAGAAGAGCAATGTCACACCCCATATCTAAAGCAATAGGTATATGTTCTTCCAAAAGATTATCAAACGAGGGGGCAATAGATTGGTCATTTTCTTGGTTTCCATTGAGGGGTATTTGTTACAAAATAATCTCTCTCTTCTTGCCTTTTGTGTTTAATCCTTCGTAGAGTACAATGGATTGGTCGTAAGGTATACGCTCTTCCAAAAGATTATCAAATCAGGGGACCATAGATAGGTTGTTTTCTTGGTATCCATTGAAGGGTCCTTGTTGCAAAAAAATCTCTCTCTTCTTGCCAGTTGTGTCAAATCTTTCGGAGAGTACAATGGCCTTCCTCTTCCTACTCTCCCTTTTACTGGCACTCAAGTTCTCATAAATGCTGCAAATAACCCATTTGTCTAGTTGGAGATTGTGATTTAAGAGAACATCATTAGGAAAATAATAAAAAATGCAAGAATACATATCTAATTAAATAATGCATGCATTCTTCGAACCATTTAGGGTCTAATTACCTGATACATAGTGCTAGTGGGTGGTGTTGTGTGTATGGAATTTTACCAATGATCAACCCATAAGGGGGATTGGTAGGTTCCTCATCATAAAAAGAAGAAGAAGAAGAAGAAGAAGAATGCAAGCATTCATGTAAACTCATAGTAAATTATTATAGAGTGACGGAATGGTGTAATGTTTATATACCTTCATGGGGTCATTGGGAAATTATGCATGGTGATGTTCATTCAATCTGTACTCGTGCATGATCCAATTAGTCTTCTTTTCACATGGATGTTCTCTATAGTAGAAAACAAGGGATCTCGTAGTGCCAATCACGTTGTTTCCTTCTTTAATTTTAGTTTCTACTGTGCTGGCCTTCCAGTACCCATTTTTGGTGGATCGACCTGGTCGGATCCCGTTCCGATACTGTCAATGAGTCGAACGTAAAGAAGTAAGACTTCTCTTCTCCCCTTGAGCCAAATTGAGCTACAGTACATTCCATTAAAGTCTAAACACACCAAGAACATGCAAAGCTTCTTTAATGTATTAAATGTGAAGTAATCAGACACACAAGACTAACACTAGTAGACTGCAAAAGAAAACCCATCTGGTTCACGAATGCATTCAAGAAAAATGGAAGAATGTGATTTTTGTAATGTTCAATGGTAAAGAACAAGAAAAGGAACCAAAGAGGAATGACAACAACATGAACCATTAAACTCAAAGAAAGAACATGCATTTGACATCATCTCATTTTAAAAAACTCAAAATCAAGAATACCATATAAAAGAATTTGAATCTGAGACATTAATCTTGGGAAAAAAAAAAAACAAGAAGAAGAAATTCTTGACAGAACTGAATCATCCCATGTACGATTCAGACTGCAAAAAAGAAAACCCACCCAGTTGATCAACTTATGCATACGTCCAAGAATGACAAGTGAATGTCATCTTTAAGAAAAATAATGAAACAAGAATAGCAACAACATGAAGAAAGAAGAAGAAGAAGAAGAAGAAGAAGAACAACAACAACAACAACAACAACAAGAATATTGCATGAAAGAACGAGTGATTGATTACTTACACAAACAGAAAAGAAGATGGGATAAAATTAGAACAAACCTAGCAGCTCACTTGGATCAAACTTGTATAATTCAACCTCTTTGATTAAGTCACATGGGAGGCGCAGATTATCAAACTTTCTTTGTAGGGACTTCAACAGCTCTTTGTCTGTAGGACGAAATCTGTAATCACATGGAATCCTCATTGATGTTGATCGTGTTGCACCACAAGACATATCTCTCTGCTCTTCTTCTACAACCAGAGCACGTTCTCCAAATCTCTCTCCCTCTAAAACTAGAGCAAGGCACTCTAAATCTCTCTCTCTCTTCTAAGAAATATTCGAATGCAAATAGACCACCTACATCTATACAGTCTCCTAAATATTTTTCTACAGCAATAAAGAAATATCACAACAGATGTAGGGTTTAGGGTTTGGGATTTTGGGTTTGGGGTTTGGGGGTTTGGGGTTTTGGGGTTTGGGTCTTTGGGGTTTTGCAGTTTAGGGTTTAGGGTTTAGTTGGGTTTGGGGCTTAGGGTTTAAGGGTTTGGGGTTTGGGGTTTAGGGCTTTGGGTTTTAGGGGTTTAGGATTTAGGGTTTGGAGTGTAGTGTTTTGGGTTTTTAGGTTTAGGGTTTGGGGTTTTAAAGTTTAGGGTCTAGGATTTAAGGGTTTGGGTTTTGGGGTTTTAGGGTTTAGGGTTAGGGTCTTAGGGTTTAGGGTTTTAGGTTTCAGGGTTTAGGGGTTTAGGGTTCAAGGGTTGAGGGTTCAGGGGTTTAGGGTTTAGGGTTGAGGGTTGAGGGGTTGAGGGTTCAGGTTGCATTCCCACCTTTTTGGCAAGGACTTCACTCATAAAATTATGGATTTAATAAATTAAAAAAATAGTAAAAAATTTCAAAATTACCTTATTGGCTTTTTATCATTTTGTGGTAAGTGAATGAACTTTTTTGATTTTTTGGATAAGAATAATAAGTTTTTCTGTCTTTAAGTGGATAAGGGATTGACCATTTGACATTCTAAAAAAATTTAGGTGATTTTTCAAACTTTGTACTTTTTTATATAACTTTTCTTATATTAAAAATGATCATTCACTTCGAATTCATTTCACAAGCGAATTGTCAACATCTGGACAGGCTCTTAGTGGTGGGAAGAAAATAATGGTGGTCATCAGACGTGGATAAATTAGTCGTCATCAAGGAAATTACGTATGGTACGTACGAAAGTTGTCGTTCTCCGCCATTTACCCTTTTCCCACATCCAACCTAATTGTGCCAAGGAAAACAACTCATCCTCAACAAGGCACAATTGTCATATCCCCATTCAACATATACAACTTCCTCATGCCCCTGGAATGCATGGTAGATATGCCGAGTACCGCATATGATGCCTAACGTCACTTATTTGGGGATGTTTGGATTAATATAGAATGTAATATCAACATATTTATATACTATCAGATTTCATATCACATAAAAAAAAAAAAGAAACTGTTTTGGATAATGCCCATCAAATCATAGCCAACATAAAAGGATATTCATCACCAACCCAAAAAAACATTATATTATTATATAATAAAAGACAACGGGTGAGTTCGAGGGGAGCGACACGTGGCAGCAGGAGCTTCCTTGGAAAGGGACATGTGGCGCATCCTCAAGCTTTTTGCAATGCTATATTATGGAATTACCCTTCTAATCTAATCTTATCACCTAAAATATCTTAATGTAAATTTAAAATATTCTTTAAATATGATACTTATCCATTTTCTAAAACATAGCATACAATAATAACTTCTCTTTAGTTATGAAATCCAAGTCTTCTTTATTTCCAAACTCACAATTTACGGGGTCCACTTTTTTTTTTATACCAACAAAATAAGAGCTTTTTTTTTATACTAAAGTGCGAGCCGCTTTCATATTCTATATTATACTACTTTTTTCTCCTTATTTTCCTTTCAATATTTAATAAGATTAATCTGTGGGGCCCATTATGGACATTTTTCTCCTTATTGTTCTTTGGATATTTGGTATGATTAATTAATCTGTGGGGCCCATAGTGGAAGCCAATTAATTCCAAAATCCACATTTAATTCTAAAACGGCACTAATTTATGGCTAAGCACAGATATAATTAAATCAATGTCCTAAAATTTTTACTATTTACTTGATCTTTCCCTAAATATTTCCAGCTACCTAAAATTTCTCCAATGATTTTCCATCTTTATTATGAATTATTTATTGATATTCATTTATAATTTATTTAAATATTTAGATATATTGCTAATTAGAAATTTTAATAATTTCTTAATTATGGCATCCGTTCGGCGCAGGCCTATTGCACTAGTATATATATTAAAGCAAACAAGGAGGAGGTCTGTGAGGAGCGCCACCTCAACTAATTCTCCTTTCAAATAAATATGGAGAAAAAACATAGATTGCATTAAATTGCCATATCATCACATGCCACAATTTTTCCTCCAAAAAAATTTCTTTATCTATATCATCTATCTCCTAAAGTCTTTCAATCAATATCCCCTAAAATCTCTATCCGTATCCTCTATCTCCTTAAGTCTCTCAATCAATATCCCCTAAAATATCTCTATTTTGCTACCGTTATTATCTCTCTCAACATCATCTATCTTCCATCTTCTCAAGATTATCATATTTTTATTTTAATATTTGGGGCCCACCTTTCAACAATTCACACTAATAATTTTTTCACAGCACGATCTATCTTCCATCTTCTCAAGATTGTCATCTTTTTACCTTTCAACAATTCAAACTAATAAATTTTTCATTACTGGTAGACCACCTCATGGATGGACTTGTGATAAAAATATTTTGAGGTTGGAGTTTTTTGGGTTGAATCTTATCGGGATCATTTTCTGATCTAATTATATAGGTATATGACCCTAGGTTTGGCCCAACATAAATTACACTTTTGTGGGCCCATATAGACTCATAATTAAGAGATATATACATTGATCCAAGGTGGGCCAATTATTATTGGGATCAAATAACACTAGCCTGTGGTTTTAAAGTCTCATAATTTATAGCTTTTAAAATTAAAATGTTTATATATATATTTTTAAAATCTAGAGCTAAAAGACGATTTGATCAGCTCTAAAATGGTATTGGTGCTACTTCAAAGGGGTAGAGAAGACATTTGTGCCGATGGATTGAAATGACCATTGGCATATGTGAAAATAAAAAAATGGTGCATTTGTGCAACGAGAGGATTGCATATTTTTATTATTTTCTTTGTTAACAATATTATGTTATTTGGTGTGATGTATTTTCCTTGCATAGAAGAAAAAAATGAACCATGTTTCCTTAGTAGAGAGGACTCTGATTTTTTGCAAAAATACAAAATTCCATTCTCATGAAGAAATAAAAATTTGTATAAACTAGAGTTCTCTTGTTGCACAAACAAGTCCAAATGGGATGGCTTTGTTTTACTGGGCTTTGAAATTATCAATGGGTAAAAAAACTTGAATGTATTTCTTATTATTAATATTATATATATTAACAAAATTCGTTTTTCTATATCTTCTTTAGTAATTATTGCTATTATTATTATTTTTATATTGTTATTGAATGGATTTTTTAGTTTTATCTTTGTTATATATTGCTATATATTAATGCCATGACCCAGAGCCCTTGGCCCAACACCATGAGTGTTGTTGGATGTCTCAATTCAATATTGCTCTCAGTTTGAACAAGATTAACTTAGGATTTGAGAACGGGTCCTAACTCGAGTGGTAAGGAGTGGCATTTCTCGCCCGGCGGGGTACGCGCCACCTTTTCTCGTGTATGGGGGCTTCCTTCCCACTTGTGTGTGTGTTCTTCCCGCATGTGTGGGCTCTTTTCCCACTTGAGTGGGCTATTTTCCTCTGTGTGTGCGGGCTTTTAATTGGATCCCAACCCCCTTGGCTTGGTTACTAAAAAAAAAACCCTCAGTATTTAGGTCAGCATTACATGCATCTAGGATGATTCAGTTTTCTACCAGTCTTTAAAATGATTGCTTTGTATTCCACTAGTGTTTCCAGTTTATACTGCTTGTAAGTGAATGGGATATTTCCAAGGCCTGAAGTGCTAGGTTACATTTTCCAATCACATTGGTAACATATAGACGGTTATACCTACAATGATCAAACTCCATTGGCAATTGATAGACAGGCATGTGCAAGTTTGAGATCTCCACATTGGGCCTAGGTTAGGGGTTACAACAAGCTAGATTAGAGTTGTGCCTAACACGAGACACAGACCCTAATTTTTAAAGGGGGACCCATAATCAAGTTTAGGGTACAAGACCGAGAACAATAACTGAATTTGGCATATAGAATTAGACCAGGGTTTACATATATTGCTTTATGCAACAAAATTTTTTAACATGATGCTTGGTTTGCATACTCAAGGTTGTCCTTCTATAGGTAGTAGAAACACGGAGGGACAAATGCCTCAAATATCCTATATCTATATTTCATAAATGAATATTAGCACTAGCTTTATTGAGAGAGAATAATAGTCAAAATGAGCAATTCAGCCTTATAATCAGCATCGGGAAATATGCATTTAAAATTTGTTCTGAAAAAAGATAAAACCTATCTAATATAAGTTTGAAATACCAGTGCCGGTCTTCATACCAATTGGGACCGGGATGAGTCCATGTTGACCGTGCCATGCCGGTATGGCTACACCGCTATTAAAAAGTGTTGAAAAAATCTTAAATTTTTTTTTAAAAAATAGTAAAAATATAAAAAAAAAAGGGGCTATTCATAACAAATACCAAACCCAAATATAGTGATGTTTAGAACTGAGTTAATAAATTATACTTTTAAAAGGCAAAATCGTCTTTTTTTTTTATTCTTTTAACTTATAGATTAAAGTTAAATTGATAAAAAAGAACTTTAAAGGAGATAAATAACTTTAAGCTTACAATGTTCACTAACCCAAGTTAGTTTCAATGAGCCCCCCACCTAGATGTATAAAGAAAAAGGTAGTATACCAATTTGAAGGCTTAGTTGTGGAGTAGGAATATTCAAATGATCATAGTCTTTGACTTTTAATGTTCAAAGTTTTTAAGGGGAAAGTTTATTTTTTAAATTTTATCTTTTTATTTCTAGGAATGTGACTATGAGTTAAGGAAATTTTTAATAAAAGCAGAAACTACACCAGCACCAATATATAAAAATCTCTTAGAAAGTTAAAAATAAAAACTAGTGAAAGGTTTTGACATCGTGTACCACATACATGTAAAAACCTCTTAAAAAGTAAAAAACTAAAAAAAGTTAGTCAAATGTGAGTTTTGAAATGATGTACAACAAGAGCAATCACCATCCTTTTGTGACAACATAAACATTCAGTGCATGGTGAGTGCATGGTGGGTTTCAAACTCGTATAGAAATATATTAACATGGTCCGAGACTCTCAGTGAGTTATAGTGCATCATCTGTTAATGGATGCGATATATAATATAAATCAATTATTTTGTTCTGGCACAACATTTTATTTGTGACGGAACTTGACTCATTTCACACATGGCCATAGCAGGTGTTGCCGACTAGAATTTTAAAACATGATTTGAAAACTCAACCTGCAACTTGGATTCCATCTTGACAATCACTTACTCTAACAACTTAAGCTATTAGAGAATGACGTAACAATGCATATCAAAATGTTCAACATAAATAATTTCAACCCTTTGGTTTCATGCCACAAAGAATACCTAGATCCAAAATTAAAGACGGTATAAATGTTGCACCGAAGCTTATTGGCTCAGGTTGGGTCATCCTTGTTTTCCAAGACTAATTTTCTTCCTTATCCTAGGTTAGCCCTTGAATATACACTATCAAGTTGGGTCCTCTAGGTTTCCCTTTCATCCTTAGCCTAGGTTAGCCCTTGAGTATGCACTATCAAGTTAGGTCCTCTTGGGTTTGAAGGACTTACTTTCTTCCTTAGCCCAAGTTAGCCCTTAAATACACACTATCAAGTTGGATCCTTTAGGTTTTTTGGAACTTATTTTCATCACTAGCCTATGTTAGCCCTTTAATATGCACTATCAAGTCAACCGAGTCTTCCTTCATTCTTAGACCATATAACTTTCTCAAATTTAATGGTTTAGGTACTTGTAGACTTGATGGAATTTGCCTGGCATGGCTAAACAAATTGGGTCATACTCAAATCAGTCAATCTAGACTAAGCCATTTAAGTAAAAGAAAAAGGTGCACCCAGAGAGAGAGAGAGAGAGAGAGAGAGAGAGAGAGAGAGAGAGAGATCATCCATCCTAGTCCTACTCAAACTTCACTTTGGAGTTCTAATGGGATCTGATGCATCAACACTACTATGATCACACATGCAATTTTTTTTTGCAAAAAGGAGTACAAAACGTTAACTTTCCAGGCTGTTATCAATTCTAATACTATTTTTTCTAAGAATTTTTTTTCCTAATACTACTATTGCTGATTTTATTTTATTTTATTTTTTGAACATGATTTGGATTGGTGATTCATGTCTACTTATTTGTGTGAGTGGTGAAACAAAATAAAATTAAGGGTGATATCAAATGAAAGAAAAAGAAAAGGGGTTGAGGGTAAAAAAACTGAAAGAAAAAACTACTCGTCTCCCTTTTGTCATCTAGGGTTTTTTAAGAGTATCATTTTTTTTTCATCTAGTGCCTTTTTAGGGTAACCTTTTATCATTTTTGCGCCATTACTTTTAACCCCTTCATCTTATTTTTTCTCTTAATTTGACCATTTAATTTAATTTTATTTCATTTCACCCCTCACGCAAACAAACATGCCCAGGTTAGATTTGGTAACCGCAAAGGGCCTAAGTTAGAATGGTTGAAAAGTAAGCCAAACCAACAAAGTCATGATGATTTTTGAATTTCAGCGCTATGTTTAGAATGAACATGTGTACCCAAAAGACATAGATGACTGCATCGATCGCAAAAGGCAAGCATTAAGGGACAAGCCCAGACTTGTTTGTTTGCTTGACTGGTGAAATTAAATTAAATAAATAGTCAAATATAAAAAAAAGGAAAAGAAAAGGAAGAAAAGCATTAAAAGACAAAAAAATGACTTTTCCTTATTTTTTGCCTTTACTTTGCACCCTTTTCTGTTACTTTTTCTCTTGATTTTACCACTTAATTTTATTTTACTTCACCCCTTATGCTAAAGTTAATTGAAGTGAAGGATTACTTTAAGAGACAAGAAAAGAAAAGTCGTATGAAAAATATTAAATCTAAAAAATACCCCTTTTTTTTAAAAAAAAAGTAGAAAAAAAAACTTTTCTCCTATGACAAAATACCCTCTTCTTCTTATCCACAATGATGAAAACCCACTTTTTTTTAATCCACAAAAATAAAAAAAAAGTACCTTATGCCACTAAATGACAAAAAAAAAAAAAACCCTTAATTATCCAAAAAAGGTTAAAAATGGTACCTAGTTCTTTTCATGTCTTTTAATTTGAACCTTCACTTCAAATTCACTTTACAAGTGAATTATCCAATCAGGCAAGGGGTGGAATATGCAAAAGCATTCACTCAAAAAAAAAAAAAAATAGAGGATGCAAAGTGGTATGTGACATTTTGTCATGAGGATGAATAAGAGCATGAGGAGAAAATCATGTTTGATCATAGCAAGGCATTTGATGAGAGGAGCCCATGTAAATCTCCGGAATAGAAGGACAAAAGCCATGACGCCTTTAGGAAATGTATAAAGAGGTGATGACCATGTGAAAGCAACGCAAATAGGCATGCAATCTAAGTCCCTATATTCAAAAAAAATTCTATAAACAATGAATGCATGATGAATTTGGCACATGAAAATACATGTGAAAAGTCCCCTCTGGTTTTTTTAAGGAGGAAATGATTTGTTTTTTAAATACCACTAAATGAGTTATGTATCTTTTTTTATTTTAAAAATGTATTGTCTTCCCAATAGAATGACTAGGCACAAGAACTCCAATCCTTTGAGTAGTGAATATTCTCACACTCACAAGGTAGGAGGATGTAACCAAAGGATCCAATAGTGATGAAATGGCAAGAAAAAAAAAGGTGTATATATATATATATATATATATATATATATATTAGACATGTAACGAATGGAGAAGCATTTCCTTTTTCAAAAAGAAGAAATAGAGATACATAGAAAAAAAAAAAAAAGAGATACATACCACCACACTATCATGATTTAAGCACAAGAGTTCCAATCCTTTGAGCAACAAATAATCTTCATCGTCGAAGGTCGATGTAACCAAAAGATCTAATAATGATGAAATGGCGAAAAAAAGTATTTTCTTCCACATGAAATGAACGGAAAAGCATTCTTTCAAAAAAAGAAAAAGAAAAGGCAAAAAAAAATGAAACAAACCACCACGCCATCATGATTTGCCACAAAGAGTTTGTTATTTGAGCAGCAAGTAATCTCTTGCTCGAAATGTAGGAGGATGTCACCAAAATAGCCAATACTGATAAAATGGCGCTTCGTTTTAGGAATGAAATGAAAGTTTTTTTTTTTTTTAAACAATCATAAAAAGGAGGAAAAAAAAAAAAACAAACATGCATGGATCTCCAAATGATTTGATGGCGTCGTTTTCTTTTTTAAAACTTTCAACACATTTAGAAAGTACGAGCAAGTTGTAAAATAATATCATGTATGAATGAAGGTGAAGGTGACACAGATGACACAACTTTATTGCATTAAGGCAGATACAGTGCTAACACAAAATGCATACCACCATTGCCCATAAATGCATGTATAACTGGGTGAGAAATAGGTCCAAACAAGGGACTGTCCTGGTATTTCAGTTCATATAATGGACTGTTTTAAGAATTTGGTGCAAACAGTGGGCTGCTTTGAAAATCCTGCACATGTATCATGTATGTCGACTACTTTGAAAAAACAGCATGTAGAAGGGACTGTTTTTTAAAAAAAAGGGTTCCGTTTGGACTCTTTCATGGAAAAGAGGGACTGTTTTTGAACAACGAAAGCATATACGAGTACTTTGTGCATAAAATACATGATAAAGCACATAAAATCATGGGAAAATGCACAAATCATGAAAATTGATGGGATAATGAAATTCATACCAAGTTAGCAAATTAAATCGCAAATATCATCATTTCATGCATGTTAATTATACTAAAACATGATCAAGCAAATAAAAAAAATGCGTCCAAAATTCTATCTCAGCCATACAAATGATCATTTCATGCATGTTAATTATAATAAAACATGACCATGCAAATAAAAATATGCGTCCAAAATTCCATCTCAGCCATACAAATGATCAAAATTCGAAATTTGAGGAACACGATGATGGAAATCGAGAAATAGGCCAACACACAACAATTATGCATGAATTTTCACATTGGACACATGAAAATAAATGCATGTGAATTTTTTTTTTCTCTGAAAATGCATGAATTTTCACTTAAAACAATGGATGAAAAAAATGTAGTGTTTCCGCGTAAATTCAGTGAATAAGAAAAAGGCATGAAGGAACCATAGGGTCCATGCGAAATATGGTGGATACATGGTGTACATGATACGGTAAATATATCCACGAAATTCACAAGGATGGACATATCAACCATAGGCTAGATAATTATTTATCAAATGGACCATATTATCAAATTGACGATTTTCACAGTGGAACAATGAACAAACCCATGCGAACTCATTTTCAAACAACACGTTGCATCTATGAGACAATGAGCATACATTGGAAGCAAACATAAATCTTCTCCATTTTTTAGATTGGCACCTTACCCTTGTTGTAATGCGTAATAGTTCCCATCTGCTTACCCAGGATTATAACCTTGGGCTTGCCACCTTACCTCATCCGAGATCTCTCCCATTGGCATGGGCTTGTAGATTGGCACCTTACCCTTGTTGTAATGCGTAATAGTTCCCATCTGCTTACCCAGGATTATAACTTTGGGCTTGCCACCTTACCTCACCCGAGATCTCTCCCATTGGCATGGGCTTGATGGGTCCCTAGCCCCTTAACAGGGGTACCGAAAAACACTAATCTCACATGCATAGGATCCATGAGGCAGTGAGCATTTCATATAACCAACACAAATTCCCACATCAAATAGTGGGGCCACTGTAGGCATGGTGGCATCAACTTCGCGATGCAACAGAAATTCAGTTTCATACTAATTCATGGTAAGGGCAGTGAACAGACTGCAGCTTGGAAGGCATATCCATAGAACGAGTGAAGTGAGTGGAGTGCCAGCAACCAAACATTGAATTTTGTGTGCAAAAATTCAACATGTGAACAGTGGGTCTTACCCAAACAGAGGGTCATTCGATTCGAACACGAGGAATTCTAATGCCCAAACAGTGGGTACAATGCAAGAAAATTGAGCATCCGGACTTGTACCCTAAGTGTGAAGAAAATGTGTAGCAAACCCAACATCCAAAGCATGGGTCATAACATGAAAAATAAATGGAGTTCTGAAAACCAAACCACAGCTACAAGGCATGGAATTTCATCATCTAAACAGTGCACAAGACTTCAGAACTCAAATCCTTGTCCCACTACTGCATGTACACATGATGATCACATCAAATCAACAGAAAAGTTATGAAATTCATAACGAGGAGCATCAAGATCATGGCCAACATGGGCTGATCATGGTTATCTGGGCGGAATCTCATCCAAACAGTGAATTAGATTTTGTGTGTTGCACGTAATGCTCATTCCACAGTCATCAAATAATAAGATGTTTTGGCTATAGTACTATGTAATAAGATACTATCATATGCTAGTATTAATCTAGGTTCACAATAAGCATGTAGAAAAAAAGTGATATTTGTTGGCTCGGGAACATAGCTAAATGGAAAATGCTATTCAGAAGATGATTAAATCAAATGAAGAAATGAAAAAAAAAAAAAAAAAAAATGTATCATGCATAACATAAAAGATGCTTGATAAATATAATCTTCAATAGATATTTTCGATGGAAATTCTAAGAAATGATGAGTTATGACATAGTGTTTGTCTATGGTAATCAAATTCAGTTTTGGGGTAAGTGCTCGAGTTAAAATGAGAAAGGAGATGTTAATAGAATTTTCTTTTATTTTATAAAAAGTTTTTTTAACTAATTGATGTTTACATTGTATACCTTTAGATTTCCAAATTTGCAAAGGCACATGTCTGCTACTTGAAGTGCACGTTTAGTTTTTTGAATTTGGGTTTTTTGTTTCCCATTAATCCTTTTAAGCTGCAAGACAAGATAAAGGAATAAGTACAGAGTCAAAAAATATGATCACAAATATTAAATAAACTTCGTAGCAATCCATCAGGTGGAATTGAACCCCATAAAAATGGGAAAATCCAATATTTAGACCTAAAGAAGCAGTTTGAAATGATTTTTTTTTTTACTGTTACTACCCCTAAAATTTTGTTTTTGATGAAAACATCTTCATGGTAAAGGAGGAAAAGCATGAACATGACAAACAGTAGCTGTCATCATCAATGGATCTATGGGAACTCGAAGGGTGATCTCTAAGGCAATCATCCACAGAAGTCGAGAATTTTGCCTTCTTATAAATATATTCATGTTTTATAAGGAAATTTTTGTGCACAAGCCTTTTCCGTGAAATGCGGAAATTGTGTTGCATCAACAGTTCTCTCACTCTCTGCCAGAAGCCCACAACCGAGGAATGTTGAGATGGGAAAAAAGAAATTATTAAAAATTAAGAGCTACAAGTAACCTAGTTTCGTGAAGATAAACAGAGAATTCATAGAAATAGCTCCGAAAAAAAAAAAAAAAAAAAACGAAGTCCTAGGAGGAGAATGTGAATTTGGTGAATTGGGCCTAACTTTCTAGCATGTTAGCCAGAAGTTAGAAAAGCTATCAAAGAATTATTAAATTCGATCTGCTAAAGACTTCCATGTTTTCACCTTGGTCCAAACTAAACAATGGATTCATCACTTTAATATCTCTATAAAACCCCCTTAGTTTACTATGAATTCTTGGGAATTCAATCCGAAGTAGGCAATGGGGACTGATTTTTCTTAGTCACTCTTTCTCAACTTGTTTGCAATTAGAATGCTCCCTTAAGAATATAGAAATGAATTCTTTAATTGTTTTTATGAATAGTAATGATTAAAGTTATTAAAAATTAAACCAAATTGGATACATGTAGAAAGAAATGATAATATTTCCATGAAAACTAACTGGTGCCCAGGAACTCTTGTTTCATGCTGAATTGGGTTATGTTTTGAGGCACACAGTGACACAAATATAAATTGGATCCAAGCTCCCTTTTGCAAGAGTTGGAAGCATAAATCTAGTAGTCCAGAAGGCAAATTGAACTAAAAACCCATATATCCAAGTATAGTTAAGAGAAAGAGGCATTTATTAGATAAATCATTAGAATTTTACCTGAGCGGAGGCTTTAAGGAAGAATGTGACCGAAAACGCTTCATTTGCATAAGACGTGCTGGAAACAAAACATTTCTTGCATGTAGGTGGGTTCCTGAAGCAAGGGTTAGAGCTGAGCACCACCCTTCCCATCTCCCTTAGCATCAAACTCCAAAATAAAACACTGTGAGGTTTGGCTCTCAAAGCAAAACTCCTACTATACTGACATTGCCCATCACTCTCTCCACCGAGGCCCTTCACACTATTGCTCAAGTAAAAGTTGTGCAATCTGAAGAGAAACAAAAAAAAAAAGGGCACAGAGAGAGAGAGAGAGAGGAGGCAAAAGGGAATCAAAATCTACTATTAACAGTCTCTAAAATACCATTAATTAATATAAGTTTTTCACAAAATGTGGGCTGTTGTTTTTGACTGCACATTCAAGGCCCCAAGCCCAAAAATGCCCTCCATTGGAATTGGAAGGTCCAACTTCGCGTATGTGGCCTACAATTACTTTGTTAAACTGAAAAATGCACTTTAATGTCATGGTGGTAGGGAGACGTACAAAAATTAAATGCAACAAAGAGGCTAGAGAACATAAAGCATGCAAGAAAGTAGGCAGCAGTTGCTTGGTTTTCTTTTTTCACTTGTGTATTAGGTCGATGGAATATGTAGTTTTCTGTAATGCTTTAAATGTATTTGAATGCAATGAGAAAAAGAGCAGCTAGTATTATTCTATTCAACTTCACTTCTGTGTGAAGAAAGGAGGGCGGTTCCCCTCAAAGTGAACTCTATTTCTCAAATTCCCTATTTCACTATGTTTTCTTTCGTATCTCAGAACATTAAACCATAACATAAAATCAACCCATTAAGATGTGACATTCAATAATAAAATTTAATCAAAATTACTATAATTCCTAATTCCATTTTTAAAATAGAATTGAATCTGTTCAAATTTCTTTCAGTGAAGTATATATGTATATGTATAAAAAAATGTATACAATAAGTTATAGCTATAGCTGGGACCAGTTGCACTCTCCCTCCAAATGCTGAGTTGTGGACTTGTCAAGGGATTCGGAGTAACACTTGCACCTGCTATTTTTGGGATTGGCGTTGGGTAAATTGGACTGATTTTCGCGGAAAATGCAATTTTGACAACTTTGGGCTATTTCGTGTAAAAATACATTTAGTTGTTTTTGGATAAACAAAAGAAAAATGGGGTGCAACATGAGAAAATCCTAGGAGGTCATCCAACGTAAGTACTACTCTCACCCAAGAGCGCTGAACTTTAAAGTTCTGATGGGATCTATTGTATTAGGGAATTTGAACCTAGAACATGCTGGCTTTGATACCATCTCAAGTTGCTAACAAATACACCCAAAATGCCTTGGCATTAGATATGCAGCAAATTAACTACTTAACAGAAATGCTGTGGTGACTATGGGGATTGGGATCAATATATATATAGTATCAAACTCACATTGTATCAGTTGCTCTCAATTAACTCTCTACTTTTCTCTTTTTTTGGATAAAAAATTTACATTACCAATAAAAGAACAATCCCATCCACCTTGAATTTTTCTCTTCCACACCACCCTTTCTTCGTCACACCACATTCACTCCATCATATTCAGTCCATGACAACGATAACAATAGAGAGTGATAACGAGTTGATACACTTAACTCGGCAAGAAAAAGTCCAACCAAGTTTTGTCCCAATGAGGGCAATGGGAACACCATGCACATAATGTTTCAGTTCACGTATCCGCTTGAAAAGAGAAAAAATGTGTCACCAATGAGGGAAAGATAAACTGTCAAGAAAACAAGTAGAAGACTCAGTATTTCAGAATGAACCAGATATTGCTTACCATCTTTTCAACATTTTCATAGCTAGCCTTGCTGATGAAAAAGAATGCCAATAGAAAAACATCTGCACCACAATAGCTTAGAGGTCTTAAATTTGCTGCAATCCTCGTAATATGTTTCATAGAGCCGCAAAATAAGACCCACAAAAAAAAACCTTTCTAGCCAAAGAAAATAAAAAATTAATAAAGGGAAAATTTGATAGAACGCACGGAATCGTTAAACAATGTACCTAATTTATCCCACCATCCTAGATTATTAGTGCTCCCATCCACTACCACATTTGCACTGAAATTGTCGAAAACAGTTTGTACATAACCCTGCATCCCACAAAAGAACGATAAAATTAAGTAAATAAACTCAATAAATATTTATTAGATTGAGACTACAGAATAATGTCAATATGGCTTGAGACAAAGCTCTTGAACAATGAAGTTCTTTCAATAAAACCAATGCTTGAATTAATGTGTGAAAAGAAAATTCATCATTTCATGTGTGAATTGAAGGTAATGCTCAATTTCTGACTTCCCATGCTAAAAATAGAAAGATTTGTGATTTCATGTAAAAATATGATTTTCAAAGAACTTTGACTTGAATTCAAACTTTGATGCATGAAAACATGAAATAATGAATTTCCAATAAAATCAAGCATGATTTGATGAATAAGTCCTTAATTACTATAAATAAATGATGAAAATGTGCATTTTAAAGAAATTATCACACCACCAACCAGCATTTTGCTAGTCCCGAGAAAGAAATGCGAACTAGGGTAGGACTCTTACCTAATCTAAGAAAAGTAAATGCAAAAAAAAAAAAAAAAGGAAAAAAAAATGGCCACATTCACTGGCACTCTCGACTGCATTTAGCGTGGGCAGCAAGCCCTTAAACCCTTAGGTTACCCCTAGTGGACGAGCTATGCATCGTGAGGGTTTGCAGTGAATATGCGCCCACAAAATTCATAAAACTAAAGCCAAAAATAATGAAAGAAATTTTTCGAAAGAGAATTTACAATCATCAAATATATTCATATCTTTAGAAAAATTGAAATTAGGCAATTTTGAAACCTGGTTCGCCAATCCCATCTTTGGAAAGAAATTTTCAAAAATCATGCCAAATATGATACTGTACGATGAAAAAGTACGCATACATAAAAAAAAAAAAAGTGCTTAATGCTCCGTTAAAACCCTCGAGGAATCGTCCAAAAAATAGCTTCGCATTTAAAACTTTTGAAAATATATACGATTCTCTATCGAATAAACTGGTCCACCAAGACTTGGAAAAAAAGCAGGTTTCCACTCAAAGCGACCATGACGGCTTTCGCACTACTGTTTTTCAAAAGGCCGGAAATTTTCATTTCTAGACTCGGTTACATAGATATTGGGGAGCATACCTAAATCTTACGTAACTTCGTCCACGGTCCCCAACAATAGGCAGCCCTTTTCATGTGCCCGAATTGATTCAATGGTATTTGGAAAAATCCACCCATATGAACCAGGAAACTAGTAAAACTAAGTATTGGTGTTCCTTCATATTTTCAATCAAATTGTCCAAAAAACTAGCAAATAATAGCTTCGCATTTAAAACTATTGAAAATATATATGATTCTCTATTGAATAATCTGGTCCACCTAGACTTAGCAAAAAAACAGGTTTCCACTCAAGGCAACCATGACGGCTTTCGCACTACTGTTTTTCAAAAGGCCGGAATTTTTCATTTCTAGACTCGGTTACACAGATATTGGGGAGCATACCCAAATCTTACGTAACTTCGTCCACGGTCCCCAACAATAGGCAGCCCTTTTCATGTGCCCGAATTGATTCACTGGTATGTGGAAAAATCCACCCAGATGAACCAGGAAACTAGTAAAACTAAGTATTGGTGTTCCTTCATATTTTCAATCAAATCTTACAAAAAACTGGCAAATAATAGCTTCGCATTTAAAACTTTTTAAAATAAATACGATTCTCGAACGAATAAACTGGTCCACCTAGACTTAGCAAAAAAGCAGGTTTCCACTCAAGGCGACCATGACGGCTTTCGCACTACTGTTTTTCAAAAGGCCGGAAATTTTCATTTCTAGACTCGGTTACATAGATATTGGGGAGTATACCCAAATCTTACGTAACTTCATCCACGGTCCCCAACAATAGGCAGCCCTTTTCATGTGCCCGAATTGATTCACTGGTATGTGGAAAAATCCACCCAGATGAACCAGGAAACTAGTTAAACTAAATTTTGGTTTTCCTTTCATATTTTCAATCAAATTGTCCAAAAAATTAGCAAATAATAGCTTCGCATTTAAAACTTTAGAAAATATATACGACACTTCATTGAATAAGCAAAAAAACAAGTTTCCTCTCAAGGCGACTATGACGGCTTTCGCACTACTGTTTTTCAAAAGGCCAGAAATTTTCATTTCTAGACTCAGTTACATAGATATTGGGGAGCATACCCAAATCTTACTCAACTTCGTCCACGGTCCCCAACAATAGGCAGCCTTTTTCATGTGCCTAGATTGATTCACTGGTTTCTGGAAAAATCCACTCAGATGAACCAGGAAACTAGTAAAACTAAGTTTTGGTTTTCTTTCATATTTTCAATCAAATCGTAAAAATAAAAACAACAAATCATAGCTTCACATTTAAAACATTTGAAAATATATACGATAGTTTTTTGTGAAAAATCATAGCTTTGCATTTAAAACTTTTGAAAATATATACGACTGTTTTTTGTAAAAGGTTCAAAATTCAACACTTTTTCGAAAAACCTTTCCATAAACAAAATGGCAAACCAAATCTAATTTCCCTTACTTTTTCAAAATTCCCAAGATTTTCAATATCTTCGGTTCATAAAAATAATTGTGAAAATTTTCTCTCTGAAACCAAAAGAAAGTTAGCAAAAACAAACAAAAATTCCTAGCAAGCAAATTTTTTTTCTAGAAAGCAAATATGTGTAAAAATTCTATTTAGCACAGGACAGGGGTGCTTGTCCCCACCCCACAACCTAAGATGAACATTGTCCTCGATGTTATGCATGCGATGCAGTGCATATGAAAATGTAACATGCGAGGAAAGAAAATAACAAAGGGTAAAGTGGAAGAAGGTACCTGGCTATGTGATCCGATCCGCTTCCTGTCCATGGTAATAAAAAAAAAATATGCAAAAAGAAAACAAAAAGAAAATATATGTACAAAAAGGGAGGGAAAACTAAGAAGCTTGGAGTTGAAATCATCTTCGGAATAAAGGGAGAAGAGGTTCCTTTTGTTAGGTTTTATTTTATGCTGATTAGAAATGTTTGTTTGATTACCGATATCGCACTATAGAGAATAATTCTCTTCTTTCTTTTTATTTTGATCTTGGAATCTGCTATAGAACTTTCTTTCACTCAAACTATTCAACTCTTATGAAAAGATACCATTCAAAAAAAAAAAAAAAAAAACTCGTACGAAAAGATGTCTTTAGCCACGTTTGACCTGGTCAAGAGTCGTTATTAATAGCGAATAAAATCAATCCGGTATTTTTTTTATGGTGACTAAATATAATGTTGATTCTCTTTAAGGAATAAATAAAATAATCCCTTATAATTTGTTTATACAGAATGTGCACTGTTCTTTAATTACTACTGATTTAGAAGCCTTCTTGGAAGCTTTTTTCATTGTTAATTTAAGTGTTACTCATTTTTAATGTTGACCAATAACAATGTTAATTTGATTGAAGATACCATTGCGTCCTAACGAAAACCAAGGACTTCTTTTAGATAAATTTATCCAGATGAGGAAATGCTTTCGGATCTAGGGTACCTTGTGTTGCATTAGTCTTTCTATTTGAGAGATGGGTCTATTGACAAGGCATGTGTCTATATTTTTTTAATTAAATAATAGATATTAGGAATTATGGATATGTTCCATGAACACCCAACTCACAAGGAACTTCCAAATCCCGCATGCTTCACTCCAATCCATCCCTTACAATACTCTTATCTTCTTGATCCTCCTCTATGAGAAAAAATTCAATAAAATAGGAAGGAAAAAAAGAAACACAACTTATAATCCAAGGGATTTTTTTTATCCTATAAAATTTAAAAAAACGAGAACGAAAAAGAGAGATAGGATCCTACAAAATTTCAAAAAAAATGAGAACGAAAAAGAGAGATAGTTTCCTAATTTTGGCTGTATGAATGCTGCTAAACATAAAAAAGGAGCTATTTCTTCAAAAATTGTCATTACCTGAATCCGTTTCCTTGCTTCTTCATACCACCCAATTACACTGCAGTTTTAAGAAAATTACAATAATTAAGACCAATTTAACATCAAAATCTATAACCTGATTCAGATAAAAATACGGTAATAAACAAAAGGAATCGTGATTCATTCCAAACATACTTTTGAAGGTACCCTCTCACAGCATTTGCACATGTTTCCGTTCAGAAGTAGTGAAAATTGAGTACATGGAATGTAAAGCAACGGCTAAATCATCTCTCCTAAAGAATACAATCACCCACATCTCTAATCATGCATGTAGCTCTATATCAAGTAGATCCAAATTGTCGATTAACCTGATGGCACAAATCCATAAAGAAGACTATTAAAACCCTCTAAACAACTAATCAGAAGAATACACATTGAAAAAACAAATCAATAGTTCACGGTCGTTGCTTAACACAAAAAAACAACAAAAATTACATGCCAACATTCAATTTTTAAACCATAAATTCTAATCACGGTTAAGTTCATTGATTTCAATAAAAAAAGTCACAGGCTCATAATATGCTTATCCAGTGATTTCAATTAAAAAAATTTACAACTTGTGAAATAACATTTGGATCTTGAATATGCTTATCCAGTGAACTGCACATCCAAGGACGCTTGGCCATAATTAGAACCTTTACTAAAAAGCAACCAGTAAAGAGATTCAGTGCTTTCAAAAAATACGCATGACTGAAAAGAAGAACAAAAATTATTGTCCAGTAATATGACAATGGGAAAACAGCAAGTGGTCTTCCAAAAGTCCAAATTTGTGAAAATGGGGGTGTCCTTGAAACACTATGCAGTACTAGTTGCGAAAAAAGGCAGCAAAATGTTGAACCACTCGTAGATCAGTCGTAAGGCACATTAGCCTCACAGTACAGACTAGGGATCCATCCCTCATCCTAAGTTGAAATATCACTCCTTGGACTAAAGAATTAGAAATAAAAATATATAAATAAAGCAACAACATAGACAAGCTCATTGAAATCTTAGGCCGCTATTTTTATCCATGATCTTATGTATTCAATTACATGAAACAAGCAGGCCCTAAGTAAAAACAACCAAAGATGCCATGAAATCTAAAAAATATAAAACAAATAATATAATACAGTCTAATAAAATGTTGAATAGGTAGATATTAAAGAGGGGAACAGATCCATGCCGACTACCATCAACCATCACTTGCAAAGAATTAACATAATTCTTATCTAAATGAAGAAAAGTAATTTCTTTTTTTTTTAACACTCAAACATCAATCAGTTTAATTTGGATAATTGAAGTAGAAATAACCCATGGGGCTTGTAACCTCACAAAAAAATTAAATGACAAAAGCCAAAAGAATCTAAATCCTCCAAGCATCCTTATGTAGAGAAACATCCTAATGTAAATCAACAGAAGGGAAAAAAGAAAAAAGAAAAAAATAGACAACCCGACACCCAAATAAACCCCAAGAGCGCTTGAATGCAGTATTATTTCCATTCTACCAAATCTACCAAAATTACCACCACCAATCCAACTGACAATATTGCAATAACCTTCATGTATAAAACCATTAGCCTTTGGAGCCTTAAATAGATAGTGATTTATTAAGTTAAATTGACCCCCTGAGTCAGAACTTGCTCACTATGTAATCCGTTGTATGCCCTTCTTCCATACCCTTAAAGATATGCCAAATATTGCCTACAAGATACAGGGGATGTACCCAAAGTTGCATATTTTTCTTCTATACTCCATGACGTAGAGAATTGGGTAATTCTAAAGAAAGAAGCAAAGGATCGAACTTGAACAATGTATGGACACCAAGCAAGGAAATTGCTTTTTTTCTTGATATGTTTTTTCAAAAGTTCACTATCAATGTAAAAGGGAACTCCCTAAGTTCGATTTCTCACCTAGGTACCTAGCTATTATGAATGCATGAATATCGTGAAGTACGTAAGGGTTATGTTAGGATGCATCACAATTGGGAGACATGACAAGTCTATTCCACGATCCGCTCAATTGTCTTTGTGCATCGACGATTTCATCCTTTACATTAGGGCAACACAAACACATTTGGGTAAAAACAGAAATGAAATCTGCCTCTATCACAAATATTAATTACAGAATAGTATGATAAATATTGAATAAGTAGACATTAAGGAGGGGAACTAATCCTTCCATTTATATCTATCATCTTGCACGGAATTCTACAAAGTTCT
The DNA here is from genome assembly GCA_028538565.1 of Umbellularia californica. Classification (NCBI taxonomy): domain Eukaryota; kingdom Viridiplantae; phylum Streptophyta; class Magnoliopsida; order Laurales; family Lauraceae; genus Umbellularia; species Umbellularia californica. The sequence goes on from JAPQWN010000005.1 coordinate 81,817,113, forward strand.
GACCTAAATATGAAAAAAATAAAAAATAAAAAGGTGCAGTAAAATATCGATATAAACCATCACTTGCAAAGAACTATACAAAATCCTCATTTAAATATAAAAATGAAATGCATAAAAAGGTATAGTCAAATATGAAACTCAAGACAGATTACTCCAACAAATGGAAGAAATGTCTAGAGAGATAGAAACTCTCTCCAATAAGCTAGCAGCCATTGTAAAGGCTATAGACGCAGATCTTAACACACCATAATGAATACAGTTCCTTATGAAAACCCTATTCCAGCACAGGAAGTAGCTATTACTTCATTAGAAGAATTCTTACAAAGAATTCAAAACATAATCATTAAAGGAGGATATGAATTCCTCATACAAAGAAGAGACTTAGAAAAACTTTCTGCTCTCCACCTTACCCAAGCCATAGGAAATTCGCAAAATTTTCTAACCTTAGGATTAATCAGCTCTGAGAAGAATTAATATTATGTGGGAAAACCACTGAAAATAGCCAAGAAAACCTAAGAAAAGGGTTAGAAAGGTTTTTCCGGTTTTTACAGAATATCAACTTAACTTCAGCAAAGGCTTAACAAATCTAGCCTCACAAATTCAGATAATAAAAGGACTTGGCAACAGCCATAGCCAAAACATCACCAGTACTTATCTGAAAATCTCTGACACAGAGACAAAAATGAGTTATAACTTCTCCCAAATAAATAAAGAGGTAGAAGATATTAAAACTCATTTAAAAACTGCAGAGCATACTTATCCCTATCAAGGAATAAGAGATGCTATCAACGCTGCTGAAAGAAGAATTTACCAAATAGCAGAGAATGTTAAAGAAGAAATCTTGATGAGTTTTGATAAAAACACAAAACTTATGGAAGATGCCTGCTCTGCCATAATATCAGTTATCGAACCAGTAAAAAACACAACCGATAATATGAGAAGAGAAAACCAGAGTAACTATGCAAGTTACTATGGTGAAAGAAATATATGAAAAAATTGCTAACATACATAGCAATCTGGTCAGAGTAAAAAGGCTACGAAAACCCAAGGAAAGAAAATTGACATCCTTATTGAAAGAACAAAAAAGAATGAAAAAACTCTCTCAGATCTTTCCCAACCCTCTGAAAGAAAACTAAAAGCACAGCTCACCCAATTAAAACCTCCAAACCCACCATTAGGAAAATTAAGTTTAAATATGATACACATCAAAAAATTTGGGAAAAACCTGAAGAACAAATGTCTTGAAGGGAAACCCCAAATGAACTGGAACGAGTTTGGTGACAATGAATGGCAAATAGTGGAAAAGGCTATGAAGAACCAAACATTACCTCCAGTAAGGTATGAAAATCTTTTCCTAAAAGGAGAAGATCCTAAAGGAAAAGACTATGAAATAACCAAATGGGGAGACTTGGTCACAGTCGACAAAATATGCCAAAAATTTGACGTTTTCAATCCTACATGGATAAACATGAGGGAAAGAAAAGGATATGAATTCCTTTCACATGGTTTATTCCAATGTTGAGTACAAGTACTACATAGCCCTGACCCTGACGTTAAACTATGTGCCATCCTTGTAGATGAAAGAATTCAAAAATTCAAGAAAAGCACAATTGGAATAGAACAACTGGAATTCCACCAAAATGTTGCCTATTTCAGTGTGATCCCAGGATTTACCTTGCCACTAAAGTCAGTCAAATACATAAAATTGATAATAAGAACTCAGGGATATGAGAAATACATAATTTCTGAAGGTATAATATTAGTTCAACACCAAATCCGAGTAATGTTTACACATTATGCTCAAGATGGATTACTAAACCATATCCATAGAGGAAGAATGAACGAAGAAATTCTAGTAAGAAATTTCAGAGTTATGGCAGATTACACTTTTCGAAAATACCTACCTAAGGTATGCTCTCAGATGCTAATCTGAAAATGTTGAACTTTCCACAAATTCAACCGGCAAAAAATATATATATACAATCTCTTAGATTCCGTACACCAAGACGAAAATAATGTCTCTATCAAATTTGGACAGCCCAGCCTAGTTTATCATGAATCTAACCAGGAATTGGAAGATGACTTTAGAAAACCTAATTGTATTTTCAGAAATCTTGAAATAGCCCGAAAAAGCTATTCGGCTCCATCCAAAGCCACCCAGCAAGGTCGCAAGAAGCCAGTTATAAAATTACAATGGTCTGCTTCCACTTCTAGCTTTAATTCTAGTACCACAAATTGCAAGGATTGTAATATAATGGCAGGTTAGCAATTTGCAAGATAACAATTTAAAGTGGAAACCACAGAAAAATAGTTATCAGGTCCAATAAGACTCCCAAATCTTCTATCCGAAATGCACAATGGATGGATAACCATCCATTCTACTGGAAATCAAACTAATTGCAGTTTCAGGTAGCTTACTCAAAATCACTAGTTGTTTGAGTATTAGGAGAAGTAACCTGCTCCAATTGGAAAGACCCGGCAGCTTCCACATCCATCAGAATTCACACCGACAAATGCTCCATTGAGCAGACTGTCACCGCTGGCGGGAGTTAAAATGACATTTTCATGAACATCAGACAAAATTTCGCTCCCAAAAACCACCAAATTCCCGTCAGCAGTAGTAATCCCAGCCCCAACAGTCATCTTGGAATAAAACTAATTCACAATAAGACCCAAATGAGAGGCTAATCAAAAGCCCCGATAGAACAGAACAGCGACTTTGGAAACAGAAATTCAATGCCTTGATAAAAACTCATAAACTCTCCCAAATAGCCAAAGTAGAAAGAAAAAAAAAAAACCAAGGAAGTAGAATCAACGCGTTGAAAGAACACACAAATTTCAAGAAACAAATCCAAATGGAATTCATAGAAGATAAACAAAAGGGAATTCAATGACATGAATGCAATTACCCATCAAAGAAAGAGGCCTTTATAGAGAAATGAGTTTGCAGTCTCACGGAACCTTCATCAATGTTGAAGTCTTGTTTGTTTATTTGTTATGGGATTAGACTTGGATTTACACACATTTAGATATATTTAATTTTTTACGATCAATCAAAGTGCCCAAACAAACAAACAGGTCTTATCACACCTATGTCTTCTGTCACAAAGTAACTCTGCAAGTACTACACTCGTACTTCCACATTCATACCAGTTGATTCTAAAATGCACAAAACAGATTACCCTAATCCCTATCATCCAATTAATAACATTTTTTTTTGGGGTGAGTGGCTGGCTGGATTAATTGATTTTCTATATATGCATTGAAATCAAAGGTGATTTCCACAAGTGCATCTAATTCAAATACCTTCAAATATAATTCTTGAAATGGTTCCCGTCAAAACGCATTAAAAGATAGATGGATGGGTTTCTTGAGAGGACCGAAATCCCTCATTTCAGACCCAGAAGGAAGTAATCCCTTTCAACTGAGCAAAAGGGTCCTTCCCACCACTGCAATTCCTTTGTAAGGCTATAGTAAACGAACGTCATTAAACCACCAAGAACTCAGGTCTCACATGGACAGGACCAAAATTTCCAACCATCAGATGCATAATCTGTTGTTAAATCAGAAATACAAAGCCAAACAAACCTAGATTTCCCAAAAACCTAAGATTCAATCCTCGCCAACTTATCAAACTACTGAACAAAACACAATGAAGAAAGAAATCAAGAAAGAATTTATCAAAAGAAACCCTAAATATTGGAGAAAGAAAAGATCAGAAACCCTAAATACCTGGATTCTTTTGGCGTTGACATTGCTCTCGACTTCGATTAGGATTTTGCAATACGAGAAGATGCATTTGCCGATCCATGTAATTCTTCCAGCACTGCAGCAACATCCATTTCTTCAATCAGAAGATCCAAAGAAAGAGAAGTTCGATTTGCTCTCGCTTATCATCTTCGTTTTCCACGGATTTCGTCTTCTCTTTTTAGATAGAAAAAGAGGAGTCTGTGTGAGGAACTAAGGCGTGCTGGAGAAGCAAACGTTAAAACTTGTACCGTTGTACGCGCCGAAACTTGCCAAATAAGTACACGGGAATTCACAGCTGGTACTTTCAAATTAATTTGAAAAGATAATGATGATATTTGCACGGTGGCTCACCAAATTTCGATCTTTCCGTTTGGATTTCCGAATTTGACGGTCATGAAGTGACCTGTGGGACCCATTGCCGATGGTGCCATCATTGCTGCAGGCATCAATGCATGTGTGGTGTTAATCTGGGTTTCCATCATAGATCAATCATATAATGGGACCCTCTCCGTTTAAATTGAAAGTTGAGGATCTAGATTCGGAGGGCCAGGGTTCATCTTGAAAGATTTGGATTACCTCTTTGCGGCATCTACTAGTTTGTTAACCAATGGAGTGATTGAATAGTTATTTCAAGGGATGATAAAAAGGTACCATATTTTATAAATAACTTTTACTTTTTATCAAAAAAAAAGTCAAATAATTACTTTCCATGCAACTAAATGACAAAAAACCAACCTATCTTTAAAAAAAGATTTAAAAAGTTACATTCCCATCTCACTAAATTACAAAAAATAATACCTTTCTATTTGATCCATCTTCTTTTTTGTCATCAAAGTTGAGACGTCACCCGCATTCCGTTTTAATAATAAAGTTACCAAAATTACCCCAAAAAAGGAGTTTAAGGAGTTTAATATTTAGTTTCCATTTAATAACTACGATAGAGGATTTGCATTCGTTGTTGCTCATACATCAACCGTTAAATGGTCCTCGCCAAAGACAAATGGACGACAATAAAAAGGGTTTATAAATGTAAATGTGGGTTCTCTTTCTTCTCCAAAGACGTCCAAAGAATGAAGAGCCCACCAAGGGAAATTCTCATTTTTCTAATCTTCCTCCGTTGGTGACATTTTTTTCAATACATTTTTATTGTGTCCAAAAATTTGGAATTCTAAATCCATTTGGTAATATCACTAGTAAAGAGAAGTAAGGTAAATTGTTAAATTAAGAGACAAGATAAAAATACGGGTCAAATCAAAAGGTATCAAAATTAACAGATCACCACTTCTTCTCTTTTTTTTTTAAGAGGTAATTAGCGAAAGGTCCCTAGAATTGGACCTAGGAAGCCTCCAGTCCAACAGAAAACTTTTTAAAGGCTCTGGTCCATAAAAACAAGATGTTTCCAGCGAGAAGTTCCTATATGCACACGATCTCATTTTTTAAGACTAATTTGCCCATATAACTGTCACAAAACGTGATTAAGTGGTCCCCAATGTACAACGATTATTTAGCCCTGATTTAAGAGCATAAGCGATCAGTTATTACTGATATGCCCCTCTAAATCAGTGCAAATCTTGTTTTTTGAATTTGAAACTGTAGTCGATGAAAATCTCTAAAACTGAATGTAGAAAGTTTACGAGGGAGAAGAGACATCTATTCATTGGTGCATAGCTTGGTAGATGTTTCCTTTGCGAAACAGATTGCAGATCGAACTGTTTGTGAAGCAGTTGTCTTCACAAAGTCTGGAAAGGAGTTGATCAACTGGAAGTGCATTTTGAGTTCCGAAGCCCTAAGAAGGAGTTCCATTTTTTTTTATGTAAGCGAGTTCATCCATTCTCAGCAGAGAGTATGCAATATTTCTTATTTAAATTTGTAGATCTATATATATATATATATATTTGATATTTCTGGTGAGTTTGATTTATATGGATTCATATTGTATGGATGAACTGATATGTATGTGCTTTTTTTTGTTTTTCTTTTCCTTTTTCTTTAAATTAGACTAGATTAGTTTTGTTATCCATGAACAATTCAATTTCTATGAATTCAACTGGTCAGTTTGATATGTGTGGATTCATATTTTATGGATGTTTGATATATATGTGCAGTTTTTTTATTTTTTTTTCATTTTATTGGTAGATTTCATTTGTTTTTTTATTCATTAACAAATAGATTTGGTAGAGTTCATTTGTTATATAGTTGCTTTTTATATTTGGAATATTTAGTTATAGTTGTTCATGTATTTAGACTTGTTAGATACTGATATATATGCAAGTTGTTCTGTTTTAGTTTGTTTTTGGGATTTTTGTTTAACAGTAATAATTGTTGAGAGTTGCATTGTGGAAGAAGTCATGAAAACAAAGATCTGTGAACGTATCATGAAATTTATCTGACTGTCATACAGAATTGTTTTAGTTTATACAACTTTATCTGAGTTCTGTACAAATTATCTGACGTCTGAATTGAATTTATCTGAGCAATGTATTGAATTTATCTGAGTTCAATTGAGAAAATGCAGATAATTTTATACAAATTTGACTCAAACTCATATAGATTTGTACAGATCATGTGAGTGTTTTGCATTCTGCATATGTTCTGCAATGTTGATGACCCTTTTGATTCTTTGAATTTTGTAGTTTTATAGATGTCACAGCCGCTATTGCTTCTTTGTAAGTATGGCATGTTTACTGCCGTTATTCATTTTAGTCGGAGTATGGGTTATGATGGTTTGATGCGTCAAGTTTGTAATAAGTGGAAGAATCTTTCAGTAAACATGGTATGCATGACCTATGCATTGCCTGGCCACCCAAAGTGCTTATTGGACAGCGATTCGGATCTAATGAGCTTGTCCATGTTGGCGTCTTCAATGGGATTGGGAATAGTGGATGTATTTGTATCAGAGTCGCAGGAATCAGAGGATAATGATCAAGAGGGAATTTGTGATGATTTTAGCTGAAGATGACTTGGCATTAGTGGGATATGAGGAAACAGATATAGAGATTGATCTTCTTCTACAGTTTTGTACACACAAAGAAAAGAATTTGTTGTCTTCGGGCTGGGAAAGTGGTATTAGAGATGTGGGGCAGAGGTTTGAGGGAGGTGTTGCTGAGTTTAGAAGTATGCTGTGTAGATATGGGTTTGAATTCGTATATATGAAAAATGATAAGGTGAGGGTGACGGCTGAATGCTCTCGCAGTCATTCGATGGGCTGCAGATGGCGTGTTCATGCATCTATTGAAAAGTCGACTGGACATTTTTGTATTAGGACATTAAACAATGAGCATACATGTGGTGCAGCAGTTCGAACATCAAAGAATAGCCGTATGAATTCTGAGACAGTTGCAGAATTAATTATTGATCATATTCATGAGAAGCCACTAATTAGACCTATTGATGTCGTGCACCACTTTAAAGCGAATTATGGACTTACCATTACATATCATCATGCATGGTGGGGTGTGGAAAGGGCTAGAAATAAGTTGTATGGTGATTCGTCACTGTCATTTGACCATCTTCGTTGGTATATTAAAGTTGCGGAGGAGGTAAATCCAGGAAGCCTCTTTGTTCTAGATTATGACCACTCAACTATGTGTTTCAAGCGTCTCTTTGTCTCGTTTTATGCCTCAATTGCTGGTTTTAATCATATTCGTCCTTTGTTATTTCTAGATGGTACTTTTTTGAAGGGGAGATACAAGGGGAACCTGTTGGTAGCAATTGGGAAGAATGGAAATCAGGGTAAGTTTTGATTCTGTTTTTTCTGATATTATTGACACATTCTGTTTTACTTAATGACCAGCATGTTCTGATATTTTTATTATTATCTGAAATATAAAACTTTTGTTTATGCTTGCCACAGGTTTGTTTCCACTTGCTTTCGCGGTGGTGGACTCAGAGACTGAGGACAATTGGACATGGTTTCTTCAGAACTTAAGGAAAGTTATTCTTTCCGATCGCAATATTACTTTTATTTCCGACAAAAATCCAGGTTTGATAGAGGCTGTTTCAAGGGTATTTCACTTTTCCCATCATGTGTATTGCCTTTAACACCTGAAGGCAAATCTGAGGGACAAGTTGTCTGGTGCTTTTACTAATGAATTTAGAGAGAGAATGGTAATGATGCTTCGTGAATGTGCGTATGCGCCGACCATTGCGTCCTTACATGCAAAGCTGCAGTCATTGAGGCGTGAAGGTGGTTCTAATGTAGACAGATTTCTTTGTGGATTGCCACATGAAAGGTGGAGTAATGCATATTTTAAGGGTCATCGGTACGGTGAGATGTGTTCAAATGCTGTTGAATTTTCAACTCATGGATTAGGGAAGCCCGGCATCTTCCAATTACAAAGACGGTTGACACAATAAGGGTTCAAATAATGGAGCAAATGGCTAATAGGAAGGAAGTTTCCAGCAGATGGAAGTCAGTCATATGCCCAGATATGGATAAGAGGCTGGATGCTGCTATCCCGGTTGGAAGGACATGGACTGTCAGCTGTTCGAGTGAAACTGTTTATGATATGCACTCTTACCCGTCTGTGACTGTTGACATCTTTAATTACATAAGTTCCTGTTATCAGTGGCAGATAAATGGTTTTCCATGTGCCCATGCGTGTGCTGCGATTCACAAGAGTGGAAAGGATTTGAATCTTTTCGTGGATCACTATTTTCACTCTGATACATATAGGGCTTCATACGATGAGCAGATATTCCCAATACCAACTGTTGAAATGTCGGATCCAACAGTTGCTGAAGCTGTTATACTCCCACCAGTGGTTAAACGCCCAGCTGGTAGGCCAAAGAAAAGGAGGATCTTGTCAAGAGGGGAGATCACACGGCAGATAAAATGTGGTCGATGTGGTCGGATTGGGAGTCATAATAAGAAATCGTGCAAGGAGCCTATTCTTTAATAATTCATTGAATTAGATGTTGAAATCTCACCAGTGTATAATAAGTGATGTTGACATTACTTTTATTCTTAACTGCATTTTAATGTGTTGTTACATTTACATGTAAATTTTGTCAGATGTGTCTAATTGATATGGTCAGTGTTCATAGTTGTGATAGAATTTTAATTAGAGTTGAGATTAGGTTAAATGAACAGCTAGACAGATCGATCACAGGAGCCAGCTAAATATGCAGCAGAACTCAGATAATATTACCCAAAAGTCAGATAATTTGAATCAGAAATCAAATAACTTCGTTCAGAACTTAGATAATTTCATTCAGAAGTCAGATAATTTTATCCAGAACTCAGTTAATTTGGTTCAGAACTCAGATAACATTTGCCAGAAATCAGATAATTTCATTTAGATATTAGATAATTTGCTTCATATCTTATATAATTTGATGCAGAACTCAGATAATTTGAATCAGAACTCAGATAATTTCAATCAGGAGTCTGCTAAAATTAAACCAGAACTCAGATAAAATCATTGCATAGGGCAAATGTGTCACGAATATATTGACAAGAAGCTTTCATATACATTCATTCACAAGTGTCACAATGAATTTCATTCAGTCTTTACAAATTTGAAAATGTCAATGACAAGTTCTTCTCCAACATTCATTTGAGCGAAAAAAATTACATTCAAAAGTTCGTTGTACTGGTGCTTTTCAGATACCAAGATTTACAAAAGAATGTTTCATCTTTTCTATGACATTAAGTTGATTCAAAACAACTTGCTTCTCTCATGGCTGTAGATTCGTCATCAAATTTCGAAATCATCATCAGCACCTTGTTGCCTGGCGTGGAAGTTTTCAATAGTCCAGCTGCGATGCGTGTCATTTAGGAACTTGTTTACTATCTTTGCCCTTAATCCATCAATGATGCGCTGTGACAGCTTTGAAGCAATTGCTTGTTTTTGAGTAAGTTGCTTCATGAGATAACAAACGATTACGCCGCAATCAACACTGAAACAGGACATGTTATTATTAGTTGATTGGACAGAAGTCAATATGAAGTCAGAGGTCACAACTGCACAAGTAAAATGATACTTACGAGCCCATTTTCTGTTGTGGGGCGTCTTCCACGCTATTCAATGGAGCTCCATATGGTTGTGTCTCCTCCACGTTTACATAATTGTAGTTCTCCACATACTGTTTCTGTAGAACAAAAAGAAGTCAGTATTTTGGGTTTTTTTTGTTTATTCTAATGGGGGCTATTATATAAGTAACGACTGAGTCAATGAGACATACCGGAATTCGTGCATCCTCAAAGTAATGATCTACTGTTTTAGCTGATCTTGGGCGTAAGGAGTTATAATGTAGCCAATCTCCTTCTTTCTGATCCAGCACCAACAATGTCCAGTGGAAGGGCTCAGCATCCTTTCTTTTTCCATTTGAATTCATTGGAAATAACACGAATCTGTGGTTTGTAGTTCTGGTTGGGGAGATTTGTGGGTGAAGAAGCTTTTCCCTCATTTCCGATGTTTTGGAAGTAACAAGTTTCTACATTAAGATTAGTTTAGAAACTGTTCTTGCATATTAAAATAAAGTAAATGGTGACACAGTTAACACAGTAATTGTCTTTTACCCAGCATAAACTTGTTATGAAGTATGTTTTTTCTTGATGCAGCTGATCGACAGTTGTGAGTTGCTGTTGTATTTCTCCCTGCTCTCTATATAGCAACTCTCCGTAGTTGTCGATAATCTGTTGAATTCCAAACTGATAATGTTAGGCATCTAGTGTGAACACAACCATTTTATGTTTCTGTAAAAATGAAACAATACTCTGTCAAACTTTAACTGTTGTGATGCTTACGGTGCTTGACAATTCTGATTTGCTGAGAACTGCAATTATGTCCTCATATGACACAGCATGCATGCCCTCACCTCCCCAAACGAGTGCTCTGCAAATGCAATTGCAGAAAAATCTCAATTATTCTACATTTACTTTAATGTAATTTTTAATTAAGTAGCTGTTTAACTTAGTTGCATAGGTCTGTAACTTACGCATTCCCTTCAGCTTCATAAATCTGTTTCAGCTTTTCGACATCAGATTCACTCATAAGCTTAGTGATGTTATTTTTTGGGAATGTAAAGGGGGCAGCTGTTGGGTGCGTTTTCCTTGATGCTGTTCTTTTTTTAATTCTTTTTACCATTGAGGATTGTTTCACCTCCGTAGTAGGCTTCAATGGTGCTTCAAAGGTCATGATCTGTTTAAAATTTCAAATAAACACACATAGATTAAACAAATTGGAATGTATAAAAGGACAGATAAATTCAATATAACATCATATAACTATACTAAAAGTCAGTTAAAATCACACAAAAGTCAGATAAATTTAATGACAACTGATATAAGTCCTCACAGAAGTCAGATAAATTTGATACAGAACTCAGATAAAGTTTCTGAAAGTCAGATAAATTCATACATAATGCATGTAAAATTAATTAGAATTGTTAAAAGTTCATACAGATAGTGAGATTGATTTGATAGATACTCAGGTAAAACATTAATTGCATTCAAAGAATAATTAGCAAAACATGCATGCACGTTTAATTGAATTACCTCTGGCACTTTTTGATGAGCTGCAGCCTCTTCTGATGCTTTCTGTTCTACTCTAATCCCTCTTTTTTTTTTTTTTCTGAATTGCTTTGTCTTTGAGGCTCGAAGATATCATCCAGTTTTTTCCCAGCCCATTGCAGTCCCTTTTCTGCATAATCAATAGTCATCTCCTTCAAGAGTTGCTGCAGTTTCATGTTGTTTGAATCAATAATTACAATCTTTCTCTTCAGGGCCTTCACCTCTTTTTCTGCATTTGCAGCTCTTGAGGACTGCATATCCGACACACTGATAGTATGTTTCAACTGCTCTTTGAAAGAGTTGACCAGTCTAGAGGAGTCTTCTACAGCCTGATTGTTATCAACATGATGTCTTTCAAGGGAAGTCATCTCCTTTGTCAGCTGCTCAACTAACAATAGAGCATCGTCCCTTTCCTTGAGCAAGCTGGTGATTCTCATTTCTTTTTCAAGCCTTTGTTTCTTGATAATGTTGTTTTCTGTTGATGTCCGTTCAAGTTCAATAGCCATCCTTTGGATATGTGACTGTAACTCCCCCTTCTCCTTTGTTAATTGCATGACTAATGAAGTTGCCCTGTCATGCTCCTCGGTAAGATTCTTGAGCTCGCTGTTTTCAACGGATTCTGATTGGTGGCCAGGCCAAGGCACGGTGTCAACAGCTGCTGGTACTAGCCCAGAGTGTGCTTCAGATGTCTCCTGATTTTTTTTGTTAATGGTGCTGCCAATTATGTTAGCTAAGATGTTTGCAATGATCAGATCTGTCTGTTGGGACATCTCTTCAAAACTAGGCATCTCTTCACCAAATGATACAGACTTTGTTTGCACTCCAGTGAAATTTGTTTCTTCACTGTTACTATTTTGTTTCTGCTCTTCTAACTCTGATACAGTGAATGTGTCTTGCATTACGTCTGTATCTGGCTGGGTTGCTTCAATGATTCTGTTCTCAGTTCCATGCTCTCCTTCTGGTATTTCAATTTGTTTTCCCTCATTTATTTCATCTTCATTCTCTCCCTCATCCTCATTGTCTTCTTCTACATCTACTGCCATAGACTGTTCATGTTGTTGCTGTTCATCTGTTTCTGGATCCCCAAGTTCACATTCATCAACTGTCTCTTCTCCTTCACCTTTCTTCTTCTGTTTATCTTCTTGCTTATCTTCAATCTCCATTATATTTCCCCTGTCACCACTGCCACTGTCCAACAAGGTCCGGAATCGCTGCACTTCAAGCAGTGTGCTATCTAAATTGTCACCGAGGACCTGCATGAGGTAAGAGTGTTACGTTGGTGATGCAAGATTAAAAAGTTAAATAAATTTGTAAAGTAAAAGTAGTGAAAAGTACCTCAGTAGCTAGTAGTGAATGAAGGGGCCTTTTCCTAAGTGCCATAGTCACTGCCCTTAGATTCCACTTGAGTATCCTTGGGAAATGTAGTGAATCATTTGGGCTGATAATTGTTGTGTGCTCACACAACCAGTACTGTTACATAATTACAAAAGACATGTATTTCAATTATTATTTATAGATTCAAATTCAAATGTCTAAATTGGTAGTTGTATATCTTACTGGTAATGCAATGAGGCAGCCAATGACTCTATCAGACCCACGGTCCCTATTGTGTACCGACTCCATCAGAAACTTTGCAATCTCTTCTGGCCAAGCATAGTGTTTCATTTCCATATAGTTTTCTACGTAACCCACATATGACCACCCTATTGTGTTTCCATGAGTGGCAAAGAATATTACCACAAGGATATAGAGGCACAGTAGCCTGGCAACATCTGCAATGTCAGTTTCTGAATTTCCATTCAATGCTTGATGGAGCTGTGCTTTTATTTGTGGAGCGGACACCCTTGAACCGGTCTGAAATCTCCTAGATACAAAGTCAGATGTTTTCCTTTTTTAATACTTCAGATCAAGTGGTCTTATTTCATTTGGTATTCCAAAAATGTGAGATATGTCATCTGCAGTGAGTGGAACATAGGACCTCCCCAATCTGAATTACCTTCTGTGGTAGTTGTATGTATCAAGGATTAGCATTATATCCTTGTCATATTTTCTGTACATTTGTTCTGATAATTTTGACTCCAAGATGCACTCTATGAGGCTCCAGAATGGAGTCTTCCTCAATTCAACTCTGTGGAGCTCTGTTATTAATGGCTTTATAGTCTGAATTAGTGTCACTATTGACACCAAGTTAGATTTGAACTGTGCATGATTTGTAGTCCTCTCAGGCCTTTTCTCCTTACTCTCTTGGGCACTTTTTGTTGGTTTATCATGTGCTCTTTTTCGTTTGTTCCTTTTTCTTGCTACATAGAGTAAAATAAATGAGATTCATATAATATTAAATGTAAATAAGTGTCAACAGAAGACAGATAAATTTTATAAGTCACAGATAAATTTTATATAACATCAGACAAAGTTGACACAGAACTCTGATAGTTTGTATATACACACAGATACCTTTCTGATAAACTCAGATAAATTAAATTGAAGTACATAAAGTGTGTACAACTCAAAAAAACATAATAACAACTGGTTGTAATCTCAAATAAAGTCATTTACTTTTGTTACTAACTCCCAAACTTGAATAAGATGAGATAAAGGAAATGCAAAGCAAAACAAATTCTGTTATATAGTGACATTACTTCATCTAAATTTAGTTAGAACATATAATTTCACATCAGGCACATTTAAATACAATATAATTTGACTGAATTTTCATTCCAAACTCATATGCATTTGCTTTAATGCCAGATAAAGTCAGTAGATATTGTGCTATTTTCAGCCCAAAACACAGATAAATTGAATATAAATTCAGATAAATTGTTTACAGAACTCAGATAATATGCATATAGAAATAGATACATTTGATAGAAACTCAGATAAATTTATCATGAAGACAAAAGGCTTGTGTGATATTGACAAAAACATATTAGGTACTCATTAAAAACTGAGATTGAGACATTTTATTTGTGTTACTCCCTCAGAAATTAAACTAATATCTAATACAGGTAAGTGAAATCCAAACAAACTGGGTTGCAAATGGACATAAATTGAATATAAATTCAGATAAATTGAATATAAATTCAGATACATTCAATTCAGGCACATATAAATACATTATATTTCAAGTTAATTTTCATTCCAAAAACATATTTATTTGACTTAATCTCAGATAATGTCAATAAACATTGATTCAAGTTTACTCAGAACTCAGATAATTTTAGCATGGATACAAGAAAGATTGATTAGTTTTGTACACAAATCAAATAAAATCACTAAGATAGGCTTTCTTGAAACCACACAGAGTATAAGGAAAATGAAGAAACTGCTTAGATACCCTCTTCTTTCGGTGTTTGTTGACTCTGTCTTTCCAAAATCAAAGAAGACTTCGTCCTCGCCATTTCCTGAATATATTTTCGTTATTAGAAGATGAACCAGAGAGAAAGGTACAGAAACCTTCGAAACGGCGATTTACAGTAAAATAGGGTTCCGAAACATGAAGATTATGAAAGTTTGAACTCACAATGGAAGTTAGTAATTCGGATTATCGTTAACGGCTTTGGAAAAGGTTCTGCAGTCAAAGAACTGTCGTCTGCAACTAGGGTTTCAATCCACTCTTTCTTGTATTTCTTCTTCTCGAACTTCAAGTTTTCGGAAATGTTATCTTCGAAGGAGCTACGAAGTTCCAATGAAACAGTTAACTCTTAATATTTCTTTTTGAAACGAAGCCCTAATCTGCTGTTGTTCGAAGCATGGAATCGCAACTCTGAAACGTCGCCTTCTTCTTCGATAGTTCCTTCTTTGAGACGAGTTGCAACTTTTTTGATTGGGATGGTTGTAGATTTTCTCGACGTTATGTGAATGAATAGACATTAAATGAAGGGGCAAATTGGTCATTTTAGATATGGAATTATGTGTGAGGGACCTCTTGCTGCGTGACTTTTTTTTCTGGACTGTTTGCATTAAAGTGAATAGTTGAGGGACCTCCGACCAAAGCCCTCTTTTTTTAATTCTAAAGGATATTTCCTCTTCCTTTTTTTTAAAGTCTAAAAGATATTTTCTCATGCTATTAAATGACACAAAATCCTCTTTTTTTACCAAAAAAAAAAAACACCTTCTTAAGAGTAAATTACCCAAATAAGCCAAAGCATAGAGTAGTTTCATGTGGCAAAGCATATACGCCTGTTTTTTTTTCCCTCTTGATTTGACAATTTCTCTTTACTTCACTCTACAGGTAAATTACCCAAACAAGAGCATCGAGTAATTTCATGTGGCAGAGCACTCTTGACATTTTTCCTTCACTTCACTCTATAGGGAAACTACACAAACAAGCCAAAGCAAGGAGTAATTTCATGTGGCAGAGTAGACGCATTGCTTTTTTTTTTTCTCTTAATTTGACATCTTCTCTTTACTTCACTCTACAAGTAAATTACCCAAATAAGCCAAAGCATAGAGTAATTTCATGTGGCAAGGCAAACACTTGCGTTTTTTGAAGATGAAGAAAATTTAAAATGATTCTAAGTGTTTGTCTTAATGTCAAAAAAGCGTTTCATAAATTAGTAATATTAAAATCGTCTCTAATTTTGTGGTTGCCATTATCACTGAAAAAAATAGAGTCTAGACGAAGTCTAAGGATTTAATTTTTTTTTGTGTCCACCGTTTTTTCAACTATTTGATGCAATGCTTTTGTGGCCATCCAAATTGCTTTCTTATTGACTCTCTTTTCACATGTTACACATATGTGTCTTAAAGGTGTATTTGTACAACGAGAGGATTCCACAATAGAGAAAATTTATTTTTGTTTCCATGCAACTCATTATTTTATGATTGTGTATGTCATTTTATTTTATTTTTTGAAAAAATGAGTGATTCTCCTTAATAAAAACCATTTCAATTTCCTTTAAGAAAGATAGAAATGTAGGGTTCCTTTATCCTAAAAATACAAATCTCTATTCATGAAATCCGTGTACGTGATACAAACCATTTCAAGATCTGAGCATTAAGAAGTAGAGAAACGAACATATCACAGTTGATGGCGATGTCTCATCAGCATATCATTTTATTTTACTCTTTATTTCTATTTTAGTTTTTCATCAAACTACTTTCTTTGATTGCCAAGCATCCAAGTGGGTCGTATTTAGTAAAATTATGTCAAGCACTAAAGTATAGAAAATGGGCCAAGCATAAACTTTGCCGAGAAAAGAGCCGACCATAAACCTTTTATTTGAATTACCAAAGGAAAAATTCCATTGTTTGTTGCTAGCCAGTGATGGTTGGTTATCGAGAACCTTTGTGATTAATGTGGTTTTTAATCTTTTAAGCGTCAATTGTGGGTCTCTTTACAAGTATTGACTAAGAAGAAATCTAAGAGACAATAAAAGCAGTATAAACATGCACTTATCAAAGAAGAAGAATAAATAAGTCCTTTAAAATTAATTTAAAAGGGTGTTATTTTTAAAATCAAGGAAGATTCTTGCATAGAAAGAAGACTTTGGTAAACCATCAACACATTTTTTTCTGCTATGCTGGACTACAAGTAACGGAGTCATACTTTAACTTAAGGACCCAGGATCGGTTCGTGGGCATGTATGTGAAACTTTAAATGCGCAATACTATTCCATTATGACAGTCAGATGTAAACTATCAACATTGACTTCGATGTCATGGTCAGGATCTTAGATGTTTTTTGAACCCTAGGCAAACACTTGGGCGGAGGTCCATGGCTTGTGAATTCATTTGTAAAACTAAATATAAATTAAAACCATGACTAAAGAATATATTACCTTTGCATGCGTGCAATACATTGATCGAGTTCTTATATTTCACATAATAATGTTTGACCTACTATAATTTTTAGAAGAAACAAAGTGAGAAAAAAAAAAAAAAAACAATGGTTCAGTCTCATCTAGATATGATTGCTATATACATATATATATATATATATAATATCAATATTATTGTTCACATTTACTTCGTTACACATCGATGAACAGGGATCGGTCTTGAGTTGTGGTTTGGTTGAGCATGTCACTCCAAACCTACTATTTGGTATGGTTGGACAATCAACTTAATTAACGATCATTTAGTTACACTGTTAAGTGGGCCACATGCAATCCTTTTAAAAATAAAGGATCAGGTGGCTAAGATATTCCTATCCATATATACTTTATAGGGCATGATGCCCACAAGGCTTGGATGACCCCAACATCAGATGGTTGACCCCAATATAATTGGGAGAAGGTTTTGATGATGATGACGACAACGACGACTTCTTTAGTGCATGATGCATCATCCAAGAGATTTGAGACGTAGGATGTACTTTAGGCAGACTAACTAAATAAATCATGCTTACAAAAAAAAAAAAAAAACCTGAATAAATCACTTAATACTCCAATCAACAGAAATTATACTATTAAAGGATCCATATTTTTTTTCTAATACACTTTACAATACAAGGAAGGTTAAATGGGATATGGTTAAGATGATTATGAGGAGGATGACGAAGATGGATAATAATAATTTGTTGGTTCTCGATCGAGCGTGTGCATGAATTCCGTAAAGTCAGCAATGTCGGTGTCACTTGGAGGAGCAATGTCACAACCCATCTCTTACGCATTACGTATAAGTTCTTCCGGAAGATTATCAAATGAGTTTGTTAGTTCTTGATCCAGCATCTCAATGAGTTCTACAAAGTCGGCAAGGTCGGCGTCGCTCAGAGGAGCAATGTCACAAATCGTATTTGAAGCATTAGGTATAAGTTCTTTTGCAAGGTCGGTGTCACTCAGAGGAGCAATGTCGCAGCCCGTATTTGAAGCATTAGGTATAAGTTATCTTGCAAGGTCGATGTCACTCAGAGGAGCAATGTCACACCTCATATCTAAAGCAATAGGTATATGTTCTTCCAAAAGATTATCAAACGAGGGGACAATAGATTGGTCATTTTCTTGGTTTCCATTGAGGGGTATTTGTTACAAAATAATCTCTCTCTTCTTGCCTTTTGTGTTTAATCCTTCATAGAGTACAATGGATTGGTCGTAAGGTCGTAAGGTATACGCTCTTCCAAAAGATTATCAAATCAGGGGACCATAGATAGGTTGTTTTCTTGGTATCCATTGAAGGGTCCTTGTTGCAAAACAATCTCTCTCTTCTTGCCAGTTGTGTCAAATCTTTCGGAGAGTACAATGGCCTTCCTCTTCCTACTCTCCCTTTTACTGGCACTCAAGTTCTCATAAATGCTGCAAATAACCCATTTGTCTAGTTGGAGATTGTGATTTAAGAGAAAATCATTAGGAAAATAATAAAAAATGCAAGAATACATATTTAATTAAATAATGCATGCATTCTTCGAACCATTTAGGGTCTAATTACCTGATACATAGTGCCAGTGGGTGGTGTTGTGTGTATGGAATTTTACCAATGATCAACCCATAAGGGGGATTGGTAGGTTCCTCATCATAAAAAGAAGAAGAAGAAGAAGAAGAAGAATGCAAGCATTCATGTAAACTCATAGTAAATTATTATAGAGTGACGGAATGGTGTAATGTTTATATACCTTCATGGGGTCATTGGGAAATTATGCATGGTGATGTTCATTCAATCTGTACTCGTGCATGATCCAATTGGTCTTCTTTTCACATGGATGTTCTCTATAGTAGAAAACAAGGGATCTCGTAGTGTCAATCACGTTGTTTCCTTCTTTAATTTTAGTTTCTACTGTGCTGGCCTTCCAGTACCCATTTTTGGTGGATCGACCTGGTCGGATCCCGTTCCGATACTGTCAATGAGTCGAACGTAAAGAAGTAACACTTCTCTTCTCCCCTTGAGCCAAATTGAGCTACAGTACATTCCATTAAAGTCTAAACACACCAAGAACATGCAAAGCTTCTTTAATGTATTAAATGTGAAGTAATCAGACACACAAGACTAACACTAGTAGACTGCAAAAGAAAACCCATCTGGTTCACGAATGCATTCAAGAAAAATGGAAGAATGAGATTTTTGTAATGTTCAATGGTAAAGAATAAGAAAAAGAACCAAAGAGGAATGACAACATGAACCATTAAACTCAAAGAAACAACATGCATTTGACATCATCTCATTTTAAAAAAACTCAAAATCAAGAATACCAAATAAAAGAATTTGAATCTGAGACATTAATCTTGGGAAAAAAAAAACAAGAAGAAGAAATTCTTGACAGAACTGAATCATCCCATGTACGATTCAGACTGCAAAAAAGAAAACCCACCCGGTTGATCAACTTATGCATACGTCCAAGAATGACAAGTGAATGTCATCTTTAAGAAAAATAATGAAACAAGAATAGCAACAACATGAAGAAAGAAGAAGAAGAAGAAGAAGAAGAAGAAGAACAACAACAACAACAACAACAACAACAACAACAAGAATATTGCATGAAAGAACGAGTGATTGATTACTTACACAAACAGAAAAGAAGATGGGATAAAATTAGAACAAACCTAGCAGCTCACTTGGATCAAACTTGTATAATTCAACCTCTTTGATTAAGTCACATGGGAGGGGCAGATTATCAAACTTTCTTTGTAGGGACTTCAACAGCTCTTTGTCTGTAGGACGAAATCTGTAATCACATGGAATCCTCATTGATGTTGATCGTGTTGCACCAAAAGACATCTCTCTCTGCTCTTCTTCTACAACCAGAGCACGTTCTCCAAATCTCTCTCCCTCTAAAACTAGAGCAAGGCACTCTAAATCTCTCTCTCTCTCTCTTCTAAGAAATATTCAAATGCAAATAGACCACCTACATCTATACAGTCTCCTAAATAGTTTTCTACAGCAATAAAGAAATATCACAACAGATGTAGGGTTTAGGGTTTGGGATTTTGGGTTTGGGGTTTGGGGGTTTGGGTCTTTGGGGTTTTGCGGTTTGGGGTTTAGGGTTTAGTTGGGTTTGGGGCTTAGGGTTTAAGGGTTTGGGGTTTAGGGTTTTGGGTTTTAGGGGTTTAGGATTTAGGGTTTGGAGTGTAGTGTTTTGGGTTTTTAGGTTTAGGGTTTGGGGTTTAGGATTTGGGGTTTTAAGGTTTAGGGTCTCGGATTTAAGGGTTTGGGTTTTGGGGTTTTAGGGTTTAGGGTTAGGGTCTTAGGGTTTAGGGTTTAGGGTTTAGGGTTCAGAGTTTAGGGGTTTAGGGTTTTAGGTTTCATGGTTTAGGGTTTAGGGGTTTAGGGTTCGAGGGTTGAGGGTTCAGGGGTTTAAGGTTTATGGGTTTAGGGTTGAGAGTTGAGGGGTTGACGGTTCAGGTTGTATTCCCACCTTTTTGGCAAGGACTTCACTCATAAAATTATGAGTGTTTCCGAAATCCACCAAAACAGTGGTTGATATGTGCCCAATCCCACTCTTCACTTGCGTTGTTTCTGGTGCCCGCGGGGCTAAAATAGCACGTAAAGAAATCTTTGGCGTTCCTTTAAGTCTTCCATAACGGCTTCTTCTTCCGCCATTATAACGTCTCCATCGTATTCTTTGCAACAAGCCTCAATCATGAACAATTTTTACATCGATATTTGGGAACAAACTTCTCATTAGAGTTATAACACAGTCTCTTTGCGCGTCGCTCTTGTAATTCAACTGTTGACATTCGTTGAATTGGAAGAGTGGAGCCACTGGTGATTGCTCCCTTGTTGGCCAGAGGATTCTTCTACAATTCTGGAACTGAAGTCATACACCGCTGCGATGTATTGCGAGCTTCATATAAGTGGGCTAATCCAATGGCTGATGTTAATGATGTAGGACGCCCAGCTAATACATCAGCCTTGATGGTGTCCTTAAATCCTTTAACAAAACAACTTACTTGGCAGTCTTGACAACGGTGTCCCGCCTTAGACAACAACTTCTCAAACCGGATTTGATAATCACATACAGTTCCAACTTGCTGACATTTGATTAACTCTCCGAAAAAATGCTGGAATTGAGTAGGGCCGTACCGAGCATGTCGGCCATTACGAAACTCTTGCCAAGTCATCACACCCCCTTCTTGATACCATAATTGAGCATCTCCCTCAAATGGAAGGATGCAAGTGCCACACGTTCTTCTTCCGATGTTCGATGGAATTGAAAGAACTGTTCCACTCTACAAATCCAACTCGTTGTTTCTTCTTCACCATTAAAACGAGGAAAATCAAGTTTAATAAATTTTGAAGCATATGATTGTTGCAAACCAATCTGGCCATTCAAGTTAGCATGTTGTGGAACAGTCTGTGAATTAAGCTTATCGAATAACTCAGTAAGCTTATGCATAATCTGCTGTTGACCGGTGGTGAGAGAGCCGACTTCAGTCTCCAACTGCTCCACTCTTTGATCCATGCCTTTGCTCTGCTACCACAATGGCACGTATTGGGGATTGTTGCTCTTTTGTTTGCCAGAACCTATTTTGAGCGGAGAGAAAAAGAATAGATTAATAATAAAACGAGTTAGGTTGACTGAGGAACCTAGGCCTCTGATGGAGCACAAGTGCTTAGAATTGAAGAATTTTTCATAATTTTAGTCATGACTTCCATTGCCTTATATAGACATGGAATTACAATACAAAAAGTGGTTGCAAGAAATACCAACAAAATAGGAGAAGACTAGCTCTTCCTTTAATACTAGGACTACCTTAACAACTCTCCCAAATATCCCAACTACACAACAACTTTCTGCATGAGATAACCAACCCCTGTTGAGGTGTTATTTTAGAATTAAAAATGCATAAAAGGAAAACAGTAAAACTAGGCACGTAACAGACAAGATGCCGTCAGTGCCATATTTGACGATGGGAAGATTTGACAATCTATTAGAGAGAAGTGAGGCCAGGACTGAGAAGGGTCGGAGGTGGTGGAGCATAACAAAGGACAAAGAAGTAAGGCTAATGATGAATTTTCCCCACATATGATGAAATATGCTTTCCAAAGACGGAGGGCAAGGAAGATTCGGGCCGTCCGGCAACTCAGTTGTAAAATAAAATTAAAGATCATGTTTAAGAGACAAGAAAAGAATATGGATTTAATAAAATAAAAAAAATAGTAAAAAATTTCAAAATTACCTTATTGGCTTTTTATCATTTTGTGGTAAGTGAATGAACTTTTTTGATTTTTTGGATAAGAATAATAAGTTGTTCTGTCTTTAAGTGGATAAGGGATTGACCATTTGACATTCTAAAAAAATTTGGGTGATTTTTCAAACATTGTACTTTTTTATATAACTTTTCTTATATTAAAAATGATCATTCACTTCGAATTCATTTTACAAGCGAATTGTCAACTTCTGGACATGCTCTTAGTGGTGGGGAAAAAATAATGGTGGTCATCAGACGTGGATAAATTAGTCGTCATCAGGGAAATTACGTATGGTACATACGAAAGTTGTCGTTCTCCGCCATTTACCCTTTTCCCACATCCAACCTAATTGTGCCAAGGAAAACAACTCATCCTCAACAGGGCACAATTGTTATAACCCCATTCAACATATACAACTTCCTCATGCCCCTGGAATGCATGGTAGATATGCCGAGTACCGCATATGATGCCTAACGTCACATATTAGGGGATGTTTGGATTAATATAGAACGTAATATCAACATATTTATATACTATCAGATTTCATATCACATAAAAAAAAAAAAACTGTTTTGGATAATGCCCATCAAATCATAGCCAACATAAAAGGATATTCATGACCAACCCAAAAAAACATTATATTATTATATAATAAAAGACAACAGGTGAGTTCACGGGGAGCGACACGTGGTAGCAGGAGCTTCCTTGGAGAGGGACATATGGCGCATCCTCAAGCTTTTTGCAATGCTATATTATGGAATTACCCTTCTAATATAATCTTATCACCTAAAATATCTTAATGTAAATTTAAAATATTCTTAAAATATGATACTTATCCATTTTCTAAAACATAGCATACAATAATAACTTCTATTTAGTTATGAAATCCAAGTCTTCTTTATTTCCAAACTCACAATTTACGGGGTCCACTTTTTTTTTTTTTTTATACCAAAAAAATAAGAGCTTTTTTTTTATACTAAAGTGCGAGCCGCTTTCATAGGCTATATTATACTACTTTTTTCTCCTTATTTTTCTTTCAATATTTAATAAGATTAATCTGTGGGGCCCATTATGGACATTTTTCTCCTTATTTTTCTTTGGATATTTGGCATGATTAATTAATCTGTGGGGCCCATTGTGGAAGCCAATTAATTCCAAAATCCACATTTAATTCTAAAACGGTACTAATTTATGGCTAAGCACAAATATAATTAAATCAACGTCCTAAAATTTTTACTATTTACTTGATATTTCCCTAAATATTTCCAGCTACCTAAAATTTCTCCAATGATTTTCCATCTTTATTATGAATTATTTATTGATATTCATTTATAATTTATTTAAATATTTAGATATATTGCTAATTAGAAATTTTAATAATTTCTTAATTATGGCATCCGTTCGGCGTAGGCCTATTGTACTAGTATATATATTAAAGCAAACAAGGAGGAGGTCCGTGAGGGGCGCCACCTCAACTAATTCTCCTTTCAAATAAATATGGAGAAAAAACATAGAGTGCATTAAGGTGCCATATCATCACATGCCACAATTTTTCTTCCAAAAAAATTTCTTTATCTATATCATCTATCTCCTAAAGTCTTTCAATCAATATCCCCTAAAATCTCTATCCGTATCCTCTATCTCCTTAAGTCTCTCAATCAATATCCCCTAAAATATCTCTATTTTGCTACCGTTATTATCTCTCTCAACATCATCTATCTTCCATCTTCTCAAGATTGTCATATTTTTATTTTAATATTTGAGGCCCACCTTTCAACAATTCACACTAATAATTTTTTCACAGCACCATCTATCTTCCATCTTCTTAAGATTGTCATCTTTTTACCTTTCAACAATTCACACTAATAAATTTTTCATTACTGGTAGACCACCTCATGGATGAACTTGTGATAAAAATATTTTGAGGTTGGAGTTTTTTTGGTTGAATCTTATAGGCATCATTTTCTGATCTGATTATATAGGTATATGACCCTAGGTTTGGCCCAACATAAATTACACTTTTGTGGGCCCACATAGACTCATAATTAAGAGATATATACATTGATCCAAGGTGGGCCAATTATTATTGGGATCAAATAACACTAGCATGTGGTTTTAAAGTCTCATAATTTATAGCTTTTAAAATTAAAATATTTATATATATATTTTTAAAACCTAGAGCTAAAAGACGGTTTGATCAGCTCTAAAATGGTATTGGTGGTACTTCAAAGGGGTAGAGAAGACATTTGTGCCGATGGATTGAAATGACCATTGGCATATGTGAAAATAAAAAAATGGCGCATTTGTGCAACGAGAGGATTGCATATTTTTATGATTTTCTTTGTTAACAATATTATGTTATTTGGTGTGATGTATTTTCCTTGCGTAGAAGAAAAAAATGAACCATGTTTCCTTAATAGAGAGGACTCTGATTTTTTGCAAAAATACAAAATTCCATTCTCATGAAGAAATAAAAATTTGTATAAACTAGAGTTCTCTTGTTGCACAAACAAGTCCAAATGGGATGGCTTTGTTTTACTGGGCTTTGAAATTATCAATGGGTAAAAAAACTTGAATGTATTTCTTATTATTAATATTATATATATTAACAAAATTCGTTTTTCTATATCTTCTTTAGTAATTATTGCTATTATTATTATTTTTATGTTGTTATTGAATGGATTTTTTAGTTTTATCTTTGTAATAGTTTATTGTTGATGTTGACCATTTGTATGTATGATTGAGGATGTGTTGGTTATTTTTATACAAACATGAATGAATATATTCTTATATGTTTATAATTAATTTTGATATCTCATAAACTCAAAATATAATAATTTACTTTTTGCCCCGGGCTAAGCACAGGGCGTTGTTGCTAGTTTAAAAGTGGCATAAAATATTTTCCCAAAGACAAAAGATATTCATGAGTTACGTACTATACTGCCTGGGGACCCACCACTAAACAATTATCTACGACCCTCATTGCAAGAATCTCAACCATATCCATGCCTTGGGAAAATGCAGCTTAATTAGCATTGGATGATTATCTACAGCACTGCAATATGCATTGACAGTAGAGAGTCAGAGACACAAACATTAAGCTATATAGAATTGTCTCCCTAAATTAAGCTTTACGAGAAGAAGAAACTAGACTAGAACAATATGTTTATTTACTTATTTATATTTTTCTTTTATCTGTGGAATGATACGTTATTTAAGGAATTATCATATGTTGCATGACTTAAATGAAGCAGTACTTGAGGTTAAGATCAGCAAACAGTACAAACAGGGTTATCTTGGTCTTTAAATCACAAGTTGGAGTTTGTGATTCACAGATCACTAGATGTATAACTATCCTGGTTTGCTAGGGTAGGAAGCAAAAACTGGTTGTTTCAAACGTTTGGTTGTGGATCTTGGTTTTGCTTGTTTGTATGTCTTGCCTTGATGAGTTTCTAGCTTTTATAATAGTAGTCACTTTTAAATCCATGAAATCTCAACATATGATATTTCAAGTTTTAGGGTTCAAGGTTCAGGGCTCAGGGTCTGGGGTCTAGGGGTTTGGGGTTCAGAGTTTAGGGTTTTCGAGGTGATCATGCTAATACATGATATCCTATAGCTGCGCTTTGTGTCGTGCCGCGTCTTAGGCACCCTGGCCCAACACGGCATGACTAGCACTCTGGGTAGTGCCATGCCATGACCCAGGGCCCTTGGCCCAACACCACAAGTGTTGTTGGATGTCTCAACTCAATATTGCTCTCAGTTTGAACAAGATTAACTTAGGATTTGAGAACGGGTCCTAACCCGAGTGGAAAGGAGTGGCATTTCTCGCCCGGCGGGGTACGCACCACCTTTTCTCGTGTGTGGGGGCTTCCTTCCCACTTGTGTGTGTTATTCCCGCATGTGTGGGCTCCTTTCCCACTTGAGTGGGCTATTTTACTCTGTGTGTGCGGGCTTTTAATTGGATCCCAGCCCCCTTGGCTTGGTTACTAAAAAAAAAAAACCCTCAGTATTTAGGTCAACATTACATGCATCTAGGATGATTCAGTTTTCTACCAGTCTTTAAAATGATTGCTTTGTATTCCACTAGTGTTTCCAGTTTATACTGCTTGGCGGTGAATGGGATATTTCCAAGGCCTGAAGTGCTAGGTTACATTTTCCAATCACATTGGTAACATATAGACGGTTATACCTACAATGATCAAACTCCATTGGCAATTGATAGACAGGCATGTGCAAGTTTGAGATCTCCACATTGGGCCTAGGTTAGGGGTTGCAACAAGCTAGATTAGAGTTGTGCCTAACACGAGACACAGACCCTAATTTTTAAAGGGGGACGCATAATCAAGTTTAGGGTACAAGACCGAGAACAATAACTGAATTTGACATATAGAATTAGACCCGGGTTTACATATATTGCTTTATGCAACAACAAAAATTTTTAACATGATGCTTTGTTTGCATACTCAAGGTTGTCCTTCTATAGGTAGTAGAAACACGGAGGGACAAATGCCTCAAAAATCCTATATCTATATTTCATAAATGAATATTAGCACTAGTTTTACTGAGAGAGAATAATAGTCAAAAGGAGCAATTCAGCCTTATAATTAGCATCGGGAAATATGCATTTAAAATTTGTTCTGAAAAAAGATAAAACCTATCTAATATAAGTTTCAAAAACCAGTGCCGGTCTTCATACCAATTGGGACCGGGATGAGTCCATGCTGACCGTGCCATGCCGGTATGGCTGCACCGCTATTAAAAAGAGTCGAAAAAATCTTAAATTTTTTTTTAAAATAGTAAAAATATAAAAAAAAGGGCTATTCATAACAAATACCAAACCCAAATATAGTGATGTTTAGAACTGAGTTAATGAAAAAATTCTGTGAAAAAATTATACTTTTAAAAGGCAAAATCGTCTTTTTTTTTATTCTTTTAACTTATAGATTAAAGTTAAATTGATAAAAAAGAACTTTAAAGGAGATAAATAACTTTAAGCTTACAATGTTCACTAACTCAAGTTAGTTTCAATGAGCCCCCCACCTAGATGTATAAAGAAAAAGGTAGTATACCAATTTGAAGGCTTAGTTGTGGAGTAGGAATATTCAAATGATCATAGTCTTTGACTTTTAATGTTCAAAGTTTTTAAGGGGAAAATTTATTTTTTAAATTTTATCTTTTTATTTCTAGGAATGTGACTATGAGTTAAGGAAATTTTTAATAAAAGCAGAAACTACACCAGCACCAATATATAAAAATCTCTTAAAAAGTTAAAAATAAAAACTAGTGAAATGTTTTGACATCGTGTACCACCTACATGTAAAAACCTCTTAAAAAGTAAAAAGCTAAAAAAAAATCAGTCAAAGGTGAGTTTTGAAATGATGTGCAACAAGAGCAATCACCACCCTTTTGTGACAATATAACATTCAGTGCATGGTGAGTGCATGGTGGGTTTCAAACTCGTGTAGAAATATATTAACATGTTCCGAGACTCTCAGTGAGTTATAGTGCATCATCTGTTAATGGATGCGATATATAATATAAATCAATTATTTTGTTCTGGCACAACATTTTATTTGTGACGAAACTTGACTCGTTTCAGACATGGCCATAGCAGGTGTTGCCGACTAGAATTTTAAAACATGATTTGAAAACTCAACCTGCTACTTGGATTCCATCTTGACAACCACTTACTCAAACATCTTAAGCTATTGGAGAATGACGTAACGATGCATATCAAAATGTTCAACATAAATAATTTCAACCCTTTGGTTTCATGCCACAAATAATACCTAGATCCAAAATTAAAGACGGTATAAATCTTGCACCGAAACTTATTGGCTCAGGTTGGGTCCTCCTTGTTTTCCAAGACTAATTTTCTTCCTTATCCTAAGTTAGCCCTTGAATATACACTATCAAGTTGGGTCCTCTAGGTTTCCCTTTCATCCTTAGCCTCGGTTAGCCCTTGAGTATGCACTATCAAGTGAGGTCCTCTTGGGTTTGAAGGACTTACTTTCTTCCTTAGCCCAGGTTAGCCCTTAAATATGCACTATCAAGTTGGATCCTTTAGGTTTTTTGGAACTTATTTTCATCACTAGCCTATATTAGCCCTTTAATATGCACTATCAAGTCAACCGAGTCTTCCTTCATTCTTAGACCATATAACTTTCTCAAATTTAATGGTTTAGGTACTTGTAGACTCGATGGAATTTGCCTGGCATGGCTAAACAAATTGGGTCATACTCAAATCAGTCAATCTAGACTAAGCCATTTAAGTAAAAGAAAAAGGTGCACCCAGAGAGAGAGAGAGAGAGAGAGAGAGAGAGAGAGATCATCCATCCTAGTCCTACTCAAGCTTCACTTTGGAGTTCTAATGGGATCTGATGCATCAACAGTACTACGATCACACCTGCAATTTTTTTTTTTACATAAAGGAGTACAAAACGTTAACTTTCCAGGCCGTTATCAATTCTAATACTATTTTTTCTAAGAATTTTTTTCCTAATACTACTATTGCTGATTTTATTTTATTTTATTTTTTGAACATGATTTGGATTGGTGATTCATGTCTACTTCTTTGTGTGAGTGGTGAAACAAAATAAAATTAAGGGTGATATCAAATGAAAGAAAAAGAAAAGGGGGTTTGA
Source organism: Umbellularia californica (assembly GCA_028538565.1). Taxonomy (NCBI): domain Eukaryota; kingdom Viridiplantae; phylum Streptophyta; class Magnoliopsida; order Laurales; family Lauraceae; genus Umbellularia; species Umbellularia californica. Next base: position 81,846,087 of record JAPQWN010000005.1, read on the forward strand.
GGGTAAAAAAACTGAAAGACAAAACTACTCGTCTCCCTTTTGTCATCTAGGGTTTTTTAAGAGTATCAATTTTTTTTTCATCTAGTGCCTTTTTAGGGTAACTTTTTATCATTTTGCGCCATTACTTTTAACCCCTTCATCTTATTTTTTCTCTTGATTTGACCATTTAATTTAATTTTATTTCATTTCACCCCTCACGCAAACAAACATGCCCAGGTTAGAGTGGTTGAAAAGTAAGCCAAACCAACAAAATCATTATGATTTCTGAATTTTAGGGCGATGTTTAGAATGAACATGTGTACCCAAAAGATAGAGATGACTGCATTGATCGCAAAAGGCAAGCATTAAGGGAAAAGCCCAAACTTGTTTGTTTGCTTGACTGGTGAAATGAAATAAAATAAATAGTCAAATATAAAAAAAGGAAAAGAAAAGGAAGAAAAGCATTAAAAGACAAAAAAATGACTTTTCCTTATTTTTTGCCTTTACTTTCCACCCTTTTCTGTTACTTTTTCTCTTGATTTTACCACTTAATTTTATTTTATTTCACCCCTCATGTTAAAGTTAATTGAAGTGAAGGATTACTTTAAGAGACAAGAAAAGAAAAGTTGTATAAAAAATATTAAATCTAAAAACTACCCCTTTTTTTTAAAAGAAAAGTAGGAAAAAACTTTTCTCCTATGACAAAATACCCTCTTCTTCTTATCCACAATGATGAAAAACCCACTTTTTTTTAATCCACAAAAATAAAAAAAAAAGTACCTTATGCCAATAAATGACAAAAAAAAAAAAAAAAAAAAACCCTTAATTATCCAAAAAAAAGGTTAAAAATGGTACCTAGTTCTTTTCATGTCTTTTAATTTGAACATTCACTTCAAATTCACTTTACAAGTGAATTATCCAATCAGGCAAGCGGTGGAATATGCAAAAGCATTCAGTAAAAAAAAAAAAAAAAAAAAAAATAGAGGATGCAAAGTGGGATGTGACATTTTGTCATGAGGATGAATAAGAGCTTGAGGAGAAAATCATGTTTGATCATAGCAAGGCATTTGATGAGAGGAGCCCAAGTAAATCTCCGGAATAGAAGGACAAAAGCCATGACGCCTTTAGGAAATGTATAAAGAGGTGATGACCATGTGAAAGCAATGCAAATAGGCATGCAATCTAAGTCCCTATATTCAAAAAAAATTCTATAAACAATGAATGCATGATGAATTTGGCACATGAAAATACATGTGAAAAGTCCCCTCTGGTTTTTTTAAGGAGGAAATGATTTGTTTTTTAAATACCACTAAATGAGTTATGTATCCTTTTTTATTTTAAAAATGTATTGTCTTCCCAATAGAATGGCTAGGCACAAGAACTCTAATCCTTTGAGTAGTGAATATTCTCACACTCAAAAGGTAGGAGGATGTAACCAAAGGATCCAATAGTGATGAAACGGCAAGAAAAAAAAAATACGTATATATATATATATATATTAGACATGTAATGAATGGAGAAGCATTTCCTTTTTTAAAAAGAAGAAATAGAGATACATAGAAAAAAAAAGAGATACATACCACCACACTATCATGATTTAAGCACAAGAGTTCCAATCCTTTGAGCAACAAATAATCTTCATCATTGAAGGTCGATGTAACCAAAAGATCCGATAATGATGAAATGGCGAAAAAAAGTATTTTTTTCCACATGAAACGAACGGAGAAGCATTCTTTCAAAAAAAGAAAAGGCAAAAAAATGAAACAAACCACCACGCCATCATGATTTGCCACAAGAGTTTGTCATTTGAGCAGCAGTAATCTCTTGCTCGAAATGTAGGAGGATGTCACCAAAATAGCCAATACTGATAAAATGGCGATTCGTTTTAGGAATGAAATGAAAGTTTTTTTTTTTTTAAACAATCATAAAAAGGAGAAAAAAAAAAAAAAAACATGCATGGATCTCCAAATGATTTGATGGCGTCGTTTTCTTTTTTAAAACTTTCAACACATTTAGAAAGTACGAGCAAGTTGTAAAATAATATCATGTATGAAGGTGAAGGTGACACAGATGACACAACTTTATTGCATTAAGGCAGATACAGTGCTAACACAAAATGCATGCCACCATTGCCCATAAATGCATGTATAACTGGGTGAGAAATAGGTCCAAACAAGGGACTGTTTTAAGAATTTGGTTTCAAACAGTGGGCTGCTTTGAAAATCCTGCACATGTATCATGTATGTCGACTACTTTGAAAAAACAGCATGTAGAAGGGACTGTTTTTTAAAAAAAAGGGTTCCGTTTGGACTCTTTCATGGAAAAGAGGGACTGTTTTTGAACAACGAAGGCATATATGAGTATTTTGTGCATAAAATTCATGATAAAGCACATAAAATCATGGGCAAATGCACAAATCATGAAAATTGATGAACATGATGGGATAATGAAATTCATACCAAGTTAGCAAATTAAATCGCAAATATCATCATTTCATGCATGTTAATTATAATAAAACATGATCAAGCAAATAAAAAAAATGCGTCCCAAATTCTATCTCAGCCATACAAATGATCATTTCATGCATGTTAATTATAATAAAACATGACCATGCAAATAAAAATATGCGTCCAAAATTCCATCTCAGCCATACAAATGATCAAAATTCGAAATTTGAGAAACACGATGATGGAAATCCAGAAATAGGCCAACACACAACAATTATGCATGAATTTTCACATTGGACACATGAAAATAAAGGCATGTGATTTTTTTTTTCTCTGAAAATGAATGAATTTTCACTTAAAACGATGGATGAAAAAAATGTAGTGTTTCCGCGTAAATTTAGTGAATAAGAAGAAGGCATGAATAAAGGCATGGAACCATAGGGTCCATGCGAAATATGGTGGATACATGGTGTACATGATACGGTAAATATATCCACGAAATTCACAAGGATGGACATATCAACCATAGGCTAGATAATTATTTATCAAATGGACCATATTATCAAATCGACAATTTTCACAGTGGAACAATGAACAAACCCGTGCGAACTCATTTTCAAACAACACGTTGCATCTATGAGACAATGAGCATACATTGGAAACAAACATAAATCTTCTCCATTTTTTAGATTGGCACCTTACCCTTGTTGTAATGCGTAGTAGTTCTCATCTGCTTACCCAGGATTATAACCTTGGGCATGCCACCTTACCTCACCCGAGATCTCTCCCATTGGCATGGGCTTGATGGGTCCCTAGCCCCTTAACAGGGGTACTGAAAAACACTAATCTCACGTGCATAGGATCCATGAGGCAGTGAGCATATCATATATAACCAACACAAATTCCCACATCAAATAGTGGGGCCACTGTAGGCATGGTGGCATCAACTTCGCGATGCAACAGAAATTCAGTTTCATACTAATTCATGGTAAGGGAAGTGAACAGACTGCAGCATGGAAGGCATATCCATAGAACGAGTGAAGTGAGTGGAGTGCCAACAACCAAACATTGAATTTTGTGTGCAAAAATTCAACATGTGAACAGTGGGTCTTACCCAAACAGAGGGTCATTCGATTGGAACACGAGGAATTCTAACGCCCAAACAGTGGGTACAATGCAAGAAAATTGAGCATCCGGACTTGTACCCTAAGTGTGAAGAAAATGTGTAGCAAACCCAACACCCAAAGCATGGGTCATAACATGAAAAATAAATGGAGTTCTGAAAACCAAACCACGGCTACAAGGCATGGAATTTCATCATCTAAACAGTGCACAAGACTTCAGAACTCAAATCCTTATCCCACTACTGCATGTACACATGATGATCACATCAAATCAACAGAAAAGTTATGAAATTCATAACGAGGAGCATCAAGATCATGGCCAACATGGGCTGATCATGGTTATCTGGGCAGAATCTCATCCAAACAGTGAATTAGATTTTGTCTGTTGCACGTAATGCTCATTCCACTGTCATCAAATAATAAGATGTTTCGGCTATAGTACTATGTAATAAGATACTATCATATGCTAGTATTAATCTAGGTTCACAATAAGCATGTAGAAAAAAAGTGATATTTGTTGGCTCGGGAACATAGCTAAATGGAAAATGCTATTCAGAAGATGATTAAATCAAATGAAGAAATGAAAAAAAAATAAAATAAAATGTATCATGCATAACATAAAAGATGCTTGATAAATATAATCTTCAATAGATATTTTCGATGGAAATTCTAAGAAATGATGAGTTATGACATAGTGTTTGTCTATGGTAATCAAATTCAGTTTTGGGGTAAGTGCTCGAGTTAAAATGAGAAAGGAGATGTTAATAGAATTTTCTTTTATTTTATAAAAAGTTTTTTTAACTAATTGGATGTTTACATTGTATACCTTTAGATTTTCAAATTTGCAAAGGCACATGTCTGCTACTTGAAGTGCACGTTTAGTTTTTTGAATTTGGGTTTTTTGTTTCCCATTAATCCTTTTAAGCTGCAAGACAAGATAAAGGAATAAGTACACAGTCAAAAAATATGATCACAAATATTAAATAAACTTCGTAGCAATCCATCAGGTGGAATTGAACCCCATAAAAATGGGAAAATCCAATATTTAGACCTAAAGAAGCAGTTTGAAATGATTTTTTTTTTTACTGTTACTACCCCTAAAATTTTGTTTTTGATGAAAACATCTTCATGGTAAAGGAGGAAAAGCATGAACATGACAAAGAGTAGCTGTCATCATCAATGGATCTATGGGAACTCGAAGGGTGATCTCTAAGGCAATCATCCACAGAAGTCGAGAATTTTGCCTTCTTATAAATATATTCATGTTTTATAAGGAAATTTTTGTGCACAAGCCTTTTCCGTGAAATGCGGAAATTGTGTTGCATCAACAGTTCTCTCACTCTCTGCCAGAAGCCCACAACCGAGGAATGTTGAGATGGGAAAAAAGAAATGATTAAAAATTAAGAGCTACAAGTAACCTAGTTTCGTGAAGATAAACAGAGAATTCATAGAAATAGCTCCGAAAAAAAAAAAAAAAAAAAAAAAAAGTCCTAGGAGGAGAATGTGAATTTGGTGAATTGGGCCTAACTTTCTAGCATGTTAGCCAGAAGTTAGAAAAGCTATCAAAGAATTATTAAATTCGATCTGCTAAAGACTTCCATGTTTTCACCTTGGTCCAAACTAAACAATGGATTCATCACTTTAATATCTCTATAAAACCCCCTTAGTTTACTATGAATTCTTGGGAATTCAATCCGAAGTAGGCAATGGGGACTGATTTTTCTTAGTCACTCTTTCTCAACTTGTTTGCAATTAGAATGCTCCCTTAAGAATATAGAAATGAATTCTTTAATTGTTTTTATGAATAGTAATGATTAAAGTTATTAAAAATTAAACCAAATTGGATACATGTAGAAAGAAATGATAATATTTCCATGAAAACTAACTGGTGCCCAGGAACTCTTGTTTCATGCTGAATTGGGTTATGTTTTGAGGCACACAGTGACACAAATATAAATTGGATCCAAGCTCCCTTATGCAAGAGTTGGAAGCATAAATCTAGTAGTCCAGAAGGCAAATTGAACTAAAAACCCATATATCCAAGTATAGTTAAGAGAGAGGCATTTATTAGATAAATCATTAGAATTTTACCTGAGCGGAGGCTTTAAGGAAGAATGTGACCGAAAACGCTTCATTGCATAAGACGTGCTGGAAACAATACATTTCTTGCATGTAGGTGGGTTCCTGAAGCAAGGGTTAGAGCTGAGCACCACCCTTCCCATCTCCCTTATCATCAAACTCCAAAATAAAACACTGAGGTTTGGCTCTCAAAGCAAAACTCCTACTATACTTACATTGCCCATCACTCTCTCCACCGAGGCCCTTCACACTATTGCTCAAGTAAAAGTTGTGCAATCTGAAGAGAAACAAAAAAAAAAGGGCACAGAGAGAGAGAGAGAGAGAGAGAGAGAGAGGGGAGGCAAAAGGGAATCAAAATCTACTATAACAGTCTCTAAAATACCATTAATTAATATAAGTTTTTCACAAAACGTGGGCTGTTGTTTTCGACTGCACATTCAAGGCCCCAAGCCCAAAAATGCCCTCCATTGGAATTGGAAGGTCCAACTTCGCGTATGTGGCCTACAATTACTTTGTTAAACTGAAAAATGCACTTTAATGTCATGGTGGTAGGAAGACATACGAAAATTAAATGCAACAAAGAGGCTAGAGAACATAAAGCATGCAAGAAAGTAGGCAGCAGTTGCTCGGTTTTCCTTTTTCTTTCTGTATTTTAATTTTTATTCTTGAATGGTAGTTGCCTGTCATGTGGGATTAGGTGGGCCACATCGTGCTTGATCGTTGCTATTCTTGGTACCATTGTTCCTTTGTCTATTTGGCCTAACAGGACAATCCTTCTTCCAGTGTCCCTTTTTTTTAGAATAGTTACATATATCACTTACTCCTGGTCTTCCAGTGTCCCTTTTTTTTAGAATAGTTACAGATATCACTTACTCCTGGAGGTGTAGAGTACTTTGTGGTGCCAATGTTAGTAGACAGAACATGATCAGAGGAACTCTGCTTCTTCTTGCTAAGAGAAGTTTGAGTTTGTTCTTCTGCTAAGAGTTTTGATAAGGCAACATCGACTGAAGGAAGAGGGGAACGATGGAGAAGTAGTCGCCTAACATGCTCAAAATCGAACCTTAGAGCCATAAGAAACTGTACTAAGCGAGTTTCTTGACGATAGGTGTCAAATGTCGCGGAATCAGTTGTGTTCACAAACCGTGGTTCCATGAGAGCAAGTTGATCCCACAGTGATGTCATTTTGACGAAAAGTCATGAATGGCGTCACTTCCTTTGTCAGCATTTTTTATTTCCCATTCTAATTGATACTGTCTAGCAAAGTTTGATTGAGTATAGAGCCTAGCCAAATAATCCCAAGAATCTTTGGGGTAAGTGAATTTGGCTAATTGGTTGCCAATTGATGGAACCACAGAATTGGCAATCCAAGAATTAATTCTCCCCACAGAAGATTCCCATTCTTCGTACTTAGCATCCCTTGTATTAGGTGCATCTATGTTGCTATCAATATATTTCCACAATTTTTGCCCTTTCAGAAAATCTTGCATTACATGAGACCAATAGGAGTAATTGGTTCCATTAAGAATAACAGTAATTATAGTATTACGGTCAAAGGCTGTTATTTCAATTATCACAAACAAACAATTCCAGAGATCCATAGAATACATGTACCTGGAAAGACAAGCTCTTTCTGCAGAGAAGAGAAATCCAGAAGATGGAAGATCCCAAGTCCAAATTATAAGCAATACCGAAGAGAGAGAGAGAGAGAGAAAAAAAGAAACTAAAAATCCAAGAGACAGCGCGTAAGCCAGATGAGTCTTTGGATCAGGAACTCAAGATAGCAGAAACACTAACCAGAAATTCAGAAGATGCAGAGGAGGTCAATCTCAATTAAGTAGGACAGATCCGGGAACAAGCAGAGCTTCTTTTTTTTCTCTTTTCCTCGATTCTCAAGATGCCGGACTGGAGGAGATGGCGCCTGGAACTCCACCACAAGCATGAAATGAGAATGACAAATCCTATAAGCCCTGTGCTTTGATACCATGTAACATTCAGAGAAATCTAAAACGAGGAAGTATTGAATGAGAAAAACCATGTATCTTCCTTCGCATAACTTCTGTAAAATAGTACATTACATTCTAAGTTTACAACCGACAGTATCAATTAAGAATGATGAGATCCTAAATCTATGAACTAAATACAGATTGTACACTTGGTCAAAGATATACATGAATCACAGAAAATCTACAACTAGTCTTCTTGGACTAGTTTGACCCATTGGATTGACCCGAACCATTGGCCATGTCTTGACCTGTGTCTTGACAGTAATCAACCACCATACAAGAAGCAAATGTAGAGGAAGATGGCATGCGATTTGGTTATCAAGAGTAAGTTTTTAGAAAGATAAGAAAAGGATGATTGCATGTCATTTATGCAATAACATGAATAAAATATCCCTGGAGCTGGTGCAAAAAAACAAAAGCTAAAATCACTTGCTTCACAAAGTCCATATCAGCAAGCCACCTTGATATTTCCACTCTTGGAAAATTGGTTTCCCCCAATATCTATGCCACCGTTAAATTGGAAAGTTAAACATATAAATCGCCAAATGAAAACCGAGCGAATCCATGTGAAGCTCTTGAGTTTATTTTTTTTTTTTTTTTTTTCTTTTTAGACATTATGGCTGATGTACTTCATCTTATTGTTCCTGTCAACGTTTTAGATAGAAACTCTTTATAGCATATGTTTTTAATATAACTATTCTGTCAATCTTGTAGCACTTAAATTAACTTGGCGGTGTAACTCGATAAATTTGTGCTTTGACACAACATATAAATGAACAAGTACATAGCTCCACTCTCTTTTTCAAGTTGTTTAGATTTAGTTTAGATATGATTCTTTACAGTGAGGCTTTGGAGGGTTTTCTTTTTCAAATATTCAATTTTTATCTTAATCTACTTCATTTCAGCATAGGAAAGGTCCATGCTTGACTATGCTAGTTCCCTCTGACAAGCTAAGATTTAACTTCAGTAAATATAATTTCACATCATATTATCTAATTTTTCCTACTACAGAATCAAAGATAGAAGGAGCAAGGTAGGGAAAAGGAATCAGATCATTGCAGCTTCTAAAGAACGAAGAGGGGATCAAAGTTCAAACCCCTTCACCATTGGTGGGAAGCATGATTCGAGCTTTCTTTCATGAGCCAGAAGGTCCCTTGAACAAAACATGAGAACAAAAAGACAGCAACCAGAATCAATGATCTAAATGATATATGACAGGATGTTGCATCATAGACTGAGAACTAAGAAGCCATTTTACTGAATACATGGTTTAAAAGCAAAGCAAAGAAGGCCCATTATCAAAATCAGTTTTGATATACAACTCTAACCTACCTTGAACTTTGCAGAACTCATTATAGTTAAGAGATGCTATTTTAGTGTAACACAGCAATAAACTCATCCAATTTCGAGTTTCTAGTTCAGTCTTGCATTAATCACAAAAAAAAAAAAAAAAAGATATAAAAAATGTGCAAATTTGACGCAATAAATCCCCATATAAAAAAAAACCCCAAACGCCACTTGTCCACTTAATCCCCCCCTTCACTTTTTCAAAATGAGATTAATATATCTAAAATGGTCTCATAAGAAAAAAAAAAAAAGAAAAAAGAAAGAGCATCTTCAATCATCCCAATGATAAAATCTCAATATAAAACAACACAAACGATATTTCTCCAATCAATTCCCCTTCTCCGTTTCTATACCTATATTGGACAAAATATATATATATATATATTATTATGATTCATGAGGCCAGAAAAAAGGCTTCATACCCTGGAAAAAAAAGTTCTTAGTATCGAGCACCCAGAATGAGCAGCCAACAAATACCCTTTTAACATGTCCATGATTCAAGGAGTTATATAATACACATTTTTTGGATGATCAGGTTCAACCTCGGGTAAGATATCACCATTATTTTAGAATGGTTATTATCAAAACAAGAGAGTCTTCTATATTATATGATTAAAGAATTCACTTTCTGGGAAAAAAAAAGTCTGCAAACTTTCTAGAGTGAAGCATTCTTAAAAACAAATTAACTCAAGCCAGAAAGTTCTATACTTGTTTTTCTTGTATGCCATAGTCTTGCATATAATAAAACATAGTAGGAGAAGAAAAAATGGTACTACATGAAAGTTAGGGATGCATTTATGACTTCTGCAAGAATAATCACTAAAAGTAACAATGGCTAATGTCATTTTCATCATCATTGTCATTAATAACAGCAAAGCCTCTTCATCCAAAACATCAAAGCCTCATTGCATCAATTATTAACAATTTTTTATAGAGATGAATTATCAAGGCTACGAAACCCGCATCAGGGTTAAATCCATGGACCTCACAGACTGGGCTTGTCCTGGCCAATGAGCACTCATATTAGGTAATGGCCATTAATCAGAAAGTGAATCTTAATGCATTGATGTTAGTAGTTTCAAAAATAATATTGTGAGTCACAATTTTCTTTTTAATCCTAACCTACTATGGTAAGCTGCTCCATCTAACCTACTTTCTTAAGATACCGCTACCTTACCTAACCAACATACGATCTAGCTACCTGGGACATCCATTTCAGTTTCCAATATATTTTGTTTGACGTGGTCCATCTTTGACAAATCTAAGCCATCATGCTTGCTTACCTCCCATGAATCTACATCGATCCCAGTCTGATACCAATTCAACTATTAACCATAAGTAGATCAACCCAAAAAATTACACAGTGAAAAATCATTAGATTTTAAACCTTCAAAAATGAGCATTAGAATTGCTTGATCACAATGACACAACCTACCTTTTCGTTGGGCATCTTGCCGAGAGGAAAACAAAGAGGAACAATAAGAGGAAGCGGTGAAGAGTTGAAGCAGTCATTTTCTTGTTGGTGACCATGCTTTGAGAGGAAGAATCGAGAGAAGAGAGGAAGAGTGGAGAGATTTTGCTGCATGGGCATGGAACGATGTAGAAACATGTAGAAAGACGAGGAGAAACTGATGGCAGCTGAAGAGGACAACAAAAGGATGACAGAAACCCTAAGCAGAAGGATAAATCTAAGTGGGGCCTGCGAGTGGAGGACTGAAGGTCCGGAGACAGGCAGGTGAAACTGCTGTTTTTATATTATGGTATAGATATAGATATAGATATAGATGATAGCGTGAATATCGTAAACTAGAAAAGAAAGATCATGAGAGACGATTTCATAGAGAAATTAGATGAAGCAACATCTGGATCTCATGTGATGATGCATGGGAGGAATTTAAGGAAAAAAGAAAAAATTGAAGAATTGAATCGAGAGATTGAGAAGTATAACTAGATAACCTCCCAAATATACAAAAAAAAATTAAGCAGATTAATTAAAAACTGGATTACCTTTTCAAATTAAAAAACAACAGCAAAAAATATTGACCAATCATTAGTGTTGTGACTATTCTCTCTCAAATGAACCATCTAAATCATAAGTTACAATAGAATAAGCATAAAAAATTTTTGTAATATTCACACTTGAATCATAAGATTCAGTTCACATGCGTGGGATATTATTCCCTAAATCAAGCAGCAAACGGTTTCTGACTAAAGACACATCAAAATTGGAAGCTCCAATCACATGCTTGGAATGAACTCAATATCCTAGAATGAGATTTGAACAGATGTACAATGAGCAATAAAGAAAATAAAAAAAACTAAAGTGATATTAAAAAGCCAATGCTTTTGAAGAGGTGAAAAGAATTGCTCTATAAGAGATTGCTACTTGCTGGAGAAATAAAATGGTAGGGAAATAAAAACAATGAAAGATTTAATACGATGGTCTAGTTAAGCACTTACCTTAATGAGAACCAAGCCTCCAATAGAGTAGTAACAGTCAAGCAGTGAACTTGCATCCTTCAAAACAAACTGGAGTTTCGAACCAATGCCCTTCAAAGAAACAGTATATTCAGAATTCCTGCAGCAAACTACCAACAAAGATCTATACTATATACAAATGAATTGCAACATTGGCATGAACTTGTTATGTGTTAGATGAAAGGTTACCTCAAAAGCTATCGCGTCAATCGAACATCTCAGAATGCTATTGACTATCAGAGCATGGAAGAAGTCCTTTGCGTTAGAAGATTATGATGCAAGGGTCTCCGCAACGAGTGGGCATGTTGCTGGACTTGTATCAGCAATTTTATCTATTCCAAGTATCCAAAATACTCTTCTTAGTGCCTCATAAGTGTCTTCCAAATTGGAATGAACAACACAAAATCAGAAAAAATACAAATGAATTTCCTAAAGAGTTCGGCAGCCAAAGTTCAAATATTAAGTGCGTAGCCCAATCAGTGAGATACTTTGGAAATAAAATTATGCATACGTTCTTCTGTGGTGCACACATGATGAATATGCATGCTGGCATAGGGAGTTACATTGTAGTATGGGTTAGTTATTGCTACTGTTTGACTGTAGTTATTGTGTCAGTCACTAAATCATTGTCCAATTATTGAGCTGGTTAGGAAGTTAAGGGCACATTTCATTTATGTATTAGGTCGATGGAATATGTAGTTTTCTGTAATGCTTTAAATGTATTTGAATGCAATGAGAAAAAGAGCAGCTAGTATTATTCTATTCAACTTCACTTCTGTGTGAAGAAAGAAGGGCGGTTCCCCTCAAAGTGAACTCTATTTCTCAAAATCCCTATTTCACTATGTTTTCTTTCGTATCTCAGAACATTAAACCATAACATAAAATCAACCCATTAAGATGTGACATTCAATAATAAAATTTAATCAAAATTACTATAATTCCTAATTCCATTTTTAAAATAGAATTGAATCTGTTCAAATTTCTTTCAGTGAAGTATATATGTATATGTATAAAAAAATGTATACAAAAAGTTATAGCTATAGATGGGACCAGTTGCACTCTCCCTCCAAATGCTGAGTTGTGGACTTGTCAAGGGATCCGGAGTAACACTTGCACCTGCTATTTTTGGGATTGGCGTTGGGTAAATTGGACTGATTTTCGCGGAAAATGCAATTTTGACGACTTTGGGCTATTTCATGTAAAAATACATTTAGTTGTTTTTGGATAAACAAAAGAAAAATGGGGTGCAACATGAGAAAATCCTAGGAGGTCATCCAACGTAAGTACTACTCTCACCCAAGAGTGCTGAACTTTAAAGTTCTGATGGGATCTATTGTATTAGGGAATTCGAACCTAGAACATGCTGGCTTTGATACCATCTCAAGTTGCTAACAAATACACCCAAAATGCCTTGGCATTAGATATGCAGCAAATTAACTACTTAACAGAAATGCTGTGGTGACTATGGGGATTGGGATCAATATATATAGTATCAAACTCACATTGTATCAGTTGCTCTCAATTAACTCTCTACTTTTCTCTTTTTTTGGATAAAAAATTTACATTACCAATAAAAGAACAATCCCATCCACCTTGAATTTTTCTCTTCCACTCCACCCTTTCTTCGTCACACCACATTCACTCCATCATATTCAGTCCATGACAACGATAACAATAGAGAGTGATAACGAGTTGATACACTTAACTCGGCAAGAAAAAGTCCAACCAAGTTTTGTCCCAATGAGGGCAATGGGAACACCATGCACATAATGTTTCAGTTCACGTATCCGCTTGAAAAGAGAAAAAATGTGTCACCAATGAGGGAAAGATAAACTGTCAAGAAAACAAGTAGAAAACTCAGTATTTCATAATGAACCAAATATTGCTTACCATCTTTTCAACATTTTCATAGCTAGCCTTGCTGATGAAAAAGAATGCCAATAGAAAAACATCTGCACCACAATAGCTTAAAAGTCTTAAATTTGCTGCAATCCTCATAATATGTTTCATAGAGCCGCAAAATAAGACCCACAAAAAAAAAACTTTTCTAGCCAAAGAAAATAAAAAATTAATAAAGCGAAAATTTGATAAAACGCACGGAATCGTTAAACAATGTACCAATTTTATCCCACCATCCTATATTATTAGTGCTCCCATCCACTACCACATTTGCACTGAAATTGTCGAAAACAGTCTGTACATAACCTTGCATCCCACAAAAGAACGATAAAATTAAGTAAATAAACTCAATAAATATTTATTAGATTGAGACTATAGAAAAATAAGTAATTCACACCTACTCCTAAATGGAATAATGTCAATATGGCTTGAGACAAAGCTCTTGAACAATGAAGTTCTTTCAATAAAACCAATGCTTGAATTAATGTGTGAAAAGAAAATTCATCATTTCATGTGTGAATTGAAGGTAATGCTCAATTTCTGACTTCCCGTGCTAAAAATAGAAAGATTTGTGATTTCTTGTAAAAATATGATTTTCAAAGAACTTTGACTTGAATTCAAACTTTGATGCATGAAAACATGAAATAATGAATTTCCAATAAAATCAAGCATGATTTGATGAATAAGTCCTTAATTACTATAAATAAATGATGAAAATGTGCATTTTAAAGAAATTATCACACCACCAACCAGCATTTTGCTAGACCCGAGAAAGAAATGCGAACTAGGGTAGGACTCTTACCTAATCTAAGAAAAGTAAATGCAAAAAAAAAAAAAAAAAAAAGGAAAAAAAAATGGCCACATTCACTGGCACTGCGTGGGCAGCAAGCCCTTAAACCCTTAGGTTACCCTTAGTGGACGAGCTATGCATCATGAGGGTTTGCAGTGAATATGCGCCCACAAAATTCATAAAACTAAAGCCAAAAATAATGAAAGAAATTTTTCGAAAGAAAATTTATAATCATCAAATATATTCATATCTTTAGAAAAATTGAAATTAGGCAATTTTGAAACCTGGTTCGCCAATCCCATCTTTGGAAAGAAATTTTCAAAAATCATGCCAAATATGATACTGTACAGTGAAAAAAGTACGCATACATAAAAAAAAAAAGTGCTACATGCTCCGTTAAAACCCTCGAGAAATCGTCCAAAAAATAGCTTCGCTTTTAAAACTTTTAAAAATATATACGATTCTCAATCGAATAAACTGGTCCACCAAGACTTGGCAAAAAAGCAGGTTTCTACTCAAGGCGACCATGACGGCTTTCGCACTACTGTTTTTCAAAAGGCCGGAAATTTTCATTTCTAGACTCGGTTACGTAGATATTGGGGAGCATACCTAAATCTTACGTAACTTCGTCCACGGTCCCCAACAATAGGCAGCCCTTTTCATGTGCCCGAATTGATTCAATGGTATTTGAAAAAATCCACCCATATGAACCAGGAAACTAGTAAAACTAAGTATTGGTGTTCCTTCATATTTTCAATCAAATTGTCCAAAAAACTAGCAAATAATAGCTTCACATTTAAAACTATTGAAAATATATATGATTCTCTATCGAATAATCTGGTCCACCTAGACTTAGCAAAAAAACAAGTTTCCACTCAAAGCGACCATGACGGCTTTCGCACTACTGTTTTTCAAAAGGCCGGAAATTTTCATTTCTAGACTCGGTTACATAGATATTGGGGAGCATACCCAAATCTTACGTAACTTCGTCCACAGTCCCCAACAATAGGCAGCCCTTTTCATGTGCCCGAATTGATTCACTGGTATGTGGAAAAATCCACCCAGATGAACCAGGAAACTAGTAAAACTAAGTATTGGTGTTCCTTCATATTTTCAATCAAATCGTCCAAAAAACTGGCAAATAATAGCTTCGCATTTAAAACTTTTTAAAATAAATACGATTCTCGAACGAATAAACTGGTCCACCTAGACTTAGCAAAAAAACAGGTTTCCACTCAAGGCGACCATGACGGCTTTCGCACTACTGTTTTTCAAAAGGCCGGAAATTTTAATTTCTAGACTCGGTTACATAGATATTGGGGAGCATACCCAAATCTTATGTAACTTCGTCCACGGTCCCCAACAATAGGCAGCCCTTTTCATGTGCCCGAATTGATTCACTGGTATGTGGAAAAATCCACCCAGATGAACCAGGAAACTAGTTAAACTAAGTTTTGGTTTTGCTTTCATATTTTCAAGCAAATTGTTCAAAAAATTAGCAAATAATAGCTTCACATTTAAAACTTTAGAAAATATATACGACACTTCATTGAATAAGCAAAAATACAAGTTTCCTCTCAAGGCGACTATGACGGCTTTCGCACTACTGTTTTTCAAAAGGCCGGAAATTTTCATTTCTAGACTCAGTTACATAGATATTGGGGAGCATACCCAAATCTTACTCAACTTCGTCCACGGTCCCCAACAATAGGCAGCCTTTTTCATGTGCCTGGATTGATTCACTGGTTTCTGGAAAAATCCACTCAGATGAACCAGGAAACTAGTAAAACTAAGTTTTGGTTTTCTTTCATATTTTCAATCAAATCGTAAAAATAAAAACAACAAATCATAGCTTCGCATTTAAAACATTTGAAAATATATACGACGGTTTTTTGTGAAAAATCATAGCTTTGCATTTAAAACTTTTGAAAATATATACGACTGTTTTTTGTAAAAGGTTCAAAATTCAGCACTTTTTCGAAAAACCTTTCCATAAACAAAATGGCAAACCAAATCTAATTTCCCTTACTTTTTCAAAATTCCCAAGATTTTCAATATCTTCGGTTCATAAAAATAATTGTGAAAATTTTCTCTCTAAAACCAAAAGAAAGTTAGCAAAAACAAACAAAAATTCCTAGCAAGCAAATTTTTTTTCTAGAAAGCAAATATGTGTAAAAATTCTATTTAGCACAGCACAGGGGTGCTTGTCCCCACCCCACAACCTAAGATGAACATTGTCCTCGATGTTATGCATGCGATGCAGTGCATATGAAAATGTAACATGCGAGGAAAGAAAATAACAAAGGGTAAAGTGGAAGAAGGTACCTGGCTATGTGATCCAATCCGCTTCCTGTCCATGGTAATAAAAAAAAATATGCAAAAAGAAAACAAAAAGAAAATATATGTACAAAAAGGGAGGGAAAACTAAGAAGCTTGGAGTTGAAATCATCTTCGGAATAAAGGGAGAAGAGGTTCCTTTTGTTAGGTTTTATTTTATGCTGATTAGAAATGTTTGTTTGATTACCGATATCGCACTATAGAGAATAATTCTCTTCTTTCTTTTTATTTTGATCTTGGAATCTGCTATAGAACTTTCTTTCACTCAAACTATTCAACTCTTATGAAAAGATACCATTCAAAAAAAAAAAAAAAAACTCGTACGAAAAGATGTCTTTAGCCACGTTTGACCTGGTCAAGAGTCATTATTAATAGCGAATAAAATCAGTCCGGTATTTTTTTTATGGTGACTAAATATAATGTTGATTCTCTTTAAGGAATAAATAAAATAATCCCTTATAATTTGTTTATACAGAATGTGCACTGTTCTTTAATTACTACTGATTTAGAAGCCTTCTTGGAAGCTTTTTTCATTGTTAATTTAAGTGCTACTCATTTTTAATGTTGACCAATAACAATGTTAATTTGATTGAAGATACCATTGCGTCCTAACGAAAACCAAGGACTTCTTTTAGATAAATTTATCCAGATGAGGAAATGCTTTCGGATCTAGGGTACCTTAGTGTTGCATTAGTCTTTCTATTTGAGAGATGGGTCTATTGACAAGGCATGTGTCTATATTTTTTTAATTAAATAATAGATATTAGGAATTATGGATATGTTCCATGAACACCCAACTCACAAGGAACTTCCAAATCCCGCATGCTTCACTCCAATCCATCCCTTACAATACTCTTATCTTCTTGATCCTCCTCTATGAGAAAAAATTCAATAAAATAGGAAGGAAAAAAAAAAAAAAGAAACAAAACTTATAATCCAAGGGATTTTTTTTATCCTATAAAATTTAAAAAAACGAGAACGAAAAAGAGAGATAGGATCCTATAAAATTTCAAAAAAAATGAGAACGAAAAAGAGAGATAGTTTCCTAATTTTGGCTGTATGAATGCTGCTAAACATAAAAAAGGAGCTATTTCTTCAAAAATTGTCATTACCTGATTCCGTTTCCTTGCTTCTTCATACCACCCAATTACACTGCAGTTTTAAGAAAATTACAATAATTAAGACCAATTTAACATCAAAATCTATAACTTGATTCAGATAAAAATACGGTAATAAACAAAAGGAATCGTGATTCATCCCAAACATACTTTTGAAGGTACCCTCTCACAGCATTTGCACATGTTTCCGTTCAGAAGTAGTGAAAATTGAGTACATGGAATGTAAAGCAACGGCTAAATCATCTCTCCTAAAGAATACAATCACCCACGTCTCTAATCATGCATGCAGCTCTATATCAAGTAGATCCAAATTGTCGATTAACCTGATGGCACAAATCCATAAAGAAGACTATTAAAACCCTCTAAACAACTAATCAGAAGAATACACATTGAAAAAACAAATCAATAGTTCACGGTCGTTGCTTAACACAAAAAAACAACAAAAATTACATGCCAACATTCAATTCTTAAACCATAAATTCTAATCACGGTTAAGTTCATTGATTTCAATAAAAAAAGTCACAGGCTCATAATATGCTTATCCAGTGATTTCAATTAAAAAAATTTACAACTTGTGAAATAACATTTGGATCTTGAATATGCTTATCCAGTGAACTGCACATCCAAGGACGCTTGGCCATAATTAGAACCTTTACTAAAAAGCAAGCAGTAAAGAGATTCAGTGCTTTCAAAAAATACGCATGACTCAAAAGAAGAACAGAAATTATTGTCCAGTAATATGACAATGGGAAAACACTATGCAGTACTAGTTGCGAAAAAAGGCAGCAAAATGTTGAACCACTCGTAGATCAGTCGTAAGGCACATTAGCCTCACAGTACAGACTAGGGATCCATCCCTCATCCTAAGTTGAAATATCACTCCTTGGACTAAAGAATTAGAAATAAAAATATATAAATAAAGCAACAACATAGAAAAGCTCATTGAAATCTTAGGCCGCTATTTTTATCCATGATCTTATGTATTCAATTACATGAAACAAGCAGGCCCTAAGTAAAAACAACCAAAGATGCCATGAAATCTAAAAAATATAAAACAAATAATATAATACAGTCTAATAAAATGTTGAATAGGTAGATATTAAAGAGGGGAACAGATCCATGCCGACTACCATCAACCATCACTTGCAAAGAATTAACATAATTCTTATCTAAATGAAGAAAAGTAATTTCTTTTTTTTTTAACACTCAAACATCAATCAGTTTAATTTGGATAATTGAAGTAGAAATAACCCATGGGGCTTGCAACCTCACAAAAAAATTAAATGACAAAAGCCAAAAGAATCTAAATCCTCCAAGCATCCTTATGTAGAGAAACATCCTAATGTAAATCAACAGAAGGGAAAAAAGAAAAAAGAAAAAAATAGACAACCCGACACCCAAATAAACCCCAAGAGCGTTTGAATGCAGTATTATTTCCATTCTACCAAATCTACCAAAATTACCACCACCATGCAAAGAATTAACATAATTCTTATCTAAATGAAGAAAAGTAATTTCTTTTTTTTTTAACACTCAAACATCAATCAGTTTAATTTGGATAATTGAAGTAGAAATAACCCATGGGGCTTGCAACCTCACAAAAAAATTAAATGACAAAAGCCAAAAGAATCTAAATCCTCCAAGCATCCTTATGTAGAGAAACATCCTAATGTAAATCAACAGAAGGGAAAAAAGAAAAAAGAAAAAAATAGACAACCCGACACCCAAATAAACCCCAAGAGCGTTTGAATGCAGTATTATTTCCATTCTACCAAATCTACCAAAATTACCACCACCAATCCAACTGACAATATTGCATTAACCTTCATGTATAAAACCATTAGCCTTTGGAGCCTTAAATAGATAGTGTTTTATTAAGTTAAATTGACCCCCTGAGTCAGAACTTGCTCACTATGTAATCCGTTGTATGCCCTTCTTCCATACCCTCCAAAGATATGCCAAATATTGCCTACAAGATACAGGGGATGTACCCAAAGTTGCATATTTTTCTTCTGTACTCCATGACGTAGAGAATTGGGTAATTCTAAAGAAAGAAGCAAAGGATCGAACTTGAACAATGTATGGACACCAAGCAAGGAAATTGCTTTTTTTCTTGATATGTTTTTTCAAAAGTTCACTATCAATGTAAAAGGGAACTCCCTAAGTTCGATTTCTCACCTAGGTACCTAGCTATTATGAATGCATGAATATCGTGAAGTACGTAAGGGTTATGTTAGGATGCATCACAATTGGGAGACATGACAAGTCTATTCCACGATCCGCTCAATCGTCTTTGTGCATCGACGATTTCATCCTTTACATTAGGGCAACACAAACACATTTGGGTAAAAACAGAAATGAAATCTGCCTCTATCACAAATATTAATTACAGAATAGTATGATAAATATTGAATAAGTAGACATTAAGGAGGGGAACTAATCCTTCCATTTATATCTATCATCTTGCACGGAATTCTACAAAGTTCTGACCTAAATATGAAAAAAATAAAAAATAAAAAGGTGCAGTAAAATATCGATATAAACCATCACTTGCAAAGAACTATACAAAATCCTCATTTAAATATAAAAATGAAATGCATAAAAAGGTATAGTCAAATATGAAACTCAAGAAAGATTACTCCAACAAATGGAAGAAATGTCTAGACAGATAAAAACTCTCTCCAATAAGCTAGCAGCCATTGTAAAGGCTACAGACGCATATCTTAACACACCATAATGAATACAGTTCCTTATGAAAACCCTATTCCAGCACAGGAAGTAGCTATTACTTCATTAGAAGAATTCTTACAAAGAATTCAAAACATAATCATTAAAGGAGGATATGAATTCCTCATACAAAGAAGAGACTTAGAAAAACTTTCTGCTCTCCACCTTACCCAAGCCATAGGAAATTCGCAAAATTTTCTAACCTTAGGATTAATCAGCTCTGAGAAGAATTAATATTATGTGGGAAAACCACTGAAAATAGCCAAGAAAACCTAAGAAAAGGGTTAGAAAGGTTTTTCCGGTTTTTACAGAATATCAACTTAACTTCAGCAAAGGCTTAACAAATCTAGCCTCACAAATTCAGATAATAAAAGGACTTGGCAACAGCCATAGCCAAAACATCACCAGTACTTATCTGAAAATCTCTGACACAGAGACAAAAATGAGTTATAACTTCTCCCAAATAAATAAAGAGGTAGAAGATATTAAAACTCATTTAAAAACTGCAGAGCATACTTATCCCTATCAAGGAATAAGAGATGCTATCAACGCTGCTGAAAGAAGAATTTACCAAATAGCAGAGAATGTTAAAGAAGAAATCTTGATGAGTTTTGATAAAAACACAAAACTTATGGAAGATGCCTGCTCTGCCATAATATCAGTTATCGAACCAGTAAAAAACACAACCGATAATATGAGAAGAGAAAACCAGAGTAACTATGCAAGTTACTATGGTGAAAGAAATATATGAAAAAATTGCTAACATACATAGCAATCTGGTCAGAGTAAAAAGGCTACGAAAACCCAAGGAAAGAAAATTGACATCCTTATTGAAAGAACAAAAAAGAATGAAAAAACTCTCTCAGATCTTTCCCAACCCTCTGAAAGAAAACTAAAAGCACAGCTCACCCAATTAAAACCTCCAAACCCACCATTAGGAAAATTAAGTTTAAATATGATACACATCAAAAAATTTGGGAAAAACCTGAAGAACAAATGTCTTGAAGGGAAACCCCAAATGAACTGGAACGAGTTTGGTGACAATGAATGGCAAATAGTGGAAAAGGCTATGAAGAACCAAACATTACCTCCAGTAAGGTATGAAAATCTTTTCCTAAAAGGAGAAGATCCTAAAGGATAAGACTATGAAATAACCAAATGGGGAGACTTGGTCACAGTCGACAAAATATGCCAAAAATTTGACGTTTTCAATCCTACATGGATAAACATGAGGGAAAGAAAAGGATATGAATTCCTTTCACATGGTTTATTCCAATGTTGAGTACAAGTACTACATAGCCCTGACCCTGACGTTAAACTATGTGCCATCCTTGTAGATGAAAGAATTCAAAAATTCAAGAAAAGCACAATTGGAATAGAACAACTGGAATTCCACCAAAATGTTGCCTATTTCAGTGTGATCCCAGGATTTACCTTGCCACTAAAGTCAGTCAAATACATAAAATTGATAATAGGAACTCAGGGATATGAGAAATACATAATTTCTGAAGGTATATTATCAGTTCAACACCAAATCCGAGTAATGTTTACACATTATGCTCAAGATGGATTACTAAACCATATCCATAGAGGAAGAATGAACGAAGAAATTCTAGTAAGAAATTTCAGAGTTATGGCAGATTACACTTTTCGAAAATACCTACCTAAGGTATGCTCTCAGATGCTAATCTGAAAATGTTGAACTTTCCACAAATTCAACCGGCAAAAAATATATATATATACAATCTCTTAGATTTCGTACAATGTTCACCAATAACAATGTTAATTTGATTGAAGATACCATTGCGTCCTAACGAAAACCAAGGACTTCTTTTAGATAAATTTATCCAGATGAGGAAATGCGTTCGGATCTAGGGTACCTTGTGTTGCATTAGTCTTTCTATTTGAGAGATGGGTCTATTGACAAGGCATGTGTCTATATTTTTTTTAATTAAATAATAGATATTAGGAATTATGGATATGTTCCATGAACACCCAACTCACAAGGAACTTCCAAATCCCGCATGCTTCACTCCAATCCATCCCTTACAATACTCTTATCTTCTTGATCCTCCTCTGAGAAAAAATTCAATAAAATAGGAAGGAAAAAAAAAAAAGAAACACAACTTATAATCCAAGGGATTTTTTTTATCCTATAAAATTTAAAAAAATGAGAACGAAAAAGAGAGATAGGATCCTATAAAATTTCAAAAAAAATGAGAACAAAAAAGAGAGATAGTTCCCTAATTTTGGCTGTATGAATGCTGCTAAACATAAAAAGGGAGCTATTTCTTCAAAAATTGTCATTACCTGATTCCGTTTCCTTGCTTCTTCATACCACCCAATTACACTGCAGTTTTAAGAAAATTACAATAATTAAGACCAATTTAACATCAAAATCTATAACCTGATTCAGATAAAAATACGGTAATAAACAAAAGGAATCGTGATTCATCCCAAACATACTTTTGAAGGTACCCTCTCACAGCATTTGCACATGTTTCCGTTCAGAAGTAGTGAAAATTGAGTACATGGAATGTAAAGCAACAGCTAAATCATCTCTCCTAAAGAATACAATCACCCACGTCTCTAATCATGCATGTAGCTCTATATCAAGTAGATCCAAATTGTCGATTAACCTGATGGCACAAATCCATAAAGAAGACTATTAAAAACCTTTAAACAACTAATCAGAAGAATACACATTGAAAAAACAAATCAATAGTTCACGGTCGTTGCTTAACACAAAAAAAACAACAAAAATTACACGCCAACATTCAATTTTTAAACCATAAATTCTAATCACGGTTAAGTTCATTGATTTCAATAAAAAAAGTCACAGACTCATAATATGCTTCTCCAGTGATTTCAATTAAAAAAATTCACAACTTGTGAAATAACATTTGGATCTTGAATATGCTTATCCAGTGAACTGCACATCCAAGGACGCTTGGCCATAATTAGAACCTTTACTAAAAAGCAAGCAGTAAAGAGATTCAGTGGTTTCAAAAAATACGCATGACTGAAAAGATGAACATAAATTATTGTCCAGTAATATGACAATAGGAAAATAGCAAGTGGTCTTCCAAAAGTCCAAATTTGTGAAAATGGGGGTGTCCTTGAAACACTATGCAGTACTAGTTGTGAAAAAAGGCAGCAAAATGTTGAACCACTCGTAGATCAGTCGTAAGGCACATTAGCCTCACAGTACAGACTAGGGATCCATCCCTCATCCTAAGTTGAAATATCACTCCTTGGACTAATGAATTAGAAATAAAAATATATAAATAAAGCAACAACATAGACAATCTCATTGAAATCTTAGGCCGCTATTTTTATCCATGATCTTATGTATTCAATTACATGAAACAAGCAGGCCCTAAGTAAAAACAACCAAAGATGCCATGAAATCTAAAAAATATAAAACAAATAATATAATACAGTCTAATAAAATGTTGAATAGGTAGATATTAAAGAGGGGAACAGATCCATGCCGACTACCATCAACCATCACTTGCAAAGAATTAACATAATTCTTATCTAAATGAAGAAAAGTAATTTCTTTTTTTTTTTAACACTCAAACATCAATCAGTTTAATTTGGATAATTGAAGTAGAAATAACCCATGGGGCTTGGAACCTCACAAAAAAATTAAATGACAAAAGCCAAAAGAATCTAAATCCTCCAAGCATCCTTATGTAGAGAAACATCCTAATGTAAATCAACAGAAGGGAAAAAAGAAAAAAGAAAAAAATAGACAACCCGACACCCAAATAAACCCCAAGAGCGCTTGAATGCAGTATTATTTCCATTCTACCAAATCTACCAAAATTACCACCACCAATCCAACTGACAATATTGCAATAACCTTCATGTATAAAACCATTAGCGTTTGGAGCCTTAAATAGATAGTGATTTATTAAGTTAAATTGACCCCCTGAGTCAGAACTTGCTCACTATGTAATCCGTTGTATGCCCTTCTTCCATACCCTCCAAGGGTTTTTTTAGTACAATTTGACAAGACCCATAAAACTAACGAATTGGAATTCCATAAAAAAGCTTTAAAAAAAAAACAACCTGCAAATTAAAATGTAATGAACTGGGCCCTTCACAAACACATCAAAAGAAAATGAAAATGAAAAGGCAGAAAAAATAAAGAATAGGAAGTGTTCCCAAGAAAGCCATTTCACCAAAACAATTGATTTAGGTTTTGAACAAAGCGAGAGATACAAAACTTCTTAAGAAACTATCGAATCTATTCCCAAGAAAACCATCCTAACAATACTATATATGCAAAAATCCCAATAAACCAAAAAGAAAAGCTACCAGCAAATGTCAATCAAATGATTCCAAACGAGGAAACAGGGTTTTCTTTCTTCTAAAGAAAATAAAATTTGACAACATGATCGGCACACGATTTCACAACAAGATCACATAATAAAAAACAAACAAAACAAAGGCCAAAAGAGAACTCTTTGCAACCGGCTGACCTCTGGCCGACCTCTTTACCGGATTGATGTGAAGAAGCAAAAGAAAAAGAGGCCCTCGATTCTCCATCTTTATAACAAGCCCATGCGAAAATTCATGTTTCTTTTTTTCGCATGGGTCATAAAGGGTTGTTATTTAAGAATTTTTAAGAATAAACAATTGTGGGAGAAAGGTGTTCTTGTTAAAAGTCGTAACACTAATTATTACAAATATTGCCAAGCGAGTACTTTGCATGTTGGAGAATCGATTGACTCAGAATTGAAACATATGAATGTTCGTTAAAATTTTCTTGGATTCGTAAATAAGTATTGCTCGTTAAAATTCTCTTGTATTGATATTTTAAATGATTGTGAGTTGTCGCACTTGACATGGGAACTTAGTGTTATCTTGGGCTGTTCTGATTGGCAAATTTCATAATACCTCGTTGCGGTTGAAAGTAACGAGCATAAAATGTTACTTGAATTGTTGACGCAGTCATGTGAGAAAGTTTACTTTTATTTTATTTTTGAGTCTATAAATTTCGTCATCAATCATCTAGATACAAGAAACAACTCCGCACAACAAGAACTTTTTCCCAATGGAATATTATAAAGCCAATACGACTGAGGTTTGGTCGTCATGAATCAAAAGAAAGGATGATTATGATCTATGAGAAGTAACCAACCTGCTGTTTTGCATAGATGAAGTAAAAAATCGTGAGTAACCAAGTTGATTCCGGAACTCAAGGTCATCATAGGCTGTTATTACTTTTTACTGGTGAGTTCATAAATACACCAATGTGGTTCAAAGTGACGAGCCTAAATTGTTTTAGTTATTACTTGACGCATGACACTTGCAAATTTTTTTTTTTTTTGGGTCTATCGCGGTCAACCACCATCCATACACAAGCTGAAAGTCGATACGACAAGAGTTTTACAAAACTGGAACATCACAAAGCCGGTACGACTTAGCAGAGGTCATTCTGAATTGAGACAGAAAATATGTATGGCATGGTTCGTCGGTTTAGTGCCCATGATTGGCAACGATATATAGTTTTGTCGCCGATGGCAATGGAGAGAAATCTGAATCATTGACCATAGTATGCTGATGTTGTTTATGATTTGTGAGAAGTGATCAACGGCGGTTATTTTTCTCAATCATGAGAGCATTTGACAGACAGTCAATGGTTGAGATTATCAACTCTAAAAATAAGCGATTGTTGTTAGTGTTTCACAATTTGGATGTAAGTAGGCATCGGTTATTTTAGGTGTCCCTAGAAATTCATGATCATCAAGGGTTTTTAATTGGAGAAGTCTGACAAAAATAAAATTAAATGCTCTTTGTAATAGTTGATCTTCGTGAGAGTTAATGGTTGATGTGAAAAGGTTGGAAATAAATTTGTCGCAATGGAGATAGAAGAGATATCTAACTGGAGATCGTCTGGATCAACCTTTTGCATCAAAAGATTTCAACATCCATGTGACGGGAAAAACAAAATATTTCGATCATAACATAGAATGAAGGGGCCAAGGCGGATGCAAAATTGGATTTCCAATTTCCGATCTAAATTATTCTCCATGATCTGGGGTCCATACAGGATCAATTGAGTCCATCCATCTATAAAAATTTAACTCAAAAGATCCAAAAACATAACTAAGAAGGCCGCGATGTAACGGATTGGACCCACTCGTTCAAGACCCCAACCAAGCAAAACATGCAACAAAACTGTTTCACAAAACCAACAATGTGGTTGCTGCTCCAAGTACATTAATGAACTTACATCTTTTTATCTGCATTTTTAAATGCTCACTATCATCGTAAATGGGACTCCCCTAATTAGATTTCTCTACTCAGTATCTGGCAATCATGATTACATGAATATAATGAAGACCGTTAAGGGTTATGTTATGATCTATCACAACGGAGAGGCAAGTAAGGTCTATTCCATGATCCTCTCGATCGTGTATATGCGGCAACAAATTCCATCCTCGGCGTTAGGGCAACAAAAAAACAATTTGGCAAGAATATGGAATGAAATCTGTCAATATGGAGACAGAAGATAGATCTAACAGGCGATCGTCTGGATCGTCCTTTTGCATCAAAAGTTACCAACATCCATGTGGGGGCAAAAAGAAAGCATTTCGATCCTAGCATGGAATGAAGGGGCCAAGGTGGATGCAAATTTCAAATTCCAAATTCCGATCTAAAATATTCTCCACCATCAAGAGTCCATGTTGGATCAATTGAGTCCATCCATCAGTCCAAATTTTACTCAAAATATATAAAAAATGAACGACTAGGTAGGCCACAATGTGGATGATTGGACCCACTCGTTCAAGATCACAACCAAGCGAAAAACATGCAACAAAACTATTTCACAAAACCAACAATGTGGCTGCTGCTCCAGGTACGGCTGGTGGGGGTCCACCACCACCCTAAACATATTCCAAATATTGTCTAAGAGTAACAGGGGAGGGAGCCACAGTTGCACAGTTTCCTACTCTACTTGGAGACGCAGATAAATTGGTAATTGTGAAGAAAGAAGCAAGGGACCGAACGTGAACAATGTGGGTACTCCCCTAACTAGATTTCTCAGCATCTGGCGATCATGATTACATGAATATCGTGAAGTATGTTAAGGGTTATGTTGTGATCTATCACAATGGAAAGGCAAGTAAGGACAATTCCACGATCCTCTCGATCGTGTTTATGAGGTAACAAATTCCATCCTTGGCGTTAGGGCAACAAAGAAGCACTTCAACAAGAATATGGAATGAAATATGTCCCTATGGAAATAGAAAATAGATCTAACCGGAGATCGTCTGGATGGTCCTTTTGCATCAAAAGTTACCAACATCCATGTGGGGGCAAAAACAAAACATTTCGATCATAACATGGAATGAAGAGGCCAAGGTGGATGCAAAATTGGATTTCCAAATTCAAATCTAAAATATTCTCCATGATCCAGGGTCCGTGTCATATACATTGAGTCCATCCATTAGTCCAAATTTTACTCAAAAGATCCAAAAATTGAACGACTAAGTAGGCCGCAATGTGGATGACTGGACCCACTCGTTCAAGATCCCAACCAAGCAAAAAACATGCAACAAAACTATTTCACAAAACCAACAGTGTGGCAGCTGCTCCAAGTATGGCTGATGGGGATCCACTGCCACCCTAAAGATATGCCAAATATTGCCTAAAAGACACAAAAGACGGAGCGACAGTTGTATAGTTTCCTACCCTACTCGGAGACGTAGAGAAATGGGTAATTGTGAAGAAAGAAGCAAGTGACCGAACGTGAACAATGTGTGGACCCCAAGTGAAGAATAATCAATGAACATGCTTCTTTTCTTCTATATTTTTTAATGCTCACTATCATCGTAAATGTGACTCCCCTAATTAGATTTCTCTACTCAGTATCTGGCGATCTTGATTACATGAATTTTGTGAAGTACGTTAAAGGTTATGTTATGATCTGTTACAACGGAAAGGCAAGTAAGGTCTATTCCACGATCCTCTTGATCGTGTTTATACGACAACAAATTCCATCCTCAGCATTAGGGCAACAAAGAAACAACTCGGTAAAAATATAGAATGAAATGTCGCTATGGAGAAAGAAGATAGATCTAATCAGCGGTAGTCTGGATCATCCTTTTGCATCAAAAGATTTCGACATCCTTGTGGGGGCAAAAACAAAACATTTCGATCATAACCTAGAATGAAGGGGCCAAGGTGGATGCAAAATTGGATTTTCAAATTCTGATTTAAAATATTCTCCGTGATCCGGGGTCCATGTTAGATACATTGATTCCATCGATTAGACCAAATTTTACTAAAAATATCCAAAAGTTGAACGACTAAGGAGGCCGCAATGTGGATGATTGGACCCACTCGTTCAAGATCCCAACCAAGCAAAAAACATGTAACAAAACTATTTCACAAAACCAATAGTGTGACAGCTGCTCCAAGTACGGCTGGTGGGGATCCATTGCCACCCTAAAGATATGCCAAATATTGCCTACAAGACACAGAAGAGGGAGCGACAGTTGCATAGTTTCCTACCCTACTCAGAGACGTAGAGAAATGGGTAATTGTTAAGAAAAAAGTAAGGGACCGAACGTGAGCAATGTGTGGACCCCAAGTGAAGAATAATCAATGAACCAGCTTCTTTTCTACTATATTTTTAAATGCTCACTATCATCATAAATGGGACTACACTAATTAGATTTCTCTACTCAGTATCCGACTATTATGATTACATGAATATCGTGAAGTGCGTTAAGGGTGATGTCATGATCTGTCAAAATGGAAAGGCAAGTAAGGTCTATTCCACGATCCTCTCGATCGAGTTTATGCGGCAACAGATTCAATCCTCGGGGTTAGGGCAACAAAGAATTAATTCTGTAAAAATATGGAATGAAATAAGTCGCTATGGAGAAAGAAGATAGATCTAACCGGCGATAGTCTGGATCGTCCTTTTGAATCAAAAGATTTCAACATCCATGTGGGGGAAAACACAAAACATTTCAATCATAACATGGAATGAAGGGGCCAAGGTGGATGCAAAATTGAATTTCCAAATTGCGATCTAAAATATTCTACATGATCTGGGGTTCGTTTTAGATCAATTAAGTCCATCCATCAGTCCAAATTTTACTCAAAAGATCCAAAAATTGAACGACTAAGTAGGCCGTAATGTGGATGATTGACCCACTCGTTCAAGATCCCAACCAAGGGAAAAACACGCAACAAAACTATTTCACAAAACCGACAAAGTGGAAGCCGCACCTAGTAAGGCTGGTTGGGGTCCACCGCCACCCTAAAGATATGCCAAATATTGCCTACAAGACACAGGGGAGGGAGCCAAAGTTGCATAGTTTCCTACCCTACTCGGAGACGCAGAGAAATGGGTAATTGTGAAGAAAAAGCAAGGGACCGAACGTGAACAATGTGTGGACCGCAAGTGAAGAATAATCAATGAACTTGCTTCTTTTCTTTTGTATTTTTTAATGCTCACTATCATCGTAAATGGGACTCCCCTAATTAGATTTCTCTACTCAATATCAGGCGATCTTAATTACATGAATTTCGTGAAGTACATTAAGGGATATGTCATGATCTGTTCCAACGGAAAGGCAAGTAAAGTCTATTCCACGATCCTCTCGATCGTGTTTATGCGGCAAAAAATTCTATCCTCAACATTAGGGCAATAAAGAAACAATTCGGTAAAAATATGGAATGATATCTGTCTCTCTACAGATAGAAGATAGATTCAACCGGCGATCTTCTAGATCGTCCTTTTGCATCAAAAGATTTCGACATCCATGTGGGGGCAAAAATAAAATATTTCAATCATAACATGGAATGAAGGAGCCAAGGTGGATGCAAAATTGGATTTCCAAATTCCGATCTAAAATGTTGTCCATGATCCGAGGTCCGTGTTTGATCAATTGAGTCCATCCATCAGTCCAAATTTTACTCAAAAGATCCCAAAATTGAACGATTAAGTAGGCCGCAATGTGGATGGTTGGACCCACTCGTTCAAGATCTCAACCAAGCAAAAAAGATGTAACAAAACTATTTCACAAAATGAACAGTGTGGCAGCTGCTCCAAGTACGGTTGGTGGGGTTCCACTGCCCCACTAAAGATATGCCAAATATTGCCAACAAGACACAGGGGAGGGAGCCACAGTTGCATAGTTTCCTACCCTACTTGGAGACACAAAGAAATGGGTAATTGTGAAGAAAGAAGCAAGGGACCGAACGTGAACAATGTGTGGACCCCAAGTGAAGAATAATCAATGAACTTTCTTCTTTTCTTCTATATTTTTAAATGCTCACTATCATCGTAAATGGGACTCCCCTAATTAGATTTCTCTACTAAGTATCTGGCGATCATGATTACATGAATATCCGGAAGTGCGTTAAGGGTTATGTTATGATCTGTCAAAATGGAAAGGCAAGTAAGGTCTATTCCACGATCCTCTCGATCGAGGTTATGCACCAACAGATTCAATCCATGGGGTTAGGGCAACAAAGAATTAATTCGGTAAAATTATAGAATGAAATATGTCGCTATGGAGAAAGAAGATAGATCTAACCGGCGATAGTATGGATCGTCCTTTTGCATCAAAAGATTTCGACATCCATGTGGGGGAAAAAAACAAAACATTTCGATCATAACATGGAATGAAGGGGCCAAGGTGGATGCAAAATTGGATTTCCAAATTCCGATCTAAAATATTCTACATGATCCGGGGTCCGTGTTAGATCATTTGAGTCCATCCATCAGTCCAAATTTTACTCAAAAGATCCCAAAATTGAACGACTTAGTAGGCCGCAATGTGGATGATTGGACCCACTCGTTCAAGATCCCAACCAAGCAAAGAACATGCAACAAAACTATTTCACAAAACCAACGGTGTGCCAGCTGCTCCTAGTACGGCTGGTAGGAGTCCACTGCCACCCTAAAGATATGCCAAATATTGCCAACAAGACACAGGAGAGGGAGCCACAGTTGCATAGTTTCCTACCCTACTCAGAGACACAAAGAAATGGGTAATTGTGAAGAAATAAGCAAGGGACCGAACGTGAACAATCTGTGGACCCCAATTGAAGAATAATCAATGAACTTGCTTCTTTTCTTCTGTATTTTTAAATGCTCGCTATCATCGTAAATGGGACTCCCCTAATTAGATTTCTCTACTCAGTATCTGGCGATCATGATTACATGAATATCCGGAAGTGCGTTAAGGGTTATGTTATGATCTGTCAAAACGGAAAGGCAAGTAAGGTCTATTCCATGATCCTCTCAATCGTGTTTATGTGGCAACAAATTCCGTCCTCGGGGTTAGGGCAACAAAGAATTAATTCGGTAAAAATATGGAATGAAATCTGTCGCTATGTAGATAGAAGATAGATCTAACTGGCTATAGTCTAGATCATCCTTTTGTATCAAAAGATTTCAACATCCATGTGGGGCAAAAAACAAAACATTTCAATCGTAACATGGAATGAAGGGGCCAAGGTGGATGCAAAATTGGATTTCCAAATTCCGATCTAAAATATTGTCCATGATCTGGGGTCCGTGTTAGATCAATTGAGTCCATCCATCAGTCCAAATTTTAATCAAAAGATCCCAAAATTGAACGACTAAGTAGGCCGCAATGTGGAGGATTGGACCCACTCGTTCAAGATCCCAACCAAGCAAAAAACATGCAACAAAACTATTTCACAAAACCAACAGAGTGGCAGCTACTCCTAGAATGGCTGGTGGGGGTCCACCGCCACCCTAAAGATATGCCAAATATTGCCTACAAGACACATGGGAGGAAGCCACAGCTGCATAGTTTCCTACCCTACTCGGAGAAGCAGTGAAATGGGTAATTTTGAATAAAGCAAGAGACTGAACGTGAACAATGTGTGGACCCCAAGTGAAGAATAATCAATGAACTTGCTTCTTTTCTTCTATATTTTTAAATGCTCACTATCATCGTAAATGGGACTCCCCTAATTAGATTTCTCTACTAAGTATCTGGCGATCATGATTACATGAATATCCGGAAGTGCGTTAAGGGTTATGTTATGATCTGTCATAACGGAAAGGCAAGTAAGGTCTATTCCACGATCCTCTCGATCGAGTTTATGCACCAACAGATTCAATCCTTGGGGTTAGGGCAACAAAAAATTAATTCGGTAAAATTATGGAATGAAATATGTCGCTATAGAGAAAGAAGATAGATCTAACCGGCAATAGTATGGATCGTCCTTTTGCATCAAAAGATTTCGACATCCATGTGGGGGAAAAAAACAAAACATTCGATCATAACATGGAATGAAGGGGCCAAGGTGGATGCAAAATTTGATTTCCAAATTCCGAACTAACATATTCTCCATGATCCGGGGTCCGTGTAAGATCAATTTAGTCCATCCATCAGTCCAAATTTTACTCAAAAGATCCCAAAATTGAACGACTAAGTAGGCCGCAATGTGGATGATTGGACCCACTCGTTCAAGATCGCAACCAAGCAAAAAACATGCAACAAAACTATTTCACAAAACCAACAGTGTGGCAGCTGCTCCAAGTACGGCTGGTGGGGGTCCACTGTCACCCTAAAGATATGCCAAATATTGCCTACAAGATACAGGGGATGGAGCCACTGTTGCATAGTTTCCTTCTGTACTCGAAGACGCAGAGGAAAGGTTAATTCTGAGGAAAGAAGCACGGGACCGAACGTAAACAATATGTGACCCCAAGTGATGAATAATAAATGAACTCGCTTCTTTTCTTTTGTATTTTTAAACGCTCACTATCATCGCAAATGGGACTCCCCTAATTAGATTTCTCTACTCAGTATCATGTGATCATGATTACATGAATATCATGAAGTACGTTAGGGGTTATGTTATGATCTATCATAACAGAAAGGCAAGTAAGGTAGGTCTATTCCATGATCCTCTTGATCGTGTTTATGCGGCAACAAATTCCATCCTCGTCGTTAGGGTAACAAAGAAACAATTCGATAAAAATATGGAATGAAATTTGTCGCTATGGAGATAGAAGAGAGATCTAACCGGTGATCATCTGGATCGTCCTTTTGCATCAAAAGTTTCAACATCAAATGAAAGGGCCATGGTTGATGAAAAATTCGATTTCCAAATTTCCGATCTAAAATATTCTCCATCATCAGGAGTCCATGTTGGATCAATTGAGTCCATCCATCAGTCCAAATTTTACTCAAAAGATCCAAAAAATGAACGACTAAGTAGGTCGCAATGTGGATGATTGGACCCACTCGTTCAAGATCTCAACACTCTGTCAAGATCTCAACCAAGCGAAAAACATGGCACAAAACTATTTCACAAAACCAACATTGTGGTTGCTGCTCCATGTATGGCTGGTGGGGGTCCACTGCCACCCTAAAGATATGCCAAATAATGCCCACAAGATACAGGGGAGGGAGCCATAGTTGCATAGTTTCCTTCTGTACTCGAGACGCGAAGAAATGGGTAATTCTGAAGAAAGAAGCAATGGACCGAATGTGAACAATGTGTAGACACCAAGTGAAGAATAATCAAACTACTTGCTTCATTTCTTCTTTATTTTTAAATGCTCACTATCATCGTAAATAGGACTACCCTAATTAGGTTTCTCTAGTCAGTATCTATCGATCATGACTAAATGAATATCATGAAGTACGTAAGAGTTATACTCTGATCTGTCACAACGTAAAGGCAAGTAAGGCCTATTCCACGATCCTCTCGATCGTGTTTATACGGCAACAAAATTCATCCTCGACATTAGGGCAACAAAGAAACAATTCGGTAAAAATATGGAATGAAATCTGCCGCTATGGAGATAGAAGATAGATTTAACCGGCGATCATCTGGATCGTCCTCTTGCATCAAAAGTTTCCAACATCCATATGGGGCAAAAGCAAAGCATTTCGATCATAACATAGAATGAAAGGGCCATGGTTGATGCAAAATTCGATTTCCAAATTTCTAATCTAAAATATTCTCCATCATGAGGAGTCCATGTTGGATTAATTGAGTCCATCCATCGGTCCAAATTTTACTCAAAAGATCCAAAAAATGAACGACTAAGTAGGTCGCAATGTGGATGATTGGATCTACTCGTTCATGATCTCAACTAAGCGAAAAACATGGAACAAAACCAACAATGTGGCTACCGCTCCAAATACGGCTGGTGGGGGTCCACTGCCACCCTAAAGATATGCCAAATATTGCCCACAAGATACGCGGGGGGGGGGAGCTACTATTGCATAGTTTCCTTTTGTACTCGAAGACGCAGAGGAAAGGGTAATTCTGAGGAAAGAAGCAAGGGACCAAACGTGAACAATGTGTGGACCCAAGTGAAGAATAATCAATGAACTTACTTCTTTTCTTCTGTATTTTTAAATGCTCACTATCATCTTAAATGGGACTCCCCTAATTAGATTTCTCAACTCAGTATCTTGTGATCATGATTACATGAATATCGTGAAGTACGTTAAGGGTTATGTTATGATTAATCAAAACGGAAAGGCAAGTAAGGTCTATTCCACGATGCTCTCAATCGTGTTTATGCGGCAACAGATTCCATCCTCGGGGTTAGGGCAAAAAAGATTTAATTCGGTAAAAATATGGAATGAAATCAGTCGCTATAGAGATAGAAGATAGATCTAACCAACGATAGTCTGGATCATCCTTTTGCATAAAAAGATTCCAACATCCATGTGAGGGAAAACATTTCGATCATAACATGAAATGAAGGGGCCAAGGTGGATGCAAAATTGGATTTCCAAATTCCGATCTAAAATATTCTCCATGATCCGGGGTCCGTATCAGATCAATTGAGTCCATCGATTAGTCCAAATTTTACTCAAAAGATCCAAAAATTGAACAACTAAGTAGGCCGCAATGTGGATGATTGAACCCACTCGTTCAAGATCCCAACCAAGCGAAAAACATGGCACAAAACTATTTCACAAAACCAACAATGTGGCTGCTGCTCCAAGTATGGCTGGTGGGGGTCCACTGCACCCTAAAGATATGCCAAATAAAGCCCACAAGATACAGGGGAGGGAGCCACATTTGCATAGTTTCCTTCTGTACTTGAAGACGTGGAGAAATGGGTAATTCTGAAGAAAGAAGGGATCGAACGTGAGCAATGTGTGGACCTCAAGTGAAGAATAATCAAAGAACGTGAGCCACATTTTCTTCTTTATTTTTAAATGCTAAATATCATTGTAAATGAGACTCCCCTAATTTGATTTATCTAGTCAATATCCGTCGATCATGACTAAATGAATATCGTGAAGTACATTAAAAGTTATGTTATGATCTGTCACAACGGAAAGGCAAGTAAGGTCTATTCCACAATCCACTCGATCGTGTTTATGCAGCGACAGATTTCATCCTTGGCGTTAGGGCAACAAAGAAACAATTCGGTAAAAATATAGAATGAAATCTGTCGCTATGGAGATAGAAGATAGATCTAACCGACGATCATCTGGATCGTCTTTTCGCAACAAAAGATTCCAACATCCATGTGAGAGCAAAAACGAAACATTTCGATCATAACATGGAATGAAGGGGCCAAGGTGGATGCAAAATTGGATTTCCAAATTCCGATCTAGAATATTCTCCTTCATCCAGGGCCCATGTTAGATCAATTGAGTCCATCCATCAGCCCGAAGTTTACTCAAAAGATCCAAAAAAATGAACAACTAAGAAGGCCGCGGTGATTGGACCCACTCATGCAAGACCCCAACCAAGCTAAAAACATGCCTAAAAACTATTTCACAATACCAACAATCTGGCTGCTCCAAGTAGGGCTGGTGGGGGTCTAAGCCACCCTAAAGATATGCCAAATATTACCTACAAGATACAGGGGATGTACCCAAAGTTGCATATTTTTCTTTTGTACTCCAGGACGTAGAGAATTGGGTAATTCTAAAGAAAGAAGCAAAGGATCGAACTTGAACAATGTATGGACGCCAAGCAAGGAAATTGCTTTTTTTCTTGATATGTTTTTTCAAAAGTTCACTATCAATGTAAAAGGGAACTCCCTAAGTTCGTTTTCTCACCTAGGTACCTAGCTATTATGAATGCATGAATATCGTGAAGTACGTAAGGGTTATGTTAGGATGCATCACAATTGGGAGACATGACAAGTCTATTCCATGATCCGCTCGATCGTCTTTGTGCATCGACAGATTTCATCCTCTACATTAGGGCAACACAAACACATTTGGGTAAAAACAGAAATGAAATCCGCCTCTATAACACAAATATTAATTACAGAATAGTATGATAAATATTGAATAAGTAGACATTTAAGGAGGGGAACTAATCCTTCCATTTATATCTATCATCTTGCACGGAATTATACAAAATTCTGACCTAAATATGTAAAAAAAAAAAGGTGCAGTAAAATATCGATATAAACCATCACTTGCAAAGAACTATACAAAATCCTCATTTAAATATAAAAATGCAATGCATAAAAAGGTATAGTCAAATATGAAACTCAAGAAAGATTACTCCAACAAATGGAAGAAATGTCTAGAGAGATAAAAACTCTCTCTAATAAGCTAGCAGCCATTGTAAAGGCTACAGGCGCAGATCTTAACACCCCATAATGAATATAGTTCCTTATGAAAACCCTATTCCAGCACAGGAAGTAGCTATTACTTCATTAGAAGAATTCTTACAAAGAATTCAAAACATAATCATTAAAGGAGGATATGAATTCCTCATACAAAGAAGAGACTTAGAAAAACTTTCTGCCCTCCACCTTACCCAAGCCATAGGAAATTCGCAAAATTTTCTAACCTTAGGATTAATCAGCTCTGAGAAGAATTAATATTATGTGGGAAAACCACTGGAAATAGCCAAGAAAACCTAAGAAAAGGTTTAGAAAGGTTTTTCCGGTTTTTACAGAATATCAACTTAACTTCAGCAAAGGCTTAACAAATCTAGCCTCACAAATTCAGATAATAAAAGGACTTGGCAACAGCCATAGCCAAAACATCACCAGTACTTATCTGAAAATCTCTGACACAGAGACAAAAATGAGTTATAACTTCTCCCAAATAAATAAAGAGGTAGAAGATATTAAAACTCATTTAAAAACTGCAGAGCATACTTATCCCTATCAAGGAATAAGATATGCTATCAACACTGCTGAAAGAAGAATACACCAAATAGCAGAGAATGTTAAAGAAGAAATCTTGATGAGTTTTGATAAAAACACAAAACTTATGGAAGATGCCTGCTCTGCCATAATATCAGTTATCGAACCAGTAAAAAACACAACCGATAATATGAGAAGAGAAAACCAGAGTAACTATGCAAGTTACTATGATAAAGGAAATATATGAAAAAATTGCTAACATACATAGCAATCTGGTCAGAGTAAAAAGACTACGAAAACCCAAGGAAAGAAAATTGACATCCTTATTGAAAGAACAAAAAAGAATGAAAAAATTCTCTCAGATCTTTTCCAACCCTTTGAAAGAAAACTAAAAGCACAGCTCACCCAATTAAAACCTCCAAACCCTCTATTAGGAAAATTAAGTTTAAATATGATACACATAAAAAAATTTGGGAAAAACCTGAAGAACAAATGTCTTGAAGGGAAACCCCAAATGAACTGGAACGAGTTTGGTGACAATGAATGGCAAATAGTGGAAAAGGCTATGAAGAACCAAACATTACCTCCAGTAAGGTATGAAAATCTTTTCCTAAAAGGAGAAGATCCTAAAGGAAAAGACTATGAAATAACCAAATGGGGAGACTTGGTCACAGTTGACAAAATATGCCAAAAATTTGACGTTTTCAATCCTACATGGATAAACATGAGGGAAAGAAAAGGATATGAATTCCTTTCACATGGTTTATTCCAATGTTGAGTACAAGTACTACATAGCCCTGACCCTGACGTTAAACTATGTGCCATCCTTGTAGATGAAAGAATTCAAGAATTCAAGAAAAGCACAGTTGGAATAGAACAACTGGAATTCCACCAAAATGTTGCCTATTTCAGTGTGATCCCAGGATTTACCTTGCCACTAAAGTCAGTCAAATACATAAAATTGATAATAGGAACTCAGGGATATGAGAAATACATAATTTCTGAAGGTATATTATCAGTTCAACACCAAATCCGAGTAATGTTTACACATTATGCTCAAGATGGATTACTAAACCATATCCATAGAGGAAGAATAAACGAAGAAATTCTAGTAAGAACTTTCAGTGTTATGGCAGATTAGCCTTTTCGAAAATACCTACCTAAGGTATGCTCTCAGATGCTAATCTGAAAATGTTGAACTTTCCACAAATTCAACCGGCAAAATATATATATATATATATATATATATACAATCTCTTAGATTTCGTACACCAAGACGAAAATAATGTCTCTATCAAATTTGGACAGCCCAGCCTAGTTTATCATGAATCTAACCAGGAATTGGAAGATGACTTTAGAACACCTAATTGTATTTTCAGAAATCTTGAAATAGCCCGAAAAAGCTATTCGGCTCCATCCAAAGCCACCCAGCAAGGTCACAAGAAGCCAGTTATAAAATTACAATGGTCTGCTTCCACTTCTAGCTTTAATTCTAGTACCACAAATTGCAAGGATTGTAATATAATGGCAGGTTAGCTGTTTGCAAGATAACATTTTAAAGTGGAAACCACAGAAAAATAGTTATCAGGTCCAATAAGACTCCCAAATCTTCTATCCGAAATGCACAATGGATGGATAACCATCCATTCTACTGGAAATCAAACTAATTGCAGTTTCAGGTAGCTTACTCAAAATCACTAGTTGTTTGAGTATTAGGAGAAGTAACCTGCTCCAATAGGAAAGACCCGGCAGCTTCCACATCCATCAGAATTCACACTGACAAATGCTCCATTGAGCAGACTGTCACTGCTGGCGGGAGTTAAAATGACATTTTCATGAACATCAGACAAAATTTCGCTCCCAAAAACCACCAAATTCCCGTCAGCAGTAGTAATCCCAGCCCCAACAGTCATCTTGGAATAAAACTAATTCAAAATAAGACCCAAATGAGAGGCTAATCAAAAGCCCCGATAGAGCAGAACAGCGACTTTGCAAACAGAAATTCAATGCCTTGATAAAAACTCATAAACTCTCCCAAATAGCCAAAGTAGAAAGAAAAAAAAAAACCAAGGAAGTAGAATCAACGCGTTGAAAGAACACACAATTTTCAAGAAACAAATCCAAATGGAATTCATAGAAGATAAACAAAAGGGAATTCAATGACATGAATGCAATTACCCATCAAAGAAAGAGGCCTTTATAGCGATGATGCCCAGATACGGCCCGGATACGGTAGGGATACGCCATAGGCATGGTAGGGACACGGATTTTATATGTAAAAAGTGAAGTATCGGATACGATACGACACGATACGTTACCCATTTTGAAGTATCCAT
Organism: Umbellularia californica; assembly: GCA_028538565.1. Classification (NCBI taxonomy): domain Eukaryota; kingdom Viridiplantae; phylum Streptophyta; class Magnoliopsida; order Laurales; family Lauraceae; genus Umbellularia; species Umbellularia californica. The sequence goes on from JAPQWN010000005.1 coordinate 81,885,861, forward strand.
GCATCATAGCTTTATAGAGAAATGAGTTTGCAGTCTCACGGAACCTTCATCAATGTTGAAGTCTTGTTTGTTTATTTGTTATGGGATTAGACTTGGATTTACACACATTTAGATATATTTAATTTTTTACGATCAATCAAAGTGCCCAAACAAACAAACAGGTCTTATCACACCTATGTCTTCTGTCACAAAGTAACTCTGCAAGTACTACACTCGTACTTCCACATTCATACCAGTTGATTCTAAAATGCACAAAACAGATTACCCTAATCCCTATCATCCAATTAATAACATTTTTTTTTGGGGTGAGTGGCTGGCTGGATTAATTGCTTTTCTATATATGCATTGAAATCAAAGGTGATTTCCACAAGTGCATCTAATTCAAATACCTTCAAATATAATTCTTGAAATGGTTCCCGTCAAAATGCATTAAAAGATAGATAGATGGGTCTCTTGAGAGGACTGAAATCCCTCATTTCAGACCCAGAAGGAAGTAATCCCTTTCAACTGAGCAAAAGGGTCCTTCCCACCACTGCAATTCCTTTGTAAGGCTATAGTAAACGAACGTCATTAAACCACCAAGAACTCAGGTCTCACATGGACAGGACCAAAATTTCCAACCATCAGATGCATAATCTGTTGTTAAATCAGAAATACAAAGCCAAACAAAACCTAGATTTCCCAAAAACCTAAGATTCAATCCTCGCCAACTTATCAAACTACTGAACAAAACACAATGAAGAAAGAAATCAAGAAAGAATTTATCAAAAGAAACCCTAAATATTGGAGAAAGAAAAGATCAGAAACCCTAAATACCTGGATTCTTTTGGCGTTGAGATTGCTCTCGACTTCGATTAGGGTTTTGCAATACGAGAAGATGCATTTGCCGATCCATGTAATTCTTCCAGCACTGCAGCAACATCCATTTCTTCAATCAGAAGATCCAAGAAAGAGAAGTTCGATTTGCTCTTGCTTGCCATCTTCGTTTTCCACGGATTTCGTCTTCTCTTTTTAGAGAGAAAAAAAGAGGAGTCTGTATGAGGAACTAAGGCGTGCTGGAGAAGCAAACGTTAAAACTTGTATCGTTGTACGCGCCGAAACTTGCCAAATAAGTACACGGGAATTCACAGCTGGCACTTTCAAATTAATTTGAAAAGATAATGATGATATTTGCACGGTGGCCCACCAAATTTCGATCTTTCCCTTTGGATTTCCGAACTTGACGGTCATGAAGTGACCTGTGGGACCCATTGCCGATGGTGCCATCATTGCTGCAGGCCCGGATCCCTTGTCCCAATTGTTTGCATGAAACTCTATTGTGGGGCCCACACACGGATAATCCTGCACTGTTGAAGATAAATCTCATCCCTTTATATTAGATCCTCTACTTTGGGCTAAAAATTAATGGGTCCCACCATTCAATTGAGTAGATGATAAAAATGTAAATAGGAGAGGACATGGCATCACTGCATGTGTGGAGTTAATCTTGATTTCCATCTTAGATCAATCATATAATGGGACCCTCTCCGTTTAAATTGAAAGTTGATGATCTAGATATGAAAGGCCGGGGTTCATCTTGAAGGACGGCATCTCCCAGTTTGTTAACCAATTGAGTGATTGAATGGTTATTTCAAGGGATAATAAAAAGGTACCATATTTTAAAAATAACTTCTACTTTTTATCAAAAAAAAGTCAAAAAATTACTTTCCATGTCACTAAATGACAAAAAACCAACTTATCTTAAAAAAAAAAGTTTAAAAAGTTACATTCTCATCTCACTAAATTACAAAAATTAATACTTTTTTATTTGATCCATCTTCTTTTTTGTCGTCAAAGTTGACACGTCACCCGCATTCCATTTTAATAATAAAGTTACCAAAATTACCCCAAAAAAGGAGTTTAAGGAGTTTAATATTTAGTTTCTATTTAATAACTACGATAGAGGATTTGCATTCGTTGTTGCTCAGACATCAACCGTTAAATGGTCCTCGCCAAAGACAAATGGACGACAATAAAAAGGGTTTATAAATGTAAATGTGGGTTCTCTTTCTTCTCCAAAGACGTCCAAAGAATGAAGAGCCCACCGAGGGAAATTCTCATTTTTCTAATATTCCTCCGTTCGTGACATTTTTTTCAATACATTTTTACTGTGTCCAAGAATTTGGAATTCTAAATCCGTTTGATAATATCACTAGTAAAGAGAAGTAAGGTAAATGGTTAAATTAAGAGACAAGATAAAAATACGGGTCAAATCAAAAGGTATCAAAATTAACAAATCACCACTTCTTCTTTTTTTTTTTTATAATTCTGAAGGATATTTCCTCTTCCTTTTTTTTTAGGTCTAAAAGATATTTTCTCATGCTATTAAATGACACAAAATCCTCTTTTTTTACCAAAAAATAAAAAATAAAAACATACCTTTTTAAGAGTAAATTACCCAAATAAGCCAAAGCATAGAGTAGTTTCACGTGGCAAAGCATATATGCCTGCTCTTTTTTTTTCTCTCTTGATTTGACAATTTCTCTTCACTTCACTCTACAAGTAAATTACCCAAACAAGAGCAAAAAAGTAATTTCATATGGCAGAGCACTCTTGTCATTCTTCCTTCACTTCACTCTATAGGGAAACTACACAAACAAGCCAAAGCAAGGAGTAATTTCATGTGGCAGAGTAGACGCATTGCTTTTTTTTCTCTTAATTTTACATCTTCTCTTTACTTCACTCTACAAGTAAATTACCCAAATAAGCCAAAGCATAGAGTAATTTCATATGGCAAAGCAAACACCTGCGTTTTTTTAAGATGAAGAAAATTTAAAATGATTCTGAGTGTTTGTCTTAATGTCAAAAAAGTGTTTCATAAATTAGTAATATTAAAATCGTCTCTAATTTTGTGGTTGCCATTATCACTGAGAAAAAATAGAGTCTAGATAAAGTCTAAGGATTAAAATTTTTTTGTGTCCGCCACTTTTTCAACTATTTGATGCAATGCTTTATTGCTAGAAAAGACCTAGGAAAAACCCTTTTTTGAAGAAGGGAGGCCATCCAAATTGCTTTTTTATTGACTCTCTTTTCACATGTTACACAAATGTGTCTTAAATGTGTATTTGTACAACGAGAGGATTCCACAATAGAGAAAAATTATTTTTATTTCCATGCAACTCATTTTTTATGATTGTGTATGTCATTTTATTTTATTTTTTGAAAAAATGAGTGATTCTCCTTAATAAAAACCATTTCAATTTCTTATAAGAAAGATAGAAATGTAGGGTTCCTTTATCCTAAAAATACAAATCTCTATTCATGAAATCCATGTACGATATACAAACCATTTCAAGATCTGAGCATTAAGAAGTAGAGAAACGAACATATCACAGTTGATGACGATGTCTCATCAGCATATCATTTTATTTTACTCTTTATTTCTATTTTAGTTTTTCATCAAACTACTTTCTTTGATTGCCAAGCATCCAAATGGGTCGTATTTAGTAAAATTATGTCAAGCACTAAAGTATAGAAAATGGGACAAGCATAAACTTTGCCGAGAAAAGAGCCGACCATAAACCTTTTATTTGAATTACCAAAGGAAAAATTCAATTGTCTGTTGCGAGCCAGTGATGGTTGGTTATCGAGAACCTTTGTGATTAGTGTGGTTTTTAATCTTTTAAGCATCAACTGTGGGTCTCATTACAAGTATTGACTAAGAAGAAATCTAAGAGACAATAAAAGCAGTATAAACATGCACTTATCAAAGAAGAAGAATAAATAAGTCCTTTAAAATTAATTTAAAAGGATGTTATTGTTAAAATCAAGGAAGATTCTTGTTTAGAAAGAAGACTTTGGCAAACCATCAACACATTTTTTTCTGCTATGCTGGACTACAAGTAACGTAGTCATACTTTAACTTAAGGACTCAGGATCGGTTCATGGGCATGTATGTGAAACTTTAAATGCACAATACTATTCCATTATGACAGTCACATGTAAACTATCAACATTGACTTTGATGTCATAGTCAGGATCTTAGATGTTTTTTGAACCCTAGACAAACACTTGGGCGGAGGTCCATGGCTTGTGAATTCATTTGTAAAACTAAATATAAATTAAAACCATGACTCAATAATGTATTACCTTTGCATGCGTGCAATACATTAATGGAGTTCTTATATTTCGCATAATTGGTTGACCTACTATAATTTTTAAAAGAAACAAAATGAAAAAAAAAAAAAAAAAAAACACAATGGTTCAGTCTCATCTAGATATGGTTGCTATATATATAATATCAATATTATTGTTCACATTTACTTCATCACACATCGATGAACAGGGATTGGTCTTGAGTTGTGGTTTGGTTGAGCATGTCACTCCAAACCTACTATTTGGTATGGTTGGACAATCAACTTAATTAATGATCATTTAGCTACACTGTTAAGTGGGCCACATGCAATCCTTTTAAAAATAAAGGATCAGGTGGCCAAGATAATCCTATCCATATACTTTGTAGGGCATGATGCCCACAAGGCTTAGTGCATGTTTGGTAGGTCTATTTTTTCCCTCTATTTCTCTATTTCTCTAAAATGGATAAAGGTTTGAAAAAATAAAGTGTTTGGCACCACCTTTCATCCTCTACCCAATTTAGAGAAGTAGAGGCAATGGCTCTACTTTCCACAGCCCCCTTGATGAGGTAGTTGAGAAATAGAGGGAAAAAAGAAGAGGCGGAGCTACATTGTTTTATACATTATCACGCCTAGTCCCTTTTTTCAAATTTTCTTCAAATTTGAGAGGCCTAATCAAGATCCAAACTGTTAAAGATGTTCACAAGGTCAAATACGGTCATGTATCCAAATTTGAGCCATTGAATCATCACCAATCTTGAGATATGTGCCAAAAAATCGTGAGCCATTGTATATAATTTGTTATGATCTGTGGGCCCCAAACACAAGAACAAAACCGTCGGATATGTTTGGGAGGCTAAAAATAGTTATGTGGTCAATTTTGTTCACATAATGCCTTGTGAATCTCGAGATATGTGCAAAACAAAAATAACCATTGATGTATTATGCTCAATATTGCATTTATCTATGAGCGATGAACTATTTCAATTATTTTTGTTATTTATAGAGGCGTGTAAAATAAGATCTAAACCGTTAGTAATGTTTACAATATCAAACATGACTATGAGACCAAATTTCACCCGTTGGATCATCACCAATCTCTAGATATGTGCAAAAAAATGAGTCATTTGGTATAATTTTATGGACTGTCAGCCCCAAACACAAGATCCAAACCTTGAGATCTCTTTGGAAGACTGACCACGTTCATGTGGTCAATTTTCATGGCCTAATACCATGTGGATTTCAAGAAATATGTGAAAAACTCTTAACCAATGATATAAAAATGTCTATTTAGCATAGACCCTTGCATTACCAAACACCTCCTTTTATTTTAGCCTCTTTTTTCGATGGCTCTTTTTGTATGGGTCTATTTTGAATGGTCTTTCAAAAATAGACTAGACCTGCCAAACAAGCCCTTAGATGACCCCAACATCAGATGGCCGACCCCAATATAATTAGGAGAAGGTTTTTGATGATGATTATGACAGCGACTTCTTTTTTTGTGCCTGATGCATCATCCAAGAGATTTGAGACATAGGATGTACTTTAGGCAGACTAACTAAATAAATCATGCTTACAAAAAAAAAAAAACCCCTGAATAAATCACTTAATACTCCAATCATCATAAAGTATATCTATTAAAGGTTCCATATTTTTTTTTTCTAATACACTTTACAATACAAGGAAGGTTAAATGGGATATGGTTAAGATGATTATGAGGAGGATGACGAAGATGGATAATAATAATTTGTTGGTTCTCGATCGAGCATCTGCATGAGTTCCGCAAAGTCAGCAATGCTGGTGTCACTTGGAGGAGCAATGTCACAACCCATAACTGAAGCATTACGTATAAGTTCTTCCGGAAGATAATCAAATGAGTTTCTTGGTTTAGGGTTTAGGGTTCAGGGTTGAGGGTTGAGGGTTTAGGGTTCAGGGTTTTAGGGTTTAAGGTTTTAGGGTTTAGGGCTTAGGGCTCAGGGTTTAGGGTTTAGGGTTTAATGTCGCGTCCCCGGACCGAGACCCGGGCCCTCGACGCAGTGATGTGATTAATTATAATAAAAGATACCATCTGTCTTCTCACAGGTTTAGGGTTTAGGTGAGGGTCCTAGAACACGGGTCGAGCTCACACGAATAGATATGCGGAGGCGTGTAGCAAAATATATCACAGTAATCTTAAACAATATAATGCAAGGGAATTTATAATAATACCAAGACTTGGTATCGAAAGAGAATTGTCAACACAGCATTCCTACCATGATTAAAGTTTCACCATTAACAATAGTATATTAATTCAAGTTATATGTCCAAGAGAGGCCAACAAAGGCCAATACAACAAAATAAAATCCCAAAAGATAACCCAAAACTAGATAAACGAGAAGTCAAGATCCCGCCCAGCGTCTAGATGACGTCGTCGGGTCGCCACTCATGTGCTGGGGGTGGCTCAATAGCCTCCTCCGGGCACTCCTTGTCAAATGCGATACCTCCTGCACTTGGGCACCAAAATAGAAAGCATCAAACACGACGGTTTGGCAAAATAAACAATTTAGGCATGAATATGAAAAATAATGTTAAAACAGTTCAAGATTAAAGTACATGTTTCAAGTTTACGAAACTAGCATGAATACTTATAATATCATGAAAATATGAATTCACATTTAGCTCATCCTTTCTCTATCACGTAAAATGACAAGAGTAAGCACGCGCAAAACACGACACGCAAGACATGATCCCACGTTACACAAGGTAAACGGGGAGGCCGGCCGCGGGACCGTAAAGACACGCACGATGTGTAATATAATACACGACTAGTCTGTAGACAGTCCACATGTTTAAGGACTTTTGGATAGTGGATCAAGTTAAAAGGGCAGTCTAAGCTCAGTGGTATTCACTTATATCATGAATACACAAAACACGGCGATACACGTTCGAGAACACGACAAACAAGGGGGAAATCATTTATCAAACACGAAACGACAAGACTAGCAAAATAACATAGTATTAGTGCTTAACAAACTTAAGAAATGATTCCCTTTTTCTTATTTTTGAAACACGTCTTAAAACGAGCTTATATTTGAAATTCGAACAAATGCACGATGATGCACGAAGCATCAAAACAAGAGTCCAAACACGAAATCTATCAAGTTTAGGCTAAGACCATTCATTGACCCTTGTGGAGTTGAAACCCAAATGTCGGAGTTTTGACAAAATTCGGTGCCCCAGAAGTTATAATACATTTTGGAATCCCAAGTGCACAAAGTCAATTAAAGGTCTAAATCCTAGTCTAGTTTTCATTCTCACAAAAATCCCTCAAAAACAACACTTTTGGTAAATTTCGATTAGCCCTCGGTTACCCGTCGGTTAACCGACGTTGATCTGTCGGTCGACCGACGGTGGACCGACAAGTCTCAGCCTAGAAATGCAGCTCTCTAGAATTCGGACCTACAGGTCTCGGTTGGCTGTCGGTCGACCGAACTTGGGAGTTCGGTCAGCCGACAGCTGACCGACACCTGACCGACAGAATTTCTGACACAAAGTTGCTCTCTGGAATTCGGACCGATAGGTCTCAGTTGGCTGTCGGTCGACCGAACTTGGGAGTTTGGTCAGTTGACATCTGACCGACAGAACGCGAGCAATGCGTTTCAGTTTAGATTTTTCACACTTCTCTCCCTTCTTCACTTCAACACTTGAACCACCTGCTCTCCCCAAGCCTACATGCTTTCCAAGGGATGATTTTTCACACAAATATCCATTCTCATTCAATCAAGACTTCAAAATCACTAAACCATTCACATTCATGTCATGTATTTAATAACTTGTAAATCATTCAATTGCAAGACATGCTTCCATTCAAGACAAGACTTCTAGATTAGATAAAGTGATTAGCAACCATGCTTGTAAAGATTAAACAAACTAAAAGAGTTTAATAACATGAAGGAAATGATAAGCTTGATATAAAACTACATTTCACAAGGTAAAATACCCAAACCCACAATGCACTAAGAAAGGCTAAAATGTTTACTTGCCTTAGCCCAATGTCAAGTAAAAACTCCACGAAACTCAACAAGAAGGGGAGATCCACGAAATCTACACAAAACCCCCAAAATAGAGCACACAAAAATCACCATTTTGGTCATTACAAACCCCCATTTCGAAAATGGGTTTGAAAACATGGAAAACAAGCTCTAAATGAGCTAAATGAACATCAAATGAAAGAATTGAGAAGAGTTCCAACCTTGAGCTAGCTGAACAAGAAGAAGTGAGCTTGAAGATGATGAATAGTGAAAGGGATTGGCTCCAAAAAGGTCCCAAATGAAGCTTGAGAAGAAAGAAAGAGAATGGCGGAGTCGGATTAGGGATTTTAGCCTTCTTGATGGATGATTCAAGGGAAAAAGACCAAAGAGAAAGCCTTCTTCTCTTCTTCACTCTAGGTCAAGACCGGTTGAAGGGATTTTGGGGAAGAAGAATGGAGGAGAGAGAGTAAGAGAGATTATATACTATTTGGAAGGTGGGTCCCAAAGTAGTTGAACTTGAAACGATTAAAACATGGTCTTGTGGACCCCGTATGGAAACGACGAAGCAGAACAAAACGATCGTCGAAAAATTTAGTTTCGGAAAAGTATAATTTTGACATGGTTTCACGACTTCGAAAATTGTGCCCAAATTTAGTATGCAAAGACAGATTCACCCTTTTGGGCCAAAACTCGGGTTTCTGGGCCTCAAATAAATGCAGGCTAAAAATGAAAGTTGGCACAAATAATAAAACCATTCAAGAGAAATAAAAATCACGATCAAACCAAATATCTAAAATAAAAACCCATTCTTACACGTGTACTCAGTCCGTCCCTAAGCGTGTCTGACTCATACTAAATGTCCTCAAAATTCCCAAAGCTATAATTCAGACTAAGTCTAATAACATTCTAACCCAACTAGTACTAAGACTCACTTAAGACTAAACACTCACTTAATTAGTACTAATCGAGTTGGTCTAGATCGGGGTCTAACATTTAGAGTTTGGGGTTTAGGGTTTAGGGTTTTGGGTTTTGGGGTTTAGGGTTTAGGGTTTAGGGTTTAGGGTTTAGCGCATCAACAGAGGCAGAAGTATAGGGTTTAGGGTTTAGTTTTTTAGGGTTTTAGGGTTTAGGGTTTAGGGTTTAAAGTTTAGGGGTTTAGGGTTTAGGGTTTAGGGTTTAGGGGTTTAGGGTTTAGGGTTTAGCGCATCAACAAAGGTTTAGGGTGTAGGGTTTAGGGTTTAGAGTTTAGGGTTTAGGGTTTAGCGCATCAACAGAGGCTTAGGGTTTAGGGTTTAGCGGATCAACAGAGGCGTAAGGGTTTAGGGTTTAGGGTTTAGGGTCATAGGGCTTAGGGCTTAGGGTTTAGGGTTTTAGGGTTTTAGGGTTTAGGGTTTAAGGTTTAGCGGATCAACAGAGGCATAAGGGTTTAGGGTTTAGGGTTTAGGGTTATAGGGCTTTGGGCTTTGGGCTTAGGGTTTAGGGTTTTAGGGTTTTAGGGTTTAGGGTTTAGGGTTTAGGGTTTAGCGGATCAACAGAGGCATAAGGGATTAGGGTTTAGGGTTATAGGGCTTAGGGCTTAGGGCTTAGGGCTTAGGGTTTAGGGTTTAGGGCTTAGGGTATAGGGTTTAGGGTTTAGCGGATGAACAGAGGCTTAGGGTTTAGGGTTTAGGGTTTAGGGTTTTAGGGTTTAGGGTTTAGGGTTTTAGGGTTTTAGGGTTTAGGGTTTAGGGTTTAGGGTTTTAGGGTTTAGGGTTTAGGGTTTAGGGTTTAGGGTTTTAGGGTTTTAGGGTTTAGGGTTTAGGGTTTTAGGGTTTAGGGTTTAGGGTTTTAGGGTTTAGGGTTTAGGATTTAGGGTTTAGGGTTTAGGGGTTTAGGGTTTAGGGTTTAGGGGTTTGGGTTTAGGTTTTAGGGGTTTAGGGTTTAGGGTTTAGGGGTTTAGGGTTTAGGGGTTTGGGTTTAGGGTTTGGGGTTTGGGGTTTGGGGTTTAGGGGTTTGGGTTTAGGTTTTAGGGGTTTAGGGTTTGGGGTTTGGGGTTTGGGGTTTAGGGGTTTGGGTTTAGGGATTAGGGGTTTGGGGTTTGGGGTTTAGGGTTTAGGGTTTAGGGTTTTAGGGTTTAGGGTTTGGGGTTTGGGGTTTGGGGTTTGGGGTTTAGGGATTAGGGGTTAGGGGTTAGGGGTTAGGGTTAGGGTCTAGGGTTTAGGGTTTTAAGGTTTAGGGTTTGGGGTTTGGGGTTTGGGGTTTTAGGGTTTAGGGTTTTAGGGTTTAGGGTTTGGGGTTTAGGGTTTAGTGTTTAGGGTTTGGGGTTTGGGGTTTAGGGTTTAGGGTATGGGGTTTGGGGTTTAGGGTTTAGGGTTTAGGGTTTAGGGTTTAGGGTTTAGGGTTAGGGTTTAGGGTTTAGGGTTTAGTGCATCAAGGTTTAGGGTTTAGGGTTTAGGGTTTAGGGTTTAGGGTTTAGGGTTTAGGGTTATAGGGTTTAGGGTTTAGGGTTTAGGGTTTAGGGTTTTAGGGTTTAGGGTTTAGGGGTTTAGGGTTTAGGGTTTAGGGTTTAGGGTTTAGGGTTTAGGGTTTAGGGTTTAGGGGTTTAGGGGTTTAGGGTTTAGGGTTTAGGGTTTAGGGTTTAGGGTTTAGGGTTTTAGGGTTTAGGGTTTAGGGTTTAGGGTTTAGGGTTTAGGGTTTTAGGGTTTAGGGTTTAGGGTTTAGGGTTTAGGGTTTTAGGGTTTAGGGTTTAGTGTTTAGGGTTTAGGGTTTAGGGTTTAGGGTTTAGGGTTTAGGGTTTTAGGGTTTTATGGTTTAGGGTTTTAGGGTTTAGGTTTTAGGGTTTAGGGTTTAGGGTTTAGGGTTTAGGGTTTAGGGTTTAGTGGGTTTAGGGTTTAGGGTTTAGGGTTTAGGGTTAAGGGTTTAGGGTTTAGGGTTTAGGGTTTAGGGGTTTAGGGTTTAGGGTTTAGGGTTTAGGGTTTAGGGGGTTTAGGGTTTAGGGTTTAGGGTTTAGGGTTTTAGGGTTTAGGGTTTAGGGTTTAGGGTTTAGGGTTTAGGGTTTAGGGTTTTAGGGTTTAGGGTTTAGGGTTTAGGGTTTAGGGTTTAGGGTTTAGGGTTTAGGGTTTAGGGTTTTAGGGTTTAGGGTTTAGGGTTTAGGGTTTAGGGTTTAGGGTTTAGGGTTTAGGGTTAGGGTTTAGGGTTTAGGGTTTAGGGTTTAGGGTTTTAGGGTTTAGGGTTTAGGGTTTAGGGTTTAGGGTTTAGGGTTTAGGGTTTTAGGGTTTAGGGGTTTAGGGTTTAGGGTTTAGGGTTTAGGGTTTAGGATTTAGGGTTTGAGTACCCTGAGTATCACCACGTTGAGCTGTATCTCTGAAGGTGGCCATGTACTTTTCATTTTTTGTGAAAAGTGGCAGGATGACTTCGGTACCATGGAGGTGAAGAACCAACTGTAAAGGAGGGATCATCTGAATGGTATATTGATCGAAGTTAGCAAGGAAATCAATTCCAAGGATAGAATCACTGACATTCATATTGTCAATTTCCATAAACTTAACAGGATGTAACATATCCTGAATCTTGATGAGGAGAGACTTAGTATGCCGTTTAATGGTAAACGGAATAGCATTAGCTCCTGACCCTATATATGGTGAGGGTAAACTTACCATATGGCTTTCCGGAATTAGTCCTGTCTGGATAAAGGAGGTTGTGGCTCCTGTATCAACAAGGGCTTCGATTTCCTGATTACCAAGGTTGGCAATGATCAGCTTTGTGAAAAGCAGGTCGCCTTGGTGGCTGTAAGCATTAATCTGAAGGCTGTTGTTGCCAAAGGCAGCAGCAGATTCTTTTTGACTAAGGTTGATGGTTCCATCAACTTCTCGATCAGAGTCTATGGGCTCTGGAGGTTGGAGGATAGGCTTAATAGGATGGGAACTCCTATGGAGGTATTGGAGAAGTCTTGCTTCTTCTACATCCTTCCAATATAGTCCTAGGGTGTCAATGACAATCTGGACTGCAGGCTTGCCTCTATTTTCCTGGAGTACAACCAGAAAACAAGTCTTATGAAAGTGTAAGTTATATTTTTCACTTACAAAGAAAATACTTTCTTCAACATATCCTGGGATAGTAGGATATCCACATTCTTCGCAGATGAAGATTTGTTCAGAAACCATAGCATAGAATTCTATGGCAATTTCATCAGGTGGTGGTTCAGTTCTGAACTTCCACTTCTTAAGTGACCATTTGGCACTTCTCCATCGTAGAGTTTGATTCTCAAACTGATGGTAAGGAGAAACAGAGGAGGAGGATTCTCCTTCCTGTTTAACTATATGGACATTTAAACATATGTCTGGTGAGCATCCTTGACATACCTGTCCTTCTGTATCAGATGAGGAAGAAGGTTCTTCTTCAGTGTCTTCATCTGTGGTTACTGAATAGACATCGCTTTCGTCGATATCTCTAATCTCAGAATGATATAAAATATCATAACCATAGAAGTCAGCATCTGGAAATATGAGTTCAACCATATTAACTCTGACATTCTTCTTATCCCTTTTGGGGCAGTCTGGAGCAAAATGTCCAGTTTCTCCACAAGTCCAACATTCTTTATTGTTGGTCTTAACAGAAGGATTTTTCCTGTAATTAGGAATCCTTTTGCCAGAAGAAGTATTTCTCTTCCAGTACTTTCTCTGCTTGAGATTTTTGTATCTCTTGTCTGGATCTCTGAAAGTCGTAGACTTTCGGAACCTATGCTTCCTTTTCCTATGGAAGCTGAGGGTATCTCTATGCTTAAACCTTTTGTGTTTATGCTTCTCTTTTCTGTGTATATGCTCGGAGCATCCCCATTGGATAGGGAGTTCAGTGTCCCTTTCATCCCTGAACTTGATCTCAGTGAAAGCTTTTTCTATTAGCTTTCTCTCCATATCGCCTCTTTTCTTCCTGGCGATGTAATCTTGGGTGAAGTTAATTCTTTCTCCCAAGGTGTCATCCTTAAGATAATGGATGCCATCATACCTACCTTTCCATTCTTTGTAGGTTTGCAAGATGAATTCTCCTAGAATGGGAATTTTTCTAAAGTAATCATCTTTCAGATTATCATCTTCACATTTATAGTATAACTTCTTGAAGTTATTACTATATTGTTCTATGTAACTTAAGTCACATAGCTTCAACTGGGCTAGTTTGTATTTAGCCTCTTCTTGTCCTTTGTTGAGGACAACAGTATTGGTCTGACCAATAAACTCTTTATGGAAGAGGTAGACATAGCCATCTACGTTCCTCTGGTGAGCATATTCGCCCTGGTATCGAGCGAGAAGAGTTCTATCTTCAAAAGTGGATGCTTTCTTGATTTTCCTAAAATAATCAAGGGCAATTCCTTCGAAGGATAGTTCTGCATAAGAATGGCAGCTTTCTTCATTCCATTCTGTCTTCATGGTGAATACAGATTCCATCTGTTTCTTCCACTGATTTAGGGCTTTGTTGATGTCCCTAACATTATCAATATTGAGCTTGATTCCTTCAGGTCTCATAGGCTTTTCGGCCATGAAGGTAATTCCTTCATAAGGAGTCTTATCCTTAGAAGTAGCTCTGCTAGATTTGTCATAGACAGGAGTTTTGAAAACTACATTAGTCTTCTGAGGCTCATGTCTTTGTTCTTCATCTCCATTGATATCATGCGCATTAAGCATAATCAATGGCTGAGCTTCTATTTTCGAGAGAGCTTGTCTCTTGATAATAGATTCAATATCTTTAAAGGATTTTGCATCCTTAAAATGCATCATATTCAAACTGAAGTTTGAATTCAAGCTAGAGGTTGAATTGGATCTCAACAGCTTTATCACAGGCCTCGTAAGCCGGGGCATTCTTTCTACAGACCTCCTATGACATATAGGGGTAGTAGTGTTTTCTCCAGAGAAAAGTAATTGTGTAGTACGATTAAATTTCTTTTCCAGACTCTCATTTGTCTCTTTGTGAGTAAGAGTAGGTCTGCTGAATTGAAGATTAACGTTTCCGTTTTCTTCATGACAGAAATCCAGAACATTATACTTTTCCTTTTGTTCTGGCTGGATTTGTGGGAAATTCCACATACTCAGATTGTCCATCATTCCTTTAGTAGGAATCTTAACATAAGTGTAATCGGACATATCTCTAGTAGTTCTGATTAGAACTTCTTCATTGAGTCTACCTCTCTGGATAGTCTCTATCATTCCACTTTGAGCATAAGTAGTCCACATTACTCTGCTCTGGTGTTGGGCAGCTAAAATGCCTGCACGAATATCATACTTCTCATAACCTTTGGTGGCTATGATGAGCTTTATATTGAAGAGAGCTTCAATAGGTATGATAAAACCTGGAATAGTATTAAAGTAGGCAATGTTCTGGTCCAGCTTGAGCTGTCCTATGCCAATAATACTCTTCTTGAAATCTCCAACTCTTTCATCCACGAGAATTGTGCATAATTTCACATCGGGATCTGGAGAATGTAATCCTAATATTTTGCACTGGAATAGTGCAAAGGAAAGGAAGTTGAAACCTTTCTTCCTACCTATATTTATCCAGTCTTTGTGGAATACATCAAATTTCTGGATAGTCTCAGTAACAGGGACTCTATCTCCCCATTTGGTGATTTCATAATTCTCTCCTTTTGGACTGTTTCCAAATAGAAAGAGATCTTCATTCCTAACAGGAGGAAGCCTTTGTTCTTCAATGGCCTTTTCCACTATTTGCCATTCATTTTCTCCAAATTTATTCCAATCCATCTTAGGCTTCTTTTTGGACAACTTCTTCTTCAAGTTTTGTCCTAGATTCCTTAATTGGATTATATTCAAATCCGGTTTGCCTAATGGTTTGGAGGGTGGCTTTAATTGGACATCATACTTATAGGAAGGGAAAGCTTCCTGGTTTGTCCTGCCTAATGAACCAATCTTTTGGTTCTGTCCTTCCATGTTAGCAATTATGGTGTTATTGCTGGTTTGGATGGATTCTACCTTAGAATGAATATCCCGCAAGATAGTGGATTGGATATCATGTCCACTTTGGTTCTGCTGGATAATAACATTAGGTAGATTTCTTAATGCATGAATCTCATTTAAGATTTCAGCATAAGTATCTTCTACAAGTTTGATCCTTTGATCAAAGGTTCTTATAACATCTTCCTTGATGTTCTCAACCATGTTATAGATGCTTCTTTCGACAGCAGCTATAGCATCCTTAATCCCTTGGTGAGGATAAGAATATTGGGCAGTGGCAAGATCAGATCTTAACTGCTCAATGTCCTTCAGGATTCTAGATGTTTCCATCTTTACCCTGTTGTCTACACTAGTCAGGTGGGAATAGAGAGTAGTGATATTTTGATTATTCTCTTCTCTGGCTGGTTTGAGCTGAATGACAAGGTCAGATAAGGCCTTGCTCAGGTTAGATTGGTATTTATTAAATACCTCAAAGAATCTTTCGAGTCCTTGCATAAGGATCCTCTGATTCGCTCCAAGGGTTCTCTCATGAGTAACCATTTCTTCTCTAAACTGAATTAAGCCTGAAACTAGGACATTTTGGGAATTCCCTATGGCCTGGCTTAGTTTAACACTAGACATACTTTCCATCTGGTGTTTGTTTAGGAGGAAGCTACATCCTTCTCTCTTGATCATGTTCTGAATTTTTTCTAGGAAATCGTCCATGGGAGATGGTGGTATCTCATGGGCGATGATCGGATTTCCATATGGAACAATATTCATGATGAACTTGTTCTATCCGCTCCAATAGCCTCTTCAATGGCTTTCAACCTTAGGGAAATAGTTTTTATTTCCTTATTAAGGTTTCCTAGGCTTTCATTAATTCTTTCTAGACTCTCAACAACCTTTTCATCGGGTTGTTTCTCTAGGCAAGAATCAGCATACATCTGCTTGAAAGCTTCTCCAAAATTCTCAGGAATCTCTTTCCCGATTTCTTCTAAATTGTGGGATATCAGGTCTATTTTAAGAATAGACTCATTGGCTATTTCAGCCTGGATAACTCCAATTTTCCCTATGACCTCAAATAACCAATTTATCCTCTCACTCTGGTAATTGGCCATGCCAACTAGATCAGAGATCTCTGGATTGGTTTTGTGGATATGAGGATAGTGGTGACAGTTCCTCATTTCGGTATGCCAGCATTCGCTGGTAGGTCTGAATTCATTATTGAGCAAAACATAATTGTTTTCTCTGAAATCATTATTCCCGTATATCCAGGAATAGATTCTAGACATGAGAGAAGGTCTCTGGCCTCTATTGAAAGGGTTTCTTTCAGTCATGGCTAACTGAGTAAGGTTCATCATCGAGGGGACTGTATAAAGGTCCTCTCTTTAATCCGGCAAATCGGATTATTCCTTCCTGGATGGCCATTTCATAAGCCTGCTCATGGTTTCTAAAGGTGTTGAATCTTTCAACAAAGTAAGTCTGGGCTGTTACTCCAAAGACTTCTGTAAATTGTTTCCATAGGAAATATCTGTGATGGCTCTGAACTTTGTTCATGCATTTGAACAAGTCGATCAGCATATTTCTATGAACCAATATTTTTGAATAGACCTTTTGGTCTCTTAAGAACTCTTCAGTACTGAAGTGCTCGATCATTATTATTATCCTTTTGAGGATAAAATAAATGTATTCTGGAGTCCAATGGTGTATTGGAAAGTTTTCTAAAAACTCTGATATTTTCTGTAAATACCTTGGAGGATTGGTCATTGGTAATGATCCAACAGGTGTTTGCAAAAGGAGTTGTATATCTTGTAGGCAACTCTGGTGGAGATCAGTATTGTATGGTTCTAAAGGCCTATAATATAGGTCAAATTCTAAATAGGGTCTCATTGGTCTTGGCAGCAGCTGTTGTTGTTCAGCATGTGTCAAGGCTTCTTGAAACACCTCTGCATAAGACATTATATTATGTCTGAATGATTCATATACTGAATCATACTCATCCTTTAGGCTATCTATAGCCTTTTTGCTCCTTTTATTAGAGCAGGATAGAGTAAGCAGATGGGGTATGACTCCCATGATTGTTTTTAACCTATATATAAAGGTTGTAAGAACCAATCTGTGTTCAAGAAAGGCAATGTCCAGGTCTGGACGCTGTAGGGTCGAATGAAGAATATCCTCTAAAAGGACAACCCTTCTTCTTTGACCAAAGATATCGATCAAATTGTCGATATTGCTGATAATATTTCTGGATGCCTTCCAGATTCTGGATAAGTTTTGCAAACTTTTCATGATCTTGTCTATAGCCTCTAAATGCATGACAGATCTTGAGTCCGAATATAATTGATATATCGGATCCTCCATTGAGTTCTCATAAAATGAAATCTCAGGGTATATAGGTAGTTCAGTTATTGGGTCTGCAACTGGACTACGGAACTGGATATTAGATGTTCCCGGAACATCTACCATCTTGATGAGTCAACCAAGTTCGGCTGGCTCTGATACCAACTGGACAGTGTGTAATCAACACAACACACTAAGTGTATACGTTAGAGTAGTAGGGATAAACAGAGAAAAAGGCAGAATAACTGGAAGGGCCACTCCAAGGGAGTAAAGACTTGGTAAAACATAATCATAAAATGCAATAATAAGTGGGTTATGGTCCACCTATGCTTCCGGTAATCCTAGTTCCTTCTAAGGTAGAAAAGATGGTGTAAACAGGACTCGTCTTCAACCACCTACAGTACTCGGACAAGAATGGACATGAGCCTAAACGCCTTCCTGGCTGACGGCAACGTCCCGAGTGTCCATACAGAGGTATCGGTCTCACTACGGCCTTCTACAAAATCGTCTCAAGTGTTATCAGGAAATGGAAAACAGAAACATAATAGTGAAAGATAACTCAAATATTATTACAGAATATAACAATGGTTTAAACAAACCAGAACATCTTAGAGAGACGCCCTCCAGCTATCCTGGTAGGGCCTTAGCTAAGCATACCTGCAAGCTTTAAAAACTCTTAACTTCCTATCCCCAGACTCCTTAGAGAACTAGATACAAACTAAGTCCTTATATAGGCAAACAAGGATGCCGGACTTCAAAACCAAATTCAAAACAACAGAATAAAAGATAAAATACTATTCATAATTACACCAAACACTAGGTGCTTTTTATCTTTAGAGCATTTCGAGAATGCTGACTGTCTCGAGCCGCGAACTCCGGATTATGCGCTGTTGTCTTTTGACCGAACCTCGATGCCAGAGCTGCAAGTGGATGTGTGGGCTTCGGATCCTTCGGTAGTCGAGCTGGGCTGCCTGGAAGGAATGACGGGCTCACTAATGTTATCCATCAATAGGGCAGTAGCTATTTCTTCCGCCAACTCAGATGCCTTGGGACTTGCTATTCCAAGAGCAGTAGCTTCTTCAAGAGTACAGGGTAAGGTAACCTGTAATGGAGCATGATCAGGCTTGGTTCTTTCAACTGTTCCTGATCCGATAACTTCTAATGCCTGTATGAGGAGGCCAGGTGAATAATACAGAGTGTACCATTCTCTTCCCTCGGTGCGGAGGAAGACACAAATAGCTTCTATGTTTAGAGCTCTCTGCTTGAATATGTCTATTCTTTTATAGACACCAACTGTCTTGAGATTTTCAAAACATACTGAATAAAGGTCTTGGACATGAGGATAGACCCTTAGATAAATAAAATTCCCTGGAGCTAGGACCAGGGTTTCTAAGGAATAAGGATATTCCTTTATCACTTTCTTCAGGACCCTTGAGGCTTCTGCAGGGAGGATGCTCAGGGTCTTTTCTTCCAGGATATCAATGTACCTGGTGAAACCTGTATTGAAGAGACTTTTTCTTCGTTCTTCCTCTATCTCATAGATGGCGTTTCCAGTAAGCCAAAGTGTGGGCTGGATGTTGGAACAGATTAGCTCTATTCCATTCTTTATGTCGACACTGGTTCTTTGGGTCATGAGTGTCGTTGCTTCAATGTACATTTGTCGTACTTTTGGATCATCTTGTTCAAAGGCTGTTGGTACAGCAAGAGATACATTGAATCTGTATCTTCTGTATTTAAAATCTTCAGTTATTCCGGCTGCTTCGGAATAAGACATGATCCCGGTATTGTTAATCAGTTCTTTTGCATACTGAGTAACAGTGTTTCCTTTTTCTGAAATAAGGATCCGTTGATCCCTCATTGCTCGAATTGCAGCTATGATAGCCTGCTTGAACTCAATTATATGGCGCTCATTTTTTGTATGCCATATACTGTCTGCTATAAGGAGTTCATTTTTAGTGAACTCTTTTCTCATGATTCCTGTAGGAAATTGTTCCTGATACGGACAATTTCTAAGATATACTCCTCCTATAATATTTTTTGGAGAGTAATCTTCTCTGCAATATCCCGGAGGATATAGAATCTGATTGATATTCTCAATAATCCTTCTAGGATTTTCAGTTTCTGAATTAGTGGGCCTTTTCTTTATAACCTGTGTCCAGGTTTCTTCTGTATTGGCACCAACTTTAGTAACCTTTAGAGGAGGATTTCCTCCTTCACTGGATTCTCCATCGGAGTGATCCTTAATGGCCAACTGGCCTATTCTCTGATATTCCATAAAATTTTGGAATTCTTCATAACTGAATTGACCCTGGTAAGGGGTCCTTCCTCTAGTTCCTCGTCCTCTGCTCATTTCCTGAAATAGAAGACAAAAAGGGGAGTTAAGATTGCTAAAAATCTTTTCCCTGGAAATGATATCAGCAAGCTCGTTGCTTTTTCCAGATATATGTTTGACTTCGTAGTCAAATTCGCTTAAGAAGTGATGCCAACTAATCAGCCTTCTTTGGGTAAAATTCTTCAGCTGGGCATGCTTAAAAAACTGAACAAACTTAGAATCAGTTTCAATAAGAAATTTCTTGGGTCTCAAAAATAAAATATATTTTTCTATTCCAAGAATGACAGCTAGAAGCTCTTTCTCATGAGCATGGTAATTGGCTTGAGCAGGAGTAAAGGTTCCTGATTTGTAGCAACAGATGTGTCTTTTCCTTTCTTTATCATCAGGTTTAGTGGTCATATACACTACACCCCATTGTTTTTCTGAAGCATCCGTTTTTAGGATGAAGGAATCTTCTGTGCTAGGAAGAGCTAGAGGAGGGATATTTTTAACTATCTCTCTAACTTCTGAAACAATCTCTTTATCCCTGGGGGTCCAGGTGAAGGGATTGGTTTGTTCTGTCTTCTTTAATTTGCAAGACAGACTTCCTCTATATTTGGCTAGATTTTTGATAAAATCATTAGCACAATTGAGAATCCCCAGATAACTCTGGAGTTGCTTCCTTGAGGTGATGATATCAGGAAACTCTCTAATCTTCTTGACTATGTGATCTTGTAAGGTCACATTTCCTTGTTTGATATGGACTCCTAAGAAGTCAATCTCCGTTTTACAGAGCTCATATTTGGTATCTGATATGACTATACCATGTTTGCTAAATTCACCTAGTATGTTTTTGACATGCTTGAGGTGTTCTGCTTCTGTGTGGGAAGCAACAAGTATATCATCTATATAGACCATACAATAGTCAAGATGATCTCTGAAAATGTCGTCCATTCTTCTCTGGAAGACCTGAGGGGCAATACTGAGGCCGAAGGGCATGACAAGCCATTCATATTTGCCTCTGGGTATGCTGAAAGCTGTCCATGGGACAGATTCTTCATTCATGCGGATTTGCCAAAATCTGGACTTGCAATCGAACTTACTGAACCAAGTTCGCTTGTCTATAAGCTGGATAAGATTATTCTTATCAGGTATTTTATAAGCATCAGGAACAAGGTTGTTGTTCAAAGCTCTGTAATCAATGACCATTCTGGCCTTTCCTCTTTTTTGTTCAGAATGTTTATTCACAAAAAAGGCAGGGCTGTTGGATGGTCTGATGAGTTTCTGTGCAAGAAGCTCTTTGATCTGTATGGAGAAGTCTTTGATTTCCTGGGCACTGGCCGGGAGGGCTTTTCCATTGATGATCCTTTCAGGATCCTTTAGGTTGAGGATACATTCATATTTATCCTTTTCCCAATTAGCAATAGGATCTGTTCCTAGAATAGGCTTGGTTAGCCTTTCCAAGGTCTCCTTGATGCTACTCTTAGTCTTGATAGAAGAGGTTTTCTTCTTTTGGATATTACCTAAGGAAGGTTTTTGCTTCTTCCTTTTGGCATTAGTTTCTACATTGTGTATGAGAAACTCTGCAAGATAGAGGTCTATCTGGTGGTTGCAGCAGATTGTGCAAGTGTGACTTTTGCACGAACATTGTGGTTTAGGATTTAGGGTTTGAGTACCCTGAAGCAAGACTTCTCCAATACCTCCATAGGAGTTCCCATCCTATTAAGCCTATCCTCCAACCTCCAGAGCCCATAGACTCTGATCCAGAAGTTGATGGAACCATCAACCTTAGCCAAGAAGAATCTGCTGCTGCCTTTGGCAACAACAGCCTTCAGATTAAGCCGGGGCATTCTTTCTACAGACCTCCTATGACATATAGGGGTAGTAGTGTTTTCTCCAGAGAAAAGTAATTGTGTAGT